>JAPMOS010000011.1:2500-602500 GCA_027972325.1 Paratrimastix pyriformis
AGAAGTTGATCGGGAGACGATTGGAGATCACCAAAATGCGAGTGGCCTGCGAGGTGACCGGCTCCATTTGATCAATTGAATCACTTGATTTCGTTTGCAAATGATCACCGGAAGTGGGAGCGCCATCGACTAGATTGGAAATCGCAGGGCCAGCCGGTTGAGCGCTTTCGGGCTTTTTTGGTTCGGACATTCCAGTTTTACAGGTTCTTCCCACCACAAGGCGCCAAAACGACCACAAACCGCCTCAACGCGCTCAGGGGGCTTGGGGACATTCGAACTGCTGTTGTGTTTCAGCAAGCCGAGCATCCCGAGTCGGGGAGGGGCAGTACCGAGGCGAAGGGCGGCGACCAAATTTGAAAAAAGATGACAGCCCTCAGTTGCAGTTGCGGGGGTCGTATGCACTGTTCTCTGGAGAATGAGAAGACAGTCTCCGCCTGCCTTTTCCTGCTTTTTATTGTGATGGTGCTCCCGAGAACTCAAGGATGTTGCTGTACGGAATTTGAACGGCAAGGCAAAGGAGATTTCCCAAGAATGCATCCATGCACTTCCAAGCTTTTGTGTGGTTCCAATTCTCGCCTTCCTGGAGGTCCGTCATTGCCGCCTTGTTCCATCCTCCATTTTCCACCACAGCATCGACCCACAACAACGATGAACCGCCTCAACCGGAGCGGGGCTGGGTCGCACAGTTTTGGTATATTTTCGTGGTTGGTGGTTGTCTCGTTCTGGTCAGTCTTGTCCTCGTTTGCCTTTTTTGTGGGTGCGTCTCCTGCGACTGCCGCCGGAGAAGACTCACCGGCCGGAAAGCCCATGTCCCCGCGCCGCTGGTCTGTTCCTTGCACAGTCTGGCCCATCCCGCTTGACACCCCGCCCTGCAGAATTCATGGGCGCCATCCTCGGGTGATGCCCTCGTCACCATCGCCGTCACACCGACCTCCCTCTCCGCCCCTGTGGTCGACTTGCCGCCCCCCTCCGAGCGCCAGCTCCCCCTTGGGTGTCCCATAGATGCATGGGGCAGTGGCACCTGCAAAGCCTCTGCGACGCCACTCGATGGCCCTGCGGAGGAGATGCTCGCAGTGACAAGCCCCCCGGTTGCACCCTCACCGCCCCTCTCTTCGTCTCCGCTTTTGCCAGTTTCGGCAGGGGCGCCTGTCGAACCCCCGGAACAGCCTCCAACCGCGGCGGTCGTTCTGAATTCATAATCCTGGGATAGCCTTCCTTGTTTCGGCGTTGTTTTTTTCCTTTTTCTTCATCCAGCCCCACCACCCCACCCGACTCTCGACCGTTTCTCTTCGTAACCTGATGATTCTCTTCTCCCTCCCCTTCTTCCTCCCCTCCCCTTCTCCATCGCTTTCCCGCGTTCCATATGATTTATCGCTTTATGTATGCTTGTTTTAGGTTTTTATTGGTGTTTTTGTTGACTTCTCTGTCCGATTTGATCGCTCGTCGTTCTCTTAGCCTCCTACGAGGCTGCTTAACGTGAGACACTGACCGAACCCATTTGACATGTCAAGACACTTTGCCCCGCCCGGCCGCCCGTTGGAAATGGTTTTTGCTGCTTGGGTAGGCCTTGCCCTGCTCGTCCTTGCTGCTCCTCTCGCTTCTTGCACTTGCACGGGGAAGGCTTCCATCACAGGAATTGACAGTGGAAACATCGTCCCTGGCACGGGCCCGTTTTCTGGTGCATGTACTTTTGAAATCAAGCCCGGGTTTCAACTCTCCGATCCTCAGCGAATTGTCATTGGCGTTCGAACGTGGGATTCGGCCAACAAATTCACTCTCAGCGTCTGCCCGCATTTTTTTCGTGCTGTACTCGCTGACGCTGACCATCGCGTAGGTTTATGACGGACAACCGACCGATGCGGATGCCCTCCTCTATTCAGTGACCCAGGGAAGCGCCAGGCCATTGGAAGTGCGGGCACGGCTACATTCTTTGGCCACCGTGGTTTTCACTCCCGATGTCCGCCGTCTTCACCCAACCGGAGCGCTCATTCCCTTTTCCACTTGGGCGCCACCCACCACTTTTTTAGGCGGCCACGACCGACACATCCCTTGAGGTGTATTTTTACACGAGTACCTTGTGCAGCAACTCGGAAACTCCCATGCTGACCGCCCAAGAGGGCACCCTGGGCAGCGGCCCCGGCCCGTACAAGAACACGATGCTGTGCAACTGGGTGGTGGCGCCCAGCTCGATCCCCTCGGGGTCCAAGCTCAGGTTCCAGATGACGTCTGTCTCCCGAGTCCGCCGCACGCATGAAGGCCTCGTCCAATCTGAATCACCCCGCGCCGCTCCGCTCCGCTCCCTCCCCGCAGGATGCTGGACACGCACGCCTCGGATGCCTGGGTGCGGCTGCTCGATGCCTCTGACAATAAGCTGGCGGAGTATTGGGGCGTCAGCCCGCCCCAGCAGGAGATCACCTGCCCCACGTCCTCCTGCAAGGTGGCCTGGCACACGGGCGATGTGGCCCACGCCAACACACACACCGGCTTCGGCATGACCTATCGCGTGTCCTCTGGGAGTCCGCTTCTTCTCCTGCTTCTTCTTCTTCTCCCGCTCCTCCTCCTTCTTCTTCTTCTTCTTCTTCTTCTTCTTCTTCTTCTTCTTCTTCTTCCCCGCTTCTTCCCCCGCTTCTTCTTCTTCTGCACCTCCACCTCCCTCCTCACCACATACTCCCCGTCCCCACCATCCACCCGTTCATCGTTCACCTTCCCCCCCCCCCCCCCCCAACTCGCCCACGGCGCAGCGACTCCCACTCCGTCACCCACCGCTGTCCCGGCCGGGGGCGACTGGTGGATCTACGTTGTCGTCTTCGTGTCGGTGCTGGTTGTGCTGATGTTGATCGCGCTCTGCCTGATCTGTCGCTCCGGCGCCTGCCGACGCACCGCAAGGGCCCCCGCGGTCTGCGGCCCGTGTGATGGTTGGGGAGCGGTGGCTTCAACCCGGCGATCCGGCCAAAATCGTGTGGTCCTGGCATGAGGAGCAGACTCCTTCAAGCTGACTTTTTTTTCTCCCCTGCGTTTTTCTTGGCCGCTGGTGGTGCGTGCAGCGCTCCTGGGTCACCGACCAGTCCGACACACACATGGGCCCGTCTATCATTGTCAAGCCTGCAGTCGCCCCGGTGGCACCAGCAGCGCCTGTGTCCGCGTGGCGTGCGCCCGCTCAGCCGGGGTGGGGCGCCACGACCACGACCAGCACTTCCCAACGGCAGTCGGGTTCCGACAGCTATTCACGGGGCGGTTACTCGTCTGGCGGATATTCCTCGGGGTATTCATCCGGTTACGCGCACACGCCATACTCGTGATTTCTTCGGCGTTGACGTTTTTAATTTGTTTCCCTTTGTTGTTCATGGGTTTCGTTGATGAATCTTTTTCGTTTTGTCCCCCCCCCCCCCCCCCCCCCGTTTATCTTGCTTCGTCCTCCCATTTTAACTTTGATGATATGCGAGACGAAAAGAGGCACCGACCGGCGATGACATTTGGCATGCATTTTTTCTTTGTTTTTGTTTTCGACTAACAATTGCAGTCTCCTCACATTTGATCGGGGGGGGGGGGGGTATCACCAGGTCTCCGTCTGCTACCCTCAGCGCCCTACGAGGCTGCATGATATAACACGAGACTGGCGTTTGAAGTCATTTTTCAAATAAACCGGGCAGCGGGCCTCTCCGTAGAGTAAAGTCACAACGCCGTTATAACGCCTACAAAAACGCGCTGCAACCCGGTGCGACGCGTCGCAACCCCATTTTACCCCATTTTAACCCCATTTTAACCCCTTACAACGCGCTGCCACGCGTTCGGACCGTTTTTCCCCGTTGCAACATCTGAACATGCATGCGTTTTTCCCCGTTTCAACGCGCTTTTCCCCGTTGCAACGCGCTTTTCCCCGTTGCAACGCGTTTTCCCCGTTGCAACGCCGTTGGGCCACCTGCCCTGCCCTGCCCGCGGCACATGTTTTCGAGTTACATTAATAGATCATTTTCTGCTTCGACACGATTCATTGCCTGCCCTTTCTAATGCATTACCACGGGCCCACCCATGTCGTCTTTCTGAGGCTGTCTTCGTGTCCAAAACCATTATTACGTTCATTTTCTCATCGAGCCTCACATGGACGAGTTCGGGTTCCTCGTCTCGGAAGTGGAGTGGGGGGAAGTCGTATGAGTGAAGGATGCATCGGAAGAAGATTCCTGGAATTTCGCGGTTGATGGTTGGGTTGATGCACACGCAACCAAGTTGAAAGAAAGAAGAAGTTTCCCGTCTTGTTTCAACTGCGATGGCCTGTAAACGGGGGCAACGGGTCACAACGGGTCACAACGGGTCACAACGGGTCACAACGGGTCACAACGGGGTGCAACGGGGTGCAACGGGGTTGCAAACAGTATAACGGCATGCAACGGTGTTGAATGGCGTTGAGATGGTGTTGAAACGGGTTGTCACGCGGTGCAACGCGGTGCAACGCGGTGCAACGCGGTGCAACGCGTTGGGGCGGAAAAACGCGTTGCGGAAGATAGGCGTTGTAACCCCGTTGTGACTTTACTCTCGTGGGTCAGGAATGACCCCCCGACTGCTCGCACGGCGTGACACTTGGTAGCCCGCATATTTGTATGGACACTGTTAAACTCACCTCGCGGAGTTGTCCCAACACCCCAAAGGTTTGGTTCGGAAAGTCAGCGGTTGGGAAGATTTACGGCATTCTTTTTTGTCAACAGACAGAAGGTTGCTGAATGCGAAAATGGACTTACCCACTTGCGTTTTGACGTTTTGCCTTGGTTGGTTGGGTCTGACAACTCTACGCGGTTCCGTTTTCGCACCCCAGGCACCCAAACCGCCTTTCTCGGACGAACTCCGCTCAAGAAGTTCTCAGGCAAAGCCGAAGGGTGCCGCATGTTTTCTGCTCGCGGGGCTTCATGCTCCTTGTTCCGGCTGGGGTCCTTGTTGACGACGAGCAAGATGTGCTCAGACCCCTGTTCATCTGTATATCTCGTCGCCGAGGTCATCGAGAAAGGTGCGGTTTGTTCAATTTCATCGGCACGCGTTTATCTCGCCGCATGAGCGGTGCCTTGCCTGAAATCAAAACCCCCACTTCTTGGCTGGCAGTTGAAGCGAATCGCCGCAGTTGATGCCCAGAAAGCAATACAACACCCCATTTTTTTGCGCGAAAACCATGCACCACCACAAAGTACACCCAAAATACTTGCTCTCTTTGAAAACCCGGTCGTCGGCCGGTTGACCGTTCTTGACAGAGAAGACCGAGAGTCCAATGCTCGGTTCTAGCTACCAAGTGTCACGCCGTGGCTCGTTGTGCTGGGCTTGCTGCTCCTCGAGGCGCACCTCAGCCAGGGCTACTGCTCTGGCATGACCAAAATCGTGGGGCAGGATTCAGGTTCGTTTTTTTGATGCTTTTTCCTTGCCCTCATCGACGCCATCTCTAGGCACGATTGCACCTGGCGCTGGCCCCTTCACGGAGGCTTGCTCGTGGGAAATCAAGCCCGGGTTCCAACTGTCTGACCCGCAGCGGATTGTCATCGGTGTGCGCACCTGGGACGCCAACGCCAAGTTCACGCTGAGCGTTTATGATGGCATGGCCTCGGACGGCACGCTGCTGTATTCGTACACGCAGGGTAGCGGTCGCCCGAGGGAGGTGCGTGCTCGGTTGCATTCTCTCGCGACGATTGTCTTCACCCCCGAAGTCTGTTGTGGTTTTCGCGCACTGCTGCATCATTCTTCTCCGCACGGATTTTTTTTTGCAACCCCAAGGCCGGAACTGATTCCAGCGCCCTGGAGTTGTATTGGTACACCAGTGTGCTGTGCAGCAGCTCCGAGACTGTGACTCTGTCGGACCAGGAGGGCTCGATCGGCAGTGGCCCCGGCCCCTACAAGAACACCATGGCCTGCAACTGGCTCGTTGCCCCCGGCGGCGTCCCGGACGGGTACCACGTCGCATTCAAGATCACGTCTGTACGCGCATAGTTTTTCCTCTCTTTCAGAGTGTTTCATCCCCCCTCCTTGTGTGCTCTTGTTGCTCCCCCTCCCCTCCCCTCCCCCCCACCCCCCGGGATATGGTTGATCCGACGTAGGATGCTCGACACGGCCGCAGATGATGCTTACGTGCGGATTTCTAATGGGAACGGCGAAAAGCTTGCTCAGTACAGCGGTGCCGGTATTCCCAGTACGGAGATTGGCTGCCCCACCGCCAGCTGCCAGGTCCGCCCTCGCTGTCGTCGTCACCCCAATCGGCATCCTTCTCCTCCCCGAATGAATCGTTCGCTCACCCTCCCCTCCACCACCCTCTCTGTTCAGGTCTATTGGCACACGGGTGAGGTGAGCAACGGCAACATGCACACGGGTTTCGCCCTGCAATACTACCTGTCCAACGGTTGGTCGTTCCACTCCTCTGCCATGCCCTGTCATGCCCTGTCATGCCCTGTCATGCCCTGCCATGCCCTGCCATGCCCTGCCAGGCCCTGCCAGGCCCTGCCATGCCCTGGCCCTGCCATGCCCTGCCATGCCCTGCCATGCCCTGCCATGCTCTGCCATGCTCTGCCATGCTCTGCCATGCTCTGCCATGCTCTGCCATGCTCTGCTCTGCTCTGCTCTGCTCTGCTCTGCTCTGCTCTTCCAAACAATGCTTCATGATCAGGGGAGTGGAAAAATGTGTGCGTTGTGTCTTGGTGGTGCCTTTGTGGCACGAACGGTTTCCTCCAACCTATTTTGTTCACCGCCCATCCGCCCACCACAGGTGACGTTACCCCCGTTCTGGTGGACTTTCCCATCTGGGCCCTCGTCGTCGGCATCGTGTTTGTGGTCCTCATCGTGCTCGGTTTGATGGGGTATTGTGTCCGCACGGTTTTGAAAGAAACCTGCTGTCCCGGCCGCGGCCGTAGCAGCTCAAGCTCTTCTTCTGGGAAAACCGTCTGTCTCTTACGCTCGCGTCGGCCTCGGGTTCGGGGCGTGGCGTGCGTGGCGTGGCGGGCCCATACTTACCCTTCTTTCTTTCTCCCTTCCCTCTCCTCCGCAGCGTTCATGGGATACGGACAGTTCGTACCGCCACCACCACAGCAGCGAGTCAATCAGCTACTCGTAGCCAAGACCCCGATCCCCCCGGTGTATTTGCCATCTTTTTCAATTTGTTCGTTGTTTTTCGCTTTCACTTTTGCGGTGGCCTTCCACTCTTTTGGGCTGCTGACGGGCGTGGACCACCATGCTCAACCATCTTCCCACCCACCCACTCACCCACCCACCTGCAGTGTCATATCCCCTCGTGCGTCTTTCAATTGTGTTTTGTTTTGTTGGTGTTCGGATTCGGATGTTAACTCCTTGTCCTGGGGGGGGGGGGGGGGGGTATTCGTGTTGTTCTGAGGACGGAGGGGAGGAGGAAGGAAGAAAGGAAATGATACAATGCGAAAAACCAAAGGCGCGCGACTGCAGCCTCGTTACTTTCAAAAAAACTTGCCGGCGGGTCGCTGGTGTCCGCGGTCGTTCAGGATGTCCCCGCGACTGCTCGTTGTGCTGGGCTTGCTGCTCCTCGAGGCGCACCTCATCCAGGGCTACTGCTCTGGCATGACCAAAATCGTGGGGCAGGATTCAGGTTTTGATGCTGCCGCTTTTTTTCCCCCCTGACCTCCTCTCCAGGCACGATTGCACCTGGCGCTGGCCCCTTCACGGAGGCTTGCTCGTGGGAAATCAAGCCCGGGTTCCAACTGTCCGACCCGCAGCGGATTGTCATCGGTGTGCGCACCTGGGACGCCAACGCCGCCAAGTTCACGCTGAGCGTTTACGATGGCCTGATGTCGGACGGCACGGTGTTGTATTCTTACACAGAATACAACAGTCGTCCGGGGGAGGTGCGTGCGAGTTTGCATTCTCTCGCGACGATTGTCTTCACTCCTGAAGTCTGTTTTATCCCCCTCAATCCTCTCATCTTTTTGTTCTTCCCTCTCAACCAAGGTCGGAACTGACTCCAGCACCCTGGAATTTTATTGGTACACCAGTGTGCTATGCAACAACTCCGAGACTGTGACTCTCTCGGACCATGAGGGCACGATCACCAGTGGCCGCGGCCCCTACAATGAAGACATGGCCTGCAACTGGGTCGTTGCACCCGGCAGCATCCCAGACGGGTACCATGTTGCATTCAAGTTCACGTCCGTTCTTAATTATTTTTTTTTCGCGGGGGTGTATGTTCGAACGCCGTTGTTCGGCCATTCCGGGGCTCTGGTGGCGTGGTCTTAGGATGCTTGACGCCGTTGATTATGACACGTACGTGCGGATTTCCAACGGGAACGGCGAGAAGTTGGCTCAGTACGCCGGCGTCGATATCCCCAGCAAGGAGATTGGCTGTCCCACCGCCGCATGCCAGGTCCGCTCGTCGTCCTCTAAAGCAGACGGAACGTTGTCCCCCAGGTCTATTGGCACACGGGGGATGTTGAGTACGACAACTCTCACAAGGGATTCACCCTGCAATATTACCTTTCCGATGGTCGGTCCTCCTCCTCCTCCTCCTCCTCCTCCTCCTCCTCCTCCTCCTCCTCCTCCCCGCCCTCAATTCCATGTGGTCAATCGGTTCATAACACGAACGGTTCCCACAAACACACACCCTCCCTCCTCCCTCCCTCCCTCCCTCCCTCCTCCCTCCCTCCCTCCCTCCCTCCCTCCCTCCCTCCCTCCCTCCCTCCCTCCTCCCTCCTCCCTCCCTCCCTCCTTCCCTCCCTCCTCCCTTCCCTCCCTCCCCTTCCCTCCCGTAGGTGACGTCGCCCCCGTTGTGGTGTACTTCCCTTCTGGGCCATCATCATCGTGTTTGTGGGCATCCTCCTGCTCCTTGGCGCCCTGAACTGCCTCCACAAGTTCTGCGGGATGGACTGCTGGGGCGCCGACAGCAACAGCATGTGCAGCGGTGGCGCCAGCTGCTGCAGCAACAGTCTGTGCAGCGGCTGCGGCTGCTGCAATTCTGACAAGAACAGCAGCAACAGCAACAGCAGCAGCAGCGCCAGCAGCGCCAGCAGCGCCAGCTCTTCCGCTCGGAAGAAATCCGTCTGTCGCTTTCTCTTGGATCGGGGGGGGGGGGGGGGGGGCGGGGGGCGATGGGGCTGGGGGATGGTGCTGATCGATGGGCCGGTCTGCCTCTGTGCGTGTCTGTGGGCCACCTGTTGTCTTGCTCACTCCCCGGTCCTGGTGCCTTGGCGGACACTGCTTTCAGGCGCTTTGCGGGTCCTTTTCGGGCACTTGCGTCTGTCTGGTGGGCCTGACCGCTGCTCATCCCTCTCCCTTCCCCCTCTCCTGCAGCGTTCATGGGATACCGACAGTCCGTACCATCACCACGACCATCGCCACAGCAGCAGCAGGGAGATGAGCAGATACTCGTGACCAGGTGACCAGGACCCCGATCCTCCCGCCTCCCCGCCGAGTACCCACCCACTCCCTCCATCCCTTCCTCCCTCCCTCCAGAATATACTCGATTTGTTCATTTTCCCCCTCCTTCGATGGCGAATTCATTTTTTAGTTTTTTGTTAATTTGTTCAGTGTTTGCTTTCACTTCCCAGTGTTCCTCTCTCCTGGGCGTCCAGCGTGGGACTCGTGAACAGTCCCCCCCCCCCCCCCTGATTTCCTAATGAACTTGTTTCCAATTTATTGTTCCGTTAATTTTTATTTTTCACGGGGATACAGTTCCTTTATCTAATTTGCCTTTTTTTTTTGACTCACTCAAAAAAGGAGAACTCTTGTTCCCATCGAGTTTGCGTAGTGGCGCCTCCGCAAGGTGATTTTGGCCCACACAATGCATAACTCGCACTGTTTGTTCTTGTTTTGACGGGCGGGCTATCGTGAGAGGCCCGCTTTTCCCATTCGTGGGGGTCGACATAGAATGAAAATTGAGGTGGAATGAGGGGCGAAGAATGAGAAAACTCCACCAACCCCGCCGAACGAGGGATGTCATTTTTCAAAACCGTCCGTCTCCGGCGAAGTCGCAGGTCTCCGCGGGTCGTTCAGGATGTCCCCCCGACTGCTCGTTGTGCTGGGCTTGCTGCTCCTCGAGGCGCACCTCAGCCAGGGTTACTGCTCTGGCATGACCAAAATCGTGGGGCAGGATTCAGGTTTTGATGCTGCCGCTTTTTTTCCCCTGACCTCTCCTCTCCAGGAACGATTGCACCTGGCGCTGGCCCCTTCACGGAGGCTTGCTCGTGGGAAATCAAGCCCGGGTTCCAGCTGTCTGACCCGCAGCGGATTGTCATCGGTGTGCGCACCTGGGACGCCAACGCCAAGTTCACGCTGAGCGTTTATGATGGCATGGCCTCGGACGGCACGCTGCTGTATTCGTACACGCAGGGCAGCGGTCGCCCGAGGGAGGTGCGTGCTCGGTTGCATTCTCTCGCGACGATTGTCTTCACCCCCGAAGTCTGTTGTGGTTTTCGCGCACTGCTGCATCATTCTTTCTCCGCACGGATTTTTTGCAACCCCAAGGCCGGAACTGATTCCAGCGCCCTGGAGTTGTATTGGTACACCAGTGTGCTGTGCAGCAGCTCCGAGACTGTGACTCTGTCGGACCAGGAGGGCTCGATCGGCAGTGGCCCCGGCCCCTACAAGAACACCATGGCCTGCAACTGGCTCGTTGCCCCCGGTGGCGTCCCGGACGGATACCACGTCGCATTCAAGATCACGTCTGTGTGCAGTGTTTTTTTCTTCTGGATGTTGCACTCTGCCTTCCGCCCCCGGTGACGACGTAGGATGCTCGACACGGCCGCAGATGACGCGTACGTGCGGATTTCCAACGGGAACGGCAATAAGCTTGCTCAGTACAGCGGTTCCGATATCCCCAGTAAGGAGATTGGCTGCCCCACAGCCAGCTGCCAGGTCCGCTGTCCTCATCACCCAGAGACAAATTTCTTTCCTCCTCCTCCTCCTCTCACAAATTTCTTTCCTCCTCCTCCTCTCGACTCACCGCCCCAGGTCTATTGGCACACGGGTGAGGTGAGCAACGGCAACATGCACACGGGTTTCGCCCTGCAATACTACCTGTCCGATGGTCAGTCGGAACGCCCCCCCCCATCTTCTCCTCCCCTCCTTCTCATCTTCTCTGATTTCGCCCTCCTCCCCACCCACACCCCAGGTGACATCACCCCGGCTACCGTGGACTTCCCCGTGTGGGCCATCATCGTCATCGTCTTCGTGGGCGTCTTCGCGGTCCTGTTCTTCTTTGGGTGTATCCGCAAGCTCTGCAAAGTCAGCTGCTGCGATTCCGACAGCAGCAGCAGCAGCAGCAGCTCGAGCGCCGCAACCGTCTGTTCCGTGACCTTTCGCTCTGCCCTTGCTGCTCAGTGCGGTCGGGCGGGGCGGTGACGATAACTGTTTCTGTGCGATTCTCTGGCTTTCACTTCATGCTGTCCTCCCTCATCTTCCTCCCTCTCTCTTCTCTCTCCGCAGCGTTCGTGGAATACGGACAGTACCTATCACCACCACCACCACAGCAGCTGGGAGTCGAGCAGCTATTCGTGAACAGGATACCAATCCTCAACGATATTCTAATTAACATTCGTATTTCAAGCAGTGTAAATTTTCCCCCCGGACTTGTCATTGCCCCTGTTTTTTCTTTTTGTTTTGTTTCAGACGCAACAAATGTGAAACCGAGCGGCATTGTTTTCCGGCGTGAGGCAGCTCAACACCGGGCCCAGGTTGCTGTTTCCTCTCCAGTGTCGTGTTCGATGCGCCGCTCTGTGCTCCTTGCATTTCTATTGTGGGGGGCACATCTCTCCTTGGTCAATGGAGATTGCGGTGGCTCCATTCAAATCACAGGCGGGGATTCGGGTCCGCTCCTCCCGTCGTTTTAGCCTCTCCTCATTCCCTTGCTCTTTCAGGCTCCATATCGCCCGGAGTTGGTCCTTACTCTGGTGCATGTATATGGGAGATTCGTCCGAGCATAGCACTTTCAGACCCTCAGCGATTAGTGATCGGCGTCCACTCTTTAGATACCGTCGCAAATTATTCGCTCCAGGTCTCCGAAACCCCACCGTGTTTGGTACATGCCACCGGCTACTGTAGGTCTACGATGGGAACACCACAGAGACCCTCTTGTATAACTACACTTCCGGCAATGCAAAACCCGGGGAGGTGCGCGCCCGGCAGCACACTTTTGCCACCATCGTTTTTATTCCTGCTGTCTGTGTGCCAAACTCCCCTGCGATGATTGCTCATCAAGTCGGTTTCCCCCCGGCTCTACAGGCCACCGCCACCAATGTCTCCCTTGAGCTCTACTGGTACACGAGCGTCCTTTGTGGGGCCAGTGTCGTCCGGCTGGCAGACCCCGAGGGCAACATGACCAGTGGCCCGGGACCCTACAAGGATGGCATGCTGTGCGACTGGGTTGTTGCGCCGACCTCCATACCCAAGGGTTATCACGTCGCCTTCCTGGTCACGTCTGTCGACCTCCCCCTCTCCCTCCTTCCTTCCTTGCCACCCATCACATCATACACTCTGCCTCCCTCAACCACCGCAGTATGTTGGATACCCATTCGGACGACGCCTATGTGCAAATCAACGATGCGAGTGACTTCCTGGTGGCCAAGTTCGCCTGCACCAACCTGCCCTCGGCCGAGATCGGCTGCCCCACGGAGTACTGCAAGGTCTACTGGCACACGACCGAGGTGAGCCCCGCCAACACCCACCGCGGGTTCGCCATGCGGTACTACCTGTCCGACGGTCTGCCTCCCCCCACCCATCGACCCATCGACCCACCCGCGCCCACCCACCCACCCACCCGCGCTGCCACCCGTCCAGGTGGTGAAGGGTGTAGTGAAGGGGTGTGGTGAAGGGGTGGTGGTGGTGGGCCGAAGGGGACAGTGACAGTGACGACAGGGACAGAATCATTCGGGGGGTTCGGGAGGAAGGACCTGGGGAGATCCCCGTGGTGGGGTGGGGAGCTTTGCTTTGCAGTGCCGCTCAAAGAGCGGCCGCCCACCCGCGCCATGCCACCCACCCGGGGCCCCGCCTGACCACCTGACCCATCTGCATCCCGATGAGCATCTCATCTCTCCTCACCTGCCACACACCCCACGACCGCCCGCCCGCAGGCCCGGTGGCGTGGCGCCCTCGGGGCGCCGCCTGACATCCTGATGGGGATCTCATCTCATCTCTCCTCCCCTGCCCCACCCGCCCACAGGCCCTGTGACGCCCTCGGGGCTGCACCTGACCATCTACATCCTGATGGGGATCTCGTCGGGGCTGTTTCTCTTCTTCCTGACCTGCTGCTCGTTCCGCTACTGGCGCAAGCACCCCAAGTGCTCCTCCCACTGGTGGTGGGACTGCTGCGTGGACTCCTGCTGCGACACCCTGTGCCCCTGCTGCCAGCCGGTGTGCCGGCAGAAGCCGCCCCGGGTCCGTCCAGCCCCCCGCGTCACCCCCCAAACCCCTCCCAGCGCATGGAACTTCCGCCCTCACCCCTGTCTCCGCCACACGTTCCTCGCGGCTTGTGCCCTGGGTTGGTCCCCCCCCCCCCCCCCCCCCCCCCCTTCTCATCTGCACCCGACATCCCCCTCCCACCATGGCAGTCCTGGGAGACGGACGGGTCTCCATCACCCGCCGGCAGTCGCCCGGCCGGCCTTGCGCCGGCGGACGCCTACTCCTGAACCGGCCCACGGCAGATGCGATGTGATGTGAGGGGGATAGAGACCACCGTTTGAGCGCGGCTCTGTGACGACGGGTGACCGTCCCTTTGCCGTCTTGGCCAGGCGTGTTCGTGTTTTTTGATTTGCGTCTGAGTGTTTGGTCGCGATGATGGACGCATCTCCTTCCCCTCCTCTCCCTCGTGGTCTGATCTCCCCCTCCCCCGGAGTGGATGCCCATTCCCACTTTGCTCCATGGAGTTTCTTCCCCCGTTGAGTCCTCCCCAGACAGGAACGGACTCCTCGCCCCACCCCCATTTTTCCCTTTCCATTCATCGAAAGGTCGAGCGCCTTTTGTGTCTGTTCGCACATTTTTTGCCGCCTTTTTTTTATCATTGGCCTTGATATTTCGATGGCAGGCGAAAGGACCATCTGACATTTTTTGCTTGTGGCTGTCCCGTGCGTCACCGCTGGAGCAGTTCGCCAGCCACCAACAGCCCGACAGAGCAATGGAAGCCAGAATGATCACCAAGGATGTGGGCCATTTGATGAACCGCGATACGTGGCTTATCAGCGACACCCACTTTTCTCACAAGAGAATCTCCGAACTGGTTCCCGCAAGACAAGCGGCAGTGGCCGCAGCCAATGCGCCGTCGCATGACGAATTTCTCACAGCTCAGTGGAACAGTGCCGTCCAACCCGACGACACCGTTTTGTGTCTGGGCGATTTTGCTTGGGGCGGCATCGAGCAGGCGAGCAAACAAGTCCAGGGCAAGAAAATTTTGATCCTCGGAAACCATGACCGAGGACGTTCTTCGTACCTGTCAAAGGATTGGCTGGAATGTATTGCCAGTCCCATCGTTTTTATCGACGGCCTTCATTTCGCACATCTCCCCCTGGTTCAACCCCCGCCGCAAGCACAAGCTGCTCCTGCCGCCAAGCATGCGGTTCCTCCTGCCGCCCTGATTTGTGATGTCGATGTCTGTCGGCCTCGCCTCGCCCGCTCGCCCAACCTCACCCCCCGCCCCTCCTCCTCCTCCTCCTCCTCCTCCAGGGTGTCCGGATTCTGTTCTCCCACTATGCGCTCTTCGATGCGGTGCCCGAACAGGTGGCCCACGACAACGAGATCCGGCCCACCATTGAGCTCCTCGAGCGTCTTTATCGCACCTTCCAGTGCCAGGTCAACATCCACGGGCACATCCACGACAGTCTCAGCTCCTTCCCCGACGCGATCAACGTCTCGGTGGAGCGGATCGGGTTTCGGCCGGTGCGGCTGGGCGAGCTGCTGGACGGGTGGAGGAGGCGGGTCGCCGCCCGGACGGGGGTGTCGACTCCTCCCCCCGCCGGCATCTCCCCCGCCACCGCAGCAGACGCACAACCTGCTCTTCCAGCCCCCATTCCAGCCTCCCCTGCCCCCACCCCCGCGGACGCACCCGCCCAGTAACAACTGAACCGAAGAAGACCTGAACTGTGTCCTGGTCGACCAATGATACAGAGAAAACCAAAAGATGCCAAGAGAAACCTCGGAGGGGGGGAGGAGAGGGAGGGGGGGGAGGAGAGGGGGAGAGGGGGGAGACTCATCCGAACTCAAGCCCGCCCTCGCGCACCTGAAACGGGTACCGGACCGAGCTGGGCAGGCACTGCTGCTGCCCGAGGCTTGTCGGCGGGCCCCACCGGCCCCGGGTATACTCCGCCAGCGCCTGCTCGGTGACACTGAAGTCGCAGCTGAACGCGGCCTCGATGGGCGGGGGGAAGGTCGTCCCGGTGCGGCTCTGCCCGGGGAGGAGCAGGGCGGCCAAGGACATGGGCGGGGCGGGCGGGACGGCGGTCCGCTGCAGATCGAGCCGGTATGTGACGGCGGACTCCCAGGGCGGGTCGGCACGCAGCGGGAATTTGAACCGGGGGCGCGTCCCAAAGCAGACGAGGTGGTGCCGCCGGGCGAACTCCGCCAGAAGGGAAAATGCCCGGGAGGAACACCTGGGGAATAGTGGAGAGCACCAGAGGAGGGGAGGGGGGAGGGAGGGAGGAGAGAGAGAGGTTGTTTTGCGGATGGGAAGGTCGATGTTGCAGAATGGTGTGCCCGTGAGTGTGTCTCCACCCGGGGATGCAGACCGGTCCGAGAACGGGGTGCCCCGCTCGTTCCAGTGGAAGGCCGTGACCGAGTCGACGCACAGCAGCCGAAGGGCGGGCCGCTGGGCGAGCAGCACGGGGATGAGATGCACCGCGGCAAGAAAATGTTCGGCCGTGGGGCAGCGGATGACCAGAAGCCGGTGCAGACTCGCCTCGACCTCGGCCTCGGCTTGGTCGGGTGGACATGCCGTGCATCGGGTCAGTCGATCGTGCAACAACTGGCGGAGCCGAAGAATTTGAAGGCGCTGGTCGCAGTCGAAAAACAGGGCCGTCGCGCCAATGCCATCGTATGGCTCGGAGAGCAGAAAAGTGACCAGGACGTTGAGCAGCAATTCGGTTTTCCCGCTCCCCGCAGAACCCACAACCTCAACGACGTCACCGTCGAGCCCCTGCGGCACCTCGTGGTCGAGCGCTTTGATGCCTGTATGAATGGGGCGCACCTGAAGAGCATTCCACCACCAGAAAGTCAAGGCTGCGGTCAAACCTGATGTGCACGAGTGAAAACCTCGAGGGCTGTTTCATCTGGGGTCAAGAGTTGCTGCCAATTCAGCATGTCTCTTGCTGCTGGTGACACGTGTCGAACGGATGTCAGAATCGGCAGAACCAAGAGCGACTCCCATCACCAGGCAGTTTTGGATGGGCACAAAACGGCTCGCTTTCCGTCTATCTGAAGAGGAATATCTTGATAGATATGGAGTTGGAGCATACTTAAAAGATGTGGCGACGTTACTTCTCGAAAATCGCCCGGACGATCCTTGCGCATTCATCGAACAGTATTTTCGAAATGCAATGCAGCAAGAAGGGTCTAACGACATAATGCGAGCGTACCGGTCAGAGTCTTCCTTCTTCCTGTTTTCAATTGCCAAACTTGTCGTGATGAATGATAAACCGCAGATATCTTAGGCTTGCTCCTTTTTCCATGCCAACCTTTCTGGACAATGTTGTCTCTGCATTTACAAATCTAACCACGCAGCACAACCTTGCCTCATCAGACTTTCTCCAGCTTTTACGAATGCTGTGTGAAGATCTTCCTCCTGGTCTGCCCCCCCCCCCCCTTCCCCCTTCCCCCTTCCCCGGAGTCGCTCACACTCTGGCAAGGTATCACCGACCAGCTTCTCTCCCCTTTGGAGACGAGGGCGCCATGCAGTATTAGCTTCGAAGAGGTCTCTCCTCCTGGATGAAGCTCTCACTCACCCCCTCGCATCATCACAGTTTGTCACCTGGGTCAAACGAGTGTTAATATTCGAAGGTCTTGTGTTTCTTCCGGTTTCAACAAGCGAGCGTGCCCCATACCCGCAGGCCTTTTCAAAGATGGCATGTCCAGGTGGAGAGCAGCAGCCCAGCCCCTCTCTGTTGACGCAGTCCTCCGGGAACTGCTCGGGTCCGTCTACGGTGTGTGTGCGCGCGCGCGCACGTTTCCGGTTCGGATCGATGTGATCTTTTTTACTCTCGTTTTGGGAAGGTGGAGGGGAGGGGTGCCAACTCTTTTTTTCTGATTTTCACTTCTTGAAACCCCCAGATCTGCTTTCCGCGTTTCTGGATCTTCTCCACAACGCGATAAATTGTTACCAGACGCAGCGATCCTCGGCCTGGCCCTCATTAACGCAGTTCCAGATCCGCTGGCTCTCTCAGAAACGCGCGAGAATGCTGGATCCGTGCTGCTGCGACATGCTCCGCTCCAAGGCACCCCTTCTCGATGATTTTTGGCTTTTTTGTTCTTGGTTTTCTGCTTGCCCTATGGTCGAACAGCGTGTATTGACCACAGCGGGGCGATTTTTCTGGACTTCAAGATTTGCGCAATTCTCCAAGGGCAGAATTGACGAACGCAGGCATGTTGACCGCTAAAATGTTGACGTTTTTGCTCTTCCTTCTGGGCTGCCTTGCACAGACCTTTCCAACATGTTCGGGAGTCAAAAAGATTCGTGGGCTGGACGAGGGGTCCTTCGGGTCTGGCGACGGACCATTCGAACCGAATTGCCTTTGGGAGATCCAGCCCGGTTTCGCTCTCTCTGATCCACAGCGTCTTGTGATTGGATTTAACGACTGGATCCATTCAGGTGACTTCAATCTGACTGTCTGTCGTCTCAAGAAAAACAACCAAGAAACATTTCGGTTTTAGGTCTACGATGGTGTGCCGGGTAATGGAATTCTCCTATACACCATGCAGAGCAAGGACCCTGCTCCTCGGGAGGTGCGTGCTCGATATCACACATTGGCAACAGTCATCTTCCAACCCAGCCGAGGCTCCACTGGCGGCTTTGAGGCATACTGGTACACGAGCGCGCTTTGCAACTCAACTCGCGTGGTCCTCAACAAGACCAACGGGTTGTTGACGAGCGGAAAGGGGCCCTATAAGAACTCGCAAAAGTGCTATTGGACTGTGGCGCCACCTCTTCCCAAAGGGACCCATTTGGAGTTCGACCTTCGGTCTGCTGCTCGGTTCTCGTGCTTCTTTCGAACAACACATCGCGCCGCAGAGACCTTGATACGCATGCTGATGACTGCTACGTTCGCATCGACGACGAAAACGGGGTGCGGGTGGCCCAGTATTGGGGAACGGCACGGCCCGGTGGCCCCATCCGCTGCCCAACGTCGTCGTGCGATGTCTACTGGCATACGGGAGTGGTCGATCCGTGGAATACGTTCACCGGGTTCTCCATGGAATACTCGGTGGTTTCGGGTCAGTGCTTGCTATTCTAGAAATGACTCATCGGCTCGCCCGCCATAGATCTAGACTCCGATGACTTTCAAGTGCCTCGCTCAGACTATCACGAGCGGGTCCATCACGGACTTCGCCCGTAAGGAATGCCCTCCTGGTCGCGCAAGAAGCCAAATGGCTGCTGCCATCAACATCAGGACACGTTGTGAATGAATCGTCAGCAGTTGTGTAAATCTTCCGCAAAAGAAAGGGAAATAACAACAGATCACGAAGAACAGCCCGTGTCAACACAAAATTCGAACTGAGTTTTCACCGCTGTCACCCCGGCGTTCCTCTTTTCGATTTTTTTCGGAGGCAAAGGACCCTTTCACTATGCAACTCCTCAAGTCCGGCTCGCTTCCATTCTCTTGTTTCAACGGAGACGATGCTTAATATCCATTAGGGAAGACACTCGGCGTATGATGGGCCAGGATGTTGTATTCAAGAACATCAGTGCCATCAATGAACTGTCGGCTATCCACCGCACTTGCATGGGCCCTCATGGTATGCACATATTTTCTTAATCTCGTTGGGAAATTCATCGTTTTTTTCTGATCTTCTCAGGTCAGAGTAAGCTTGTTGTGACCCATCTGGGCCGGACCCTGATCTCCCGTCGTACCTCCACTATTGTTGAGAACCTCGCAGTTGAGCACCCTGCGGCCAAGCTCGTCGTCATGGCTGCCAACCATCAGGCCACCGAGGTCTGTGTTCTGGACATTCGAAGCGTCTCACGCATTTGAATTGGCTATACTTTGGCTGGAATAGGTTGGCGATGGCACCACCTTTGTCATTACCCTTGCTGGCGAGATCCTCGAGAAGGTGAAGCCCTTCCTTGAAATGCGGCTCTCCATTAAGGACCTTGTTGAGGGCCTGGACATGGCTATGCGTAAGACTCTGGAGATTCTGCCTGGTCCGTGAGTTCTCACGCATCACCGTCATCATCTTAACATCTTCTCCAGAACTCGCCGTCTTCAGCGTCCCCAACGTTGTTGATATTCCCACTGCTACCCGCGTCATCAAGTGTGTTATTGGCACCAAGATGAACGGCTACGAACACACCCTCGCCCCCCTGGTTGCCCAGGCGTGTGCCGACATCCTCCCCAGCGACCCCAAGAAGTTCCTGGTGGAGAACGTCCGCGTCGCCAAGGTTCTTGGGGGCAACATTGCCGACTCGAGTGTCATTCGCGGCTTCTGCCTCACCCGCGACACTGAGGGTCTGTCTCCCCGATCCCGGCGACCATTCGCCGCTCACCTTTGCGCAGGCACCGTGAAGCACATCCGTAATGCGAAGCTGGCCGTCTTCGGGTGCGCCGTGGACAAGGACGAGGGCGAGACCAAGGGTACCATCACCATCTCCAACGCCGACGAGCTGAAGAACTACTCGGTCGGCGAGGAGCAGCGCATGAAGCAGATCATCGACGATGTTGCCCGCACCGGGGCCAATGTGATCGTCACCGGGGCCACCTTCGGCGAGATCGCCGAGCACTTCATCGAGGCCCACGGGATGATGGCTATCAAGGTGCCCTCCAAGTTCGACCTGCGCCGCCTCTGCCTCGCCACCGGTGCCACGGCCCTCGTTCGCCTGGTCCGCAACCCGCTTCTCCCTCTCACTCACGCCTGTGTGGGAGTCCGGTTTTGTCCTTGTGCTGGGTGTGCTTCCCTCCCTCTCCCCCTTGCTTGCTCGTCCAAACGTATTTTCTGCTTTTTGCTGTCCAGGGCGCCCCCACTGCCGAGGAGATGGGCCACTGCGCGGCCATCGACGCCCAGGAGGTTGGCGGCACCCGTGTGCTGGTGCTGTCCCAGGAGGGCGGCTCGGCCACCTCCCGCATCTCGACCATCCTCGTCCGGGCCGCCACCCAGAACACCCTCGACGAGATCGAGAAGGTCATCGGTCCGTCACGGGGCCCCCCCTTGCCCTTCTCGCCCCTGCAACCCCCCCCCCCCCCCCCCCCACCCGTCGTCAATCCGCGCCCCCATCATCTTCTTCCTCCCCCGTTTAGAGGACGGTGTCAACGTGTTCAAGACCATGACCCGCGACCAGCGCTTCCTGGCCGGCGCCGGTGCCTGCGAGATGGAGCTTTCCCACAGGCTCGAGGGCTACGGCCGCTCCATCCCCGGCCTGCAGCAGTACGGTGTGCGCGCGGTCTGTCGGACCCCCGGGATGCATGTGACTTTCCCCAGTCTTTCCTCCAACTCCTCATTTTTTAATATCTATATTTTTTCCATTGATGGGATGTAGTTCGCCGAGGCTCTGGCGGTCGTCCCCAAGACCCTCGCAGAGAACGCCGGCATGAACTTCAACGATGTCCTCAGCAACCTCCGCTCTGCCCACACCGCCGGCAAGGCCACCTGGGGCGTGCTTTCCATGGTCTGTCTTACGCATGCTTGACCCCGGTGGGCGAGGCGAAGCCCCCTCTTGGATGTTTTGTCGGGTGAGGTTTAGCAAGTATTGTCTGTGGGCAAGTGCGCTAACGCGTGCGATTCCCATCGGCAAGGTCGGGGGTTCGAATCCCGCCGGTCGGTTCGAGGATGAATCATTCAAATGTACGAGTAAAGGGGTAATTGAACCCACCTCTTTGTGCGTCCAACGGCGCGGTCCTCGGGCCCCGCAGGAGGGCAGCTGGCCTCGGCTGGTTGAACTCTTGTGGGACCACCTGGGGGCCGTTGCAGGCTGAGAACCGATTTTTTCCCCCTTTTTTTTTTTGAAAGGTGGTTTTGCCTCGTTTCCCCCGTCTTCATCGACTCACCCTCCCGTCCTCCTGTCCCCGCCTCCCACAGGAAAACACCATCGGAGACGCCGCGGCGGCAGGGATTTACGACTCCCTCCTGGCCAAGGAGTGGGCCTTCAAGTTCATCACGGAGGCCGTGCGGACGGTCCTCTCTGTCGACCAGGTCTGCATTCCCCCGGGTTGATGTGGGTCGCCGTGTCTGTGGTTCGTTCTTCGATCTTCATGTCCGTCTCCGCTCCCCTCCCCTGCCTCGCCCGTCTGCAGATCATCATGTCCAAGCCCGCCGGTGGCCCCAAGCCACGCGACCAGCAGGCTGGCGACGCTGGCGACGACTAAACGTCACCGCCCGCTCCGACCCCTCGTTGCCCATCGCCCCTGACGGGCCCCCATCCGCGGCAGCCCGCGACGGACGGGAGGCGGCAAGACCGCCTTCCTTCCCCCCCGTCAGCATCCCTCCCCCCCGATCGCAGGACCATCCACTTCCACCACCACCACCACCCGGCAGCAACCTCTCCGCCACCACAACGCAACATCCCGTCAGGGCTGATGTGATATTTATCCTTTCGGACCCCACCCCAATTCCGCCTCCCTCCCTCCCCGCCCGCCCGTCCACCCGCCCGCCCACTTTGCAAGGGGCGGGACATGGCGACGCGCGCGGACCACCCACCACCCTCGGAGGCGAAAGGGGCTCATGTGCCTCGGGGGGCACCGGTCCTGCTCGGCCCCCGTCATCGCCCCGCCGCCCCTCTTCTCCTTTTTTTATTCACTTTGCGCCGTTCGGAAGAGACAGAGAGTTGCCTCTTCGTTCTTTTGGCCAGTGAATCCACGGCCAGGAGGGGAAACGGGTGGTGGTGACCCCTCCATTCTGGCATGTCCTCCTCTGGGGGCCTCGGGGGCGATCCCGCCCGTCAGCGGCAGAGCTGGCCAAGGTCCACATCGAAGGCCTGGGCCAGGGGCAGCATCTCGAAGGCGTTCCCCAGGAAGATGTACTGCTGCGAATGGCCCCCACGGGGCTGGAAGTAGGCCGGGTACGAGTGAATCTGGGCCGGGAGGCGGAAGGCGAAGAGCCAAAATGAGAGGTGTGACGCAAGCGGGGGTGCGGGGGAGACGGACCAGGGCGATGTACTCGGCCGGGAAATCCCACTGGGGCATGCCGGGTGCCACAGGGTCCCGGCCCCCGTCTGGGTATGGTGGCTGCCCCCCCGCTGTGGCGACAATTCCAACCCCCGCCGTGCCCCCCCCGGCGTTATCTGCCCCTGGCCCATCCTTCTCCCGGTCCTTCTCCCCGCCTTTCTCCTTGTCCTCCGACTCCTCGGCTCTGCTCCGCTTCTGGCGCTGCCGCTCCTCCTGTCCCTCCGCCGCCTCTTCGCGCGCCCCCTTGGCGTAGGCTGCGTCCAGCAGGACCAGCCGGCCGGCGGGGATGGCCGGGGGGCGCTCCAGGACCGAGAGGCAGGCCGGGCCTGGGATGTGCAGCGGGTTGCCGTGCTGCGGGGCGGACGAAGCCCGCTGTTGTTGTTCGTCCGCCTCGGGGTCGAGGTAAGCCTGGCAGAGCGCCTGGAAGATGGCCAGCAGGCGCCCAAGGGGGAAGGGCCGCGGAGGTCCGTTGACGAGATCCGTCTGCCGGGTTTGCGTGGTGAAGGATGGGACGGAGACGATGGATGAGTGAGAGGCGGCGACGGTGGAGGTCGGAATGGCGGAGGCGAGCACTGGCTGGCGGGGTGGTGATCGTGGGATGGCGATGCGCACCTTGTGCTCATCGGCCCCGCGTCGGGCCCTGCGGCGTGACTTGACCCCGGTGAAAGTCTCCACATCCGACCGGGGCAGGGCGTGGGAGGCCACGAATCCCGCCAGGAAGAGCAGCCGCGCTCCACGGGGCAAGGCCGCAAGGGGGCTGGGCGCCTCGCGGAGCTGGTGGTCGGCAGCAAAGGTCAACGGTCGAACCGAATCGACGAAGGCCTGCCGGGCCGTGGCCAGCTGTCCATTCAGAGTAGCCCCTGCCAGAGAGCAGAAAGAGAAACAGTGGCACAAGCAGACGCGCAAATGTGTGTGTGTGTGTGGGGGGGGGGGAGGGGGATGAGGGGAGGGGAGGGAGGGAGGAGGAGGAGGAGGAGGAGGAGGAGGAGGAGGAGGGAGGAGGAGGAGGAGGGAAGGGGAGGGAAGGGGAGGGAGGAAGGGGAGAAGGGAGGGAAGGGAGAGGGGAAGAGGGGAGGGAAGGGGAGGGGGGGGAGGGGGAGGAGGGGGAGGGAGGCGAGAGCCGACCGAGGGACTTGCCGGGGAGGCGGGTCCGCTCCAACTCGCCCACGATCAGGTCGACCCGCTGCTCGAAGGCGCGCATCACCTTGCGGATGTCCCGGTCGATCTGTCGCCGAACAGCAGAGACGAAGAAAGGACAGGCTGGTCAGCTCGACCACTGAATACCCCCCCCCCCCCCCCCCACCCACCCACCCACACACAAACCACCACCACCACCACCACCACCCACCCACACACGCACGCACGCACACGCACGCACGCACACGCACGCACGCACGTACACGCCGCCACGCAGGTGTGCACCAAACTGCGGACCGGGCGCGCGTACTGGATGGTGTGCGTGAGGATCCATTCGCCCACCTGCTCCCGGTCGACGCGCTCCGCCTCGGGGTATGGAGGCTGATGCGCGCGCAGGGTAGCCTTGTGCTTGGCCAAGAGGATTCGCTTGGCCTGTTCGTCGGTATATGCGTCGAAGTACACCACAGTCCCCAGGGCCCGAACCGGGCCGAAACAAAACGGAAGCAGACGCGTGCTCAGGATGACCGAGAGGCGGTTCTGGGGCGGCAGACGTCGGATGAGCGACCGGGGGAAAAGTGCACAGACAGTCGCTGATGTGAGCATCTTTAAAAACAAAGGCCCGCCATCTGTGTTGAGCAGCCGTTCGGCCGAGTCAAGAATCTCCGAGGCACTCAGTGGGCGTGGGGTCTGGGAAAAGACAGACCAACAGAAGCGGGATTGGGTACTGAAACCACTGCCGATAGGCAACCTCCCAAAAAGTTTGAAACGATTTCAGGACTGGTATTTTGAGAAGAGGTCGGTCAGGATGCCTCCTCAAACTCTCGGAGAGAATTGCATTTATAATTTCGTTGAAATAGTCAGGGATTTGAAACATCGCCTCACAGGAGATCATCACAGAGGAAACAGTCGGGGCCATGCGGCTCGAGAACTCACGAAGGATGGTGGACTTACCCGTTGATGCGGGTCCGTGCACGAAGGCTGTAAAAGATGGCCCTAACTGGGCTTGAGCAAAAAGAGGGTAGACGCTTTTTATTTGCTCCTCTCTGTCGGGATAGAGCCCTGCCAATTCCGGCACCGGGGAAAGCATGACGGCGAGAGGCTGTGTTCCCCAAGGGAGAGGGATTCGAATCCGGACTTGGCGAAGCCATAAGAAAAACAACAAACCCCAAGAATGCGAAATAACCAAAAGGAGGAGGGAGAGGAGAGCAGGAACGGAGGAGTGTCCTCCACACCAGGTGAAGGGACTAGTCTGAGATGATGCAGAGAGGTTGCTGCGCGAGAGCGGGAAGGGAAACACACACGACCTCACCCGAAGATGAGGACAAAAATAATCCGAATAAACGATCCGGCAACGGATCCGGGGGGGGGGGGGACAAGGAGATGTACGCAGGCCCAGCCCATCAATCCGGTCACAACTCGGCGCCCCGGAGTGGCGCCCGGTCGGCACGATCATCAGACAAACCGACCGAGGGGTTAGCCACCATGACGATGGGTGTCTGCTCAAACGGGGCAACAGCCGCCGGCATCGCCGCAGTCTGCTGGTAGCCCCCACCATGGTGGGGCACCATCGACACCACCACCGTCTCCTCTGCCCCTGGGGCCGTCAGCCGGGCCCTGGGGGGTTCGGGCAGCGTGACTGAGGGCAGCACTGGGGGGGACACGTGCGCACCACCAGAGGTCGCTGTCGGCGTCGCAAGATCGGTCAATTCGGTGCCCGCATGCACGGTGGCGGGCGACTGTGGGGCCGGGGTGGGAGCCGCATGGCCTGCCACCCCCGGGCGGCCCTTGATCTCGACGTGGCGCGCGTAGATGACCAGCAGCAGCGAGAGGACCACGATGAAGCCGCCGATCCAGTGGCGCACCGTGAGCGACTCGCCCAGGAAGATCACCGCCAGGGTGCACGTCAGGAAGGGCGCCAGGGCCCCCCAGAGCGAGAAGGCGGTCGGGCTAACATGGCGGGAGGAATAGCTGCCCAGCATATAGTTGATCACCGCCGCAAAGACTGCACGCGACAGAACGATGGCTAGGTTAGTATCCTATCTTCATCACCACCTCCCACCCCCACAGAAGGCGGAGGTCACAGACCGATGGCGTAGGCGAGGGCCACCCATGCCATGGGGGTGATCGTCAGCGGGGTGAAGTTCCCCCAGAAGAAGGGCGTCACCAGGAGCAGCATCCCGCCCCCGAGCAGGTTCATCCAGGCGTTGGCCATGGTCAACGGAAGGCGCTCCATCGTCTTCTGCATGTGCGGTGTTTCACCAACGCCGGGGTGAGGTCGACGGTGCCCGGAGAGAACGCGCGGACCTTTTGCGAGGAGCGGAGGAGGCCGCTGTTGAGGGTGTTCGCCAGGGCACAGGCGTACCCGAGGGCGGTCGACCAGGTCATGGGTTCGCTCACCGCGGCCGGGTCGAGCAGACCCAGGACGACCTGGTCGATGGAGAGCATGATCCCCGCCCCGACCAGGGCGAGGACGACAGCCCCCAGGCGCAGGTACGAGAAGGCCTCCTGTTTGAGGACCAGCGCAAAACACATTGCGCAAACGGGGTTGAGCGGGCCGAACATGCTCTGGGGGTAGATGAGACAATATGAACAAAAGTGAGTGAATGGACAAACCACCACAGAAGCGGGGAGGAAGCGAAGCGCCAGCACGTACGAGAGCTGGTTAAAAAAGCCAGCCGTGAATGCATATAGCCATATGTGCGACCAATCGCCCTTCCGTGGCAACCACTGCGTGCCTTTCTTTTTGTTGAGAAGAAAGCTAATCGACATCAAGATAAGCATACCCCCGGTGAGGCGGAAGAAGGCAAAGATCACGCTATCGAATGTGGCCACGGCATTTTTCGCAAGTACCGAATAGCCACTCGAGATCAATTGTGTCGTCAAAAGCACTAAATGGGCAACCGCCTGCTGTACAGAGTCTTTCATGATTGCTTCTTCAAGTGGTCCATCTGTGGTCACAGCGGCGCATGGGGGTCGATTTCGTTGTCGTGTTGATTCGTGCCTTGCGCACCGACACAGGCGCATGGACGAATGGCAGACAAAACGAAAGAGGGCCGGTGATGGGGTTGACAGAAGAATCCAGAGGAGGAGATGGGAAGAAGCGACGACACCGTCGCCAAACACCCGCCCGAAGAGAAGGTGAGGAGGAAGAGGAGGAGGGAACACGGGAGCAGAGGAGGGCGGGCACAGAGAAAACCCAACTCAGAGAGACAGGTGCACAGACACACCCGAGACACAGACACCAGCGCACGGACAGACCGGACCGGCATGCACACAGGCACGCACGCGCCAGAGAACGGAGGGGGTGAAGGCCGCCCAACCTAATGGGGATGGGCGGGCGGGGAAGGCGGATGACAGACACCGGGAGGGATGGGTGGGAGGGATGCTGATTGAAGAGAGGGTGCGTAAAGGAGAGCCGGGGAGGGGGTGGAGAGGCACGCCAAGACGAGGAGATGGCGGGGGAGGGGCAGATAAACCGAGGAGAGGGGCAGGTCGACATAACCGGGGAGGCACCCCGTTCAGTGGGCCGCGGCCCGGAGAGGCACTCGATCCCCCTCGTTCTCACCATCACCCATCTCCTGGGGTGCCACCGGGGCCGATGCGGGTGCCCGGTCGTCCGGCATCATCATGGCCATCGGGTGCTGTTGCATCCCGGCCGGGGGGTTAGCCACCATGACGATGGGCGTCTGCTCAGACGGGGCAACAGACGCCGCCGGGGGTTCGGCCGCCGCAGTCTGCTGGTAACCTCCACCCCCGACCCCACCATGGTGGGGCACCATCGACACCACCACCGTCTCCTCCGCCCCTGGAGCCGTCAGCCTGGCCCTGGGGGGTTCGGGCAGCGTGACTGAGGGCAGCACTGGGGGGGACACTGGCGCACCAGCAGGGGTCGGTGTCGGCGCCACCAGATCGGCCAGTTCGGTACCCTCCACGGGGACGGGCGACTGTGGGGGCGGGGTGGGAGCCGCATTGGCGCCCACCAGCGGGTCGATCACCCGGGTCTCCGGGGCCCGGCCCTTCTTCTCGACGTGGCGCGCGTAGATGACCAGCAGCAGTGAGAGGACCACGATGAAGCCGCCGATCCAGTGGCGCACCGTGAGCGACTCGCCCAGGAAGATCACCGCCAGGGTGCACGTCAGGAAGGGCGCCAGGGCCCCCCAGAGCGAGTACGCAGTGGGCGTCAGAATGCGGGAGGAATAGCTGCCCAGCATGTAAGCCACAACGGAGGCCAACACTAGAATGTGCGGATGAGGACGCGCGTCGGGGAAGCGTGGGTGCGCCACAAACCGATAGCGTAGGCGAGGGCCACCCAGGCCATGGGGGCGATCGTCAGCGGGGTGAAGTTCCCCCAGAAGAACAGCGACACACCGAACATCATCAGCCCACCCAGAAGGCTCATCCAGGCGTTGGCCATGGTCAGCGGAAGTCGTTCCATCGCCGCCTGCAGGGGGGTGAGTGGGGGCGGTGGATCGCACCAGCGGGAAGGGAGACATGACCACCGGACCTTTTGAGTCGATCGGAGGAGACCACCATTGAGAACATTGCATAAGGCGCACACATACCCAAAAATAGTGCTCCACGCCATGGGTTCGGTCACCACGGTTGGGTCGAGCGAATTCAGAATGACTTGATCGATGGAAAGCATGATTCCCGCGCCGAATAGGGCGAGAATGACAGCAGCTAGGCGAAGGTACGAGAACTTTTCTTTCTTGAGAATCAGGGCAAAACCCATCGCACAAACGGGGTTGAGCGGCCCGAACATGCTCTAAAAGAGACATCGGTCAGCACATGAGGAACAGGCTGCAGGTGTTGTGCAAACCACCACAGAAGCCGGAAGGAACCGAAGGGCCAGCACGTACGAGAGCTGGTTGAAAAAACCACCCGTGAAGGCATAGATCCACACAGTTGCCCAATCGCCCTTCCGGGGCAGCCACTGCGTGCCATTCTTTTTGTTGAGAAAAAAGCTTGTTGCCATCAAGATACACATCGCGCCGGCCAGGCGGAAAAAGGCAAAGATGATACTATCGAAAGTTACTAAGGCGTTCTTTGCCAGCACCGAATAGCCACTCCAGATAAGTTGTGATGCAAGAACCACAGCATGGGCGACTGCCTGTTGAACCGAGTCTTTCATTTTGCCCCCGGCAAGCGACAGTGACTATTCCCGATGGGGGACTTGAGACAAGTCAGGGGCTGTCATGCGAAAAGTGAGCGCAAGCCTGGCATCAAGGTTGGAACTCGAAATGAGTGTTTGTTTCACGAAATATCAAAACGATACATGGAGAAAAAACGAACGTTGAGGAAATAATGGGTGACTGCCATTAAAATTGGACCAGGGGGAGAGGAGAAAAGCCGAATGTTCACAAGCATATTATCTCAAAGCTCCCGCAGATGAACGTTGAGGGGATCCATGTACAAAATGTTGAGGTCCATCTCACCAGGTGTCACGCAGGGTAGGGTGGCCGTCGCAACCTAGAAACGGGTGAGCTCAACCTACCACAACACCCGCGAACAGCACAGACCCGAACAGCGTAACGGAGGGACTGGGACACATTCCAGCCTTCGTAAAGCCCACACAGGAAGCCAGCAAGAAGGGCATCACCGGAGCCAACAGTCGAAATCAGCTGGACGGGGGTCTCCGGATCCAACTGCGCCCGTCAGACGGGAATTGAGTGAACAGAGTCAGCCAAGCCGGTGCGGGGTGCCGAGAGGTGGGGGACACCGACCTTGGCATGGATTCGGCCGTGTGAGGTGATATAATAGCACCCCTTGGGCCCGTCTGAGGCAAGGACGCGCATGCCCGGGTTGTAATAGGGGATTCGACTGGCGGCCTCGGCAATCCCGAGGGTGTTCACGAGGTCCTTGCCCACCAGCGTACAGAGTTCCTCCTTGTTGGGTTTGATAAGGTCAGGCGTCTCCGCGACGGCGGCCTTCAATGCGTCGCCGGAGGCATCCACGGCCACCAACATGCCCTTTTGCTTGCACATACGGACTGCCTCGCCCAGGGCCTCGGGAGGGAGGCCTGAAGAAGGGAAGGGAAGGGGGATGTGTCGGCTCCAAAGAGGGAACAAGGCCACTGACCTGGCGGAAGACTGCCACTGAAAACGACCCACTGACCAGACTGTGAGGTTGCAAGGATCCTCTCGAGGTGCGCTTCATCAGAAAACGGCCGGGACAGTGTGGCGCGATGCCAACGAAGGAAAGGCAGACCTCGGAAAACCTCCAGTGTCACAGGGTAGCCCTGCTCGCGGATGTGCGTTTCTGGATGTGCAAATTGCGTGTGTGTACTCGGCGAGTGGAAGAGCCACAACAGACCAGTGTGCCGCTCCTTGTCAATCAATGTGGTGTTGACGCGGGTTCGTTGGGGCAGCACTTCCAAACAGCACTCCACAACCGTTGAAAGGTGGCTCTTGAAGAGCTGAATGGTATCCTCACCAACAAAACCTGGAGGAAACCGATGTGGGGAGAGAAGAGAAGAGACCAGACCGTAAAGTTTTGTGGGAACCCCCAGTTGTCCCAAGACGTGCGCTACATTTACAGCCTAAAGGGGGCACACTGTAAGGGACATTCTAGAAAGACAGGGAAGAGCAACCTTTCCGGCCGGGGATTCGGAAAGGATTTTGGCTTTGGAAATCTTTCCAACTTCGAAATTGCTGACTTCGAGCGTGCGATCAAGACAGCTGTTGAAAGAGACACAAAGAATTGGGGGCTGTGTCCTCTGAGGGGGTTGTTGAGCCCCCTGTGCGGCGCCCGGTTGTGGCGGCTGTGCTTGTTGTTGTTCGGCCATCCTCACCCACAGGGAAACCTCTCAATTTCAACACAGGTCACTTTTTTCAGCATTCCAATTCTTTGGCTGGAACACACATTTTCTTCTTGTATTGCCGTCCCGGCAATGCTTATGTGTCCATGTTTCAACTAATAAAATGTCATTGATCAGATCAATGACCTCTGCCCAGAAGTTCATCGAATTCCTGCGCGAGTCCCCTTCGGCCTATCATTGCGTCCTTGCCTCGAAGAAGATGCTCGTTCAAGCTGGTTTCCAGGAGCTCGAGGAGAGCCAGGCGTGGAATCTTGTCCCGTCGGGCAAGTATTTCTTCACTCGTGGCGCCTCTGTCATGGCGTTTGCCTTGGGTGGCGCTCTCCAGGCAGGAGGTTCCTTTAAGATCATTGGTGCCCATACTGATTGCCCAACACTCAAGGTCTGTCGGGAATTTTCTGAGTTTCCATCCCATTTGTCACTTCCGTAGATCAAGCCCAACTCCGCCGTCAACCGGTCCAACTGCCTTTCTGTGGGCGTGCAAACCTACGGTGGTGGTGTTTGGACCACTTGGTCTGTTTTCCACCGGACCAGGACGATCCATCCCCCCATGTCGCTCCCCCCCCAGGTTCGATCGTGACCTCTCGGTTGCCGGTCGCGCCGTGGTGTCCACTCCGGAGGGCCGTTTCCAAGTGCGCCCCGTCAACGTGCACCGGTTTGTGTGTGCCCATGTCCCTCCATGGCGCCCTTCTTGTTCTCCCAATCCTCTCTCATCGTCTCTATCCCCCGGTTCCAGCCCCATCCTGCGCATCCCCAACTTGGCCATCCACCTGGACCGAGAGGCCAGCAAGACCTTCAACCCTCAGACACACCTGCTTCCCATGCTCGCCTCGGCCATCAAGGGGTCTGCCGCCACCCGCCTCGTCCTCCGGGTTCCGGCACTACCACACCGCCTGGTTCACCCCCCCCCCCCCCCCACACACACACACACACACACATGCGCACCGCAGGTCTCCGGCCCAGACGGGTTCGCACGAGTTCCACCACCCACTCCTGATGCGCCTCGTGGCGGAGGAGCTCCAAGTCCCCGGTCGGTCCCCTCGCCCCTCTCGCGTCCCACCATGCCCTGCGGCCAGCCACTCTGACCGCTTCTTGTGCCCACCAACCCCCCCCCCCCCCCCCCCCGCGCACCCGTCCCCCCGTCCAGTGACCTCGATCGTGGATGTGGACCTGTCGCTGTACGACTGCCAGGGCCCCGTGGTGGGCGGTGCTCTCAACGAGTTCATCTTCGGCCAGCACCTCGATAACGCCATCATGTCCGTGCAGGGACCCCATCGATGACCCTGTCCATGGCCCCATGACCACCCTCTGGCCCCGCGACCCTCTGACCCCACACATGACCCTCTGACCACATGACCCTCTGACCACACTCTGGCCCCATGACCCTCTGGCCCCATGACCACATGACCACATGACCACATGACCACATGACCCTCTGACCCCATGACCACATGACCACATGACCACATGACCCTCTGACCCCATGACCCCATGACCACATGACCACATGACCCTCTGACCCCATGACCCCATGACCCCATGACCACATGACCACATGACCCTCTGACCCCATGACCCCATGACCCCATGACCACATGACCACATGACCCTGTGGCCCCACACATGACCCATGACCCTGTGGTCCTATGGTCTACCATACCAACGAACACGCCCGTCTCTGGCACACTCGCATGCGCTCGGGCAGGGCCTACTGCGGACTGGATGCCTTCGTGGGCAGCATGGGCAGCCTGGCCACCGAGCAGGGCGTCCGCATGTGCTGCTGCTTCGACCACGAGGTCCGCCCAGCCCGCCATCCCCGTCATCGCCCCGGCGTCACACCCCGCCATCAGCATCGGCAGCAGCAAGCGACATCGACAGCATCATCATCCAATCGTGCTCGGCCATCCAGCTCACCACCACCCATCGCCCCGTCCATGCGTCCCCATGTCGGCTGGTGCCCCGGTCTGGCAGGAGGTCGGCTCGCGGTCTGCCGAAGGGGCCGAGGCGACCACCCTGTACACCCTGATGAGCCGCATCCTCCGCGCCACCCCCGCCGTCGCCGCCGTCCGCACCCCGCCCACCCCCATCTGGCCCCCCTGTCCCCCGATTGTCCCCGATCGCCCGCCATGAGGAGTTGGTCCCCCGGGGTCCCGTCGAGTGGCCCCGTTCGATCTCCTGGCAGGTCCACCGCGGATGATGGTGCTGAGCAGCGGCTGCTGCGTGGGATCTTCATCTTCATGAAGGGCGATGTTTGTGGGCGGGCGGGCGGATGGGCGGGCGGATGGGCGGGCGGATGTGGGCGGGGCGGGGCAGGCCGAGGGGCTGCTGGACCGGTGCATCGCCCGCTCGATGGTCATCAGCGCCGATGTGGCCCACGCCCTGCACCCCAACTACTCGTCTGTCTTTGGCCGGCCCTTGCCCCCCCGCCCGCACCATCTCCTCTCATCCTGCTTCGGACTCATCGCTGCCACCGCCATGCCACCCGCCATCGTTTGACGGCCTCACCATCGGCATCGCAACCCGAGGACAATCACCCTCCTCACCAGCATCATCCGGTCGTCGTCGTTGTCGTCATTATCATCGGCGTCGTCGTCGTCGTCGTCATCATCATCATGTTTCCGTCTCTGACGTCTAATGGTTGGTGTTTGGTGTTTCCCTGGGGGGGGGGGGGGGGGGGCGGGGCAGGAGAGCACGACGAGAAGCACCAGTGCCAGATGGGCGCCGGGCCTGTGATCAAGTTCGACACGTGCCAGCGCTACTCGACGGGCCTCGTGAACAGCTTCGTCCTCACCCAGCTGGCCGCCCAGGCCAACGTCCCCGTCCAGGTCCCCGCCGCCCCTCCTCATCCATCCCCATCCATCCCCATCCATCCCCATCCATCCGGCATCCATACCCATCCGTACCCATCCATACCCATCCATCCGGCCATCCACCACCGCTCCTCTTGCGGGCATCGCCTATTGCCGGGGTTGGTCACCCATGAATGCGGAACGACCCATCTACCCCCCCCCCCCCCCCTCCCTCTCCCCCCCTTGCCCCTCTTGCTGACATACTCGGCACCTCCAGCGGTTCATGGTGCGTAACGACCCATTCACCCTCCCATTCCCTCTCGCTCCCCTCCCCTTCCCCTTCCCCTTCCCTTCCCTTGGCGCCTCCAGCGGTTCATGGTGCGGAACGACTCGCCCTGCGGGTCGACCATCGGCCCCGCCATCGCCTCGGGCTGCCAGATCTCCACCGCCGGTCCGCAGCCCCGCCGCCGCCGCGCACATCGACACATACATCGGCATCGGCCCAGAGACATAGACAGACACAGACACAGACACAGAGACATGGACACATGAACATGGACACAGAGACACAAAGACACAGAGACAGGCACAGAGACAGACACAGAGACAGACACAGAGACAGACACAGAGACAGACACAGAGACAGACACAGAGACAGACACAGAGACAGACACAGAGACAGACACAGACACAGAGACACAGAGACACAGAGACACAGAGATCTCTCCACCGCCGGTTCGCATCACACATCGGCACGCACCATCGCATATCATCACGTACGCCCCGCTGTTTCCCGTCGTTCCCTCGGCCACCTCCTCATACCAACCAACCAACCCCTCAGACCTGGGCATCCCCATCCTGTCGATGCACTCCATCCGCGAGCAGGCCGCCCTGGACGACATCGAGCACACCCTCAAGCTCTTCCAGGTCGGCAGCGGGGGCCTCATGGGGGCGTGCGTGCCGTCGATGGCCCCACACAGGGCACGGACACCGGTGCCTCCTTGGCACCCGCGCGCCGTGCATCGCCATCGGCGCCACTCCCCATCACCCACTGCCGATCATCATCCGCATCCGCATCATGCAATCATCCAGTCATCATCATCATCATCCAGTCATCATCATCATCATCCAGTCATCATCATCCAGTCATCATCATCCAGTCATCATCATCCAGTCATCATCATCATCCGGTTCTTCTTTTCCTTCCATTCCTTCCTTTCCTTCCTTCCTTCCTTCCTTCCTTCCTTCCTGCTCCCATCCACGCTCTGCCCGCCCAGCAATTCTACGAGGGCTACGACCAGCTGGCCGCCTCCATCGAGCAGCGCTCCGCCTAAATGCGGCCCTGTGGGGGGTCACAACCCAACCATTCAAAACACGGCAATATCCGAAGATGAGGCAAGAGACAAGACGAGTCGGGGGGGGGGGGGGGGGATGCGGGGTCCCCGGCTGCCGGAGGGACCGGAGGACCACGAAGGAAGGTTCGCACGCAGCACGATGATGAAAGCATTTTCGATGGACGGAGCAGGGCTGGCCCCGTGACCCCGCAGCCCCTCCTCACCTTCACCTTGGCGGTCGCTGGGCCGAGGGCTTGGGCTGCTCCCCGGGGGTTGAAGTCGCCCCAGCCGGCGCCGCCTCCCGGGGGGCACACCGGGCGGCCCGGGCCAGGGCCCCCGCGACATTGGGGTCCTGGGCGGGCACCCGCCCGCCTGCAGGGCCGCCGCCAGGGCCCGCTCCCGGCCGGGGAAGTCCACCCCGATGAGGCCCCGGGCCGCCCCGGGCCGCACCAGGCGCAGGGCGTGGCCCAGCTTGTGCAGATCCACCGGGCACAGCCCCAGCGGCCGCCCGTCGAACTCGCCCAGGTGCTGGGGGCGTGCGGGTGTGTGGTGCCGTGGCAGCGGCGGGTGCGGAGGTGTTTGCGTGCGAGAGCGACAGGCGGAAGGCCGTGCCGTGCGGGGGGGTCGTGTCGGCAGGCCTGCGACAGACGTTGGAGCCGTTCATCAGGCAGCGGCAGTGGATGCAGTGGTGCATGCCGAAGATGTGCCCCAGCTCGTGGGTCATGACCTGCCCGCACACACACCCCGCCGCCAAACCAACCAACCCGCGACAAGCGCATTGATGAGATGCCTGATCGAGAGTCGTGTTTGCCCCTGCCCCTGCCCCTGCCCCTGCCCCTGCCCCTGCCATCAATCATGTCGGGGTGATCCTTGCCCAGTGTCGGGCGGGTCGGGCGAGATGCTGTGCCGGGGCGGAAGACGGGTCGGCGGGACAGACCTTGCAGCAGCGGGTGAAGAACAGGGCCCGGGCGGCGGGGTCGTGCAGACCCGGGGGGCCGCCGTTCCACTCGGGGAGATATCTGCATCACACACCCCGATCGTGGAAAATGGGGCAGATCGGGCTCGGGTGTGAGCCACCAACCAGGGCACCTCGTACCCCCTCGCTCCGACCACCCGACCCGAGGCCATCGAGACCCCCCCCCCCCCTGCGCCTCCCGCGCCTCCCGCGCGCCCCGCCGGACCGGAAGAAGGAGTACACGCCGACCCCATCGAGCAGGCTCGCCTGGCCGAAGACGAAGTTCCACTCGGGGTCGGGGTACAGGTCCTCCAGCAGCACGGCCACCTCGCAGAGGACCCCCTCCCGGATGCGGTCCCTCTGCCGGTGGGAGAGCCACTCCAGGAAGGGTCCCGTCTGCCACTGGCGCTGGTGGGGCGGGAAGGGGGCCCGCCGGTTGACGAAGCCGCTTGTCTCGAGATCCACAGCCGGTTGGACCCGGACGGGGAGCTGTCGACGGGAGTGTCGGACAGAACCCGGGGGGTGATCGGACCTGGAAAAAGGCTTCGCAGTACTGCTTCAGGGGCGGAAGGACCCAGGCAACATCCTCCGGGAAATCCCGATCGCCCCTGAGCGTCCATAGTCGTGGCGGGGGAGCGCGAGAGAGACAGACTGTCGCCCTCCCGAGACAAAGGGCTGGATGCTGATGGTCTGGCATCGATTGAAGGGAGAGGAACCTCCTTCTGTCTGAAACTGCTGGTAAGTTTGCCCCCTTTCTCTGTGTTCACGCAACCAGTCAGAAGGTCCGGGATTCTCGACGGGAGCGAAATCTTCGAGATTGAAAAGGGGTCTGAAATCGGGCGGCACATCGTCCAATGATCCCAGGGCCTGCAAAGCATAAAAACAACACGCAAGGCCTTGGACTGACCTGGATTTTCTTTTCGGGGCTCGGAGGAACAAATTTTGGCGGCATGAAAGTGGAACCCGGTAGATGGAGATCATCTCCTTGAGCAATTCTCTTCTTCATGTTCGGCCACTTGGTCTAGGGGCATGATTCTCGGTTCGGGTCCGAGAGGTCGGGGGTTCGATTCCCCCAGTGGCCCAATTTTTCCCCATCCTTCTCTTTGTCAGTGGGGGTTTTTTTCCTCCGCAAACAGCGTGTTGCTGTCCGGACAAAAAAAAGAGCCACCACGCCACGCCACTCACGACCCCGTTGACTCTCGCACGATCCGTGGGTTCCCGCGGCTTCATCATATGGGCTGCAGGCACCACCCCGAAATCGGAAGAAGGAGGTGAGCGCAAGCAGGGGCGAGACTGGCTGGAGCAGGGCCGAACGCGCAGACAGGCAAAGCGGGGCAGACCCCTTTATCGCTGGCCCCGATGGGGCGGAAGTTGGCCTGACGGGAGGCGTCGGGACGCAGGTCGTGGCCCTCGTCATCTATCCCGGGGGAAGGTCAGCATCATCGGAACGGGGGTCGGGCAGACAGACCGTCGTCGTAGAACTCGAGGGGATGCGTGACGTGTGCGTCCCGCTCCGCCACTGCTCCCGCCCGCCCGCCCGCCCCCCATTGCCACCGACATTCGTCCCCATTCAACCACCAGCCATCAATGAGAATTGCGTCATACAATCGCCACGGGACATGCGGATGTGGGCATGGAGCCATATGGGGCCAGGGGAGGGTGACGGACGGGAGAGGCGCTGGTCGGGGTTTGGCTCGTCCTCCTCCAGGGCCGCGTAGACCTCCGTGTCTGGGGGGATGTTATCCATCGAGACGCTGGGAGCGCCCTGGATCCGCCCCAGGTTGTCCAGCAGCCGGTTCCTGGGTGCGGATGGGACCGGGGACATTCCCGGGAGCGAGTCAGAAGTCATGAGTCAGGCATCGCGGTGGCAGCGGCGATGGGCGAACGGCACAGAAGATCAGATCGAAGAGGGAACAGGGTGGCCTGCGCTCCGGATCCATGAATCAAGGGAGGCAGGCAGGGAGGCAGGCAGGGAGGCAGGCAGGGAGGCAGGCAGGGAGGCAGGCAGGGAGGCAGGCAGGGAGGCAGGCAGGGAGGCAGGCAGGGAGGCAGGGAGGCAGGCAGGGAGGCAGGCAGGGAGGCAGGCAGGGAGGCAGGCAGGGAGGCAGGCAGGGAGGCAGGCAGGGAGGCAGGCAGGGAGGGTGGTGGGCGGAATCCATGATGGAGGGAGGGCGGGGAGGGCGGGATGGGTGCGGACAGGTTCTTCTCGAGCATCTCGGGCGTGTTGAGGTTATCGACGGGCTGCGGGGTGATGTGCAGCCGGAAGTGGGGCCCGTAGTACTGGAAGTAATCGTTGTAGGGCAGGTCTGGTCAGGGAACGCCGCGGGGGCGAGGGATGGGGGATGGGCGTGCGATGGGTGTAGTGTGGGAGAAACAACGGGGGAGAGGGAGGCGAGGATGGCCCTGGGAAGGATGTGGGACCGAGGCTGAAAACACGCGGCCAATGAAGCTGATGGCGTGCTGATGGCGAGGATGATGCCGTTCGTGCTGCGTGCCGATGATGTTGGTGGGGTGGCGGGCCGCGGACCGTCCGAGATGGGCGTGTTGAGCAGGAGGGAGGTCTCGTAGGCCCAGCAGCGGGCCACATTGCGGATGGTGTACCCGCCCCCGCCCAGCACCAGGGTGGGCAGGTGGAAGCTCTTCACGAACTCCACGCAGGCCCCGTGGCCTGGTCGGCGTCATTCGCACACCCAGCACCCGCACGTCACAGGTGGCGATGTCATGCCACGTGCGGGGGGGGGGGGGGGGGGGAGGGAGGGAGGGAGGAGGTGATATCGACGAACCCTTGAGGGAGAGGTTGAAGCAGCCCAGCCGGTCGCCCGAGAGCGAGTCCGCCCCGCACTGCATCACCACGGCGCTCGGCCGGTAGACCTCCATCACCTTCCGGATGACCTGCCGTGCCCCGGGGTGAGATCGATACACACAGTGCGGTGAGAAGGAGGGCGGTGGTTGAGAGAATATGTCCGAGCAGCAGCATCGGTTGGGGCGATAGCGTAAGCGACAGACGGGTTGGAAGACCCGGGTGTAGCTCGAATCATCAATCCCATCCTTGAGGGGAAAATTCACCGCATAGTATTTGCCAAAGCCCGCACCGAGATCCTGGAAGAAGGATGGGGCGAGTCAGGACCGGTCGTGGATGCCGGGGGGGATCGAGACCTTGATGTTGCCGGTGCCGGGGAAGAATTCGCCATATTTGTGGAAACTGACGGTCATCACGCGATCGGTGGTGTAAAAGGCCTCCTCGACGCCGTCTCCGTGGTGCACGTCGATATCAATGTAGAGGACACGGGGGTGATGCCTGCACATGAAAGATGAGTAAGGTACGGGAGCAGAATCCAAGCAGACTTGAGAAGCTCCAAAATCCCCAAAACAATATCATTGATGTAGCAGAACCCAGAAGCTTCGGTCTTTTTCGCATGATGAAGGCCACCCATCCAGTTGATGGCAACATCGGCTTGGCCGGTATTCAACTTTACAGCACCAGCTGCAGTCCCGTGTGAATGATTGGTAAAAGTGTTGGCATCAACAGACCAACTGAACCACCGGCAGAGAGCTGGCAGTACCGAAACACCCCATCGAAAACAGGACAGTCCTCGCCGACGTTGACTGAACCCAAAAGACAACGTGTGAAAGCATCAATGGGCGTCACAGACATCGTAGAAGGTGATCTCGGAACTCGTGAGCATTATCGGGTGTCACGTGCTGGAGAAAATCGACGTACGCATCGGCATGAAAAGATTTCATCTCGCCAGGTGCTGCCAGAGGAGGACGCTAAAAAAACTGTGTTATTGCGTGACCCATTTCCCCACCGAAGTTCACGGACGTAGATCTCCATCTTTTTGTACAAATCGTAATTGAGCAGAAGATTGTGGGTCATCCGAACACGGTGAGGTTTCATGGAGTGTCCTGGTCCATAGCTGTAATTCCCAAAATCCGGGTCGTAGTAGTAGACAACCCTTTCGCGGCCTGACATTGCTCAGAACAAAAGACCCTGCACACAGAACGAGCGAGCCCGGGCAGCAAAGACTCTTTCTTTTCAGTTTATGCCAAGACTCTGGTTTCGTTTGTTGCCGAACAATCAGCTGCAAATGTCTTCAAACGAAAAAGATCGAAGGATTGAGAGGCGAGTCGATGAGATTAATGCGACACCACGTGCCTACCGGGAACCATAACCTCCACCCCATTGCTGGGGACGTTGTCCCTGTCCCGTTTGCTGAGGCCGGGTCGGAGCGGGCTGGCAACGGGTGGGACATGCCGAACAACATTGCGACCATGCCTGATTGCACTGGGCCGCGCAGGCCCGCTCATCGGCGGCGCAACTGGCCAGCTGAGCGGGGCTGGGGGCTTTCCAATTAGCCCCCACCGCGATGCAGTTGCTGTACTGGCCGGCGCAGGTACCTGAGAGAGGACGACGCCGGGGAGAGGATGACGCAGGAGAGGATGACGCTGCGGAGGAGAGGATGGCGCCAGGTGGTCCGGACCAAGGCAATCCTGCCGCTGCTCGGCGCAGGTGGCCGTGCAGTCGTCGCCCGTGTCGCAGTCGGCCTGGCAGTCAACCGTCACGCCTGTGGAAGCGAGGAGGGTGTTGGTGAGGTCACGGGATTTGTGGGACTGGCGCGAGGGGAGGAACGACGACCAGGGGTGGACAGACTTTGGCAGAGGGTGCGGCAGGCGCGGCGGTCCTGGTAGCACTGGATCTCGCAGTCCATGGCGCACCCGCACCGGGAGAGGCACTCGTCGAAGATCGACTCGCACTCACGGACGCATTGCTGCTCGTCCGCCTGCACAGCGGCACGAACAAAGCGGTGGATGATTCGAAGGATGGTTGGGTGGTCCTCGTAGGGGTGGTGAAGGGGGAGGGGAGGGAGGGTGGAGCGGACCTCGCAGTCGCGCTGGCATCCCGAGCCCATGGGGCACTGGCTCAGGCAGCGCTGCTGGTTGCTGTCGCAGCCCATCTGGCACGTCCGTCGGAGGCCGTCACTGCCCCCCCCGCAGCAGCAACAAGAACAGGGCAGCCGGGTGGCAGAGGTGGGTGTGAGTGGCCTGGCCAGTGCTGCTCATGGTGTCTGCGGCAGGGAGCACTCCGTGCATTTTGCGGATGCGTGTCAGGTCAGGTGTCTGTGGGCGGCGCGGGGAAGCAGACCAGAAGATGGCGCAGTCGGTGCCGGCCGGGGCGCCCTTCATGACGCCCTGGGGGTCGCTCATGCACTGCTGCATGCACTGGCCCACCCCCCGGTTGCACGTGTCCAGGCAGTCGGTGTACTCCAGCGAGCAGACGTCCGGGCAGGCGGCCGCGGAGGCCCGGTCGCACTCCTCGATGCACTGCGCGGCCAGGTTCTCGCACTGTCGAGGGGCGGCGGGGATGGTGACGCGAAGGAGGGAAGTGAGGCATGGCGTGGCATGGCATGGCATGGTGTGACGTACATGGTGGCATGGTGCGACGTATGGATGGTGGCATGGTGCAAATACACAGCATGTCTCTCTGACGTATGGATGGCATGGCGTGACGTCTGGATGGTGGCATGGTGTGCCGTATGGATGGTGGCATGGCGGGGCGGGGGGCGGGGGCGTGGCGGGGCGTGGCGGGGCGTGGCGGGGTGGCAGGGTGGCAGGGCGGCACGGACGTTGTTCTGGCAGAGGCGCAGGGCCTGTTTGCACTGGGCCCGGTCACCCACCTCGAGCCGACTGCGGGGCCGCCCGCCGGGCGTCCGGTTCATGACCATCCCGCCAGGCCGTCCGCCCTGCTGCTGCTGCTGCTGGCCCGGTTGCTGCTGCTGGCCCGGTTGCTGCTGCGGGAGCTGGGAGTTCGGGAAGATGCGCCGCTGCGGTTGTGGCTGCTGCTGCGGGAAGGGCTGGTTGGGCTGCTGGCGCCAGGCGGTGGGCGGCCGGTCGAGGAGGGATGGGCCCAGGCGGGCGTTGAAGGCCCGCGACCGGAAGAGCAGCGCCACCTCCTCGGCATCTGCCGCGCGATATGTGGAGGGCCGTGGGTGATGATGGGCGGGGGGAGAGTCGGCCCCTGGCGACACGACAGATGGGAGGGGGCGAAGCAGGGGAAGGGTCGAAGGAGCTGGGCTGAGGGGTGGAGCGAGGGAGGGGCCAACGGACCGTCGCCGGCCATCAGCGAGGCCACCAGCGCCTCCAACTCGGGGTCATCTTCGAGCAGCTGCCCCACGGCCCCACGGCCCCGCCAATGCCGCGCCATGCGCCCGACGACAGACGAGCAGAGCCATCCAGCAGTCAGAACAGCGCCACCGATTCCGGCCGGACCCCAAACCATGTCGCCACCGTCCCTCGGTCACGGCACACACGGGACGAACAGCCAGACCCCTTGGGCGTCGGGCTCGGTGGCGTTGCTGTCCGAGGGCTGCTCATCCGCGGCCTGGTCATCAGCCTGCTGGTCGCCCCCGGCGGCGGCGCTGTCCTGGCCCTGGTCCCGCTCCTCCTGGCCCTGGCCCTGGCCCTGGCCCTGGTCCTCTTGGTCCTGGCCCTGGTCCTCTTGGTCCTGGCCCTGGTCCTGGCCCTGGTCCTGGCCCTGGCCCTGGCTCTGATCCTCTTGGTCCTGGCCCTGGTCCTGGTCCTCCGACGGCTCCGCTTGATCCTGCTGCTGCTGCTGCCGGGGGGCGCGAGCCTCCCCGCCAACTCGGGTGGTGACCTCCTCCTCCTGCCGCACCCGGATCCGTCGCGGGGTCGTCTGCTCGCGCCGCTGGGTGGTCGTCTGCTGGTGCCGCGTCCGATCGCCCTGGTCGGCCTCACCACCACCCTCCTCATCCTCCCCCTGGCCCGCCCCTCCGCGGCGGCCGCTGTCGTCGCCCTGGGGAGCAGCCGCCCGGCGCACGAGGCCGCCTGCAGCCTGCCGATCGACTTCCGGGAGGGCGCGTGAGGGCCGCTGTGGGTGTTGCACCTGTGGCGGCGATTGCTGCCTCTGCTGGGGGGGCTGGGGCGGGGTCGGGGGCAGCGGCCCGGGGGGCGATGGCGGCTCCGGGGGGCCGGGCGGGGGCTGGGGCGGGGTCTCCAGGCAGGACAGGTAACCTGGGGGAGAAGGGGAAGGAGGGAGGGGCGGGGGGGGGGGGGGGGGCGAGGGTCAGTCGGTGAGGCGAGCGGCGGCATCGGTGTGAACGGAGGGTGGGGGCACTACCGCCGCTAGGGATCGGGCCGTCCCCGACGGACCGTCGTGGCACTGGTCGAAGCAGAAGTTCTCGGCCACCTGCAGAGGGAAAGGAGTGGTCAGTATGGGGTGGACGGTGGGTGGGATGGGCGAGGCAGACCAGGCACTGCTGGGCGCAGGCGTTGTTCTCGACATGGGTGCAGGTCACGCAGCACCGCGAGTAGTCCTGACCACACCCACGCCCACGCCCACGCCCACAGCACCATTCACGCCGATTGGATTTCAGGGTGTGTGTCACGACTCGGAGTCCAACGTGAGCTCCCTCCCACCCCACCAAACGACCCCACATCGGCACAGAGAGGACGGGCAGGGTGCGCAGCTGAGAGGACGGGCAGGGGAGCAGAGAGGACGGGCAGGGGAGCAGAGAGGACGGGCAGGGGAGCAGAGAGGACGGGCAGGGGAGCAAGAGGATGCCGCGGGAACGAACCAGGTCGCACTTGGCGAGGGCGTCCTGCTTGGCCTGCAGGCAGCGGGCCGGGCACAGGACCGGGTCGACGGCGTCGGGGGGCGGCGCCTGGCCTCCCTGGCCCCCGCACCGGGCCCCGCACTGGGCCGCGTCGGTCTCCGTCTGGGCGAGGCACTTCTCCAGGCTCAGGGTGCAGCCCTGCTCGCAGGTGCACCCGGTGGCCGTCTGGCGGCCGCTGCAGGCAGCCTGGGATGATATCGGTGGATGGAGGGGAGGCAGGAATGATGAGATGATGCGAGTGGGCGGGGGGTGATGAAGACGGCGAAATCGAGGCACCCGACGTGGGGGCCGACCTGGCAGCCCTGGAAGGAGCCCGCGCATGATCCGGAGCACTGGCGCCGCTCGGCGCGGCACGTCTGGGCGCACTGGAGGTCGCCGCAGGGGCTGCGCCACCAAGCAGAGGGCGGGCGGAACGGCGTGTCCCGCAGGGGTGTCCATGCGCACCGCGAGGGAGACATTGGAGAGGAGGAAATCCACGCCAACGGGTTTGCACCAGCAGGGAGAGGGCTGCATGGGGCGCAGTGTGTGTGCCTGTGCCGGCGGACCAGCTCTCGATGCAGTTGAAGTAGTTTGATGAGCAGCCCTCCTCGCAGGCGAGCACGCCCCTCTGGCACCGGGCCGTGCAGACGTCGGCCTCCTGGCGGCGGGGCGGCGCCTTGACGCTGCCGCACCAACACACACATGTGAGCGCGAAGGCACATGGGCACAGACAAGCGGTTGGGGATGGTGGCAATGATGGGCAGACTTCGACTGGGGATCGGAACCTGCATCCCAAGCGCGGGTCCCATCCAACACCCCACCGGACCCACCCAAAGGCACCGCCGTGTCCCCGGCCCGACCCGGAGGGGGATGATGGTGAGATGGGGCCTCACGATCTCTTCGGAGAACCAGAAAGAGATCACGAGGGGTGGGGGAGCGGGGACGGGTGGGTTGAAGCCGGGGGGGATACCGGCTCACTCATCAGCACCCAGCATGGCCATCACGGCCAGGGTGGCCATCAGACCGGGGGAACTCTGGGCGCCGTCGGGCTGCTGCTGCTGCCGCCGCTGGGCAGGGGCGGCCGCTGCCGAGGCGTCCTCATTCCCCCCAGGTCCAAAAAAAGACCGGGGGGCCACACCGCGCTGATACATCATCGGCGGGGCCACCCGGGGCTCCTGGGCCGTGTAGTAGGCGGGCGGCCCGAGGATTTGGCTCGCCCCGGGTAAGACCCCCGGCTGGGGCGCACCGGGTTGCTGCTGCTGCAGTTGGGGGACCACCTGCTGCTGCGGCACTTGCTGGGGGAGCTGCTGAAACTGCTGCTGCGGCACTTGCTGGGGGAGCTGCTGCTGAAACTGCTGCTGAGGGAGCTGCTGTTGCTGCAATTGGGGGTACTGCTGCTGGTACTGCTCGGCCTGGATGGGCGCGGTCTGGGCCTGGGGCGCCAAGATGGGGACCGTTTGGTGGGCGTAGCTCTGGCCCTGCAGGGCCGTGGGCAGGGACTGGAGCGCCTCGTACATGTCGTCCTCGTCCATGGCCTCATCGCCCTCCTGCTCGTCGTCATCGTCATCCTCCTCATCGCCGCCATGTTCGGCCTGCCTTCCGCCCGCGGCTAGGGGCTGCCGGCCGGGCGTGTCGGTGGGCAGCTCAGAGGGGTTGTACCGCAGGCCGCCCTGGCTGTACTGGGCCGGGTTGCAGATGGGGCAGTTGACCTGGGGAATGGTCCCCCGGAAGTGGGTGCAAGGCGCTGCAGACGGAGAGGCGGCGGAGGGAGGAAGATAGAAAGAAGATGTGAGGAACGGATGACGAAGCAAGTGTGGCCGGGATGCCGCCGTGTCGGTTTTCCTGTGATTCGGGTGGCCACCGTCCACCGGCGGGCCAGGAGAGGGCACCGGGGCGGACATTGCTGGATGTAGTTCTCCTGCTGGACCACGGGCTGGAGGACCGGCGTCGTCACGGGGGTCACCACCGGCTGGCGGACTGCAAGGACGAGGAAGACAACAACAGCGGGACAACGGGCCGTCATCCAGCTGGCACTCGAGGCGTGCGGTGGCGTTGGGAGCGCGAGCACGGGCGAGTGTGGGCTGTGGGCATGGACGCAGACTGGGCTGGATGATGGGCTGGGTGCTGGGCTGGAGGATGTTCTCCCGCTGGTAGACGGGCTGCATCACGGGGGTCGTCACGGGCTGCACCACCGGCTGTCGGACTGTGCGGAGAGGCCAAAAGCGGGGAAGGGGCGGACCGGGTGAGCACAAGTGGCGGCCAGAGGGCAGACGGACCGGGTTGGTAAATGGGCTGGGTGGTGGGTTGCACGTAATTCTCCTGCTGCCACACGGGTTGCACGACGGGCGTGGTGACGGGCTGAACGACGGGCTGTCTCACTGCGGCCAGTCAAAGGGAATGCGACCCGTGGTCAGGTGGTGGTGATGAGAAAGAAGAGGCGGACCGGGCTGGTAAATGGGCTGGGTGGTGGGCTGCACGTAGTTCTCCTGCTGCCACACGGGATGCACCACCGGGGTCTTCACGGGCTGGATGACGGGCTGCTTAACTGTGGAGACGGTGGTCGGGTCAAATCATGGGTGAGGAGTGGGGGCGGACCCGGTTGGTAAATGGGCTGGGTGGTGGGCTGGACGTAGTTCTCCTGTTGCCACACTTGTTGCACCACAGGGGTCGTCACGGGCTGGATGACGGGCTGCTTAACTGCGGAGACGGTGGTCGGGTCAACCAGGAATGGGGATGGGAGGACGGCGGGCGGACCGGGCTGGTAAATGGGCTGGGTGGTGGGTTGCACGTAGTTCTCCTGCTGCCACACTTGTTGCGTGACGGGGGTCGTCACGGGCTGGATGACGGGCTGCTTGACTGCAGGGGCGAAAAATAAAAGAAAACGCCATCAGCTCAATGGCCGGAGCGGGCCGCCCAGCTCGGAGGTGAGGGGGGCCAGGAGAACAACGGACCGGGTTGGATGATGGGCTGGGTGGTGGGCTGGATGATGTTCTCCTGCTGGATCACGGGTTGCACCACGGGGGTCGTCACGCGGTTGACAACGGGCTGCCGGACTGGTGACGAGCGATGGGATAGGCGCGAGGCAGTGATGAGAGGGGGCCTCGGCAGGAGGAATGCTGCGACAGACTGGGCTGAACCACGGGCTGGGTGATGTGCTCCACGTAGTTCTCATTGTTCACCACCTCTTGGACGAAGGGGTGCGTGATCTCCTGGACAATGGGCTGCCGCACCGGTTGGATCTGCACGGGGGGGGATGATGGTGAGGGTGATGAAGGCGGGGTCAGGTGACGTTAAAAGAAGCAGCTGCGATCCGAGTCCGAGCGGATCGGGGGGCGGGACATCATGTCCGAACGGACCACCGGCTGGATGGTGCGCTGCACTTGGTACTCGTTCTCGATCACGGGCTGAATGACCGGCCGTGTGACGGGCGTGATGATCGGCTGTTTGACCGGTTGCACCTAGCAAGACGAGTGAGGGGATGAGAGCGGTGCTGTGCGAAATGGGATGAAGGCAGACCACAGGTTGAATCTTCTCTTGGATGTAGTTTTCATTCTCCACGACAGGCTGCACCACCGGGGTAATAACCGTGTTGATGACGGGCTGTTTGACTGGTGGGGGAAACGAGACTCGAGAAAAATTCTTGGATCCCGCACAAACCAGGTTGGATAATCGGCTGGGTAATGTGCTGCTCTGTACTGCACTCCTGATAGGCGGGAATCACCTGGGCGTCGTAGACGGTCGAGTGGACAACAGGAGGGCGGATCTTGGCGGGCAGCACCACGGCGGGGTTGGTGCGATAAGACTCCTGATACCCACAGCTGGGCTGAGTAATCGGAGGGTTGCAAACGGGGGACTCTTGCACCACGGGCTGAACGATCGGGGAGTTACAAATCGGGGTGGTGGTGATGGGTGGGTTGGTCGTGATGGGGCACGCTTGGACGGGTGGGGAACACGCCGGGACGGCGGTCTGGAACGAGACGGGAGCTGGTCAGGCAGTGAGACGATTTCGTGGGTTTGGGGGGGCTTCCAGACCCTCAGATCGCGCAACCACAGGGACAGCGAAGCCAACACGGGGAACTGCAGCAGGGACCACTGTTGTGACTCCTGCCGCCAGAGTGGTCGCAATTCCCGGAGCCGGAGGCGGAACCACAGCTGGGGCTAGAGCCGCAGCCGCCGGGGGGCACTGAGCTGGCCCTGGACCGGGTGGCGGTGGTGCAGCAGCAGCCACCACAGCCTCGGGAGGAACAATCGGAACAGCACGGTCGTATTGCACAACGGCGAAGCGCCTGCCAGAACGCCCAAAAATGAATGCAGGCGATCGGTAAGGCGAGGGTGGGATAGTGACTTGATCAATCTATCCACGAATAGCCACAGACCCAAGGAGAGGGCAGCAAAAAAAGACAATGTTCATTGATCAACTAAGAGGAGAATCGTTCGAAAGAGGAGTGCAGACCACTAATCGAGGCAAAAAAGCCTGCAAGGTCTCCGACTCGTCTTCGTCTTCGTCCGGTTCGTCGTCATCATCGAGATCAGGCTCCTCGTCCTCATTCAACTCTGGATCGTCAGTAGAAACCTCTTCCTCTTCATTCTGATCTTCTGGGATATTTTCTGTCGGATCTTCATCGGATTTTAAGGCGGAATCATGAAGATAATCGGAATACCACGACGGAAGGACGATAACACGAGCTGATACAAACAAAAATAGAAGAAAAGCTACGAAAAGCCTCCTCATCACCAGGAAAATGCTGCCGATCCCTCTTCGGTTTTCAGCGGGTGACACGGCCTGTCTTCTGTTTTTTACATGGTCGATCTAACCTGACGGGGTGAAGCGACAAGCCGGTGGAAAAATGTGCTGTTAGAGAAACTCGAGGAAAATGTAAAATGCACCCGATGGTGGAGGAGCAGCTCACTTTTTGACACTGGAAGAAAGCATCCGAAGGACCCGTTGATGATCGATCTGAGGCAGCCAGCCGCGCCGAGTGGCATACCAGGCGAGAAGGCATAGGAAAGCCAGAAGAACAACCCAAGCACAGAATGGTGCCCCTGTTTGGCGAGAAAAGACTCGTGAGCGAGGAGAGTCGCAAACGAAATGTTGGCAGACAGCTGCGGCGCCACTGTTTGGGCTGGGTGACGGCACAAGTCGCGTCGAGTCCCACCGAAGCAATAGGCGGCGCCTTGCCACGAGGAGGCAGGACAACAGCGTCGGCGTCATCGTTCAGAGCAGGGGCAACATGCGCTCGGAAAGCCAGACTCGTCACCGGGCCTGCAGGGTGTGGCTGCACAGCAGACAGTTGCAGCGGCGGAAGGACGAACTGGCAGACCTTGCTATAGCCCAGATACTTCCCGGTCGCGTTGTACAGGTAGATTGTACCCGAGGCAATCCCACCCACTCCCAAGGCCACAAAACGGCAGTCCGAACTAAGAAACAAAAGGCAAGGCAAAGTGGCAGGTCGGGCGAATGGAGGGGCAATACTGACCTCATATCCCAGCTAGTGACAATGGCCTCCTCGGGCAGCTGGATGCGAACCCGTTTGGCAGGGCCCACAGCAAAGAAGTCTCCGCCCAGGAGGAGTCGACGCGCTTCCGGCCCCGGGACCGTCACGGGGCTCCTGGTGTCGGCATGAATCTCCAGGACCGCCAGCACCCCGCGCGCGGCCAGGGCTGCCGGAACGGGGGTGCTGCCCTCGGGCAGGTGGACAGGCAGCCGGTCCAGGGCGCTCGCGTGGTCGTCGGTCTTCTTCTCCCCCTTCTTCACGGCCTCGTCGGCTCCCTCATGCGGCTTCCTTGGGACGGCCGTTGCCGACCCATCGTCGGGCCGGTCGGCGCGGCGGCGCAGTTCGGGCTGGGGCGAGGACCCCGGGGTGCGCGTGGTGGCGGGTGTCTCCCCGTCGCGGACGGCGGGGGCTTCGAAGAGGCCGCAATCGAAGACCAGTAGCTGGGCGAGGGGCTTCTGCAGGCTCGTCTCGAGGAGGTAGAGCCGGTGAGGGTAGTGCGGGTCGAACCTGTTCCCATCCCGAACAGCACCAGTCGTAGATGAAACGCAAGTTGAGAGAGACGATCGATGGGCATGCTGACCGGCATCCGCGGAAGCTGAAACCGGCGGAGGGCTTGATCGAGGCCACTAGAACCCAAGGGTGAGAAGGCCGTGAACCACCTCCAGGAAGGCAGACCCGTCGAGCACTCGGCCACCGAGTGGAGCGAGGCCGACTGGCCCGAGACGGAGCAGATCTACCGGTAGACGTGTGGTGTGGGTGCGATGCCAGGGGCGCATCCAACAGACCATCTGGTCGCCCCAAGAGAAGTCCACCTCGCGGATGAGCTCGCCCGGGGGGATGCGCAGCTGAGCGGCCGGGAAGGGCTCCACACGGACGGGGTACCCCTCCACGTCCTTCGGGATCCCCTGCCCTGCCTCCCGGTACAGATAGCGGGGTGGCAGCGGTACGTCGACCGTCCCCTTCAGAGTTTCCTTCACCTTGGGGTCGGGTAGATATTGCTGCAGCGGGGCCGGGAAGGGGCTCTTCTTGCTGTACCGGAGCGCGCCCCCCGGGGCGCGGGCGGCGAAGAGCATCGACCCAACCCCGGTCGTTGGCGGGGGCTCCTCATCTTTGGGTTCGGGCCGGCTGATCAAGGTCGTGGCCAGCAGGGCGGGAGCGGCGGTGGGAGCCACCGGGCTGGTGGTGAAACGCAGCATGGTGGGCAACTCCACCCGGACGGGCGGAGGGACGGGCAGCGGGGCGGGGGGTGTGGGCGGGTGTTCCGCTGGGTGGGCGTGAGTTGCTTCCTCCGATTGTGAGGTGGACGCAGTTGGGGCTGGAGCAGCATCGCCGCCAGGGGTCTTCACATCAGGCTTTTCCACCTCGGGCGGGGGCGGAGGAGACGCCTCTTCAGGGGGAGGCGCGGGAGTTTCCATGGGGGTAACGGCCTGTTCGCCCAGTTTTGGCCGGGAGAAGACACGCAGGCTACCATCGGCACCGCCGACAACGAGGTGGGCCTGGCCCACAGCGAGGGAGCGCTGCCCGAAGAGAAGTGATCAGCTATAACATCAAGTCTCGCAAAGGCGAACCTGGGGAGCCGTGATCATTGAATCCCATGACGCCGCAGGGACAAGTTTGCCTTCTGGTCCAAGGGAAAAGATGGCATTTTCGTGGCCGATGCCGCAGATAAGGGCATCCTACGAGACAATCGGAACCCGGCAGACAACGCGCAGATCCAGACGTGAGTACGAGTCATGCACCATATCGTATTATTGGAAACCCAATGTTCGGCCCGCTTCAGCCCATTGGGTTGAGCGGGGTCGATTCTGTACATTGACAAGCCATTGAGGACGCCACTTTTGGTGACTCCACCTCCTCCGCCCACAAGAACGGTGTGATCGTCCTTCCATCCCACACTATACAGAGGGAACGTTTCACGCTCGGCCATCATCGTAAGCTGTCAAACCGCGCTTTGCCGGGTTCTTTCTGCAGTCTTGTTGTTGGAGAACGAGCGAAATGTCCGCCAACCCCTTCACTATCATCGCCACTGTCCCGAATATGGAGCGCGTGGAGGCCATTCTGGGTGCCGAGGGCGCTCGTCCCGATTATTTCCGCCTCAATCTGTCTCATTGCACTGTCCAGCAGGCCGTTGATTTTCTGACTGCCTATAACCAGCGCTGCGGCGATATTCCCATCTTCCTCGACCTCCAAGGCAGCAAGATTCGTCTTCTTCGCGAGCAGCCCACCATTACTGTCAATGCGGGTGAGGAAGTCGTCGTCTGCAGTGCCCCGATCGCAGGGAAGACGTGCCTGCTTGTTGATGGTCTTTCCTTTCTTCTTCTTTTGCTCTTGCAATTATCTCCCAATACAGCCCAGGTGGTCCGGACTTGCATCGAAGCCTGCGGGACCCACCCTTCCATCACGGCCTTGATCGATGATGGTCTGTCCCTGTTCAGTGTGGGTCGTGGTTCATTCTCACCCAACTCAGGCAAGGTCGAACTGCGTCTCCTTCACCCAACCTCGGACGCCTTCGGTCTGCTCCCCCCGCCTAATCCCCCGTCTGACTGACCCCGGTCGCATCGCCTAGTGCCTGCCACTGTCGTTCGTGGCGGCAAGGTTCTGCCCCGCAAGGGCTTCAACCTGTCCCCCCACCCGATCTGCCTGACCACCCTGACCACCGTCGACCACGAGTTCGTCGTCAAGACGCGCGTCTTCCCCTGCGTCCGCTATGCCCTGTCTGTCGTCGCTTCCCCGGGGTGGTGGGTGGGGTGGGGTGGGGTGGGGTGGGGTGGGGTGGGGTGGAGGGGCGAGCGGGCCGACACTCCTCCATCAATTCACCACCCGCTTGCACGGGTCGCCACCACCTCGGGGCGATATCCACTCATCGCCAGGTCGTTCGTCTCTGACCCACGGGAGATCGTGGCCCTCCGGGAGACGGTCGGCCGGGACGCCCCCTGCAGCCGCCACGCCCGGGGCTGCTTCGTGGCGGCCAAGTTGGAGCGGGCCCTGTCCGTGGCCGAGACCCGTGCCCTGGGGGCAGTCTCCGACGAGATGTGGCTCTGCCGGGGCGACATGGGCTCCCAGCTGGGCCTCCCTGGCCTGGGTCTGGAGCCGGCCTCCCTTCCACCGGGGGGGGGGGGGGGGGGGCTGATCAGTGGCGCTGTCAAATTCGGCATCTGCAGCGGGGATTGACCTGGCCGCCGTCCCTTGGGGGCCCTTGGGCTGGTGCGCTCACGCAACCCCCCCGCCCATGATCCACAGCCCAGTTCTACCGGGCCTTCGTGCACGTGATGCCCTCCTTCGGATGCCCCGTCATCCTCGCCGGTCTGTCGACATCCCCCCCTCTCCTCCTTCCCCCGTCGGATATGTCCCCCGCGGCAACTCACCCACGGGACGGTGTCGACATTCCCCCCCCCCCCCCCCCAGGCGAGGTCCTGGACCACATGCCCATGGCCGGGATCAGCACCCGGTCCGAGGTCTGCCATCTGGCCGACGCCGTCGAGCGGGGCTACACGGGCTGCGTGCTGTCCAACGAGACCGTCTGCCCGTCGACCGACAACGCCCTGGCCGCCATCCGCCTGGTGCGGGCCGTCACCGCCGCCGCCCAGGCCGACCGCATCGTCGGCTCGCCCTTCGGCGACTGGTGGGCCGAGGCACAGCGGGCCCTCGCGGAGGCCAAGAAGCACTGAGCGGCCGGTGGACATCACCCCCCCCGGTGGTGGCGCGCACCTCGCTGCTCCCTGACACCTCCCCGGCCCTTGGGAAATGTCTTCCTCGTGGGAGCCGCCCCAACATGAACACGCCCACGGCCCATTCGCCTTCGGGTCGGTCCAGTTGTTTTGACCCAGCCGTTATGACACCCCACGGGGGGGGGGGGGGGGGGGGGACGCCCAATTAGGATGGTGGGGAGGAGAGGAGGGAGGGTGTGGTGGTCCCCCATCTCACACGGCCGGGTCAGCTGCCAGGGGGGGGGAGGGGGATGGGGGGGGGGCAACCACCCCGCTCGGTCATGGGTGCCTGCCGGCCTGGTGGTTGCCACCATCCACCACCTGAGGTGAGGTCCACATTGTGCCAGGCCTGGGTGCGCGCCGTCGGATGTGTGCCGCCTCTCCGCGTCACCCCTGGGGCGGCAGGGCCGCGGCCCGGGTCATGAGGTCCACGATGTGGGCGTGCACGGGCCCCTTCTCGGCCTCGGGCACCACCAGCAGCCCCTTGGCGGCCACCTCGCACAGCAGCACCCCTGCGCCCGCCCAGCCACCAGCCGACGAGGTGGCGACGGTGGGCGAAAAGTGTGCCAAAATATGCCCCTGGGGGGCATCTCGAGGGGGGGGGGGACCGGGAAGAGGGACGGACCCTGCTCCCTGGCGAAGGCGACGGCGGCCTGGTGGACGGGGGGCGGCAGGCCCTCGAAGACGGCCGCCCGCTGGAAGAGCAGCCGGTTCCGCTCGGCCTCCCACAGGAAGATCTGCGCGCGCACAGACAAGACAGGCACACAACAACGGGGGGCGAGCAACAAAGGGGAGAAGGGGAGAAGTCAGGGGCGGGAACAGGGCAACAGGCACCACCCCCACCACCGAGGTGGGTGGGCGCGGCCAGGGACGAAAGCGCCTTGGGCACACCCACCCACCCACAAAAGGCAACGCGGAACAGACGCAGGCGCAACAACGGGCAGGGTTGGAGGTGGGGGGACGAGACCTGGTCGCGGACGGCCTCGGGGATGACGGGGCGCCGCAGGCGCTGCTGCGGGTGGGCGTGCTGGTACAGGAAGGACGTGATCTGGGCCCCCCGATCGGCAGGCGGCGCGCCAACGGGTGGCGGGTGGCGGGTGGCGGGCGGGCGGGTGGCGGGCGAGCGCAGGGGGACAGGGGCGGGGAGAAGGTGGCAAGAGGGGAACCCGGTGAGAGGTGGCCGCGAGGACAGCAACAAGCGCGCAGATGGGGTTGTGACACTGCCGGGTGGGACCCCCGCTCGCTTTGACGTCTGTTGTGTGCGTGGGCGTGCGTTGGATAGAAGCAGAAGGAAAACGGGCATGCGTGTGTGTGGGGGGGGGGGGGGGGAAGGGAGGGGGGTAGCAGACCAGGTCAGCGGTGAGGCCGAGCATGAGCGCCCGTGCCTTGCTGTGGGTCGGCTTTTGTGTCTGTGTGTGCCTGCGTTCCTGTCTGGGTGTCTGTGTCTGTGTGTCTGTGTCTGTGTGTCTGTGCCTGTGTGGCAGTGGTGCGGGTCGCAGACCTGGTCGGCGGTGATGCCGAACATGAGGGCCCGCCGAACGGACTCGAGGGTGACCGAGCCCACCACCAGGTTGGGCAGCCGGTACTGCAGCTGCACAAAGAGCCAAGCGTGGCCACGTGCAGGGCGCTGCCCGTGTAGCCGTACACCTGCGCCCGGGGCCGGGGTGAGTGTATGTGCGCGTGCATGGGGCAACATGAAAAGGGCAACGGGGCACGGGGCACGGGGCACGGGGCACGGGGCACGGGGCACGGGGCACGGGGCACGGGGCACGGGGCACGGGGCACGGGGCACGGGGCACGGGGCACGTTGTGGACTCGACCACGATCCAGCCCTGCTCCAGGTCGGTCGGGCCCCCGCGGGCTGCTCCGGGGCAGCGGCGCCGCGCCGGCCGTGACGAGGGTCGCGCTGGGGCGGCCGCGCCCTCGAGGGCCAGCACGGAGACCAGCGGGGTCGGGATGAAGTGTGCAGCCCCGTCCTGAGGTAGCCCCCCACACACACACACGCACACATACACACACAGATACACGGCCGCACCACCCAACACCAGCCGTTCCACGATGAGATCGGGCAGACAGGTGGTGGGGCGGCATGAGGGTGATAGGCGGGTGGCAGCGTTGTTGTGGGCGTTGTGCGTGGGCGGGTGGGTGACTGACGGGTGCGTGAGTGGCAACCAGAAAGGGAGAAGGAAGGCGAAGATAAAATGATTGAGGCAGACGAGCCTGTGGGTGGTGGTGGTGGTGGTGGTGGTGGTGGTGGTGGTGGTGGTGGGGTGGTGGGGTGGTGGGGGAGGGGGGGGGGGGGGGAGCGGACCTTGCGCTGGTAGATGAGACCGAATGCGCGCAGGTCGCGCATGACCTGCATCTGGGTGGGCGTCAGGGCGGCGGCCTCCTGGGGCCGCCCCACGGTCATCATGGTCAGCCGGAAGAGGAACCCCAGCGCCTCAACCAGGGTCCGGTCCTCCTAAGGGGGTACCACCCCGGCGGTGAGACATGCTGCTCCCTCCACCCAACCGGGGCACACACAACCTTGCGTCCCCAAACCGCCACAACCACCCCCGGCAGCAGCAAGCAGGGGCGGACCCTGAAGCCCTTCAGGTAGCTGATCATGAAGGTCCAGAGCTGGGTCGAGGCCCGCTTGAGGAGAAACTGGTACCCCTCGCCGGTCGTCTCGTAGCGGCCTGATGCCGGCGTGGGGGGCGGGGGTGACGGCGAGGGGGCGGGCCGCTTGGAGAACGGGGCGGGACTCGGCCCGGGGGTGGTGGCAGTCGAGGTGGAGGGAGCCACCGCGCCGACAGGGCTGCGGGGCGCGGCGGCGCCCGGGCGAATGGGAGATGCATATGGCATATGTCAGATGTGGGTGGCCTGTGGCCTGTGTGGCCTGTGGCAAGCGTGGTAAGTGTGGCATGTGTGTGTGCAAACAGGAAGCAAGAAGGAACGAGAAAAGAAAAAAAGAAAAGAGGCAGAAGAGACGCGAATTCGCATGCGTGTGGCATGCGTGTGGCATGCGGCGGGCGGGAGATGGCAGCGGGGTCCGGACCGCATGAGACCCAGCCTGACGAGCAGCTCCACCTGGTCGGTGGCCCCGGGGGCATCTTCCAGCGACAGAGCGCGCTGCTTCTTGCCCGCCGCTGCCTCGAGGCAGCAGGGCCGGTAGTGGAGCGGCCCAGGGGCGGCAGCGCTTGGTGGGAGGCCGGTGAGCGGGGGTGGCGAGGGGGGCAGCGGAGTTGTGGGGGTGGGGGTAGGGGTGGGGGTGGGGTGGGAGATGCCCCAGGGGATGGCGTGATCCTGGGAGGCGGCGGCGGGGTGGCTCCGATGAGATGGTAGAGGACCGATTCCCACCTAGGGGGGAACAAGCAGTTAGGTGAGGTGGCTATCCCCCCAGGTCGGCAAGACCAACCGAAACTGCGCGTACTGCTGGAGCTGGTCCAAGGTCGGGACGTGGTGAGGGGCGTGTTGTACGGGCAGGTTGGCGTCCGAGCTACAAGAGGGTGGGATCGGGCAGCGAACCCGGGGGACGCAGACTTGTAGAGCGCAAAGACGAGGTGCTGCCGAAAGTACTGTGACAACGCGACCATTCTTTGGGAAGCAACGAGGCGTTGAGAAGTGAGCGGAGGTTTGCCAGACTTGCTGCCTTTTGGGCCAAGCACTTGGAAAATGCGAAATGAGTCGAGCCTTTTGATCGCTTCGGCATGCATCCGAATAGAGAGCGGATCGGGGAGTGACCATTGTTTTAACGATTCCAGGGGACACGGAGACGTCGCAAAGAACAGGCGAAAGACATAGTCCTTGGCCAGAGGGGTCAAAAACCGAAACATGCCGCGGACTGTGTATGGATTGTCATAAAAGCCCTCAATCCGTGTCCCAAATGTTGACAGGAACTGCGCTAGCAGGCTCTGCCGCTCCCCGCTGTCACTCTTCAGGGGAGTCTGCACTTTTGGTTTGTGTCTTTCACGAGAAGAGTCGGTAGGGCCCAAAGGGTTCTACTGGTTACAGGCGTTCTGGATCGGCGCCCATCACGGCGTGACACTTGGTAGCCCGCATATTTGTATGGACACTGTTAAACTCACCTCGCGGAGTTGTCCCAACACCCCAAAGGTTTGGTTCGGAAAGTCAGCGGTTGGGAAGATTTACGGCATTCTTTTTTGTCAACAGACAGAAGGTTGCTGAATGCGAAAATGGACTTACCCACTTGCGTTTTGACGTTTTGCCTTGGTTGGTTGGGTCTGACAACTCTACGCGGTTCCGTTTTCGCACCCCAGGCGAGACATTTTCCTCCTGCCAACCTTGCCAGGTGCTTCACCGCCAGAAGAGAAATTAATCCTGCTTGCTTTTTCCGAATTTCCTTCCAGTACATTGGTGATGTTCACCGTTTCACATCAAGAAATTCTTGAAGACATCGTTGCGGTGGATCGGCAAGAGCTTCGGCTTTGTTCGTGTCGTTTCTCAGGTCATTAACAGATGAATTGAAACATCTCCGGAACAGCTCCACATTCTATCTTTCGGTTGAAGGAGGTTGTTCTTCAATGTTATTGGCAGACACATGAGCGCGATCTTGTCTCAACTCTTTTCCAACACGTCTATACCTCACCCACAAAAGCACCCAAACCGCCTTTCTCGGACGAACTCCGCTCAAGAAGTTCTCAGGCAAAGCCGAAGGGTGCCGCATGTTTTCTGCTCGCGGAGCTTCATGCTCCTTGTTCCGGCTGGGGTCCTTGTTGACGACGAGCAAGATGTGCTCAGACCCCTGTTCATCTGTATATCTCGTCGCCGAGGTCATCGAGAAAGGTGCGGTTTGTTCAATTTCATCGGCACGCGTTTATCTCGCCGCATGAGCGGTGCCTTGCCTGAAATCAAAACCCCCACTTCTTGGCTGGCAGTTGAAGCGAATCGCCGCAGTTGATGCCCAGAAAGCAATACAACACCCCATTTTTTTGCGCGAAAACCATGCACCACCACAAAGTACACCCAAAATACTTGCTCTCTTTGAAAACCCGGTCGTCGGCCGGTTGACCGTTCTTGACAGAGAAGACCGAGAGTCCAATGCTCGGTTCTAGCTACCAAGTGTCACGCCGTGCCATTCGAGCAGCATGCGACCATCTCCATTTCTCGTATGGTTCCTTTGGCCAAGTTGGACACCACAGACTCAGAACTCCTGCCGAATTGGTGGCAAGAGCTCCTCTCCCCCCGCGGTGAGTGATGACGACACAGTTGCGCTCCTCGTCTTCCATCCGCCTCCTCCATCCGCCTCCTCCATCCGCCTCCTCCATCCGCCTCCTCCATCCGCCTCCTCCATCCGCCTCCTCCATCCGATCCCCACCCACCCATCAACATCCCCCCGAGGAGGTTTGCCCTGTTTTGCCAATCATGCGCACTTCGCCGCCCGGATTTCCTTGTTGTTAATGTACATGTACAACAAAACAAAATCATGTCTCGTCTGGGATGGCCACTTGCACCGGCTCATACTCTCCGCTTCCGTCTTCCTTCCTGTGCGTGAAAGGGCACAAATCAAAGGATGACCGCCTCAAATTACAAACCTGTACCGAAGGAAAACGACCTCACCTCCGCGTAGCCTAAGGCCAGCCGCCTCGTCGTTTGGGAGGTCCCTCTCTCCGAGTGTCAGCATCTGCTGGTCGGCCGGGACGTTGAGAATGGCTTGAAGTTTGAGCTTCAAGTCTTGCACTCGTTCGGCAGGGTCAAAATGCAAAAAAACAGTCTGCTTCTTTCGTTTGATTCTGGGTACCACAACGAGAGATGATATGCCGAGGGAAATGACAGATCAGACCGAAGGTAGCTTGCCTATTTAAGGAAAATCACAAATTGTGTTACAATAAAACGCAAACCATTTGTGGAATCGCTCCCGGTCCTGTGAGCTCGAACTGCGGCGGAATTGGACTGACCCCGTCGTGAGAATCCATTCTTGCGGGTGCAGATGTCCCTACGTTCGCTTCTCCTGGGGGAGGGCGCGATGGATGATGAAGAGGGGGGAGCAATGACAGGACCACCCTCTAATTTACCGAACGAATTTTCCGGGTCTTCTGCCGATGCTGCCCCCAAACCTGATGCGACCGGTCCGTCGCCTGATGCACAGAAGCCAATCCCGTCAGAAGAAATAAATGCACCAAAAATCCTTCCGTCCACCGAAATAGAAGCCCCACTCACCATGGGGCCTCAGATCATCACCGATGAAGTCGAGGTCTGTCGCCCCCCACACACTGGCTGTGAAATTGGGTCCTTATCGGGTTCAGGGATCTGCCCTACCCATCGTTTCCGAGCAGACTACGCAAGGCTCGCCGCCCCCGTCGCCCCCTCCCGAGGTTCCCTCCGCCCCGGTCGTCACTCCCCCTCCACATCCTCCCGTGAGGATGCGCATCGAAGACGATGACGATTCGGACGACGGGGAAGAGGCGAAGAAGAAAAAGAAGCCGGTCGGCAAGGGGAAGGCCGACCCCGCCAAGGGGAAGGCCGACCCCGCCAAGGGGAAGGCCGACCGCTCCAAGAAGCGCGCCGCCGTCAAGGAGGACGAGGCCCCGGCAGCGGACGAGAAGAAGAAAAAGGCAATGCACAAGAAGGCGCGCAAGGGTGGCGACGATGACGATGAAGACCGCGAGGAGGATGGTGAGGGCGAGGAGGATGAGGGCGAGGAGGAGGGAGCAGCGGGGAAGGGCGAGGCCGACGACGAGGAGTCCAAGAAGGCCGCCCGCAAGGCCGCCCGCAAGGCCGCCAAGAAGGACAAGAAGAAGAAGAAGCAGGCCGAGAAGAAGGCCGAGCAGGCCGAGCAGGAGGAGGGCGGTGAGGAGGTGGCCGGGAAGGCCGAGCACGACGATCCGAAGAAGAAGAAGCAGGGCACGAAGGGCTCCACCAAGGCCGCCCACCCAGCCGACCAACCGGCCGGCGCCAAGCAGGAGCCCATGGTGGCTGCCACCCCCGCCCCGGCCCAGGCAGCAGCCTCAGCTCCTCTCCCTCCCTCCCCCTCCGCCGCCGCCGCCGCCCCGGCGCAACCCCGCGCCTCCTCGCCGGCCGGCAGCAAGCCCAGCCCGGCGCCCCCTCCTCCTCCCGGCCGGCGGCTGCGCAAGAGCGAGGACCATCGCGAGTCCCGGTCCCGGTCCCGGTCCCCGCACGGCCGCCGGTCGCCCTCGCCGCCCCGCCCCCAGCGCGACACCCGTGGTGGGCCCCCGCCCTCGCGGCCCGCCGGCTCGCCCCCGGGCGATGAGGCAGCCCCCGCCCGCCGGCGGTCGCCCTCTCCCCGTCCCGCACCGGCCACCCGCAGCGGCACCGCCGCTGCCGCCACCACCAAGGGACCGGCCCGCAAGGGCGGCCTCCGCTCCTCACACAGCCGAAGCCGGAGCCGGAGCCGGAGCCGAAGCCGAAGCCGAAGCCGGAGCGGCTCGCCCGCCAGCCGGAACCGCAGCCGAAGCCGAAGCCGAAGTCGCAGCCGCAGCAGCCGCAGTCGGAGCCACAACCGCAGCCGCAGCCGCAGCCGCAGCCGGACTCCCGGTCGCCGTGGGCCGCGCTCGCCGCCCCGCCGGCCGACCCGCTTCTCGGACCGGCCCGTGGCGGGCGACTCGGACTTCTTCGCGCAGCACTACCTGGCCGCCGCCAGCCCAGGGGCCGCAGCCGGTGGCGGGCCGGGCGGGCCGGCCGCGGGCAGCATTGTGGTGGTGCCCATCCCCGGGCCGCCCGGGACAGCCGGCAGCCCCCCCGCCCCGCCCCCGCGCACCATGCCCAGCATCTCGTACGAGCAGAAGCGCTCCGGGTTCGCCGAGGCCATGGCTCTTAAGTCCGCGCGCTCCCCACGCCGCCGCCCTTTCTGGGGTGGAGAGAGAGGGGGGTGGTCAGTTGCCTCTCCTCACCCCCCTCCCTCCTCTCTCTCTCTCTCTGCAGGGTGCGCCAGAGCGACATGGAGCGAGAGCGAGAGGAGGAGCGCGAACGGGAGCAGCAGCAGCAGCAGCAGCAGCAGCGCCGGTCGCGGTCCGTGCCCCCCCCCCCCCCCCCGTCCGCATCCCGCACCCCCGTGTACTCATTCGCTCACCATCGCTCCCCACCCGTGGCCCTGTGCGTGCGTGTTTGCATGCACGGCGCAGTTTCACCGATGCCGGCGTCATGCCGCCCAGCAGCAGCCCTCAGGCCTCCTCGGGCCTGCCGCCCCCCCCTGCCAACTCCCCCGCGGCCGCCCTCGCCGCCGCCGCCGCCCAGGCGGCCGTCCTCGCGGCCATGCAGCGCCGCAGCCTGGATATCCCGCCTCCATCCCCGGCCCCGGCCCCGGCCTCCAGCCAGGCCAACGGGCGCTCCCGCGAGAGCCCCGCGGGTCCGCTGGGCCCGAGCCGCATGGGGAACAACCCGAATCTGACCCCCCTCGGGCCCCCGCCCAAGTCCGGGCTGCCCTTCCCCACCCTGTCCGGCCCCACCACCTCGTCCCCCGGCCCCAGCGGCAGCGGCGGCAGCGACGGCGGGTGGACCTCGGTGCCCTTCCCCGCCCCGTCGCCCCCCGCCAAGCTCTCGCCGACCCCACCCAGCGCCTCCACCCCCACCGGCCCCTTCGCCTTCCGGCTGCCCCAGCTGGTGTCGCCCCCCAACCCGGCGGCCGCCGCCCCGGCCCCCGAGCCCATCACCCTGCTGGACGACATGGACGATGACGACAGCCCGGTCCTGGTCACGGGCGCCAAGGCGGCCCCCGAGAAGGCCCACTCCCGGCAGCAGCCAGCCGGGGGCGACTTCGACACGGACATGTTTGCCGAGCTCGACGCGGCCCCGCTGGCCCCGCCCCCGCCTCCGCCACCACCCAAGCAGCCCGCCCCAGCCCCGGCCGCCCCAGCCCCGGCCTCCCCGGCCGCCCCACACTTCCCCGGCCTTTCCGGGGCCGGCCCCGCCCCGCCGGGCGGCCCGCTGTCCATGATGCAGCAGCCCGCAGGGGGCTTCCCGGGCCTGGGTCTGGGGCCCCTGCCGCCTCCACCCCCGGGGCTCTTCCTGCCGGGCCTGCTCAACCCGGGCGGGAGCCCCCCGCCCCCGGGCGCCCCCGGCCTCCCGGGGATGGGCATGGGCGCCCCCGGGATGCCCTCGCTGCTCGAGCTGCTGGCCAAGATCAAGGGCGGCATGCCCCCGGGGATGCCGGTGCCCCCCATGCCCATGCCCATGCCCATGCCCGGCATGGCCCTGGGTGGGCCGGCCATGCCCCCCGGTATGCCGCAGGCCTTTGGGCTTCTCATGCCCCCGCAGCTGCCACCCCAACAACAACAACAAGAACAACAACAACAACAGCAGCAGCAGCAGCCACTCCGGGCGCAGCAGCCCATGGCGGTCCGTGCATGCCGCTGACCGTCGGACCACCCAGGTGCCTGTGCCGCCACTGGCCGAGGAGAGTGATCCAGGGTGGAGTTGTGCTCGCGTGCGTGGGGGTGTTGTGCGGGGCCACGGGCGCTCCTGATTTTTTGTTGTCCTGCTTGATTTCTCGCGCCCGTCTCGCCCTCTCACTCACCCCCCGCTTCTCCGTCTGCTGGTTCCCCGATCGGTCGGCTGTGCAGGCTGGCGACATGGACATGGATATGGACGAGCGGCCCTCGTCGGCCCACCCGCCCCTGCCCTCCCACCCCGGGCAGCCCGGCCCTCCTCCCCCCTCATTCCCCTTTATGCCTCTTCTTCCCACCCCGCCGCCGCCGCCGCAGCAGCAACAGCAGCAGCCCCCGGCGCAGCAGCAGCAGCCCCCGGCGCAGCAGCAGCAGCAGCCACCGCAGTCCGGCAGCGCGCCCGCTCCCCCGCCGCCGCCACCCCCGCCCCCCACGGGCCTCCCCCCACCCCCGCCGCCCCCCCCGGCGTCCGCAGCGACTCCGCCGCCGCCACCCGTCGACCGGAATGCTCCGGTGAGCATCCCCTTCCTCCCGCCGCCCCCGCTGCCAGCCCCGGCCTCCCCGCAGGCCAGCCGGACCTTCCGGGAGCAGGTCGGCCAGGAGGTCGTGCAGACCCTGAGCAAGCACTACCACCAGAACCGGATCGCCTCCAAGGACGAGTTCAAGCACCTCTGCCGCAAGTACACCCACATCGTCATGGAGAAGGTCTGGTTGACCTCCCCCCGGGGAGGATCCTCCACAGCTAGCTGACTGTTATTTTCCTTCTTGGACCCCAGGAGCATGGCAACACCGCCTGGACCGAGGAGACCCCCATCAAGATCAAGAAATTCGTGGAGGCCAGCTTCGCCAAGTACCTCAAGGCCCATCCCCCACAGAATCCCCTCGCCGACCTTCCCGATTTCGACAACATCCCTCCCATTTAAGGCCAATTTTTGGAGTTCATTTTTTTAAATATTTTTTTCCGTGCCGTTGTACAAGAGAGGTAAACAGACGACGCCAGAAGAACGAAGGCCGGACGGGCGAGAAAAGCAGAGTCGGGGACTCAAGCAAGCGCAACGGGAGCAAGCGCGCCCACATGAGAAACTCTGGTCGCCACACGCAAGGTGGCCACCACAGTCGAGATTGCCATGCGACGGTCGAAAAAATCGGCCGAAATCCAAGCGAGTTCGCTTTTGCGGATTCCGGCTTCAAAAGACCCGCGGGCAGATGCCGACTGATTCGTGGTCACCGCTATCCGACGAAAGCTGCAGGAAACCGGTGCGAGAAGGCTCACTGCTGCTCCAGCCGTTCTTGGCCGCATCAATCAGGTTGGCCTTAATGGCCACACTGCACGGCAAAAAAGAGAAGGAAGAGTATAAAAAAAAAATGTGGCAAATAACACAAAGCGTCGCAGAGGAACGGGGACGGGGGGGCCGACCTTAGGGCAAACATAAACGACACATCATCCAGAGCGCTGGGCCTGGAGAGCAGTTCCGCAGCGAGGGCACTTGCGTTGAGACATCATTTTCTGAACAAAGGGGATGAAAAGTGTAAGCGAGGAGCAAAAGGAAAGGGAAAGTCCGGACGGACCGAGAGTGTTTTTCGCGGAGAAATCACCAATGTGTTGGAGAGACCACAACCAGATCTTCGGGATGGCGACCCAGATTTCGTCTCACGCGCCCCCGTTCGGTCCGGGTGGCAGCAAGATCTGACCGGGCTCTCCTCTCCTCGGAGCTTTCCTCTCTGGGCCGCGCATTACATATATTCCAAGACCGGGCATTTTTTGAGGTCTCGGCGCGCGGGGAAGGTGGGGCCAGATCCGGCCAGATCGGGTTGGTGCTGGGTGGTGGGGTCGCCGCCGCCTCCGCCGTGGCGCCGCAGCTCCGCCGGGGCAATCGGGCAGGTGCATCGAGTCGGCGCCGGAGGAGGCGATGGAGTCGACGTCGGTCGGGAGTTGTCGTGGGGGCGGTGTGGTGGGGCGGCCTTTCGAGAAGTGTGAAAATTCGGAAACTTTCTTTGTCACCCCTCCCTCCGGGCGCTCCCCTTACCCCTTCCTTCCCACTTCTGAGCACTCTTTCCTTTGACGGGCCCGAGTTTTCGTGGGCACGGGCATGAACGCGACTGGGTGGCGGTGGACAGAGAAAGTGCACCGCGAGTCACAAAAAAAAAAACAGCAACAAAACGGATGAATACAATAAGAAGAGGTTTTCCGTCCGTACTTTATACAACGTGGTTGGCCCCCTTTTAGTCGTGCGAGAGGGAGATCGCGTTGACGGGGCAACCCTCGATGCACTGAAACCGTTCCATCATGAAGAAGAGCAACCAAACAGGGGTACAGACATGGTGGCAATGGGTGCACTGGGAGATGTTCTCCATGTCAAAAACCGATTTGCCCTCAGCGTTCAGAGAGTACAGGGACTTCGGGCATGATCCAACGCAGTTGCCGCAGCCTATCGAACCCCTGGTGAAGCAGCCCGTCGGTTCTGGGACACACAGACCAACGCACAACGCTGTATCGATCCGCGGAAACTCGTTGGAGCGGCGGGCAGGCGCCGCGTCCTTGGGGTCGAACTCGGCACCAACACTCCAAGGGACTAGAGTAAAGTGATTGCGTATACCACCAGCGAAAACAGACCAGCGTGCGGGGCCAGCAGGCCCATGTACGAAGGGCCAGAGAAAGAGAACATATTCGCGTGAAGCTTTTGGGTGTCGATCGCGGGACCCTGATGGAAGAAAGGGTGGGCGGGCGAGCCGGTGGATCCGGACACAGACGTGGGGACCCTGGACGAGAATGTCGGGGTTCGCATAAACCTTCTCGACCTTCCCCATAAAGACGGTGTGCGCGTTCATATCGTGGTGCTCGATCAGGGAGCACTCCACGCAGACGGGGCAGATGGGCATCATGGGGGCGGTGTGAGTCACGCCATAAAAGTTGTTGCACAGAGCGCTCTTGTCAACTTCGGCACCCGAGTTCAGGCCGCACCAGTCCAGAAGCTTCACCTGGTCGACCGAGGGGATGTTGATCGAGAAAGAGCGGTTCTCGATGATGCCCTTGTTGGTGTGGTGGGTCTTGTTCGCGGCAAACATGAAGCTTGGGGGAGTGTGCCCACAAGGAGCACACCATGCAATGGCCTGTGGAAAAACGATGGAACCAATTTTTTTGACCTGAAAGATCCCAGACCATATAATTGGCCTTCCCACCGACATTTGCGCCAATCAAGACTGCAGTGGTCGTGATGGCAGACATCAGCTGGAACGGGCCGACTTCGGTTTTGCCTTCCATGACTTGATCAATATTGCTCACCTAACCCGATCGGCGGTCGATCTCACCCCCGACTCATTTTCTTTTGCAAGAGTCTCGCCGCCGCCTGGACAACAACGTTCTTTTCTTATCTTGAAGATAAATGATCATATCCAGTTCGCACTCACTCGGCATCTTCGGCGGTGGGAACCTTGAAGTACTTGAGATAGTATCGGGCCACGCGGTTGCCGTTTTTCCAGAGTCTGTCGAAGTACGACGACCCATAGGCTAGGCAAAAAGTTCCAATGAGAAATATGTTGTGGGCTTCACGCAGACCTTCCGGCAGCCCCTCGCGATAACCCTGGGGTCCGCACCCAGATCGGAAGAGCTTCTTGAGCTGGGGATGCTCCAAGAACAACCGCACCACATCCATGCAGTATGCACGGTCGTCCGAGGCCACCACCACAGCGCCCTGCTCCCCGTCCTTGTCCCAGGGGGCCTGCGGGGTTCCCTCCGGGGCTGGCGGCTTCAGGATGCGGTGCAGGGCGATCAGGAAGTCGGCATTGAGCAGCCGCTGACGGCTCCCTTCCCACACTGCGCACAGCCGGCGTGCAAATGGCCCGGGTGAGTGGCGCATCACAGGCCGTGCGTGAGACCGCACCGAGACGCCGAGCTCGAGCGGGTCGAGGGCACGACGGCTGACGGACCGGGGGGGTCGGGGTAGTTGACGTAGACGGCGGCGACGGCCTCGGCGGGGAGGCACTGGGTGGCAATGGCCTGTGCCTCGCCCCCCAGAACGGCCAGGTTGGGGAGCCGGTTCAGGGCCATCTTGCAGAAGATCTGGTAGACCCGCTCGAAGCGCATCTCCACCCCCACCCAGCGGCACAGCGGGGCCGCGGTGGCAGCCGGGGCCGGGGCTCCCTCGGCCGTCGGGGTCTGGCCCAGAGCCCGCTGGGCGCGACTGACAAGCCAGTCGCCAAGCCCTGGATCAACCCCAACACGGACGGACAGTCAGGCCGGGCGTGGTGGTGGTAGTGGGGGGGCCGGACCGGAGCAGATCTCGAGGCAGACGGGGCCCGTGCCTGCCTGGGGCCCGAAGAGCCTGCCAAAGTCGACCAGCTCGCGGGCGGGCGGGGGCGGGGGCAGGAAGCGCACCCGGGTGCTGTCGGGGAAGGTCCATCGGGTGATGTCCGCCCCCAGGTCTCCGCGTCGGCCTCCTCCGCGGAGGGGGCGGCGGCGGCGGCGGCCTGCTGCTTGAGCTGCTGCTTCTTCTTGGCCTGGCGGGACTTGCGCCGACCCGCACCGCCCGCCGTCTTCTTGAGGGCAGCCAGGTAGCCGCTGCATGTGCGGAGAAGGGGTGGTGGGTGGTGGGTGGTGGGTGGTGGGTGGTGGGTGGTGGGTGGTGGGTGGTGGGTGGTGGGTGGTGGGTGGTGGGTGGTGGGTGGTGGGTGGTGGTCGTGGCAGTGGGATGGCGATGATGCCGGGGAGGGGCATCCTGACCGGATGAGGGTCAGCTCGCGCTGCAGCTCCTGGTTGCGAGTCCGCATGAAGGTGGCCGCCGAGCCCCGCTGGCGGAACGTGTAGGCGGCCGACCCCCGCGGGCCCCGCGGCCCTGGGGCTGTGCGGGCTGGTGCTTGGCGGAGGCCAGAGCCTTCTGCGACTCGGCAAGCAGCCTGTGGACAGGCGTGAGACGGCAAGCGTGAGCACAAGCCGTGAGCGGTTGGCGGGCACCGCGCGCTCGGTCTCCTTGCCGATTGTGCCTCTCCCCGTCCCCCGCCTCGCTCTTGTGGAATCGGGGCAGTCGCGCAGCACATGGCACAGGCGATGCGTGAAACGGGGCAGCGAGCCCGCGACTGGTGCGTTCGGGGCTGGTGGGCTGGTGGGCTGGTGGGCGGGCGGTGGGCTGGTGGGCGGGCGGTGGGCTGGCGGGCGGGCGGTGGGCGGGCGGTGGGCGGGCGGGCGGTGGGGCGGGCGGACCGCTGGGCCTCGGACAGGAACCGCTCGGCCTCGCTCAGCCGGCCCGCCACGGCGCAGCTCATGGCCAGCGCCACATACACGGCCGGGCTGCGCTGCAGGCGCACCTGTTGCAATTGCTGCTGCTGCTGCTGCTCGGGTTGCTGCTGCTGCTCGTCGGCCTTGCGGTCGAGCTCCTGGGCCAGGGCGCAGGCCTCGCCGATGCGCAGGTGCTGGCAGAGGGCCTTGACCACGTACTCGTAGGTGGATGTATCCGGGGAGATGGACCCGTCCGGGTTGCGGCCCTGGCCCGTAGTCCCGTCCTCCTCGTCGTCCAGGTGGAGGTCCTCCTTCCCGCCCGGGGTGAGAGCCGCCGTTGGGGCCCCAACCATGTCGGGCCGAGCCACCTGCATATCGGCCAGCAGCCACCTGGCCAGGTCGGCCTCGCCGCACCGGAGGCAGCCGCGCAGCAGGGTGTTGTAGGTGCGCAGGTTGGGGGCCACCCGCTGAGACCGCATCTCATCCAGCAGCCCCACGGCCTCCACCAGCATCGAGCTGAGCGGCGACGATGCTGCGGGGATTGCTGCGCCGTCCCGGGGGGCAGGTAGACCGGCCGGCTTCCCTTCCCAGCCACTGTAGCAGCCCTCCTGGGCGAGGCCCTTGATGAGGGCTGTGTAGGTGACCTCGTTGGGGGTGACTCCTGCAGCGGGCATGTCGACATGCAGGAAGTGAAGGGCCTTTGCGACCTCGCCGCACCTGACGCAGGCGTTGATCACATTCTATGGGGTGCGGGATCGAAAATGATGGTGGGGGTGTCGTGGCCGGGTGTGCCTACCCACGGACCGTAAAGGTGTAGACGGTGGGCCGAGCGGCGTTGGCCGATTTTCGTCCGGCGGTGAGTTTTTGCAAAGCCTCAAAGGCCTCAAGAGCAAGGCCAAGCTGTTTCCGCTGGCCAAAGTCGCCGATCAGCTTATTGAAGAACACGACATCAACATCGCCTCTTCTCTTCAAATTTATAGCTCGTTCAATCGCCTGATGCCCCGCATCCAAACGTTGTGCTTGTTTGGGGGTACTGACTGGTTGTTTCGTTGTTCGGGGCATCTTTGAAGATGTCGGGGTGGATGCAGCGGGACGACTCCGTTTCGCTGGGAGAACGGACGCCTGACAAGAAAACGATGGAAAATGTGCGATCGGTCTCGGGGACAGACCAAAAAAGCGTCCTCATCCTCAACAACGCGAACCAGGCCAGTGCCTTCTTCCATTATTCGATGCGGAAGACAGGCGGATGCCCCGGGAGAGATCAGACGGCCGCCGGAATTGGAGTGGCGGCGACGCAAGGGGCCTCAGGTTGGCGCCCAGATGAGACTTGAGAAAATTCGAATCCAATGGGGAATCGCAAACTCCTCAAACAAATGGCGAAAACAAAAAGAAATATTTTCATCCTTTTTTCGCCCACAAGCAATTAATTGGGATTGCAATCACGTTTCCCCACAGTTCGGAAACCTCACCCAGTTCGGAAACTGTCCACCGAGATCTTTTCCCCTCACGGTGGCAATGTGCAAGATTCGGTTTTAGTGGCTTCAACACAGGTAGTTTCTCCTCGAAAACACCTCTCGGTTCGTGCTCCCATTTTTGTTTTTGACTCCATGCTGATCCCCTGATATTTTTTCCACCTTAGAAAATGATGTCTCAACGTAAGTGCCCTCGCTGCGGAACTGCTCTCCAGGCCCAGCGCTCTGGATGATGCGTGACCTACGTTTGCCCCAAGGTCGGCCCAGCTTCCTTGACTCCAATGTTGGCTAATTTTCCCTGTTCCATGTCTTGTAGTGCGGCCATTAAGGCTTCGGCCTTAATGCGTCCAGGAGGGCGGCAGTAGCTGTGGGCGCGACCAGCAAAGTGCAAGCGTGGTGAGTTCTTGCGCTCGGGTTTCCTGCAGCTTTCGTCGGATAGCGGTGACCACGAATCAGTCGGCATCTGCCCGCGGGTCTTTTGAAGCCGGAATCCGCAAAAGCGAACTCGCTTGGATTTCGGCCGATTTTTTCGACCGTCGCATGGCAATCTCGACTGTGGTGGCCACCTTGCGTGTGGCGATGAGGCGAGAGCGATCCATTTGCTCACTTTGGATTGCTTGAGGACCCCAAGGCCTACCTTTCGCCCGTTCGACCTTCCGATCTCTCCTGGCTTCTCAAGCTTCGGCTTGCCCTTTTTTTTTCTTTTCTATCTTTTTTTTTTTCCTTTCGAAACCAAGAAATTCCGATGCTGCCCCCCCCGTGACGTCCGCTTCGAGTAATGGAAGCCACCAAACACGACGAGTTCACTGGTTTGGAGGAAGGGAAGGAGGGACGGTCGCAGGGGCAGCCTGAGGAACCGGAGGTGCGAGCGCCTCGTCCGGCTGAACCACCAAGACTTGGGCCGCGACGGGGGGAGGAGGAGGAGGAGGAGCGGCCCCGGGGGGTGCGTGCGGGGCCGGAGGGCGGGCCGCGAGGACCTCGTAGCGGGCCCCGGTCAGCAGATCCACGACGGCCAGGCCCAGGATGCGCTGGATGCCCGGCAGGATGCCCACGAACTCGATGGGGGGTGACGTGGCCACGACCGAGTTGCCTTCGACGACTCCCATGTACTAGAACGGGTCCAAGGTGAAGGGCACCACCCGGGGCGAGCGACAACAGACCCGGGAGACACGACCCTGGGTGATGATGCCCTCCATCTCCTCCACCCGGCCCACCAGCTTGAGCCGCATGGGGCGCGTCGTGTGGTTGGTCACCACCACCACGGCTGCCCCCCACGACAAGCCGCAGATGCGGAGGATGAGAGAACGTGGCCGGGGCAAGGCAGACAGACCGGTGAAGGGGCGCTCCAGAACGGCCGTGGATGGGAGCGAGGCAAGGGTCGCCGTCACCGGTTTGAGGGTGTCCGCCATGATCTGCGTGCGGGTGCGGGGGAGCACGCGCCAGGGGAGGAGGAGGGAGATGCATGACCCGGGCTGTGCGTGGATGTCGGGGGCCCCGTGGCAGACCTTCTTGGAGAGCGGGTTGGTCTGCAGGTGGCCTGGCTCCCCGTAGGCCGAGTACCAGGCGATCTCCAGCCGCCCCAGGGGAGTCGCAGACTATCACATGCCCCCCATGCGGTCAAGAGGGATGATGATGACGGTGATTGCTGCACTCGATGTTGGGACGGGTGCCCGATGCCGATGCTGCTGACGACTGGATGATGAAATGGTGATGGGGTGATAGGGTGACGATGATGATTGGGTGACGGTGACGATTGGATGATGATGGGAACTGTGGTTGTCGGGGTGATGGGCGGTGTGGCTGTGTGGCGGTGTGGGGCCGAGACCTGGAGGTCGAGCGGGCTGTTGGTGCACAGCTGGAAGATGCACTGGTGCACCTCGCCGGGCCGCAGCACACAGGATGCATCCCGGAGGGCAGGGCTAGAGGCGAGAGCAAGGAGTGGGGGGGGGGGGGGGGGGGGGGGAGCAATTGAGACGCGTGAGCGAGAATAAGGCGTTGTCATCGGCAAGGGGAAAGACGAATAAGCGCGGCACGGCCTGCAAATTGATGAGGGGAGGGCACGAGGAAGGGCATGCGCGGTGGTGCGGCGCGAACCTGACCACGTCACCCAAGGCACCCTGCCCAAGGGCCCCCTCGTCGTGTGGGTCCCGCTCCACGGTGGCGGGGGCGCCCGCCTCAGGGCCGTGTGGCGGCGGCGGGGGGCTCGGGGTGGGTGGGGTGGAAGTGGGAGGGGACCCCGCGGCACCAGCCTGGGGCGATGGGGGTCGGGCCGCCGAGGCGCAGTGGGCCTGGCGGGCCTGGGCGCAGGAAGGCGAGAGGCAGGTCTCGTTGAGGAGCCTGGTGATGTGGGCCAGGCCCTCGAGGTGGTCCACCGGGGGGATCGCCACCTCGGAGCTGTGCCCAGCAGAGGGAGGAGGAGGAGGACGCGGTGAGGGATGACGACGCGAGGAGGGGCGGTGGGGCAGACAGGGCGTTGGTGTTGGAGAGCGGCACGTAGGGGGGGTGGGGCTCGAGTTGCAGCTTGGTCAGGTAGAGCGGCCCCTTGGTCATGTTGCTCAGCTGGGCCTGCAGGTAGCTGATCTCCTGTGGACCCAGTAGGGATGGAAGGAGAGGAGATGATCGGGGTGTCAGCCACTCATCCGCTCACCCTCATCGCCCGTCGACCAGTGAGGCAAGAGGTGGCCCTCACACACCGCGTTGAAGAGACCTCGAATTGCTGAATTCGGGTCTTCACCAGAATCGGGTTGCTCACTGCGAACTCGAGGTTGTTCCGCGAGGTGCGCGTCTCCCCGTCGGCAGAGTCGACATATGTGACTGTGCAGAGAAACCTGCACACGCGAAGAGAGATATAGTGCGCTGGCGAGGCAAATCGACGGACCGGAAGAGGCCAAGCTGGTGGGCGTCGTACGTGGCGAAGATGCTCTGGGATTCGTTGGGGCGGAGCGTTGGCCTCGACTAAACCAAAGTCGCAGGGGCCCCTTCGACATAAAGAGTGAAGCCCCGCAAACCTGAGCCGGCGTTTCAAAGAGAATTTTTTTGCTTTCGGGGACTTCCACCCGGACGGTGACCCGAGAGACCAGACGAGATAGCGATCGGACGACGACAAGAACGCCAACCGATTGGCCGAAATACACCTTCCTGGGGGAGTGCCAGAAATCGAACGGAAGGCCAGCTCAAGACAGACCCGACTGCTGTCGGCATTTGCAAGAGATGGGAGATTGAGAATTCACCGCCGCCCTCATACTGCGGGTATAAAGGAAGTGTACCTTTTTCGGTAAAAAGATTACTGATCAGGGGAGAAGAAAAGAAGAGATCGCAGACCAGGAAGTTCGTGCTCTTCCCATAAAAAAGGGAAATGTGAATGAAGAGCCGGACGCCTGAGAGGAAAAACTGCACAAATATAAGGCTCATATACACATCGTTGGTTATTGGAGCACAGACTTCCTATCGATAAAGCCTCTGGAAGGGGCTCATTTGGAGCCCGAGACATCTACCGGCGAACAGTGGATACCACAGAGGGTCTCTCCGCAAGAAGACATGGAAAAGGAAGACGCCCAGCCAATGGAGAAGGAAGAGGAGCCGGAGGAGCGCAAGGATGAAGGAGACGACGCTGCAGAGGGTGAGGGCGAGACACCAAAAGGTCAGTCTCCCTTCAAACTCGCCCCGTTTTCACCTCGCTCCTGAGCAGGGCGCAGGGGGAAGAAGGAAAAGGAGTCTTCCGGCCCTCGTTTTCAAATTAAAAAGTGGAACGCAGTTGGACTGTGGTCCTGGGATCTTCAAGTCGATACGTGCGCCATTTGCCGCAATCACTTGATGGAACTGTGCATCGAATGCCAGGCCAGCCAAACACAGACAGAAGACTGCAGCGTTGCCTGGGGTCCGTTACCCTTCGTACATGTCGCCTCACCGCTTTCGAGCAGGAACGTGCAACCATGCCTTCCACTTCCATTGTATCTCTCGGTGGCTCAAGACACGCCAAGCCTGCCCACTGTGCAACAGAGACTGGGAGTACCAGGTCTGTCTAATATCCTGAAATCTCCCCTTCCCACTTTCCCCCTCCGACAGAAATACGGCAAGTGAGGCGGCGAGGGCTGCTTTTGCTGCTTTGTGCCTCTTCTTCTCTTTCTTTTTCTCGGCGGTTGAGTGGCTGTGAATACGAAGGCGCGCTCTGTGGAGCCTCCCCAACGAGGAGGTTCTGCAAATGACTTCATTATCCCCCTTGGACAGTGGCTCCCACCCCGCCTGCTTGACCCAGGGCGCTGGCGACTTGCACTGCGGCCTCCGTCCCGATCCCTCCTCGTCGCAACGAATCGGCCACGTTGCCTTGCGTCTGCGCCTTGGGGCGGGCGAGCGACTCCCCTGGAAGGGTGGAGAGTGGAAGAGGGGAAGTTGCAAGCGTCAGTGGAGGCGATCGAGGAGGCGGACGCCACCCCCTTCGGATCCAACCGCCACGGACGGAAGAGGGAATCGATGTACTGCGGGGCTGTCTGGCCAGCTGGGAGCCGCTCCTGAAGACCCTCACTGGTGGGGGGGGGGGGGGGTGAACAAGTGGGAGGGCCGCCCTCCAAACACAGACCCTCGGGTCCAGGGGTGTTCCCTGATCTGGTCGAACGAGGGGCGCCTCGCCGGGTCGGGGTCAAGCAGACACCGCACCAGGCCTGGAAGGAGAACCACTCAGAGTGGTGTCGTGTCGTCACAGGGGCAGCAGCACAGACTGGCAGCAGCCGGCGAGCGCCTTTCCAGGCGTGCCCATGGTTCATGAGTGTACTGCCCCACCTACACAAAAAAGCGCGGGGTGAGAGCGGGTGATGTGGGCGAGTGGCGGCAGACCCGCACCCTGTCCCAGTCTGCATCCCCCGGGACGGCCTGATAAGCGGTGGGGAACGCCGAGGGGCCCGCCAAGAGCTGCATGAGCACCAATCCGAGCCCCCAGATGTCCACAGGGAAGCCGTACTCGACCCCGGCAAGAACCTGATGGGACATGATGGCGGTCGGGAGGGATTCGGTCGGGAGAAGCAGGCGCGAATACGAACCTCGGGAGGGAGGTATCGATGGTTGCCCCGTGTTCCGGCAGTTCGTGCCACCTCATCAACGTCTAGGGGGTGGGGGTGGGGGGCGGCGATGAGGAACGAGGTGAAAAGGATGGCGGGCAGACCAGCCGACAGGCCGAAGTCGATCAGCTTCACGACAGCGAACGGCTCGCGGCACTTGGCAGCAAGCGGGGGAACATCCAAGAGAATATTGTTCAGCTGAACGATGGATGGATGGATGGTCAGCAGTGCCGCCGGTGTGGGTGGTGTGCTTGGGAAACCGACCTTCAGGTCACGATGCACGACTCGGTGGACATGGCAGTGGGCAATCGCTAGGACGGATCCCGGTGTCCACCAGAGGAATACAGTTGCAGTACAAACCGTCAACAATTTGCCGAAAGAGAAAGAGGACAACCTCTTCGTTCAGGCCCTGATCGCCCCGTAAATCTATCGACCCCATCTGCATATTCTCGCGTCCATGCAACACGCAGACCAACCAAAGATTGCAGTTGACACCTCGCTAGAGAAAATCTGAAATAGTAGTGGGTCGAACTCTCGGCCCAGTACAAGAAATCGATGATATTGCGGTGAGGGGTTAGGATTTTCAAATTGTCACGTTCTCTAAGAACATCCAGCTTCGCTGATTCACCGATGCGCTTTGGGATCTGCTTCAAAGCCACAAAAGCAGGGGGATCTGAGCTGGTGTCACGTAAGGCCACGACTTTGCCGAAGGCCCCAGAGCCGATACTTCCAACCTCAACAAATGGAGCCAACGCAAATTCGAGATCTGGCTCCAAAAAGCGTTTCATAGCTGCCCGGGGTGACCTGCCGGCAGGGAAGTCTCTCCGGGGGGGCCGCCGAGGCGACCGCCGGCACTGAGGGGCACCAGAAGCCGTCAAGAGATTCTTGAGATCCAACGTTTTCAGAGAACGTGACAACTACACCTCACCATTAGCACGCACAGGGACGAAAGCTCGACCCACATTATTCGGGTGATGGTGAAGGGCCGTCGAACAAAACCAAACAAACCGAACAGGAATTCTCTCGCCCAAAAAAACCCACGAGCATCATGAAGTGGGTGGTGGCTAACCGGTAAAGCCGGGGTGGGGAGCATCACAAACAAGAAAAAAACATAGTCCTTCCCCCGTAGTGACGCACACGCACAACAACACACGCGGACACTCCGGACAAACGGACAGAAACAACACGAAGGCACCAACCCGCGAAAAAACGACACCATGCTGAACAATGGGGGGGAGGGGAGGGAGGGAGGGGAGGGAGGGGAGCGACAGGGTGGTGCCCACATGACAAGATCCACAAACTTGAAACGAAAAGAAAAAGAAAGAAACGATCTCTGCACAGCCATACACCAGCAACCAAAGAGAAAAAGGAGAGGGTTTTACAGGGGCGGCACGGACCCCGACCGGCACCACACCCTGGATGGGTGGTGCAGGGGGTGGAGACGGGTCGCCCTTCACACGAAGAGAACAGACAAAATATGTCAGCGGACTCTTCAGCTTCCCATTTTTCAGCTTCCGTTCCATGCTGCTTCGGATTCCCATTCTTCTGCTTCCGCTTTCATCAGACGGCCAGGCCCTGCTGGATGAGCCACTTGGCGAGGTCCCGGTCGCTGGTGTCCACGTGGGCCACCATCCAGTGGCGGAGGATGTGGTCCAGGGTGAGGTACTCCGTCAGCTGCCCCTTGGCGATCCGGCCCGTGATCCGCTTGATCTGCACAGGGGGGCACCGGCCACCACCCGCCATCATCCACCATCACAGAGGATGTGTTGAGGCATCGTATCCCATCCAGGGGGAGGGCCGCTGCCGACCTTTGCGAGGCACTCCTTGTGCTGGGCGGCGTGAGCCAGGCTGCGGGGGAAGCCGTGGTCGGCCATGAGCTGGTCCTCCATGGCGAAGTGGCCCGAGACAATCTCCCAGAACTGGGCCGTCAGCGCCTCGATCACCTGCCGAGTCAAAGAAAGAACGGGTGGCGTCACGGTCTGCACCCCGTTCGCAAAGGGGCCTCCACAAGGGACTGATTGCTTTGCGCATTGCGACCTCTCTGCTTCTGTTGTTTCCTACGACCCCCCTTTGACACATACGCTCACACAGAGACATGCTGTGTATTTGCAAGGACGCAGGCGAAGAGAAACATACACAAGCACAGACGCAGACACAGACACAGGCACAGGCACAGGCACATGCACAGGCACATGCACAGGCACTCGCCCATGTCGCACCGCCCATGTCGCACCCACCGACGGACCTCGGTGCGCTCATTGGCGGCGACTGTGGTCAGGAGGTGGGCGCCGATCTCCAAGATGGCCATGTGGTCGGCATCCAGGGCCGGCACACCCACCGAGTACGCGTCGCGCCACTCCAGGGCCCCGCTCGCTGGACAGTCAAACAGAGAGATGGTGAATGGGTTGACAAACAGACGGACAAACAGAGGGGAAGCCAACCAGACGGCCCCCCAAGCAGCCCCTCGCCCACAGAGAGCCCCCCCCCCCCCCCCCCCTGCCCCCCTGCCCCCCTGCCCCCTGCCCCCTGCCCCCTGCCCCCTGCCCCCTGCCCCTTGCCCCCAGGTCATGGCGGACCCTCCTCCTCGGGGAAGAGTTCGATCATCTTCTTGGTCTTGTTGGCCGCATCCCACAGCAGCGGCTTCAGCGGCAGCAGCAGCGCCACTGCGGCGGAAAGGGAGATCGTGAGGGCAACCAGATGGTCACTTCCACCGTGGGCAGGGGGTGGGTGGGTGGGTGGGGGCAAGGGGGGGTGCGAGCGGCGGACCGAATGTGATGAGGATGCTGAGCAGCCCGAAGACCAGCGAGATGACGGCAGTCGAGGCGGCTACCTCACGCAGTTCGTACGACTCGCTGCCCCACCACCGCCAAAGAGAGACCACGGAGATTGGGTGGTGTTGATGATTCGGTGATGGCGAGATGGGCGCGATGATGGGCGCGATGGGCGGTGCCTCCCAGGCGCGGACTCTTGATAAGTCTCGGTCCATGCCCGCATGCCCGCGCCCAGGTCCCACCGGCCGGCCGTGAAGAGGAACTCGAAGTACGGGTTGGCCGGGGTGAGCTCCTCCGCGGGCAGGCTGCTCAGCATCCGGGCCGAGGCCAGGTACCGGGCCAGGAGCGGCATCAGGCCCACCATGGTCTCGTCCATGCCCTTGATGCGCCCCGGCACGCAGTCGGTCTCGTTGAGCATCAGGCAGGCCCGTGGCTCGTCCAGCAGGGCCTCCCGGGGCGCGAACCGGCCCACGGCATACTCGAACCAGATGTTGTCGATGATCGTGTCGTTGGTCAGGTAGCCGCTCTGGCTGCCGTACACCGTCAGGTACCGGATTCGCTCGATGTACCCCACCTGGCGCTCCATCAGGGCCTGCAGGGCGCGCCGGTCGGTGGACAGGTGGCCTAGGTCGCGCCAGACGGGGTTGGTGGCGGCCGTGTTGGCGGGGTTGCCCAGCAGGTCCATCGAGTCGTTGAAGAGCAGCTGGGTGCCCATCAGCCGCAGGGCGACCACCTGGTTCTCGAGCTGCCCGCAGAGGGCCATCTGGTGGCCCAGCACGCCCATCTCGGTCAGGTTCATGACCGACAGCACGGCCGAGCTGCCCACGGCCAGCACGATCAGCAGCAGGCCGAGGCTGATGCGGATCCAGAGCCGCAGCGAGATGCCCGCCGCGTAGGTCGACCGCACCACCCGCCCAGGCCGGCCGGCCTCCGCGGCACCTTTGGCCGTCTTGGCGCCGCCCTCATCCTCGGGTGCGCCGCCCGGGGAGGTCGGGTTGGGGGTGGTCGTGGCGGCTCGGGCTGTTGTCGTGGTTGCGGTGGTTGCGTCCAGTCCGACGTCGAACCGGGCGGTGCTGCCCCGGCCCATGGCGGTCCCCGAGTTCGGGTTGGTGTTCGTGTTCGTGTTGGGGGGGCCCGCGGGGGTGGCCGTGACCGGCGGGGCGAGGGTCGGCTCGGCAGGCCCAAGGCCACCCGCTGCGTCAGATTAGATAGGCGGTGGTGATGGAGTGATGACTTTTGGGCGATGATGAATGCTTGGGCGATGATGATGGTTGGGTGGTGGTGACCCATTCCGAGGGACAGGGGAGGGTCGGGGCCCAGACCCTGCAGGACAGCCAACAGGCCCGCCGTCCCGCTCTCCGCGGTCTCATCAAACTCGCCCGCGTCGCCCAGGGGCGGCTGGTCGCCGGTCGGTGGTGGGGGCGGGGGCCCCGGAGCCATGTCGCAGGGCGGGTCGGGCGGGGGGCCCAGCACCAGGCTGACGGTCGAGGGGGCCTGCGAGAGGGGCGGCGGGGGCGGGGCGGAGTCGGCGCCCAGGGCCGGGCACGAGCGCACCCGCGGTTCGTCGTCCATGGGGTCGCTGCTCAGCGCAGCGATCATCCCCTGGATGACTGTGGCGGTGAGAAGGGGGAGGGGTGAGATGGGGGGGAGGGGGGGAGGAGCGGGTGGTGGCGCAACCCATTCTGCGTCCCGTGTTGGGGCTCGAGTGCGGGAGGGGCGGACCGTGGGTGGGGATGGTCATGAGCTGGGCCAGGGCCAGCTCGCGGTCACGGCGGAGGGTGACCGAGGTGCGCACGAAGAACGAGTCGATCATCACAATCGCGATGAAGGCCACCGCCCCCGCCAGCGCCAGAACCGTCACCTGCAAACACACACACCCCGGGGCATGGGGCATGGGGCATGCGTGGGGCATGCACGGGGCACGGGGCACGGGGCACGGGGCACGGGGCACAGCAGGGCATATGCCAAATCAACCGGCGAACAGCAGTCAACCAGTCGACGGCATCGGAAAGATGCGAATCGAATCGACGACCTGAGCAAACAGAAGAGCCCTCCAAGCCAGGAGGGCCGGGGGCGTGGGGGGCGTGGGGCAGGCGAGCCGACCTTGAGGACCTGGGTGCGGTTGGCGATGAAGACCCCATAGGCGAAGGCCACCTGCTTGAAGTATTCCAGCCTGCCCCCGCACCGCCGCCACCCGCCACCCGCCACCCGCCACCCGCCACCCGCCACCCGCCACCCGCCACCCCACCGTCATCATTCCCGTCGGTGGGTGAATGGGGGAAGGAAGGGAGCCGAGGGAGGGCGGCAGCAAACAGGCCGGACGGACAAGACACCCTCGTTGGCCAGGGTCATCCGGGCGTCGGCCAGGAAGGGATCCGAGCTGCAGGCCATGCAGGCAGCCGGAGGCCCAGAGGGGACGGCAGGCAGGCAGGCAGGGCATGATGGCAGGGCAGGGCATGATGGCAGGGCAGGGCATGATGGCAGGGCAGGGCATGATGGCAGGGCAGGGCAGGGCAGGACACGGGACGGGAAGACGAGGGCGATGAGGTGACGGTGGTGGCCCCAAAGGCAAGGGGGGCCACGTGGCGTGTCACCCACTCGATGCGCATGCGCGAGGAGTCACGGGGCGGCTGTGTGCCTGAACTATTCCTGCCACAGGGGCGCGGGGGGGGGGGGGGGTGGCGCGGGGGACGGACTCGAGGTCGAGGAGGCCATGTCGCAGCCGGCCTCCATGTAGCGGGCCATCATCCCCCGCAGGGTCGAGCCGAGCTGCCCGCCCCGACCCCCCCGCGGCATGGGTGGTGCAAACGCGGTTTGACATGGGCGAGACGGCGGAGAGCACATGATGGCCGAGTGGTGATGGCAGCGCACCCTGGGCGAGCCGATTGGGGGGGGGGGGGGGGGGGGGCAGATGGGTGCGGGTCGGGCGGACCTGCCTCTGGAAGGTGTTGACGCCCCTCATGGTGACAATGTCCGTCACGACCATCCGGTTGTCCTGCGAAGGGGTGGGTGGCGGTGGCGGAGGCGGAGGCGGATGGTTTATAAGGCGATTTGCGTGCAACCGGGCGGGGGGTGGGTGGGATGCGATGTGGAAGGGCCGGGGCGCGTGGCGACCTCCCATGCCTCGTGCATGCCGAACTCGACGGCTGCCGTGTAGACGGAGGCCATGGTCTCGTGCACCTCGAGGGCGCTCTCCAGCATCGACTCGCGGGCCTCCTCCACGCTGGGCAGGACAGTCGCTGCCCCAGCGCACCACAAGCCAGCCGGGCAACACCACCCACCACCCACCGCATCATCGTTCGTGGTCCTTCCCACTTGGCATCATCGGAAAGGGCAGAACGGGCCCATCCAGACGTGTGACAGGACGCGGCCGGGTGGTATAGCGGACCTTTCAGCGGGCTGCCCTCGCCGTCCTCGCCGAGGACGACCCCAGAAGCGATGGCGGCCGCTCGGTGGGCCAGCAGCACCTGCCTCGCAGCAACCCAGCCCCAGCCCCAGCCCCAGCCCAACCCACACGCGCGTGCGCCGAGGTTGGGGACCGATCAGTGGGCGGGGCGAGCCGGTGTTGAATGCCCGCCACCCTGCACGTGCTCTCCTCGGACGGGTGGGATGAGCGCCGCAGCGACCTTTGCGTCGATGGCCATCTGGCGATATGAAGTGACGAGCGGGATGGAGGCGGGGTGGAGGCGGGGTGGGAGGTGGGGGTGAAGCCGCGTCCTCTGGGGCGACCTTTGCGTCGATGGCCATCTGGCCGGCCGCGGCCTGCACCTCGAGCATCTCGTCGAGCCCGTCGAGCGAGGCCACGATGACGTTCATGTTGCCCACCGAGACGCAGTACGAGGCAATCACCGAGCCCAGGCAGATGGCCCCCAGCAGCAGCAGCACCTCCAGGAAGTGCGGCAGCAGGTTCTCCTTGCGCGAGGCCAGCCTGGGAGGCATGGTGTCGAAGTGTGTGTGTGTGTGTGTGTGTGTGTGTCGAGTAAAGAAGGAACGAAGTAACGGGAAAATAAAACAAGTGCGTGTGTGTGTGTGTCGAGTGTGTGTGTGTGTGTGGGGGGGGGGAGGGAGGGAGGGGGAATGAAGGAAGGAAGGAACCGTGTGACTTGGGCGCGTTCCCGAAGCAACGAGTTCTGGGCGCCAAAACGGCATCCATGCGGTGGTGGTGGTGGTGGAGGTTGGGCTGGGTGGGCCGCTTGGCGGGACCTGATCTCGGCGACCTTCCTCTTGCGGCCCCGGCGGTCCCGCTCCTTGTCCTTCTTCTTGCGGTGCAGCTGGTGCAGCGCCGCGCTGGGCAGCTGGGTGTCACAATTCAACCACGAGGAAGGAATGAGAGGGTGAGGGGAGACGGGGAGGGACTGGGTGGATGGTGGCGAGGCGCGCCGCGCTGCAGCAGGCCGGCCGTCGGGAGGGATCGGCGGACCAGTGACGACTCCAGAGAGCAGCTGCCGCCCTCGGAGACCTGCCCCCCCCCCCCCCCCCCCACCCCCCCCGCCCGCCCACGAGTCCACAGTCCAACGACGCAGCAATGAGGACGGTCCGGGGACCAACGAATGATCCAACTGCTGATGTCAACGCCGCATCACCGAGGGTGGCGCGTGCGTCCGCAATCGAATACGCACGCGTGAAGATGGTTCATCGGCACAGGTCACGAGATTTGGTCGGCATTCTCCCCCGCATTGTGGGTTTCTCCGTGGCCCGGCCCCGCTCGCCCCTCCTCCCCTTCCTCCTCCTTCTCCCCCTCCTCCTCCTCCTCCTCCTCCTCCTCTCCCGCGGGGCGGACCGACTGGTCGTCCTCGATCTGCTCGGCCCTGCTCAGCAGGATCCGGGCGGCCTCCTCATTCCGATAGATGTCCCGCTGCAGGGCCGCGTAACCCCTGCAGGCCCACACCACATTGGGGTGTGTGTGAATGGCGCCCTCTTCTAGCACCGCGCCGCAGGCCACACCGCTCCATAGGCGCCCGCACAAGGCGGCTGTGGGTGGCGCGTGGAGCTGGCTGGCTGGCTGGCTGGCTGGCTGGCTGGCTGGCTGGCTGGCTGGCTGGCTGGCTGGCAGGCGGACCGGAGCACCTGGATACTGTTGGGGTGTGACTGCAGCAGCAGCTCGTAGTACTCGCGGGCCTTGGCCTCGCTGTCCACCACGCAGGCCGTCAGCTCGGCGATCCGGCCCTGCTCCACCACCGGCGCCAGCAGTGCCTCGCAGACGTCCCGCAGGGCGGCTGGTGGATGGCGCACACACACCCCGGGATGGTCAGATGTGAGCGTGGGAAACAGCCGAGTGAAGGGTTCCCGAGCGGGGCAGGGCGGACACTTGGCGGCCTCGTGGTACTTCTGGGCCATGCCCTGGTGCCGCTTGAAGGTGAACACCGACATGACGTGGGCCGACCGCAGGTCCCCGCCGGCCTGATGGAGGGGCGTGGCGGATGATAGGGAAGGCATTGAGGGGAGATATGGTGGCGGTGGTGGTGGCCGCCCAAGGGGACGGGTGGCTGGTGGGTGGGTGGGTGGGGGCATGCCGGCGGACGGATGTCTGCTGCTCCCAGTCCTTGGCCTTGAGGTAGATCACGAACCGCTCGTCGATGGCCGGCTGGCACTGGGTGCCGTGTCCCACACCAGCCCAGCCCAGCAGGGAGAGGATGGAGAGAGAGAGAGGGGGGGGGGGATGGGAAGGAGAGGGGGGAGGGAGGAGGGGAGGAGGATGGGGGGGGAGGATAGAGGGAGGAGGGAGGGAGGGAGGGAGGGGGGGGGATGCAACATAAAAGAAACGGGGCGTACGGTGAGCCATGCGCAAGATGGTGACGGGAGGGCGGGCGGAGCAGCAGCTCGCAAATACACAGCATGTTCTCTCGGGTGGGAGTGCTGGGGCGCCGGATGGAAATAGGCGGCCGATCAACGAGCGCATATTCGGGACGCGCTGAGGGAGAGAGGGAGGGGCGGAGTGGGAAGGAGGGGTGGAGAGGGAGGCGCGAGGAGGGAAGGGCTGAGAGGGAGGGGGCTGCTGCTGCTGACCCGGCGCGCCTGGAGGAGCTGCTGCATGCACCGGGCGAAGTTCTTCCGGAAGCTCTGGTGGGCCGAACCGCCGCCCCATCGGCACCACCACCCACCACCACCCACCACAGGGAGCCCGTCACAGTCAGAAAAGCGAAAGAAGCAGGCGAGCAGCCATCCCGACCGGGGCGGGGGAGGCGCGGGGCCCCAACCAGCAGCAAGGTCGTGTCGCCCATGGGTGCGCGCAAGGCGGGGCTTTGGGGAGGGCTTCACGTGGAGCCGGGAGCCGCGGACCAGCAGGAAGATGGCGTAGCCCAGGTGCAGGGTGGGGCTGGCCTGCATCTTGTGGAAGCCCTCGTTGTAGAGCCAGTCCGCGAACATGACGTACTCCGGCCGCTTGCGGAACTCCTTCCTGCCGATCCACAACACCAGGGTGAGTGTGCTGCTTGCGGAACTCCTTCCTGCCGATCCACAACACCAGGGTGAGTGTGCTGCTTGCGGAACTCCTTCCACGGGTCATCGCGGGCGGGGGGCGGATGGGGGCAGGGCAGCAGCAACGGACCGGTGCAGGAAGCGGACGGCCCGCTCAACCTCCTGCGGGGAGCGGAACTTGGGCGGGGGCGGCACGGGGCCTGGGACCAGAGGGGTGGTGGGTGGGGGTCGGGAGGGTGTGCGCCAGGGGGGATACCTACTGACTCCTCAAAACGCGCCTGCATCATCCCCCCAACCCAACCCAACCCAACCCAACCCAACCCAACCCAACCCAACCCAACCCAACCCAACCCAACCCAACCCAACCCAATCCAACCCAATCCAGCCCAGCCCAGCCCAGCCCAGCCCAGTCGAGCGGGTAGGTGGAGTCTGCCGACCGTCTTCCGTCGCCACTTTGAAGGCAGGGCGGCCGCGACGGTCACCCCGAGTGACCACGGTGGGCATCCGGCCGGGGGAGAGCCGCCAGCCCCTGGGGCCCGCCGACGAGGCGGGCTCGGTGGTGCTGCGTCGCAGGTAGTACAGCGGTAGCTGGCCCCGAGGGCCCAGCGCCCACAGCCGCCGGAAGCGGAAACCTGCGCCCGGGGGTGATGGAAGTGGGGGGGGGGGGGGGGGGTGGGGATGAAGGGGAGGCGGCGGCCTTCGAGTGGGTGCTGTATTGCCTGTCTGTCAAGATGTGTGTCTGCGCGGGTGCGCCCGGGCGACGGACGAGTCAGAAAGACGACGAGCACCCCACGGCGGGCAGGGTCAGGAAGTAGCCCAGAAGCCGGCCATCTGGCCGGGGCTCGTGCCTACCAGCGGGGCGAAGGTGGCGAAGATGCACGAGAGGCCAACCATCCCATAGAGCGAGCCCATCTGGGAGAGGGGAGGGTTCAAATGGTGGGCGACCCGGGGGCATGGTCTCCTGGGTCCCTGACTGATGCGCATTCGGAAGGGGCGGACAAGGTGGGCGGCATGACGGACCAGCGAGTTGCCGCGGGCGGAGCAGTAGGGCTGCGACCAGAGGCACCTGCGCGAGGATGCGAAGAGCGCCATAAGTGGATATTGAGCGTCGGTGGTCTAGTGGTAGAATATCACGTTGCCATCATGGTGACCCGGGTTCAATTCCCGGCCGACGCATCCTTTTTCTTCTTCCATAACCCTCTGACGACGGACCGGGCAGCCAGGCCGAGGTAGCCGCAAATGCTGACGACCGCCCGGGGGAGGTGGTACTTGGTCAGCAGTTTGGTGGTGGCCACGATGGCCAGCTTGCAGAGCAGCTGTGGGCAGGCCGACGAGACGGAGAAGACAGGATCGATTAGATGATAAATGCCGCTCGGGGAGGGCTGGGGGGTGGGACGGACGGCCATGAAGTCGATGCGCCCGTTGGGCCGGGCCAGCATGCCGCCCTTCTTCGGGTCGTTGTTGAACAGGCTGGTGGGCAGCAGCAGGGGCAGCAGGGGCAGCAGGGGCAGCAGGGGCAGCAGGGGCAGCAGGGGCAGCAGGGGCAGCAGGGGCAGCAGGGGCAGCAGGGGCAGCAGGGGCAGCAGGGGCAGCAAGGGCAGCAAGGGCAGCAGGAGACAGCGGGGGGGACACTATGTGAGTATGCGGCTGTGCGGTCTGTGTCAGAGTCGTGCGCGGGCCCGGACGGACAAGAGGCTGGTGAACTGGGAGAAGGGCACGAAGACCACCAGCACCACCAGGGCGATCACGCTGGGGATGATGTGCGGCATGGCCCAGCACTTTACGTTGGGCAACACCGCATGCACGGGCACCTCGATGCCCTGTGGTGGTGGAAAGGAGGGGCGAGGTGACGGTGGTGGAGTGGGAGCGAGGGGATGAAGGGGCGGGAGATGGGGCTCGGCCTGGCGGACGATGTAGTAGCAGTCGAGGATGGCCAGCAGGATGCCCACGCAGGGCATGTAGAGGAACGACACCTGGCATCCACCAGCGGCCATGGAGAAGAACAGAAACGGCGAGAAAGAACCCCATGAGGCGCGGAGGGGTGGGGGGAGGGCGACATCAAGGATCGGCATGGTGGAGGGAGCCACCTCTGGGGGGCACAAAGGGCGACAGACCATCGAGATGGTCAGGACGCGGAGCACCTTGAGGGGCCACAGGGGCATGGTCTTATTCAGGTGGAAGAGCACAGCCACCAGCAGCGCGTCCACAACCGCCCCCACAATGAAGACGCTCACCAAGGCGAAGACAATGTCTACAGAACCAGAAGGTCAAGCAAAGAGGCTGGAGTGAGAAGTGGCGCCAGACAGAGGGCCAGTTGGCTGCTGGAAGATATGCTCAGATCGATGATCGAAAAGCTGGTCCGCACAAAGTTCTCTGCTCGACCGAGGGGCCATTGGATCCCGTTGAATGAGATGGCTGAAAAAGAGATCATGGGTGCTGCTCGAAGCGAACAGACCGATCATCTATAATGGTTCGAACAAGTCCCAGGCGGTTTCGTCTTCATAGATGCCAGGAAAATCAATCAGACCTGAAGAAATTGCAAGAGGAGACTTAACTGTGCCGGAAACCGGAAACCGAGGTAAACACGCTGCTTTTCGCGAAGATTTTCAGACCATGTTCAATTTCTTGAATCCTTCCGACTGGTCCTTACACATGCTATAATAGAGACCAAATACTAGCGGTTGAAGAGGATATAACATAACGGATGCGGGCAGAATTCACCGGCCTGCTTCATCCCATCTGTTGAAATGAAGAGTGGTCGCCTCATCCATTGAACCGAGCGATTGACTTTCATCTTGTTGCCCCGGCGTTGGAGGAATAGGGCCCCCACCTTGGGCTTGCATTTCTGGGATTGTATCGGCCGAGGCGACTTGAACCTGGGGCTTTAGCCACCCCAGGCGCCAGCGAAAAGTGGGCTTGCGCAGCCTTGATTCGGCTTAAATTTTTGGATAGAGCACGCCCTGCGCGTTTGCGCGGGAATTGGCCAGGCGAGCACGAAATACCTGCAGCAGATCAAACATTCAAAATACATTTTCCCGCAGCAATGTAGGAGGATTGTCGGATTGACGGCGGGCAGTTGTCAAAAAAGGTTGAAGGGGGAAAGGGACCACACCTCCTTCCCAACTCGAACGCCTGAGAGTTTTTCCTTCTTCCTTATCCTGAGTCGAACTGGAAAACCTCGTGAATTCCAGGGCAGCCCAAACTACGCGCACATGGAGTTGTCCGAACTCTCGAAACCGACCTTCTGGTCGTTTGCCCGCTCAGGTCGGAAGTACCCAAGAGCTTGGCTTCTCCACTACAGACCAAAACGCCAGATGCTGCTCGCACGTGGCGGTGGTCCTGTCTCGCCTGGAGGAATCACGTCGAGCCACAATGTAACAAACCCAGGGGACGCACCTCTCCCCCCCCCACAACACCATGGTGGTGGCGATAATGAATCCTTGGGTGGGGGGGAGTCACTCAACAGCACAGTTTTAACGGAAGGGGCTGCCCTACACTTTTCGCGGATCGATGAGGCTGGTCAGTTCTGGTTTCTTTCCTCAATTGTCTTCGAACAACTATTTCGTTGTTATTTAGTTTTCGGCCTTTACTATTCCATGAGTAAGGATCAGTCAGAAGGCCTCAAAAAAATAGCAACGGTCTGTGAGAACCCTTCACCACAACAAATCATTCCCCCGGAAATAGATTAATCTACTTGTGCAATTTCTTCAGGTCTGTCGGGGAGCGACTCACTTTCTCACCACGCCCTTGTTACCTTGGCGCACTTTCTGGGCATCTATTAGATGATCGGTCTGCTGAGATGGGCACTCCTCCCGCTTATTCTTGGTTTCACAGCGATCTCTTTCCACGGGATTGAGTGGCCCCTTGGTGCGACGGAGGATTATGTCCGGATGGCGTTCTCGGTTATCGACCTCAGCATCTCCACTCGCTCTCAAACAGCTCTTTGTCTGCACGTCTCCCACCCCCCGGCAACTGACCCGCTCCCACCACTTCAGATGTCGTCTTCTCCCTTGTGGCGATCTTCATCGTGGGAGCCGTGGTCGATGCGGTGATCGTGGCATACCTCTTTCACAAGGTCAGAAGTTGTTCTCACCAGGGTGTCATACCCTCCATCCCCGCTAGAACCATTCCCTCCCACTACTCCCCCTGAAAATCCTGAGGCTCCTGACCTGCTCCATGGTGACCTTCCTCTACATGCCCTGTGTGGGCATATTACTAGGAATTCTGGATTGCACCTACTTTGTCTGTTGCGGCCTTCCCGTTGGGTCTGAAGATCACCCTCATCTCCATCGCCCCGAAACTAGGGCATCGAGGTGCCCGTGCATGCGGTGCTGCCCAACCTGGAGTGCTGGGCCATGCCGCACATCATCCCCAGCGTGATCGCCCTGGTGGTGCTGGTGGTCTTCGTGCCCTTCTCCCAGTTCACCAGCCTCTTGTCCGTCTGGACTCACACACACAGCGCACCGATTCGGATGCACATGGGGTGGGGGGGGGGGTCACCCATCCTCTCCTCCCCCCCTCCCCCCCCTCCCCAATCCTCATTGTCTGTCTGTCTGTCTGCCCCTGCTGCCCCTGCTGCCCCTGCTGCACCTGCTGCCCCTGCTGCCCCTGCTGCTGCCCGCCAGCCTGTTCAACAACGACCCGAAGAAGGGCGGCATGCTGGCCCGGCCCAACGGGCGCATCGATTTCATGGCCGTCCGTCCCACCCCGAGCCGGTCCCATCCAACTCCCAATGCTCGCCCAGTCACTCGCCTTACAAGAACCCCTCTGCTCTCTGGTTCATCAGCTCCTCTGCAAGCTGGCCATCGTGGCCACCGCCAAACTTCTGACCACCTACCCGGAGGTCCGGGGGGCCGTCAGCATTGCGGGCTACCTCTTCCTCGCCATCCGGTCTGTGCCCCCCCCCACCCCCCACCCCCACCCCACCCCTGCCGGCCGGACTTTTCTTCATCGACCGCGGCATGCATTCCTTCTCCTCCTCCCCCCCCCCCCCCCCGCAGGGTCTTCAGTATCAGCCCTATTTCACCTCCCGCGGCAACGCATTGGTCCGGAGCCTCCACGCCCCATTCCATGCCCCGCTCGCCACTCCCTGTCCGCCTCCTCTCCAGATGTCCGCCCTCTACACCTTGCATCACCCAATGACGCATGCCACCCCCCCTTCCGCCTCCCCAGATGTCCGCCATCTACAGCACCAGCACCCTCGTGCATCTTCGCCACCTTCGCGCCCCGGGTGAGCCCGTCCAATGTCGGGGCCACTGTCGGCTTCTGGGTGGGCTACTTCCTGGCCATGACGACCGTGGGGTATCGACCCTGCTCTGGTCCCGTCCGTCCGCTCTCCTCCTCCTCCATGCTTCTGGTCGGGCGCGCTGCCCGCCCCCCCCTCCCCCTCCCCCCCCCCCCGAAAACCCCTCGCGCCAACATCCCCCGCCTGCATCGCGGCCTTTCCCGGGTTGGACGACTCAGGATTCCGGACGCGCAAGTTGTGGGCCCTGGGACCCGGGGGCGCCCTGCCCCCGTACTACAGCGCCCAACGGGCCACCACGGATGGCGAGCCGGACCACACCCGGGCCGCCCGTCGGGGCTCCATGGCTCCGTCCTCTCCCCTCCCGGGGCGCCCCACGGCGGGGGTGGCGGCGTCGGCCCCGGCGGGGATCCCCGAGCTGTCCAGCCCTGGGCCGGCCCAGACCCCATCGCCCATGCTGCTCCCGGCGGCAGGATCGTGTTCCTCCCTCGGCATCCCCCCACAGGGCGAGGCCCCCGGTCCGTGCTCATCCCCGCGCCCCTCTCCCCAGTCGCGCCCCCGCGACGACTCTGCCGTCTGACCGAATCGTGCGTGCCCGGTGGTGTTGGGGGTGTGCGGGGTGAGGCAGGCACCCGTCAGCCCAAGTTCCGCTCGGCCGTTGCCGTCGACTGGGCCACCCGCTTCCTGCAGCAGTTCCGTCGCGCCCGCCCACCATTCGGCTATCCGCCCACCCGCCGGCCCACCCACCGAGGGCTCGCCCCTCCCCTCCGATCCAACTCACCCTGTTCCCGTGCCCCCTGCAGAAAGCAGTACCGCAAGCAGAAGGAGTACGTCATGTTTGCCGACTATCTGTACAACGAGGCCTTCCGCAAGCAGCGCAATAACCCTGCCCTGCACCTGGGCTACGCCATCTTCCTGCTGGTCCGCGGCGCCACCGCTCTCTCCCGCCACCCCAAAGTCCCACCACCCCCCACCTGAGCCACGCCATCTTCTTGCCCCCGTGGATCCATCGCCCAGCCCACACGCCCATCACCGGCCTCCAAGCCCCCCCCCCCCAGCAAGGCCTCGCCATCGTAACCTCCCTTTGGGATCCCCCCCCCCGGCAGCGTATCGGAAGAACTTCGCCCGGTGCATGCAGCAGCTCCAGCAGGCCCGCCAGGTCGGTGTGGGCCCACATCCCTGCTGCTTGCCTCACATACACCCCTGCCTCACACACCCCTGCCTCGCACACCCCTGCCTCACACACCCCTGCCTCACACACCCCTGCCTCACACACCCCTGCCTCGCACACCCCTGCCTCGCACACCCCTGCCTCACACACCCCTGCCTCACACACCCTGCCTCACACCCCTGCCTCACACACCCCTGCCTCGCACACCCCTGCCTCGCACACCCCTGCCTCACACACCCCTGCCTCACATACACCCCTGCCTCACACACCCCTGCCTCACACACCCCTGCCTCGCACACCCCTGCCTCGCACACCCCTGCCTCACACACCCCTGCCTCACATACACCCCTGCCTCACACACCCCTGCCTCACACACCCCTGCCTCGCACACCCCTGCCTCGCACACCCCTGCCTCGCACACCTGTTGCTGTTGCTGACCTGCCTGCTGGGCAGTGCTATCCCTCGATCGACGAGCGGTTCGCCATCTACGTCAAGTCCAAGGACTGGGAGCAGCAGACCTCGGTCCGCCTCGCCTCGCCCCCCACCCGCTCCCCCTCTCCTTCGTCTCCCCCCCTTCATCGCTGGGATCTCCCCCACGCCCCTCCATCAGGCCGGCGGGGACCTGCGGTCGGCCCACGTCATGTCGGTGTTCACCTTCAAGCGGCACTTCTCCATGGCCCAGAAGTACCACGAGGCCGCCAAGGGTCCGACGAGCCGCCTCGCACCACCACCCACCACCACCCCGCACTCCACCCTCACGCGCCACTCCCACGTCATGACCATCCAGTCAGCGCCCTTCTTGTGTCAATCTCCCAGACTCCAATCGCCCTTCCTCACACCGCCCCCCCCCCCCCCCCCCCCCCCCCTCCCCTGTCCAGCCGGGTTGCGGGACATGTGCTGCTGGCGCCTGTGGTGGACCAGCCGCGGATTCCCCAGCTGACGGCCACCATCGTCGACAGCGAGGCCAAGGCCCGCGAGTACTACGAGCTGCTCCTCGAGTCCCACCCCAACAGCCTGCAGATCCTCCGGTCCGCCCCGCCTGCAGCACCCCACTCTCTGCTGCCTGTCACCCCACCCCAACCCCACCCCCACCCCCACTCCCACCGCCCAGAGCTTCCGCCTACGGCCCGCTGCCCCGCCGCCCCGAGCTTGCCAGCTCGTGACGCGCGCTCACGCACCCCCACCCTGCCCCCCCCCCCCCCCCCGCCCCACCCACCCACCCACCCACCCACCACGCAGGGCCTACGGGGCATGCTGCGTGAGATCTACCACGACGAGGACTCGGCCAAGGTGCTGCTGTCGCGTGCGGACCAGCTGGAAGACGACGCGTCCGTCTCGGATGCGGGCAGCTCGCTGGGCAGCTCGCACGTGGTGGGCGGCAACACGCTGCAGTCGCTGCACAACAAGAAGAAGAAGAAGAAGAAGAAGAAGGGCATCGAGATCAAGTCCGTCGCCACCCCCCTCCCCCCCCCCCCCCCCCCCGCCACCCCGCCACCCCCCCACGCCACCGTGACCTGCGCAGGTGCGCGCCGCCGTGTGATGTCCGTCTGTCTTCCTGCCCGCCAACCACCTGTCTGGGCCTCTCTCCCCGTGGCTGGGGTGGCTGGGGGTGGCAGGCTGATGAGCCGCAAGGAGAACCTGCTGCCGCACTTCTTCCTGATCCTGACGGGGCTGCACCTGCTCTGCCTGGCCTCGATCGTGGCCTCCTCGGTGCTGGCCTTCGTCATGATGGGCTCCCTGCAGGCATCCGTCGTGGGCCTCAACGAGATGCTCCAGATGGAGACCCTCAGCACAACCGTCGCAATCCACGCAAAGGTCCGCACCCGGTGGGGGAAAGTGCTCTCGGGGGATGGTGGCTGGGAGGCGCGCGATGGGGCGGCCTCTGCCATTCGTATAGGCGTCGCCTCCCATCGATCATCCCTGCTGCACTGCCCCGTCGCGCCGTCCCGGGGTGGTGGGGGATGGGGCAGGTGCTGATGTCGCATAACATGGCCCTGCTCGAGGCGGGCGGGCAGCTGCTGGGCAACGAGACCGCAAGCCCGCTGGACGGTCCGACTGCCCCGCCCCCCATAGTCGGTATCTCCGCCACCATCACCACCACCACCAAACCAGCATCAACATCATCATCACCCAATCATCATCATCATCATCATCATCATCATCATCATCATCATCATCCATCATCATCCATCATCATCCATCATCATCCATCATCATCCATCATCATCCATCATCATCCATCATCATCCATCATCATCCATCATCATCCATCATCCATCATCATCATCATCGTCACACTCAACCATGTCACCATATCACCATTCATCACCATTCATCACCATTCATCACCATTCATCACCATATCTGCGTTCTTGTTTTCATCGACCCTCCATCCCGACGCATGGCCCCCGCAGGCACCATCCTGCCCACGATCGCCGAGACCCGCAAGTTGTTGAGCGACGACGCGCTGCTGCTGCGCCGCCTGCAGACGGCCGTCTACGAGGCCACCATGAAGGACGGCATGCACACCCACTTCGAGGTCCCTCCGGCCCACTTGACTGGCCCCCGCCCTCCCCGCCCGCTCCACCCTCCCGCTGCCACGCTCGCCGCCGTCCCGCGCCCAACGTCAGCCGTTCTGCTTTTCTTGGGGGAGGGGGAGGGGGAGTCCACGCGTCTTCTCTCGCCATTCCCCTGCTCCTGGCCTCCGGGTGGTGGCTCCTGGCCTTGCTGTACGATCACTCACTCACCCACCATCCCTCCCCTCCGCGATCTGACGATCACAGACGAACAACCTCAACGCAACCGACCTGATCGTGGGCCGGGGGGCCAACATCGGCCAGCGGGTGGTCCGCCCCCCTCCCACCTCTGTCCCATCTGGCCCTCCCTGTCCCTGTCCCTCTCCCACCTGCCCCTGGCCGCGACCCGCCACACCCGATCGCTGACCGGACTCCCCTCCCTCCCCATCACCCGCGCATCATTGGGCCGCCCATCGGTTTGTGCAGCTGGGCTACACGCTGAGGGGGCTGCTCGACCGGTTCGTCGAGGTGGCCCTCGACCTGGCCAACAGGCCCTTCGGGTCAGCCCCGGCGCCATCCTTCTCCCCGCCCCCGCCTTCCCCCTTCGTCGCGAGGCCCGCTTCCTCCCGCTCGCTGCCCTCCTCGCTGCCCTCCTCACGGCTCCGCTGTGGCCATGGGCTGGGTTGGGGTTGGGGTTGGGGTTGGGGTTGGGGTTGGGGTTGGGGTTGGGCAGATCGGACGTGTTCCTGTCGAACGCCCAGTTCCTGATGGTCAACCACCCGGGGATGCTCGAGTACCTGAAGGACTTTGGCTTCCACTACGGCGACACCATCGACTCGGGGGTCGCCCAGGTGGAGGTCCGGCCCCCGCTGCCACCCGCCCCGTCCCACGGCCCTTCCACCTCCACCGCCATCTCCACCTTCATCTGCCCGATGTGCCTGGTTTCCCTGTGGGCGGGGTGCCCGCCTGCGTGAGAGCGGATGCGTGGCGTGGGGGTGGGCTGCGTGCTCACGGTTATCCACCTGGTGAATGGGTGCGCGCCTCCCTCTCGGCATGATCCTCGCCGTCCAGCGAGGTGGAGCCACTTCGTTCCCCCCTCCGCAACCTCACCGCCCGTACCGTGGACCCCCCCCCCCCCCCCCGCCAGGCATTCCTGTTGGTGCTGGGGAACTTCTCGGCGGCGGTGGTGCTGTTCTGCGTGCTGACCTTCTTCCTGAAGACCTCCTTCCGGCTGGGCCGCGACCGGGATCTGGCCATGTCCCAGGTGCTGGCCATCCCCAGGCCCGGTCCGCACCCGCCCAGCCCGCCCAGCCCAGCCCGCCCGGCACACGCCACCGAAGACCCCCACGGGACGCCAGTCTCGGCGTGGTTTGCGCAGCAGAGATGGGTGGCTCACGAAGATTGGCAAGCGAGATCGACACGGACCGACCCTTTTGCCTTGTGGGCCTCCTGGGGCGGTGTTGTGTGTGTATGCAGCCATCCAGGGGATGCTGACCTCGCTGACGGCCGAGCAGCTTGACGAGGCGCCCAAGATCCGCTCCTCGGGGCCCGAGGGGTACTCCTCCTCGGCGGCGGCCACCCCGGCCTCGACGCCCACCCCCACCCCCCAGCCCACCCCGCCCTCGACCCCGCCCACCGCCTCCGCCCCGGTGCCGATCCCGACGGGCCTGCCCGGATTGCGCCCCCTGGGCGGCGGGCGGTCCTCGCCCCGCCCGGTCTCCGTTGCCCCGCCGCCCCCCGCCGCCGCCCCGGGACAGCCGGATGCAGCCGCAGCAACACGGCTGGGCATCCCACCCTGGGGCGTGCCCATCGATCTGGGGACCGGTGCCGCCCCCGACCCCGACTCCGCCGCCTCCCCCGCGGCCTCGGCCTCGGTGCTGGCCCCGCCGACCCTCGACCCCCCGGCCAGCGACCGGGCCGGTGAGCGGTCGCCCCTGCTGCGGTCCGTGTCGGGCCGCTCGCCCTTCGTGGGGCCGGCCGACTACCCGCCCCAGGTCAGCCCCGACATGGGGCCCCAGCTGACCCTGAGCGGCGGCTCGGGCTCGCTGAACTCGCTGGCCGAGTTGGCCACCAGCACCCTGGTCCGCTCGCCCAGCAGCGAGGGCCTGGTGGCCGTGCAGACCATCCAGGCCCTCCCGCCGGACGACGGGGCCGATGGCGCGGCCGCCCCGCCCGGCAGTACCCTGGTGATCCCCCTCTCGGGCGGCGAGTTGAAGGCCCCCACCCCGCTGAGCCTGCTCTCCGGCAGTGCGGCGGCGCCCGGGAGCGTCCTGGTCAGGGCCGAGTCGCAGCCCGGGCCCGCAGAGGCCTTGGAGCGGGGCGACGACATGGGCGGCAGCCCTCCTGGTGATGACGAGGGCAAGGGGGGGCTGCTGAGCTTCTCCACCCGCAATGCCCGGGCCCCGCCCTACGGGGCCACGGGCGAGCTGCTGGCCGCCCTGCAGGCCGGGCCCGACATCGCCGCCCCGGCCGGGGGGGCCTCCTCCCCGCCTCCACGAGTGGCCGCCCGGTACATGGTGGCGAGCGCGGACCGCCCCAGCCACCCCAACGCCAGCGCGGGCACTCCGGCGCCGGCAGGCCCCGCCGGCGCCCCCAAGGGCGGGAAATCGCCGTCCGGGTCGGTGGCTGCCCCGGCCCCTCGCGGCCGGGCCCCCTCGGGGGCCCTCAAGGCGGGCGACTCGGGGGGCTCGGCGGGCGCGGTCCGGTCGCTGCTGCGCCGTGCCCAGGCCATCCCGATGGGGGTCTGGCTGCGGATCGGGCTGGGGGTGCTGCTGATGGTGGCCGCCATCGAGTGCTCGGCCATCTTCACCACGGTGGCCCTGAACACGCTGGGCTCGATCGGCCACCCGATGGCCCTCTGCGGCCAGCAGGAGGCCATGGCGGCCGAGCTGCGCTACCTGGCCACCCAGCTGGTCTTCAACGACACCCTGCCCCTGCTGGCCAACGTGCCCGACGGCCGATCGACCAACCCGGTGCTGCGCGACCTGAGCCACATGGCCAACGACCGGCCCAGGCTGCAGGCCATGGTCGACCTCGAGGTGACCTTCGTCGAGCGCATCACCTTTGTCCTGCTGGTTCGTCGCCTGCACCCCCGCGCCCCGCCCGGTGGCACGGCGACACAGACCACCACACCATCGCCCATCTTCTCATCCACTCCCCTCTCCTCCACTCCCATCTCATCTCTCCTCCACCCCCCCCCCCCCCCCTGGCACGACCCGTCAGTACGGCAGCAAGTCGACCTTTGTCATGGGGGACGCCCTGCTGGACAGCTACTTCCTGGAGGGCTGCTCGGGCCGGTTCGCGGCCCGGGAGCGGCTCCTGGACGGGGTCCAGGCGTGCCTCCTCCAGAACAGCACCTTCTGCACGCCCGGCCGCATCCAGGGTCTCGACGGGGACTTCGTGGGCCTGATGCCGCTCCGGGCGCGCTTCCTGGCGGCCGGTCGCAAGCTGGGCACCCTGCCGCCCGACCTGCTGGAGCCAGACAACCCGTACTTCGAGTTCCTCTTCTCGGCGGGCCGCTGGGACCTGGGCGCGGGGCTCGCCCGGTGGACGGATTCCTTCCTCGAGTCTGCCGCCCCCAGCACCCCAGCCCCCGCAGACCCGCCGACCTCGGCACAGAAGGACGCCCATCTCCTCCAAGCAGGACCTCTTCTGCCTCCTCTCCTCCTGCTCCTGCTCCTGCTCATCCTCCACCCCGGTCGGCGTCTGATGGTCTTGTCCTTCACCTGGCGGCCGGTATGTGCGCCGCAGGGAGGCGCTGGAGATCGCGAGCCAGTCGAGCACCCTGCTGACCGTCTGGACGGTGGTCGACGTGTGCGGCATCCTCATCACATACCGTCCGCGGCAGCCGGCACCACCCTCATCATATGCCGCCACCCCCCCCCCCCCCCTGCCCATCAGCGGAGGCAATTGCATGACCAACACCCCCGCTATCCCGTTCTCAACGCTTCGCCATCGTCTCTTCCCTCCCTCCCTCCGGTGGGGTGGGGGTGGCGCAGTTCTGCTGCTGCTGCCCACCAAACCGCTGCTGTGGCACGTGGCGCACAAGACCAAGAAGATGCTCGAGCTCTTCCCCGATGACGAGACAGGTCCGTCCCGACACCCCCCCCCCCCCCCACCCCCACCCCCCCACCCCGTCGCACAGCCACAGGCGACATCCTGCAAATGCAAACACAGACGCGCCCATACATGAGACAGACAGGACACATGACACACATGACACACATGACACACATGACACATGACGACGCATGACACACATGACACACATGACACACATGACACACATGACACACATGACACACATGACACACATGACACACATGACATGACACACATGACACACATGACACATGACACACATGACACACATGACACACATGACACACATGACACATGACGCATGACGCATGACGCATGACACACATGACAACACACATGACGCATGACGACGCATGACGACGCATGACGACGCATGACACATGGCACATGACATGACAACACACATGACAACACAACACCGATGACAACACGCATGACAACACGCATGACAACACGCATGACAACACGCATGACAACACGCATGACAACACGCATGACAACACGCATGACAACACAACACATGACAACGCAACACACGCAAATCAACACAACACACATGACAACGACAACACAACACACGCATATCAACACAACACACATGACATAACGACACACCACATCCAGGCTGCACGCTGGAGTGGACCGACAGCTACCAGGTGGGCGTGGCTGCCCTGGACGCGGAGCACAAGCGCCTGGTGGAACTGGGCGCGGGCCTGGTGGCGGCCCTCATGTCGGGCGAGCGGCCCGACCTCCTGCGGTCCCTGGCGAGCGGCTTCATGGAGGCGGTCACGGGGGCCTTCGGTGCCGAGGAGCAGCTGATGGAGGAGCAGCGCTACCCCAAGGCCGAGACCCACGCCCGCCAGCACAAGGACACCCTGACCAAGGTCCGTCCCCAGAGAAAGAGAGAGAGGGGAGGGGGGGGGGGGGGGAGGGGGGAAGAAGAAGGGGAAAAAAGGCCGCTTGCACTGTGTGCGCGCTCTCTGAAAAGCATGACCACCCCGTTCCCCCCATGCCCTCATTTCCGACTCCGTGCCGCCGCGCCGGCGGTTGCAGCTGAATCGGGCCGTGGAGAACGTGGCCCGGGGGAACGTCCTCGAGTACGGCACACTCGACCGGGCCCTCAGGCTGTGGCTCAGCGCCCACGTCGACACCAGCGACCGCGCCCTGGCAAAGTGGCTCGCCACCGAGCGCGATATCCACTGAGGGCCAGCCCCGGTGGTCGCCATGGACCGGCCCCTTGCTGCCAGGGGGACAAGTAGGGTGCGTGTATATGTTAAGCCCCGGTTGATAGTGTTTGTGTTTGTTTGTTTGTTTGTTTGTTTGGGTGGGCGTTTGCTTCCTGGGGGCAGGCGGGCGTCGCGTCTGTGTGTGTGTGTGCATGTGTCCCCGTTTTTCCTGCCCGCCCTCGCGTGAGTTGGAATCCGTGAGCGCTTGTTGGCCTGCGTTGTGCATGGCTGCTTCCTGTTTTGTCCCCATGCCCCCTGCTGCCCCCCCCCCCCCCCCCCCCGAAGTTGCGTGTGGCTGCGTGCGTCTGCCTTCTCTTCTCTTCTGCTTTTCGGTTTCCGGTGTCCCCTCCCGCGCCTTTTTCCTTTCTTCGCTTCCCCGCGCACCGATTTCCTTTCGTTTCCGACCTCGTTTCGTGCCCGCCCACCAACCAGCTTTCCTTTTTCCAACCACCCCCTTCCGTTTGTATGGTAGTCCGTGTCCGTCTTGTTGTTGTTGTTTGCGGCCCTCCCTCCTCCGCTGCTGCTCCCCCCCACCCCCTTCCGTGCACAGTCTTCTCTTGGTTTTTCGTTCATTTTGTTGGAGGTCCCTTAATTTGTGCCCGGCCTTCCCTTTGGGGTGTTTCTTCTGCTCGTCTGTGGCCATAATTTTGTCGGTCGGTTTGTCTGCCCGCGCTGCCTGTCGTCTCGACCCAACCGGGGCTGTCGTCCGTGCCGCCGCTCTTCGAACCGAACATCATCCCTATTTCGATCGTCCCCCAATTCGTCGTTTCATTTCTTTCCTTCGTCGCCTCTCCCTTCCCGCCGGTCCTCCGCCAGAGGGGCGGCACCCCATCCCATTCCAACCCAGCCCAACCCAACCCAACCCATGGCTTTTTTTTACTCGACTACCCCCACTCCCAGCCCCCCAAGCCCTCCCGAGCACACGCGGTCGCCAATCCGATCCCATCCGGTCACGCCACCCATGGTAGGCCCCCGCCCCGGTGGTGGTGGTGGGGGGGGGTGGGGGGGCAGCCTGGAACTGTCGGGGACGCTCGACCAGGGAGGAGGGGTCGTCGGTGGGAAGTTGAACGACGCCCCTCATGTCGCGAGGCGAGGTCTTGCCGAGGCGACCCGAGGACGACCGCCGCTGTGGGAAGCCCATGGGGATCGAGGGAACCCAGCCAGGGTCGAAGAGAGGAGGAGGGAGGGAGGGAGAGGGGGATCGTCCGACCGTTCGTCGGGCGAGGACAGGGAGGGTCATCGGCGGCGCCATGGGGGGGGAGGGAGGAGGGGGGGGGGGGGGAGGGAGGGGGCGGAGGCAAGCGCATGCCTCATTTGTCGTTCGCAACGCCATCCTCCGGGCACTTTGGGTTTGTTCTTGTCAGCACCCCCGTGGCGGGCACACCAAGAAGGAAGGCCGCCCCCATGGCGGCGCACTCTCTCAGCCGTGTTTCTTCTTGCGGGCCGCCAGGGCCGCGGCGGCGCTGCTCTGGTTCTGGACCCGCATCCGGTCCAGGAAGGCCTCCCGCTGGCGGCGCTCCTCGTCCTTCTTGCCGCCCACCCCAGCTGCACCGGCGGGGGGCCCTCGGGGCGGCCGCCCCCGTTCCCGCCGCCGCAGTGCGGGTGGAGGCCAGCGAGCCGGCGGGCGGGCTGCGGTCCATCTGCGGGGGCGGAGCGGGCGGCTGGGGCGGCTGGCCGATGGGCGGCAGGAAGCCGGCGCTGCTGCTGGCCACCGAGGTGACCTCCCACCGCTGCTGCTGCTGCTGCTCGCCGCCGGGGGTGCCCGCGCCCTCCAGATCGCCCGCTGCTCCGCGGGCGGCCGACCCGGCTCGGCTGCCGCCACCGCTGCCCGCCGATGCGGTTGGGCGCGCTGGTGGCTGGTCCTCAGCTGACCAGGCCGCACGCCGGGGCGGCAGGAACAACCCCGCCCCGCCGCCGCTGCCGCCACTGCCCGCCGAGCCAGCCGACCCCGAGGCGCGCATCATCGCCATCGTCGGGGGGCCGGAGCTGCCTGCGGCCGCCAGGGCGGCCCGGACGGAGGCGCGCAGGGCGACGGGTGAGTCGGGACCGGCCTCGGGGGGCAGACCCGTCGGCTGCTGTCGACTGGCCGAGGGCGGGCGCCGGGGGGCCGTCGAGGGGGCCCCGGGGGGATGCAGGCCTCCGGGGGCGGGGTGATGCTGCTGTGGTGGGCGGGGCGGGGGCGGCGGGGGCGGCGGGGGCACGTCCACGGTGACGGTGTGGTGGGGCAACTGCATGGCCGGGTGGTGGTGGTGGTGGCCGGCGGGGCCGGGCGGTGGGCGGTGGGCGGAGGCGAGCGACTGGGCCTCGTCCAGCTGGTCGTCGGGCAGCCGGCCCCCCGCCGCATGCCTGTGGAATTCCTCCAGCCGGTACTGTGGGTGGCGCGGGGACAGGCGCAGGCCACAGAACGGAGCTGAGTCGAGAGGGGGAGGCCCCGTGCGGGAAAGCACAGGAGCCCTCACCTCACCTCGGGCGCCGTTGACGTGTGTCCCGGCAGGCGATCGCCCCCCCCCCCCCCCCCCCCCCACACACACACACACACCACACACCCAAGGGCCGACCGACCTGTGGGTCGCGCATCTTCTCGCGCCTGGCCTTGGCCTGCTGCAGGCTGGCCATCCGCCGCTTGTGGCGCAGCAGGGCCGCGAAGGTCGGGTCCCCGTCATCCGGCAGCCCGTCCCCGTCCCCGTCCCCCTCGCCAGCCGCATCATCCGCGGATTCGGGCTGCTGCTGCTGCTGCTGGGGCGGCGTGCGGACGGACGGAGGTGGTGGGGACTGTGGCTGCGGCGGCTGTAGCTGTGGCGGCGGCGGCGGGGCGGCGCTGCGGAAGCGGGCGATGAGATCGGCCGGGCCGGGCGGGCCGCAGGTGACGAAGCCCCCGGAGGCCGTCGCGGCCGGGTCGAATTGGGGTCCGGGGGGGCGTTGTTGTTGTTGTTGTTTTTGTTGTTGTTGGCGCATCAAGAGGAACCGCTGGGCGAGGGCCTCCATCTCGGCAACCCGCTCGCTGCCCAGCAGGAGGTCCTCCAGCCCGCTGGCCACCCGCGCGGGCGTCGGCGGGGGCGGGGGCGTGACAACAGCGGTGGGAGGTCGGGCGGGGGCGCTTGGGGGGCGGGATGGGCGAGGAGGGTGGGTGGCGCTCGGGGCGGGGCGGGGCGGGGCGGGCGGCGACGCGACCGGTGAAGACAGGGCCGACCCAGCAGCCGGGCGGGGAGAGGAGGGGGAGGGGGAGGAGGGGCGGTGGTGGGAGGTGGCGCCCGAGGAGGGGCGTGGGCGTTGCTGTGGGTGATCATGGGCGGTCCTGTGTGGGGGAGGGAGCGAGATGAGCCGCCAGCAGGCAGGGCCAGGGCCAGGGCCAGGGTGGGGAGGGGGAAGGTGGGGGAGGCGAGGCAGGGGGTGTCGCATGTCGTCGGACCGTCGGTGGCGCCACCACTTCTGGAGGCGGCGGGCCGCCAGCCGGCCCCGAGCCGCCCGGGCCTCCCAGCGCGGGTCGGTCGCCAGGCCAACCAGCCGGCACGCCCAGGCCCCGCCCTCGCTGCACTGGGTGGTGGCGGCGGCGGCGGGAGCAGAGGCGGGGCTCTTGGGGCCGGGGCGGTTGGGGCGGGTAGGGGAGGGGGGCCTCGTCGCCCGGGGGCCGCAGCCAGTCGGGGAGCAGCACCCGGCCCGGGGCCAGCGGGGCGCCGCTGGGGCACAGGCGCATCGGCCCGTCCCATCCGAAGGGGGGTGGCCGGGGGGTCGGCAAGTGAGTACAAGTGCGATTGGGGTGGAGCATGGGGGAGCATGGGGGGCATGGGGGGGGGGGGTGACGGACGTGGGCGGGCCGATGATGTGCTGGGCCAGCTGGCGCCGCAGCAGGCGGGATGTTCGGGCCGCCTCGTGGCACTGTGTGTGTGTGTGTGTGGGGGGGGGTCTGTCCTGTCCCTTGTCCCTTGTCCCCTGTCCTGTCCCGTCCCGTCCCCTTGCTCGTCCCGTCCCTTTGCTTTGCCCGTCCCGTCCTGTGGTGGTGTGTGGCCGGGGGGATCCCCCGGAGGTGGTGGCACTGCCCCTAGCGCTCCGATCAGTAGGCTCATTCTGGGTGCCACTACACTTTCCGGATCCACTCCCCGTCTCGTGGGGATGGACCGTTTTCTTTCTTCTTCCTGTCCCTACTTCTGCTCCCCCCCACACTCTCCACGCCCCGGCCCCGTCCCGTCCCGTCCGTCCCGTTCTTCACCGTGCCCCTCTGGTCGTGCTGCCCCTACGTCCCGTCCCTGGTGCGCCGTCCCGTCCCGACCCGTCCCGTTCGTTGCCGTCCCGTCCCGTCCGTCGTCGATGCTCGCCATCGACATTCTACTTGCGCACCCAATCGAAAAGGTCTGTGTCATATGCTCCGATTGCCCCTTGTCTTGCCTGTGTCGGGGACCCCCTTTGGGGCGACACATGCTGCTACCGTGCGATGTGGTGAGAGCGTGAGCTGTCCATCCACACCATGTGACGGATCCCTTGTGGGTCCTGATTTCCGGTCTCGGATGTTGACGTGCTCTTCCGCCTGAGCGCTTTGCCGTTGACTGACCCTTGTTCGCTGCCGCCTGCTTGCGTATGTTGGCTGGTGGACACTGCTTGACTATGGCGCTTCCCTCGTGGATTGTGCCTACATTTCTTGCGGTGTCTTTCTTCCCTCTTTTAAGGTGAGGGTAGGCGGTGGGAAGGGGGATGGAGGAGCGGGCCGGACCTCGATGTTGGCCGTTCGGCGCCTGACGAGGTCCGTCTCGACCTGGGCGATCCCCCGCGCCGCCCCGCTGCCACCCGCAGCCGCACCCGCACCCCCAGCAGCAGCAGCAGCTGTGGTGGGAGCTGGGGCCTTCCCAGCTCCGCCGGGCTGCCGGGATCGGGCAACGTCGCGGCTGCGATCCTGGGCGGGCGACGGCAGAGGCGAAGGGACGAGCGGGTAACAAGGGTGATGATGATGATGATGATGATGATGATGATGATGATGATGATGATGATGATGATGATGATGATGATGATGATGATGATGATGATGATGACAAGTCAGGCGAGCTCGCTTCGTTACGCTTTCAATCGGGTTGCTATCTCCCCGGGGAAGGGTTGACCTGGAGTCGACCGCGACCACCCTGCGATGATCGGGCAAGGTGGCCCGAACGACTGGTGAGGTCGCCGTCCTTCCCCGACCCGTTTGAAATTTCGACCTTGGTGGCTATCCCCCCGGGGAAGGGTCGATCGGCGGGCTACCTCGACCACAGTTCGGTGGATTTATGGATCCCTCCAGCGAAAGATGAGGTCGCCGTGCTTCCCCGACCTGTTTGAAATTTTGACCTTGGTGGCTATCCCCCCGGGGAAGGGTTGATCGGCGGCCGGTACCGACCACGGTTCGCTGGATTTATGGGTCCCTCCAGCGAACGGTGAGGTCGCCGGCCTTTGCCAACCACTTTGAAATTTCGACCTTGGTGGCTATCCCCCCGGGGAAGGGTTGACCTGGAGTCGATCGCGACCACCCTGCGATGATCGGGCAAGGTGGCCCGAACGACTGGTGAGGTCGCCATCCTTCCCGGACCCGTTTGAGCCTGTTTGAATTTTCGACCTTGGTGGCTATCCCCCCGGGGAAGGGTTGACCTGGGGCCACCACGACCCCGCTTCTTAACATATGTTGGGGTCCCCCGAACGACTGGTGAGGTCGCCGTCCTTCTCCGACCATTTTGAAATTTGACAGGATCCCATAATTTTTGGGATCGTGTCCCAAAATTTTGGAGGTGCCCCGAAGTTGGGTACTTAAGGGCGCCCGCGTAGTGTGACTATTGAATTGAAGGTGGGATCGGGGGGGTTGATGGACCGAATGGCCGAACTGCCGCAAGACACAGTAGGCTTTGTAGGCCCGGTTGGCCCTCTCGCGCCTGAGGCGCCCAGACGCGTGTACCGAACACCCCTTCATGTCCGATGATGTCCGAAGTCGTTGTCCGGCCGGACGACACTGGTGCGAAAACGTTGCGAAATCGGTGCGAAATCGGTGCGAAATCGGTGCGAAATCGGTGCGAAATCGGTGCGAATCATGGTAGCGCTCTCTGGCCCCTGCCCTTGATGCCTAGCTTAGCCCACCACCGCCCGAACCCGCTTGGAGACCCGAAGCACAATGGCCCGCCCGGTCAAGGTTGGCGATACCCCCCTGATGAATGCCCCTACCATCCCGGCCTTGCGACGGGTTCTCTCGGGTGCTGGTCCACGGTGACCGAGCCGCTCGGACAGCTGGCCGGACCCCACTCCAACAACACGGTGCGCTCTCCAGGATACCACTGTGGCCTGTGGACGTCCCCGCAGTGCTGCGGTAAGCCGGTCCCGAACACATAGGGTGTGATGACGGCTGCACTCTCCCCCTGGCAAATGGCGTGTTGCCCCTAAGTTGGCAAAAGTCCGACGGCATGAGGACTAAAAATACCAACTGCCGTAGGGCCGGGTCGGTGCCAGGGGGAGAGCCCTGGGATTTTACAGATTTTTGGAAGGCCACCCTCAGTTCCTTCCCCCGAAAAGTCGTCCCTGTTTTTCGGTATTTATATATGTAGAATGATGATGATGATGATGATGATGATGATGATGATGATGATGATGATGATGATGATGATGATGATGATGATGATGATGATGATGATGATGATGATGGTGATGATGATGATGATGATGATGATGATGATGATGATGATGATGATGATGATGATGATGATGATGATGATGATGATGATGATGATGATGATGATGATGATTGGATGATGACTGGATGATTGGGTGGTGATGGTGATAATGACAGCGGGAGCGATGGTAGTGGCGGCGGCGGTGATGACGACAGTGGATGACAAATGGATCGTCAAGGTGGGTGATCGGCATGATTTTCTGGGGAAGTAGAGCGGACCGCCTCTTGGGCGGCGCAGAGCCACCGCTGGGCGGACCGCCCCCAGAGGAGGGCCCCCCAGGCTGCATGACCGTGCCCGCGGGCCCGCCATTGAGCTGCCTGATGCCGCAGCCAGCGGGCGTCGGCCGCCTGCAGTGGGTTGAGCTCGGGTAGTTCCTCGTCTTCCTCCGCCTCCGCCTCCGCGGCGCCCGTCGGTGCCGATGAGCAGCATGATGAGCCGCCAGCCGATGATGCCGATGATGCCGATGATGCCGATGATGCCGATGATGCCGATGATGCCGATGACGATGTGGAGGCCGCGTCCTCATCGTCGTCGGAGCCGAAGTCGAACCCGGGCGGGCGGAGGGTCAGGGGGGGGCAGGATGTGGACGAGGCCGAGGATGACGACGGGGTTGGGGAGGCGGGTGGTGGGGATGGGGATGGGGGTGCGTCGACGTCTGGGGGGGCAGGGGGATGCTGGCGAGGTGGGAGCGACGGCAGGGGGCCGTAGGCGGTGGGGTACTCGGGGGTGACCGGCCACGCCAGGGCGGAAGCCACCAAGGCGCTCCTGCCACCCGGCGCACCCGTCCGTACCCGCACCCGCAATCAGCTCCGACCCCGACCCAACCAGCAGCAACCAACAACCGCAACAGCAGCAGTGGAACGACAACAGTGCGGCGGCAGCGGCAGCGGCAGCGGCGGGACACGAGACATACGCGGGCGCACACGGGGCGGAAAAAGCAGCGAAATGGAGGGAGACAGTGGCGGCTGGACGGACCATGGTAGGCCGATCGGCGCCCCGGGGGCCGGGGCGTGGGGCAGGGGCACCCCGCAATTGAGCACGGCCTCGCGCACCCCCATGGCCAGGCCTCTGCCCCGGGATGGCGGGGATAAGGATGAGAAGTGAGGAGAGAATGAATGATGCTGCTGCTTGGACGATTGGACGATTGGACGATTGGACGATTGAATGATGATAGGATGATGATGAATGATGGATGAATGATGGATGAATGATGGATGAATGATGGATGAATGATGGATGAATGATGGATGAATGATGGTGGTGGTGAGGGGGGGCCGTGTCGTTCAGCTGCCTGGGGGGACTGTGGGCATCACCGCGGACCCGGATTTGCCGCAGGCCGCATCGAGGGCCTCCGCCTGGTGGGCATCGAGGGGCTCGTTGTCGAGCTCCTGCCCGCCCAAAGCCCCCGCCCCCGCCCATCGTCCACACACAACGGCGCGGTCGGCGTGAGAAACCCATCTGCTCCCTCCATCAACCCCTCCGCTCGCGCTCCTCGGCGCGGCGAGGCATGACCACGGAGACCGAGGCAGGCAGGGAGGGAGGGGGTAACCAAGAGGGCGCGGACCCTGAGCAGGGGCAGCATGAGGGCCGCCTGGATGGCGTACCCCTGGACGGGGTTGTCGTTCAGCTGCAGCGTCACCAGCGAGCCGGCCAGGGCCCGCAGGGCGCCCAGGCCTCCCGCGAGCCGGTTGAAGGAGGCGTTCAGCTCGCGGAGGGCCGGGCAGCCGGCCAGGAAGCCCGCCGGCAGGGCGGCCAGGCCGTTGTCGGACAGGTTGAGCACACGCAGCCGGGGCAGGAAGACAGCACCCGGGCGGGCAGGCAGCCGGGCAAGCTGGTTGCCGTTCAGGTAGAGCTCGCGAAGCAGGGGCAGCCTGGTGGGAGTGGGAGGGATGGGGTGACGACTGGATGATGACGACTGGATGATGACGACTGGATGATGACGACTGGATGATGACGACTGGATGATGACGACTGGATGATGACGACTGGATGATGACGACTGGATGATGACGACTGGATGATGATGATGATGATGATGATGATGATGATGATGATGATGATGATGATGATGATGATGATGATGATGATGATGATGATGATGATGATGATTGGATGCTGCTGCTGCTGCTGCTGCTGCTGCTGCTGCTGCTGCTGCTGCTGCTGCTGCTGCTGCTGCTGCTGCTGCTGCTGCTGCTGCTGCTGCTGCTGCTGATGATGATGATGATGATGATGATGATGATGATGATGATGATGATGATGATGATGATGATGATGATGATGATGATGATGATGATGATGATGATGATGACTGGGTGATGATGATGATGATGACTGGGTGATGATGATGATGATGACTGGGTGATGATGATGATGATGATGATGATGATGATGATGATGATGATGATGATGATGGTGGTGGTGGTGGTGGTGGTGGTGGTGGTGGTGGTGGTGGTGGTGGTGGTGGTGGTGGTGGTGGTGGTGGTGGTGGTGGTGGTGGTGGTGGTGGTGGTGGTGATGATGATGATGATGATGATGATGATGATGATGATGATGATGATGATGATGATGATGATGATGATGATGATGATGATGATGATGATGATGATGATGATGGTGGTGGTGGTGGTGCTGTTGGTGATGTTGGTGATGTTGGTGATGTTGGTGATGTTGGTGATGTTGGTGATGTTGGTGATGTTGGTGGTGGTGCCGACCTGAGGGCGTCGATGCCCGTGATGCGGTTCTCGTAGAGCACCAGCCGCTCGAGCATGGGACACCCCGCGGACAGCGCCTCCCCGGGCAACACACCCGCCAGCTGGTTCCGGCCCAGGTCCAGGGTGACCAGGCCCCGAGGCAGCCCCGACCAGGGCACCCCGGCCATGGTCAGCTTGTTCCGGTACAGGTGCAGCTGGGCCAGGCGCGGGGTCAGCTGTGGTGACGGTTCCGGCGGGGCGGACGCAGGGCAGGGGGCGGATGGGAATGGGGGGGAAACAGGGTCGGTCTGCGTCAGTCGTGTGACGAGCGTGTAGCCCCATCATCGTCAACATTCGCACCCCATGCGCATATCTCTGGCCCTGTGCCCCATCATCACGTGCACAAAATATAGTTGCCCCAACAGAAGCCCCCGATGGCCACCACCACCCCGATGGCCACCACCCCGATGGCCACCACCACCCCGTCGCCAACCCCCTGCAGCACCCGGCCGCTGACCTCAGCCAGGCCGGCCGTCAACCTGGGCCCACAGAGGGCCTGCAGCCCATTGATGCTCGCATGGAGCACCTCCAGCTCGGGGAAGGGCACCCGCTCCGCCTGGCCCTGGCCCTGGCCCTGGCCCTGGCCCTGGCCCTGGGACAACAGGATGGCCGCCGGGGCGGCGGGGCCGAAGAGGACGGGGCCGAGCCGGTTCATGTCGAGCCGCAGGACGTGCAGCCGGGGCAGGGGCAGGGGCAGGCCCGCCAGGGCTCCGAGCTCGTTGTCTCCGAGGTCGAGCGTCTGCGCCCCATCCCATCCCCATCCCCATCCCATCCCATCCCATCCCATCCCATCCATCCCATCCGCCCGACCCCGGGGAGCCGAGACCAGGTCAATCCCATGAGTGGCGGCCAGGAGAGCGGGCCGAACTGCGGCGTCCCCCCGGGTGGGGTGGTCCGGTGATGGGCGGCGCGGCCATCGGGTGTGCTCCCACCACCGGCAGCCAACCACACCCTCCGAGGGGGCCATGCAACGGGTCTCGGGTTTTTCGCACGGAGGGGGGGCGGGGAGGGAGGGAGGGGAAGGGCGACCTGGAGCATGGGCATGGCCGGGGGGATACCCGCCAGCGAGGTCAGCCCGTTGGCGGCCAGGTTGAGGGTGCGCAGGGCGGCCGGGTCGGCAGCCCCGCTCAGCCGGATCTGCGGGGAGGGTCGGACAAGTGGAGGATGATGGAGGTGCACGCCCGACCACCCAGGCGGGCAGGTCGGGGAAGTGGCGGCGCGGCAGCAGGGGCTGGGGGAAGGGGGGGACAGGTCGTTGCAGGAGTGACGGTGGACGGTGTGTCGGGGCCAATCGGGGGGGGGGGGGGGGATAGGAGGGGAGAGGGGGGCACCAGACCCCCTTGGCGGCGTTCATGCGCAGATCGAGGCACGTGGTGGCAGCTTGGGACGGGGCCGCGTCGGTGCGGGCGGGCCGCGGGGCCTCCGCCAGCAGCCGCTCGCAGGCCGGGCTGTGGTGGCGGTGAGGAAGCGAGTTCGATTCGCGCCGGCCACGGGGGAAAAAAAAAGACATACAATCACGACGGGCAGGCGAGACGACGGACCGGGCCGCGGCCGACCAGAGGACCCAAGCGGTCAGGCCCCAGAGCTCCGGGCCGGCGGCAGGGGGCGGCCCAAGGGTGCGGGCAGCCTGGTCCCACCAGCGTGTCATGCCCGCCCCGGCAGGGGACGGAGCGGCCCCCCCGCTGGACGGGGGCGTGGGCACTGCCCCCAGGCGGTGAAGGCAGGAGGTGGCCAGGGCACACAGGGGGCAGCCGGCAGGCGCGGAGCGCACCCGATGGGCGGCCGTGGCCGGGGGGGCGGGCTGGGGGTCATCGGGGTGGCGGGGTGGGGATTTGCCCTGGATGGAGCGTGTGTGTGTGTGCGTGCAAAGAGGAGACGAGCATACCAGCCAGTCAGCCAAGGTGCAGCAGCGGAACACAGGCTGACCGCCACAACCGCCGACCTGTGCCCCCCCCCCCCCCCCCCCCCCCGAGGGAAGCAGAGGAGGAGGAGGAGGAGGAGGAGGAGGAGGACCGCACACTGGCGGCGCCCCAGACCGACCCGTTGTGCTGCCGAGCTCGACCCGCTCCGAGACGGCCGCCCCGCTGGCGCGCCGCCGCTGGTCAGCCGCCGCACGAAGCCGCTGCACCCGGCCGGCCCGCTGGGCGACCCACTCGGCACGCCGGGCAGCCAGCAGCCCCTCGCGGCCCGCCTCGAGGTCTGCCCGAAGGCCGGCCACCCGGCCCGCGCGCCCCTGAGCCCACTCGGCCGCCAGGCGGCGCACCCGGGCCTGCAACCCCCCGGCATGCCCAGGCTCGGGGCCCGGCGGCGGCGGCGGCAGTGGCTGCTGGGGCTGCCGCGGCATGGCCTGGCGCACCCAGGTCCGCCAAGGGGCCATCGCGGACTGCAGGGCAGCGAGGGTCGCCTGGCGGGCTGCCTCGAGGCGGCCCTGCTGGGCGGCCGTCAGCCGCTCGGCCTCGGGGCGCCAGCGGGCATCGAGGGCTGCCTGAGCCCGGGCCCGCACGCCCACGATCCGGTCGACCAGCCGATCCGGGGTCATGTCGGCCGGGCCCTGGCCCTGGCCCTGGCCTGGGGCCCCAAGTGGCGACCCCCGGGGTGGTTCGACGTACCGGGCCGTGGCGCCGGTTGTGGGGGCCCCCGCCCTGGCGGCAGCCCCCGCGAAGGGACTCATCGCAAACGACCCGCGCGATGGCGGGCGCGTCCCCACGGATGTAAGCCGGGTCGGGGCGGGGGCGGCTGAGGTTGGAGCCGCCGGGGCCGGGGATGGCGGAACGGACGGCCGCTCCAACCCCAGCCGGGTCAGGGCGGCCTCGAGGGTCCGGCCCAGGGCTGCGGCGGCGTCCTCGAGGGCCATCCGCCGCCCCTCGGCCGCCGCCCCGAGGGCCGCCTGGTCGCGCTCATCCTGGGCCGCCTGCGCCCGGCGCAGCTGGCGGGCCTCCGCCTTGGGGGTCCCGGTTAGGACAGCGGGGGAGGGTGGACAGGGGAAGGGTGAGGTGGTCGACTCTCAGCCAGCGCTGGCGGGCAGGCGGGCTGCATGGGTGAGTGGGGATGGCACGCGTAACTCCGTGCGACGGTGGCGGGTCGGGGGCGGGCGCGATGGCCGACCAGACGCACGGCTCTGAGCCTCTCGGCCTCGCGGGCCTCCTCCTCGCGGGCCCGTCGCTCGGTCTCGGCCCGGCGGCGCCGCAGGGCCTCGTGCCAGGCCCGGCTCCGGCCCTCCTCGGCCTGCGGCCCGGCCCGCCAAGAGGGGGCGGCAGGGAGAAGAGAATGCCGCGTGTGGTCGGGTGGGCCAGTCCAGAACGGGCGCAGGGCCGAGAGCCGAAAAACCCACCGAAAAACCCACGCGGGGCAGGGAGGGAGGGAGGGAGGGAGGGAGGGAGGGAGGGAGGGAGGGAGGGAGGGGGAGGGAGGGAGGGAGGGAGGGAGGGAGGGAGGGAGGGCACGGCACCCCGTGGACAAAAAGGAATCGCGCGCCTGTGTGTGGCCGGCCGACCTGCATGCTCACCCGCTCGTCGGCCTCCCGTGCGCCCTCCTGCCGCCGCTGCATCTCGGCCCGATAGCGGGCGGCGATGGCCTCGGCCGTGAGGACCTGCGCCACAGGGGGGAAGCAGGGACACAGGGGGGGAGCAGGGGCACATGCATACACAGGGCGCGAGGGGTGCGAGGGCGTGCAAGCGCGACCGCACTGGTGCCGTGCCCGGGTGTCCAGTGCGCCCACCGGGGCGGGTTGGGGGTGCCCCAGCATCATATGCCTCTGGGGGGCGTGTGCGTGCTGCTCTCCGGGGGCCACGGGAAGGGGAAGCGCCAAAACGGCCCGCCGCCAGACCCGATCGGCGGGCTGCGGCGCGGCGACTGCAGTCGGCTGGGCTGATGACCACGGGGGGATGGAGGCCAGCTCCGCCACGGCGCCAGCAGCCGTAGCAGCGTCCCGGCTCGCTCTCTCCGTCCGTGCAGAGCCGCCCTCTTGGGCCGCCGCCGCCGCCGCCGCCGCCGCCGCCGCCGCCGCCGCTGCTGCTGCTGCTGCTGCTGCTGCTGCTGCTGCTGCTGCTGCTGCTGCTGCCATCCCGAGGTCGAGTTCGGGCGGTTCGGGGTCGGCCAGGCGGGACGTGGGACCTAGCTGCGCAGTCTCTTCCTCGCGCCAGAGCTGCCCAGAGGAAGGGGCAGTATCGGAGGGGAGGATGAGGCGAGGCAGCCGCGGAGGGGAAGGCCGGCCGACCATTGCAGCGAGCTCCTCCTGGCCCATCAGCTCGCGTTCGTGGCGCTCCCTAATCGCGGTGAACACAAGCAGACAGGCAGGCAGGGCAGGCAGGCAGGCAGATAGGCATGGCAGGCCCCGCATGAGAGTGTGCCTGTCAGCAGCAGCAGCAGGGCGGGGTCCAGACCGTTCCTCGTCCTCCTCCGCGTGAGCCATGATGAGAGGGCGGGGGGGCGTTCGAATGGTGGCAAGTGCTCCGGGGGAATGCGCCGCCGGGGGCGGAGACAATACCCCGAGCATCAGGGCCGTGACGCTGCTGGTGCCATCGAACCCCCCGGGTGACACTGGGCCTGCCTCCCCAAGGCGATGGCGATGGGGCGGCGTTGCCGGGGGCGGCGGCTCCAGGATCAAGGGCGCCTTGTTGTGCGGGTAACCCCATGGGCGGATGAGGCAACGAGTTAATAATGGTGACTCGCAGACCTCTTCGAACAACTCGTGGCTGGTGGGTTTCTCCTCGTCCAGGGCCACAACGATGGGGGATACCTCCTCGGGGGATGGTCTGCCCCCCAAAAGGAGCTCAGAGTTCAGCTTCAGCTGGCACTGGAGAAGCTCAAGCTGAGCCGTGACGGGCTCAGTCGTGCTCGTGGCGGCCGATGCCGGAGGACACGACGGTTCCGGGGCCAGGCCAGGAGAGAGCCCGCCGGTGGCGGTGGCCGGCTGGAACCCAAGAATCAGATATACAAAAGTCAAAGATAAGTAGAACAGACAGCAATTTCGTAGTGTTTCTTGGTCTCGGCGAACTCTTTCTGAATGCCGGCCAAGAGCTCGTCCTGCCGCTTCAGATGGGTCGAAATGTACTCGGCAGTCTCTCCGTCCAAATTCGTTTCTTCTTCATCTCCCCAGGCAAACATAAGCCGGGGCTCGTCACAAATCCAAAAAAAGGTTGAAAACCAGACGTAATTTCTCTAACCTCGGTGCTCCAGGCAGTGTTACAGGCAAACCAATTCCAGAATAATCGTGGCCTCGCACACGCAGTTCTTAGATCAAGTTTCGGTTGTTCTGGATACTCCCGTTGAGGCACTCGTTTTTCTTGTCCATGCTCTTCTCGTCAGTCAAGGGTTCCGTTGTGTGGGTTTGAGTGATGTCGAAGATAACCCTGCTGAAGGACTCCGACTCCCTCCAGCATGGAACGCGCAAAAAGATGTATATACATTCTGCTACCAACACCCCCAATGCGGCGGCATTGTCTTCACTTTTAAGATGCTCCCCATCGGCGAGACGCTTCTGGTTCACGCCACCACCTCCGAGAACCCGCATGCCATTTTTTCAACTGAAGTGAGGTCTGTTTGTTTGTTTTCTCCGAAGGGAAGATCGCCCCTTTCCGGTCTCTCGGCTCCTAGTGTCGGTGACTTTGTTCGTGCCCGCCCCATGCCGGCGCATCTCGGCGGTCCTATCGCTGTCCCGGCATCGGGGGAGCCACCCAAGGCATCAGCAACGCCAGTTGCTTCCGCTGCTACCACAGTGGAGACGCCAACATCGCTCTATGACCACATCACAGAGCTTCGCGTACGTTTGCAGCGCGAGATTGTCGAAAGGATGGCCCCGGCACTGAAGGCTGTTCCCACTCAGACGCCGGATGTCACAGCCGAACCAAGGGCAGCTCCGCCTCCCCTGCCCCGGGGACCGCCACCAACCCGGCCCCAGCCCAGCAGCCCCCAAGTCGATCCATCTCGGTTCGATCCCCTCCGCGAGCCACCCGTCCGTCTCGCCTCATCAGCCTGCCTTCACCGTCATGTTCCTCTTTTCCCAAATTGTAGCGTCCGGGCTTTATGACAGGGGATGAAGATCGCTTCCCAATGGGAATGTCTGCACGAGTGTGGGTATCACAAGGCACGCAATTTTTTTTCGCGTTTTAACAGCCACCTTATTTTCACCTTTTTCCACCACTCCCTTGGCTCATTCATTCCCTCCTATTCTCTCATAGTCGCGGCTTCCGCCCTGTCGGCGGTCCGTACGGGTTCCCCCAGGGCGGGCCCGGATACGCCGGCAACCAGATCGGGCCCCGACACCCCGGATTCTTTGGCGGATTTGGGCCTGGGGCTGAGGGTGGCTTTGGCGGCTTTGGTGACGAGGGCGGGTATAACGCCGGTCTTCCTTTCGGAGAACGCCTTCCCCCGTCTGTTATTTTATTGTCCTTCGTCATTGCTCAAGGCGATCCTGAATTAGGGGGGCCATTCCGCCAGGAGCTCGGTTCGACCCTTTTGGCACTCGGTCTGGACAATTCTCACCCGAATTCGCCACCACACTTCGTTCTCCAGCCCACCTCCAGATACTGGTTTCCAGGGCCATCAACGCCCGAACCCGGACCATTTCCCTCCTCCCGGACCCGGTGGCCCAAATATGGTCCGGATTCATCGGAGACACTTAAGCCCGCTCATTTTTTCGTTTCTATAGTTTCTGTAAAGATCTCCCCTTTTCCATCATCCAATTGAGTGGGGAAAAAAAAGATGACTGTCCGAGTTTTCTCCTCGGGGGGAAAGGGCCCTTCAATCATAAATTATTCAAATTATCGAAGGAAAAGGGAGCTGAAAGAATACCCCGAACTTCGCAGCGCCTCCAGACCCCGGCAGACACTCCTCTCCCTCAGGCTCGAGCGACCATCATCCATCAACCCTGCGCTCTGCCGCCATGAAACAAGACGAGAGGATTACTTCAGACTTCAGTGCGCTTCGTCTGAGCCGTGCCCCTCAAAGCAAAACTGTTTTGACTCCATTGGCTTCGGCCACTGCTGGTGCTGTGGCATCGGTTTCTCCTCCGGCACCCTCGGGCTCTCTTCTCAACACTTCCACCAGTGCCCATTCTAGCCCTGCGCACTCAACCACACCCAAATCGCAGAATCGTTCATCATCTGCGAAATTCACTCCCCTTGCGCTTCCTCCTCCGCTTCCGGAGCTCAACCCAATGCATGGCGAATTCAAGTTCGACAAAAAGCCGACCCCCAACGATTTTGAGATGCTTCAGGTGCTCGGTACGGGGACATTCGGCAAGGTGCGTTTGGTGCGCCACAAAGCATCCGGCAAGTTTTTTGCCATGAAAATCCTTCGCAAGACCACTGTTTGCCAGCTGAGGCAAGCACAGCACATCCGAAATGAACGCCGGCTCCTTCTTCAGTACGCCAATCATCCTCGGATTGTCCACCTCTATGGGACGATGCAGGACGCCGAACATCTCTACATGATTCAGGAATATGTGGCTGGTGGCGAAATTTTCAGCCATTTGCGCAAGAAGGGCAACTTTCAGGTACCGACTGCTCGTTATTATGCCGCCCAAATCGTTCTGGTTCTCGAGCATTTGCATGCCAACAATGTCGTGTACCGTGACCTCAAACCTGAGAACTTGCTCCTCGACGCCAATGGGCAGTTGAAGATTACTGATTTCGGGTTCGCCAAAGAAGTCCCTGATGTCACTTTCACGCTGTGTGGGACCCCCGAGTATCTGGCACCCGAGATCATTCTCAACTCGGGTCACAGCAAAGCTGTCGATTGGTGGGCTTTGGGCATTTTGATTTACGAGATGATCTTCGGGTCTGCCTTTTTCCGACCCTCACCGACTCATCGACCTGAATTGTGCCGCTTTTTGCGCAGGTTCCCTCCCTTCTTCGACGACAACCCCTTCCGAACTTACGAGAAAATCGTCCAACTCCGGCTGCCCTTCCCCCGGACCATTGACCCCGCGGCCAAGGATCTCATCAAGAAGCTCCTCAAGAAGGACAAGACAGAGAGGTTGGGCTGTCTCCATGGCGGAACTGCCGATGTCAAGAACCACCCTTTCTTCCGTGGCGTCAACTGGGAGGCGCTCCTGCTCGGGACCACACGTGCCCCGATTTCCCCGGTTGTCCGCTCGGAGTCGGACACGCACAACTTCGAGGAATACGCAGAAGAAGACGACGGCCCCGACCAAGAAATGGTGGCGAACATGAGCTCCGAACCGGGCCCAGACTCTGACCCTTCTTGCTTTGCCGACTTCTGACCGCCGTCTCCTTCTGTACTCAGCATTTTGAATGTGCTGTTGTTGTGTTTTTTTTGTGGATTTGTTGATGTGCTTTGCTTTTCCTCGGACTCTCTCTTTTTTGACCCTTCTGTTGTCGCATTCCCCTTCCTTCCCTCGAGGGGCTTGGGGGCTTGGGGGCTGTTGGGTCTTCCCATCCAAACCCACCCTCCCACTTCGCCATCCTGCTCTGGCTGAGCGCTCGCCCTGTTGGTGTACCGCGTCTTTCTCTTTCCGCTTCCCCCCCCCCCCTCCTCCTCCTCCTCCTCCTCCTCCTCCTCCTCCTCCTCCTCCTCCTCCTCCTCCTCCTCCTCCTCCTCTCGGCTGTCTTCTCCCGACTTGTCGTTGTATCTTCTGCGTGCGACGATGAAGTTGGTTTGGTCTTGCTCTCCTCCGATTCGCCATCTCTGGCCCCCCGTCGTCGGCTCTCCATCCCATCCCCTACCCCTATCACCGTCGTCAAAAGGGCTCGGTGTTTTTTGGGAAAAACAAGAAATCTGCCAGAAAGCGAATGGGCGGGGGTGGGTTTCCTGGGTGGGCGATCTCTCAACAGGTGGAAAAGAAGGGGGTGGGAACAGAGGACGCAAAAGCGGAAATAACTTCTGGTGGGGCAGGCGGGTCGGGGGAGGGGTCGTCACAACAAAAAAGCAGCCCTCGGGCGGCGCACCCTGGGGAGGGGAGACAGAAGAGGCAGGTAGTCGGAGTAAAATTACACGAAGTTCCAGAAACCCGAAATTCGCCCGCCACCATCGGCAGCGAGGGTCAGGGCCTCACTTCTGCTTCTTGAAACGCAGCGCGATCCGCATCAGGTAGAAGACCAGAGAGGCCACGGAGGCCCCCACCGGAGGGGCCACCCAGTAGATCCATTGGTCGGTCCAGTCGTTCCAGATCACCGCGGGGCCCTAGGGCGGCACATCATTTCAGTATGGGGGACGTCACCGGGGTGTGTGGTGTGTGTGTGTGTGTGTGGGGGGGTCAAACAGACCAAGGATCGAGCAGGGTTCAGAGACGCGCCGGTCACATCGGCACCGAGCAGAGAAACCATGGTGACGGTGAGCCCGATGATGAAGGGCGCACAGGTCTGGGTGGCCGGGGTCAGTGGCATCCGCACATCCAGCTGAACGCAGCACCGCAGCACAACCATGACCAAAATGAAAGTGCCCAGCGCCTCAAAGCTGAGCCCGCCAATGATGGTGGCATCTGAGGCAAGGTGGGTCTCGCCGCTCGAGTGGTTGGAGAAGAGGAAGCGGGCCAGTGCGGCCCCGGCAATGCCGCCCACCAATTGGGCCACCACATAAACCAGCGATGTGACCCAGGAGGTCGCACCCACCAAAAACATGGCCAGAGTCACGGCCGGATTGATGTGGCAGCCAGTGAAATCTGGGGCAATGGTGTGGGCCCACAAGAAGATTGGGAACCCACGGACCTCCGATCGTGAAAATGAGCCCGCAAATGGCCACGAAAACAACAATTGCGGAAGGCAAAAAGTCCTTCGAGCTCAAATACATGTCCGGCACAGGAGCAGAGCATGCGGCGAAAGTGAGAATGCACGTTCCGAAAGTTTCCAAAAGAGCTCGCACAACAAGGTTGTGCTGCTCATAGGAAGCGGGATTTTTGAAAAAGATGGGATTCTTGACGGGGGTGATCGGGAGCAAGCTTTCCTCGTCCTGCATCGTGTGCGCGTTGTGGGTCCGCCGCAAGGGAGGGATGATGTGACCATCGGCCGGACTCTTCAAATCAGGGACCAGGGTGGGACCCTCCTGGCAAGGAATTGTTGGCTCTGTTGGCCGTTCTGGTCAGTCCCGCACAATGTTAGTCGATGTGGAACGATGCATCCACACGCAGAGTGAACAATCGGAGATGACGGACATAGGGAAAGCACGCTTCCCAACCGTTGTGTGAGGGGCCGGCGCACGAGGGGGCTGCCCCCTGTGACGTCTAACTTCTGTAATGGAAGCCACTGACATACGGCGTCAAATAAGCTGCCCCACATGCAAGACAAGAATACAAGGCACCAAAGACGACCGAAACATAAAAGGAGGAAGGGGGAGGAGGAGGAGGAGGGAGGAGGAGGAGGAGGAGGGAGGAGGAGGGGGAGGAGGAGGAGGAGAGGAGGAGGAGGCAGTGAAGAGGAGCCGTTCGGGTCGGTCACCCACAGATGCCGAGGGGCGAGACATTCACATAAACATCCTGCAGACGAGGAGGAGAGGAAAGCAGTGGTGATTGGAAATGGGGCGGCTGTGGTGTGAGCGCGGAGTGATGGGGGATCGTGGTGGGGGGAGGATGAGATGGAGGGGCGGATCAGACCCGCCGGCGACCTCGAGGCAGTTGCCCGTGCAGTACGAGCCGTCCTCGCTTGCGAAGAAGCAGCAGGCCCGCGCGATCTCCTCCGGCTCACCCAGCCGCCCCAGGGGGGTGTCCCTGATGACGGCTTCCATAACCTGCGGTGGCGACGCGCGAAGGTGGTCAGGGGGGCGGACGGGGAGGGGGGCCGATGGAGACCTTTGGGGGCAGGTTGGCGATGAGGGGCGTCATGACAAAACCCGGCAGGACGCAGTTGCATCGAACGTGGTGGCGGCCCATCTCCTTGGCGATGCACTTGGTAAGCCCGATCACACCAGCCTCTGGCAGGCGCATCGGGTTGGATGATCGGGGTGCGAGTGTGTTTGGCGAATGATGATATGCATGAGAATTACCGGGGGGGGGGGGGGGCAGGCTGTCCGGCATGGGCGGTGGCGTACGGACTGGCTGCCCCATAGTTGGCCACCCCGATGTTGCCCGACTTGCCGACAATCGAGCTGATGTTCACGATGGAACCGGCCCCCTTCGCCCGCATGACGTGTGCGATCGCCTGCGACATCAGGAAAACGCCTGGGGAGAAAGAGACGGATGCGAGGGATGAGTATGCATGACTGCGGTGGAGGTGTCGAGGGGACGCGGAACCCCGGAATGCGGTGGGAGAGGTGGTGGTGGAGGTGGGAGGTGGGAGGTGGGAGGTGGAGGTGGGAGGTGGGTGGAGGTGGGTGGTGGCGGAGACCTTTAAGATTCACGTTCAGAACCTAAATGCAATAAAACCTGGGAATGACAGGCGATGATGATGGGGTGGGACCACAGACCGCGTCCCATTGCGCCTCTTCCATCTTTGTGAACAGATTATCACGTGAGATGCCGGCATTGTTGACCAGCACATCGACCGTCCCGAAAATCGTAATAATTGAGGCCAGCATCCTGTCAACATCGGCTTTGGACCCAACAGAGCCAATGAAATAAGCGGCTCGACGGCCCTGGGCCTCACACATGCTCGTTGTTTCGCGAAGGCCTTCATCATTCATATCGATGAGAGCCATGTCACCCCCTTGCTTCGCAAAATAAACGGCAATCGCCCGCCCAATACCCGAGGCGGCTCCGGTTACAACACACACCTGAAACAAAAACCCGATGCAGCTGAGCACCAGCGAGGAAGGGTGAGACGAGACCTTATGAGCGAGTCTTGGACCAACTGCTGGAATCAAAGGAGGAGGGGTCGCATCAAGGGTAGCGTTGATCCCATTTGTGGGAGCCAGCGAGAGGTGGCTAACTGGAGCGGACGTCATTAAATTCAGAGGCGTGCACACCGGGAACGTGTCATTTGACAAATGAAGCAGCGTGTCACCGCGCAAGAGACGCCGTTGAGGCTCTGGATGGTGAGTTCGGGCAGCAGACAACGCGGGTACATCAAGCTGGAACAGAAGCAGGCTCCTCTATCTGAAAAGCTGATCAGTTGCGTTTGGAGCAGCCTGGGACTCGAACTGTCTTTGGGTGGCGAAAAAGAAGGAAGAATGCCGAGGAAAAAAGATTCAGAAGAAAGCAGCTTTTTTCGTGCACTCAAAAGAATCACATCAAAATTTTGGAAGCCTCCCCGAGACGACTGGGCGAAACCGTGTTGACCGGGGGGGGGTTGGGGGGGGGACCCCCACAGAATGGCCTGGTGGCCCCTGGGGGGCTGGCGGGAGGATGCCGAGAAAAAGGCAAGAGGAAGGGGGAGGGAACCGAGCGGAGCGACAAACGATCCCCTGTCGGCCCAACGGCGAAGGTCCTCCACGAGAGCAAACCGAGAAACGAGAGACGCGCGTCCTACTCTGTGCTGGTCTCCTTGCGCTGGCTGCCCTTGGGTCGACCCGGCGCCCGACGCCGCCGGCTCGAGGGGGGAATCGCCTGGGGTGATGGCGACGGGGCCAGCGCCCGGCGTGGGGGCACCATGGGGGAGCCGCTGGGTGGGATGGGGGGCGAGGCGGCCGCCAGGGGAGCGGGTGGTAGTGGCGGGGTGGGGGGACGGAGACGGGGGCGAGGCCCCAGGCCGGGACGCCGACGGGGCGAGAGGCAAGGGGGGGGAGGCCGCTCCGCCCCCAGGGACAGGCGAGACCGCGGGCTGCTGCTGGGGGGGGGGTGGGGGCGGCCGAGACGGAGGGGGCCGGGGAGGCCTCGGGCTGGGGCACGTCGAACTCCTCGTCGACGCCCTCGCCCACCTCGACCGACCCGTGCAGGGTCTCCAGCAGGTCGTCGATGATGGCCGGCACCAGGGCCGGGGGCGGCGAGACTCCATCCCCACGGGGCGCTGCCGGGCCGGCGGCGGCGGGCGGCGGGGGCGGAAGGGAGGCCGGCGGGGCGGCGAGGGGCGGCGGCGAGGCGGAGGCCGGGGGCCCCAGCGGGGGCAGCACGGGCAGGGGGCGCTGCTCCTCGGGGGCCATGGTCGGCGTCAGCGGCTCGAAGGCGCTGAAGTCGGCCTGGCTCGGACTGTCAGGGCAGTGAGGCGTGTGTGTGCGCGTGTGAGCGAGCGGTGAGGGGGTGCATGCGAACGTGTGCGCGTGTGCGCGTGTGCGTGTGTGCGTGTGTGCGCGTATGTGTCTGTGTCTGTGTGTCTGTGTAGAAGGAAAGAAGGGAAGAAGGAACGGGGAAACAAATACCTGTGTGTCTGGGGGGGATGAATGCTGCACCATTATCGCCTGTTCTCCGTCTTCGGTGCACATTCCGGACCTCTTCAGGTGTTCCTCGGATTCAAGGGGCGGCTGGGCCGTGGGCGTCAGCGGCAGCAGAGGCGCCGCCTGGGGGAGCCGGACGCTGAGGGGCGCGGGCGGGCTGGCCTCCAGGTGCTGCGGCTGGGCCGGCGAAGGGGCGGGCCCCTGTTGGCGGCCGGCGGTGGGGGTCGGGTGGTGGGTGGGCGTCACTCCCACGCAGGGCGACGAGGGCACGGGGGCGATGGGGGCCAGCATGCCGCTCGCCCCGCCGGGGGTGGCGGCCAAGTGGGACCCCAGGGGGCCCGCGGGGGTGGCGGCCGGGAAGAGGGGCGAGCAGCCGTTGGCGCCGAGGAGGGCCGGCGGGGTGGGGGTGGCCCCGCCCGAGGGGAACAGAGACGAGGCGGCCAGGGCGGCCTCGGGGGATGCAGGCGGCGGGGTGGGAGCCGCCCCAGCCCCCGCCGGGTAGGGGCCTGGGGTTGGGGGAATGGGGGCCGGCGGGGCCAGGGGCACCCGGACTTGGGTGGCTGCGACCGGGGTCGTGTACCCGGTGGGCCCGTGCAGGGCGGGCAGGACGAAGGTGGGCACCGGGGGCGGGTCGGCCGGGGGCGGGTAGAGGGTCCGGTGGGCCAGCAGCAGCATGTCCACGGCCGAGGGGGGCAGCCCGGCCGCCAGGCCGAGGGTGAACAGCGTCGGGGTCGGGGTGGCCTCGGGGGGGCTGCCCTCGCCAGGCCGGGGGGGCGGGGACGGGGGGCTCAGCGCAGGCGGGTGGACGAAGCCGCGGGGCGACAGGGTGGCGGGTGTGTGGGGGCAACGGGGGTGCCGGCAGGGGCGGGGGTGTGGGCGGGGCGGAGGGCCTCGGGCTTGGCGGCCGTCTGGTGGCGATGAGCCGCTTGCAGGTCCGCACTGCGGGAATCCCGGTCGATGTGCGAAAGTCAACAAGGAAAGTCAAAGGATGAACAACAGCGGTGAGGCCGAAGAGACAGCACCCTCATGCGGTAGCGGTCGGGGAGGGCGGTGGTGTGTGTGTGTGTGCGTGTGTGCGTGCGTGCGTGCGTGCGTGCGTGTCGTAAAAGAAAAGCGTGTGTGTGTGTGTGTGTGTGGGGGCGGACATCTGGGCCGGGGCCGGGGCGCGAAGCCTGCGGAAGGCCTCGGCGCTGGCGTAGGGCAGTCCCGTCCGGGGGTCGCGGTACCGGGCCCGCTGGCCCGTGATGACGCACCGGCCCCACCGAGCGTCCGCCGGGGAGGCGGGGGGTGTGTCGAGCGCGAAAGACGATGATGCGGCTGGGACCGTGCTGGTGGTGGTGGTGGTGCTACTGCTACTGCCGCTACTGCCGGTGGCGGTGGTGGTCGTGGCAAATGTTATTGTGGGGGTGGTGGTGGGGGGGGTGGCGGTGGCGGCGGTGGGGGCGGGGAAGTCAAGGGGTGTTGTTGTTGGTGCGGCGCTGGACGGGGCAGGGGTCGGGGTCGGGGGCTCCGGGACTGCGGTCGTCAGCTCGATGACAAACCGAGTGGTGGTGGCGGCGGCGGCGGCGGTGCCGGGACCGGCATATGACGGGGAGGGGCAGCAACAGCTCCCCGGGGATGCGCCGGCCGGTGGCGGGGGCGGCCCCCCAGAGGAAGGCGGAATGGCCGGGCGGCTGGGGAGTGGCCGGGCGGTTGGGAGGGCTGGGCGGCTGGGGAGTGGCCGGGCGGCGGGGCGGCGAGGGCGGGGCGGCGAGGGCCGAGGGTGAGTGGTGTCTTTTGGCGGGGCGCGAGGCGAGCTCCCGGAGCAGGGGCGAGGAGACGGCCCCGAGGGACGGGTGCCGAGGGGGATGGAGGCTCGGGGTGGCGAGGGGCCGACCCAGCGAGAGGGAAGGAAGGGGCCGGCGGGGAGGGCGAGAGGGCGGTCCGATAACGGATGAACGGGCCCACAATCCTGGGGTGAGTATGCAGAGTGAGGAGGATGGGGGGGGGGGAGGGGGAGGAATGAGGTGATGTGCGCGGAAAAGCCGGTGAGTATGAGAACCAAGAACAACCCGAACAAAAAAAAAAAAAAGGGGGGGGGGGTGGAGTGCGGGTCACACGCGCCTGCGAGCAACAGACTCGCGCGGGGCACGACATTGGCGCGCGGCCTCAAAGGTGCGGCAGAGGGCCGGCCGTGGGAGGAGCCGCGCCTGCTCGTCCAGACCCACGCCAACCCCCAGCAACTCCACCACGCAGCCGTGGGGGTGCGTCCCACGCGGCCTGCGATCCAGGCGGGCCTTCTTGGGGTTGTGGGCAGCGGGGGCGGCGAGGGACTGGGACGGCAGGAGGGGAGCTGCGGCGATCTCCGGGGCACTCCGCTTGATGGGGGTGGAGAGCGGGGGAATAGCCGCCAGGCCAAATGGTATCCGGGGAAGGATGAACGGCACGCCCGAGGCAAACGGGTTGACCCGCGCGACAGGGGGCGGAGGCAACCCCGGGCGGGCAGGGGAAGTTTCTGTGGGGGAGTGGATTTGAGGAATGGTGGCAGGAGCTATAGAGTTCGCACAAAAAAGTGAACGGCCGAGAAGAGTTGGCGGCTGACATCGCTCGGTTTGGGGCGTTTCTTTGGAAGAAGACGATTCATGGGCCATTGGAAGGGTCTGCCGAGCTGGGGCTGGTGGATCGGCCATTTTAAGCGGAGTCCTGAAGAAAATTGTGAGACTGGTGTCCTAAAACCGCGCCAAACCGTTTCCGCCCCTTTTCGGTTTTCATCGACTTTGTTTTAAACGACGGGGCAAAGTCCTCCAGTAAAACACTTTCACCGCAAGCCCAATTTTTTTTACCAGGATTGATTATCGAGAATGGCGCTGGTGTCGATGACTCCGAAAGACACAGAATTAGCTGCTCGCATCGCCACTGAGTCCTTTAAGGGCGATGCTTATTTTGATGGCAGCTATCCCCCGGAAGTTTTTGATGACCGCATGATGGAGTATATGCGGGTTTGCTGGGGCCAATGCCTTCAGGCCCGTGTATTTGCCGCCCTCCTCGTTTGCTCATATCGTCTCCCGCAGTACCCAGGGCACTGCTATCGCATCGGGAACGAAGAAACTGGGTACGGCATTTGTGCTTCTCTACCTCCGGGGGCTGATTATGACGAGAAAGAGTGGGCATCGTGGCTCGACCGCCATCTGTCCTCGCTCACTCAAGAGCAGCGGCAGATCGCCAGGGACCGTGATCTTTTTTCCGACGGTCTTCACGCGAAGACAACTGGCGTTCCGATTGGTCAGGTTTGTGGATACTTTTTGCATCTCCCCTTGATCCACTCCTTCAGAACAACACGCTGTGGGTGACCCTTCTGTGTGTTGAGAAACGTGCCCGTGGATGTGGGTACGGCGATGTTCTGCTTCGCCGACTGCTGGCTCTCGCCGACGAACATGGCTGGAGTGCCTCGATCGAGACCGCCAATCCGATGGCTCGCCTCTGGTACCAGCGGGCTGGGTTCCTCGTCGTGAACCAGGGCATCATCCCTCACGCCCAGGGCGACCCTTGCATGTGGTTCCTGCTGCGCCCTTCCCGCCCCGTGTCACCCCAGATCGCCCAAGAGCGGATCCGCCCCTTCGCCTTCCCACTGGAAGAACATCATGCTCCCAAACTCATGGGAGTGCATTAATTGCCTTCACAGGTGTTTTTTTTTTGTTTCTGGGCTGACTTCAGATCTCTGTCTCGCCCATTGCATCGTCTCTAATTTGAATTTGCATGTCCGACCGCTTGTTCATTGAATCTGTACAGTTTTTCTGATTTTCTCCTGGACTTTCGATGTTGTCATTGTCTGTTTTCTCGCTCTTTTTTCCGCTGTGCTAATTTGAAGATCTCTCTTTGTTGTTCTGGCAACAAATGCTCACGATTGGAACGACCGTTGTCTGGCAAACAAATAAACGTGCGGAGGGGGGGCGGAGGTTGTCGCTCTTCCTGGCTCCCTTCTCCTTACTTTTGTGGCACTTTTGTGGCGACATGGGATGGCGCACACCGGACGCATGGCCCAGCGCTGGAGAAGGAGTGACTGATGGACGGGCGTGATCGTTCCACATGATCGTCCCACATTTTAAGGGATCGACGATGAGGTGGATCAAGGAAAGGAGGTGCAATTCTCTGTAATTTTAGTGGATTCGCTTCACACGGGGCTGGACGAACACGAAACGGAAGGACGACGCGCCCTTCCGCGCCCTGTGGGATGTGGTTCTAACGACTACGGAGGCATTTCGGATGCGGAAAACGCTCGAAATCTTGGACGGAATCGGGGCCAAAGTTCTCTCCCACCTGATCCACATGGGCGTTTTTCGCCTGTTCCTGTTGGCCCTGCTGATTATGGCCTTCATCTACATCTGCACATTCATACCCAGGTCTGGGCGCCCTTCTTTTTGGAAAGACACACCCTTTCGTTCCCCCCATTTTGCAGTGATGTAGATGCCATTTTGAAATTTGATCCCGCCACCCGGAACATTGTGGAGGCACTCTTGTGCATGCCCGGCTTGCACGCAGTGTGGGTCCATCGAATTGCTCACATAACGTATAAATTGGGGATTCCTCTTTTGCCTCGAATGATCAACTATGCGTCTCGTTTTATGTTCGCCATTGATATCCACCCAGGTCTGCATCTGATCGAACAACCGTCCCAACCGTTGTTCCGCAGGGGCCACACTTGGAAAAGGCGTTGTTATTGATCATGCTCTTGGTTTGTGTCGTTTTCTTGGCCCTCCTCATCTTTCCAAGGCACCGTCATCGGCGAAACGGCTGTTGTGGGTGACTACTGTTTGATCTATCAGGGGGTGACACTGGGTGGCACTGGGAAAGCAACCACGTTCAAACGGCACCCCACAGTTGGCTCGCATTGCGTTATTGGTCCGGGACCCCTCTTTACCTTCCACTCTTCATTTTCTGCATAGGCTGCGGAGCCAAAGTCCTTGGACCCATCACCATCGGAAACCACGTGCGTATTGGCGCAGGATCTGGTCCTTGTGCCCTGCTTTTCCATCCCCGACATTCATCACCCACGTGTAGTGGTTCTTCATGATGTCCCCGATAGTTGCACAGCCGTCGGTGTCCCCGCTCGGATTGTTGCCCGGTCCGACCAAGAACGCTCGCTCGATCAGGACATGCTCCAGCACCAAAACCTTCCCGTCTGCCGATCCGTTTCCTTTTCGTGGACGTCTCATCTGGCCTCTTTCAGGATGTTGAAGCGGTTGCTCTGGTCGACCTTCACAGGTCCGTGTGTGCCGGTCAGCACTCCGTCCCAAACGCACGCATCCTTCTCGCAGGCAACAGCAGGCCGTTTCTACCGAGTTCCAGAGGATTATCAGTTTCCTTCAAACCTTTGCCAACGCCCAGCCCTCCACCGCTTCCACTTCTCAGCAACAACGGCAACTGGCCGAGGCCGAGGCCCTTGCCAAATCACTCGCCCCCGACCACTCCGCTGTCCTCCGTGCCGAGGACGGCACAACCAGCCCAGCAAAAACGTGCCTTTTCCAGCCCAGCCCTGCCCTGCCACCGCCACCCGAGATGCGTGCAACCCCTCTCCCGCGCGGAGAGTCCCCTCACACGCCGTTCGACTCTCTCGCCCTTGCCGCAACCGATTCTCTCGCGAGTGTTGCTGTGCCTCCATCACCCATGTTGAGGCACCGCCGCCGCCCCGTAGCAACCGAGAGTGGTTCTATTGATTGGGTGGCAATGGAAGACAATCTCGCCGCAGAAGGGGAGCAGCCGCCGCTTCGCGACTCCATGGACTATGCCGCCCTTTGACATTTCCAGACCAGGCGCTCGATCTTTGTCTCTGTTCTTCTGGGTGTCCTTTTTCGCTGTTCTTTGTGGCGTTCTTGTGGTTGGCTCTGTGCTTCGGGTGTGTCACAAATATTATTCCGGCAAGCGAGCGTCCCCCTTGGCACGGCATAATGTCTCTGGCGTTTCCTGTGCGCTTCTTCCTCTCGCTCTATGCCCTCACCCTTTTGGGAGGAGTTGCCACGCTCACCGTTGTACATTTTCAAAAGCCCGGTGCCCTGAAGGCTTCTTTGAACATCGCTTCTTCCTCTCATCTCTATGCAAATCTCAGTTGTGGTACAACTTGCGGGATCGACCTCTGCTACGATATTGACGAATGTGATTGCTGTGTTTGGGGGACGATTTCATGCTGTTGCGACGATTCTGGGACCGTGCGGGCACAAAAGAGTAAAACAATGGCATTCATTCTGAGGTCTGGTCACACACACACGAACCCTCGTTATATCAGGGGTCTCATTAACTTTCCAGTCTTCTCTTGGGTCCGCTGGGCATCGACAGGTTTTATTTGGTCTGCTCTCACCATGTTTTTTTGTATGCATAATAATTCTCGCTATCCAGGGGTACGGTACCGCGGGCGTCGGGAAGATGTTGACTCTCGGTGGGGGCGGTCTCTGGTCCATTGCTGATGCCATTTTGATCGGGGTGGACCAGATCGCAGTTGCACCAAGCGGTTGCCCCCTGCCCGGTTGGTGACACATCCATCCCCCTTCCCCCCTTCCCCTCGTCCTTCTTTCTATTTCTCTCTCTCGAATATCACTCCCTTCACAGGGGGCACATCCATTCCTTTCTTTGTTTTTCTCGAGCATTCAAAAAACGAGTCGCAAACTGCGTCCACGCAAATGAGCAAATTCTCAAGCACGGGTCACCTCGGCCAGCTTCTGCCGAATCTGGTCGCTCTCTTCCTCGGCAAGTGCTTTCCTGTAGGCATCAGCGGCCTCAGGCTTGCGGCCCAGGCGACGGAGACCCTCCCCAAGACGAGTATACGCCCTGAAAAGGCACGAACGAAGAGGAGATTCTCACGATGAAGGGACGATGCCACGAGTGCCTGGGCAGAACGGGAAGGGAGAAAGACAGACTTGGACAGGAGGCGCTTGGGGGCACCGGTGGTCTTACCGATTTCGGCGGCCCTCTGAGCATCAGCCACAGCCTTCTCGAGCTCGTTCAGTTCAAGATAGCAAGCTGTGAAAAAAAGGAAATGTAACTCGCATATTATATTTGCGGGATGCGGTGTGCACCGACCAGAACGGTTGTTGTAGTAGACCATCTCAGCGGGATCCATTTCGATGGCCTTGGTGTATGCTTCGGCAGCAGGAGCCCATTGGCGTTGGGTGAACGCCGCGTTGCCCTTTGAAGGGGGGAGGGAGAAAAAAACACGCACGAAAATGTAGCGCTCGCGGGAAGGCTATGCGGACCTGCTCCTTAAAAGCGGTGGCCTTGTTCTTCCGCTCCTCCATAGCCATGCTGGTGCGGCATTGTCCGGGAGCTGTGATTTGGTTGTTTGGTGGAAAGTTTGGGCGTTTCCGAACAGACGGGGAAGGGCAGCAAGAGCAGCCTGGATTTCGTGATTGCCAGGATCCTGTCGCAGGCCATTTGTGTACGCAAGACGAGCCTCGTAAAGCTGGCCCAACTTCTCATGTGCCGCGCCTTTTCTGAAGTAGAACTTGGCGGTGGTGGGAGAAAGTTCAATGGCCCATTGGGAATCGTCCACTGCCTGCTGGAACATATTCAGCTGGAAATAGGTCGCCGCGCGGTTGCTGCGATAGACGGGGTTGTTGGGATCGAGATCGATCGCCCGAGTGTACTGAAAAGAACGCGTGGACACATCTCGATTGTGACAGAAGCGTGGAAACTTCAGAAACAGACGCACTCAAGAGCAACCGAATAATTGCCAGCCGTGTAGGCGACATTACCCTCTTCCTTCGCCTTGGTGGCCTGCTCCTTGCGCTGCTGAAGAGTTGCCATTTGATTATCTGCTCTGACGGGGATCGGTCGGCTCCCTCGGGCCGTGTTGGTCCGATCCTTGAGTTCTCATCGACCAACAATACGAAAATGGATCGCCTCGTCTCTCTGAAGCGAGTATGTCCCCGAGCGCCACATAAGAATGGATGAGGCGCTCTCCCTCACTTTTAAAAGTGACTTTTCCCCCCAATCCTCGATCCCTTTGATTTCATGTGTTGTCTTGTTGGTCTGGTGTTGTGTGTGTTTCTCATTGAAAGTGGGTCCCGAAAAACGTTGCGTGCGATTGTTTCCGAATCAATCCGCATGAGCCGTCAGATGGTTGAATGGCCGGATTTCACGAATGTATGTTGCCTTTATCTTAAGGATTGTCAAACCATGATATGAGCCTCATGATGATCCTCGGGCGGCCAGACCGTCGTCACAATGCCCAGGTTTTCCTGATCTGCTTCCTGTCCCCCGGTGTCAGTCTCGGTGAAAGAAGGCGTTTCCCTTTCGCGCATTCTTTTTCCTGGTTCCGAGACTTTCATTCTCTGAGACACCCGAAGCCGTCGTCTAGCGCACATCAAACTGTTGATGTCCCAGAATTTCAATTCGGAAGATGAAGCTGCGGCTCCTCGCACCTCATCTGCGCCCCCCTACCTGAATATGCAGGGTGACAATCTCTTTGCCTTCCGGGATGACTATGCCCAAATTTTCTCCGATATTCGTTGCGATCCCTCCTATCCAGACTTCTACTACGCCCAGCCACCACAAACAAAAAGTTTCCTCCCCAAACCTCTGGAACCAGCTTTTCTTGGGGGTTATTTCGACGAACTTCGGCGTGTGGTCTGTTTGGAAAGACTTGCACAGATCATCGCTTCATTGCCCACCAGAATGAGCAGCCCCCTTCGATCGAGGAGGCCATCGCCCACATGTCGATGGGAGTCGACGGGTCTGGTCTCGCGTGGCCCGCAACTGCGTCTTCACTTATCCGTGTGTAGAAATGCTCGGATGGGCGACCCGAGCTACCCCATGACCATGGTCTGCCCGCAAACCGAACCCCTTTTTTTCTGATGTCGACCCCGCCAGGCCGCCTCGACCCTCCATCCCAACCCCGACTCGGCCGCCTTTGCAGCCTTCCAGCAGCAGCAGCGTGCCCAACCCAGGCGCATGGACAGCTCGTCCTTGGCCCAGAGTCTCATCCAGCAGCATGTCTGCCTCCGGCCGAGAGGAGCGGGGGGGAGCGGGGGGGAGCGGGGGGGAGCGGGGGGCGAGGGTTGCATGCCCTCGCATCACCTCCCTCCGTCACGCACACGCACACCTCGGGTTTGATCCTCGCGCGCAGGGTGACATGGGCAGCACCTCGCTGCTGGGCACCTCGCCCGCGACCCTGTTCGGGAGCCCCCAGAACAGCCCGCCCAGCTCGCCGGCCTTCATGCGGCCCGTGCGCCGGTCGAGCTCGGGCGAGCAGCCGTCCAACATCGAGCTGGCCGCCCAGCAGCAGCAGATGCTCCTCCGCCAGTACCACCAGCAGAAGCAGCAACAGCAGCAGCAACAGCAGGTCCGCTGGGTCCGTACCCCCCGGGCGAGCCTCCTTGGGAAGCGGGGCGGTGAAGACGCGGGGGGGGGGGGGGGGGGGGGGGACTGGTGGTGAAGCGGAAGAGCCTCTCGAGAGGTGGGCCTGTTGGGTGTGTGGCGCCGCTGCTGTTCCTGTGTCGATGCGCGTTGTTGTGTGTGGCCGGCCCGCCCCCCGGCCAAGCCCCTCACCGCGCCTTCTCCACCCGGTTGTCGCGCACCCGGCCGAGCAGCAGGCGGCCCAGGCGGCCCAGGCGGCCCAGGCCCAAGCGGCCTTGGTCCATGCCCAGGTGCAGGTGCAGGTGCAGGCCCAGCGGGTCCGCGAGCAGCAGGAGCTGCTGGCCGCCCAGCAGCAGCACCTCGAGCGCCTCGAGCGGCTGACGCCCCCGCCCCCGGGTCAGGCCGCCCCGCCCCCCACCATGATGGCCGCCGGGCCGGCGGCTGCCCCGGGGGGCGACCAGGCCGGCATGGCCGAGGGCCCCATCCCCTACCTGCCCGCCCACCTCTTCCCGCCCGGTCCGCCTCCCCCCATGCATCCCGGCCCCGGCACCTCGGAATGGAACCCCCGCCATCGCGCTGGGCTCCGCTCCGCTTTGTGGCCTCTCGGCATCATCCCCTCCTCCGCGCTCCCGCGTCCACCCGCCCGCCCGCCCGCCCGCCCGCCCGCCCACCCACCCACCCACCGACACCTCCACCCACCCACAGGTCCACATCGGCACAGACTGTGGGTGCGGGTGTTCTCTGCGGCGGGGGGGCCTCTCGAACTCGTCCCTTGGCGTGCCGCCGCCTCACCTCCCGCCCTCCCGTCCTCCCTCCTGGTGCGGGCTGTGTGCAGGCGCCCCGATGGACCAGTTTCAGCTCTACCACCAGCAGCTCCAGTACCAGCATGCCGCCGCCGCAGCCGCAGCAGCAGCAGCAGCAGCAGCCGCCGCGGGCTCGCCCTCTGACCTGCCCGAGGTCCCCGTGGCGGGCGTGCTGCCGCCCCTCTCGCCCATGACGGCCGCCATGTGCCAGCCCCTGCCCCTGGCCGAGGAGGCCGCCCTGCCCTCGCCCGCCCCCTCGGCCCGGACGCCCCTCCTGCGGACGCCGCCCCCGATGTCCCCCATGGGGCCCTTCTACCCGCAGCCGGCCGGGGGCCCCGTGCAGCCCTCTGAGGCGGCCCCCATGCCCCCCAAGGCCGCCACGCCCCCGCCCAAGATGGCCACGCCCCCGCCCCCGACCACACCCACCCGGGGGACCGAGCGGCGCGAGAGCATCCACACCCCGCCCGGATGTCCGCCCCCAGCATCATCCCACTCCTCCTCCCCCGCCCCCTCCTCGTCCCGCTCCTCGTCCCGCTCCTCGTCCCGCGCCTCATCCCGCGCCTCATCCCGCGCCTCATCCCGCGCCTCTTGGCCGCACGACTGAGGGAGGGAGGTGGGGTGTGTGCGTGGTTGCGTGCGTGTGATGTGTGTGCGCGCGTGTGATGTGCGCGTGCGCTCCTTCGCCCGGCCCCACCAAACCTCGTGGTCCCAGCCTCAGGTCGAGTCTCCATCCCCCCCCCCCCCCCCCCCCCCCCTCCGCCCCGCCTGCAGCCACCCGTGGTGCGGCCACGCTGCAGCAGTCGCTGGGCCGGATCTACACGCTTGCCAAGGACCAGCAGGGCTGCCGGTTCCTGCAGCGGCAGCTGGAGAGCGACGAGGCGGCCGAGGCGGTGGGCCTCATCCTGGCCGAGGTGCTGCCCTACCTGGCCGAGCTCATGATCGGTCCGCCCGCACCCCCGTCCCGTCCCTCCCGTCACCACCCGCCCACCTTCGCGCCCAGGCGCAGGCATGCATCCTCATGATCGGCCATGATCGGTCCTGATCGGTCCCACCCCACGGATGACCTCGAGCGAGCGGTCTTCGTGCAGTCATCATCCCCCCCCCCCCCCCCCCCCCCGCGCCTTCTGCAGACCCCTTTGGGAACTACCTGTGCCAGAAGCTCATCGAGAAGGCCACCAACGACCAGCGGCTGGCCATGATCACCCAGGTGGGCCCCAACCTGGTGCCCATCTCGCTCAGTCCGCCACGCCCACCGCCACGCAGACACACTGACAGGCAGACACACTGACAGGCAGACACACTGACAGGCAGACACACTGACAGGCAGACACACTGTTAGGCAGACACACTGATAGGGGCAGACACCACGCACGCCGGATCCGGACCCTCCGTCCCTCTGGTCCCGTCACACCCTCTCCCTCATCCCAAATCCCCCCCCCCCCCCCCCCCCCCCCCCCCCCCAGACATGCACGGGACCCGGTCGGTGCAGCGGCTTGTGGAGAACGCCAAGACGCCTGCCCTGGTGTCGGCCCTGGTGTCGGCCCTGCGCAACTACGTGGTGACGCTGATCAAGGACCTCAACGGCAACCACGTCATCCAGCGGTGCCTGCACTGCCTCACCAGCGACGACAACCAGTTCATCTTCGACGCCGTCGCGGCCCACTGCGTCGAGGTCTCCACCCACCGCCACGGGTGCTGCGTCCTCCAGCGGTGCATCGACTACGCAAGCCCCCGCAGAAGGTCCGCCAGGCATGCTCGCGGGCCCCACACACCATGCTCGCTGCCCCCCCCCCACGGGGTGCGGCGGTGTGGGCGGCTCCACCCCGGATGGTGCTCCTCACGGCACCAGCAGCAGCCGCTCACTCGTTCGGATCCGCGTCCGTGTCTGTGCCTGTCTGTACCTCTGGCGCGCATGTTTGGGTGCGTGTGTGCGTATGTGCTGTGTGAATGGGTGGGCGGGTGGGCGGGTGGGCGGGTGGGCGGGTGGCCGGCCTGGGGCGCAGCTGCAGCTGGTGCGGGAGATCTCGGTGAACGCGCTGGCCCTGGTGGAGGACCTTCGGCAACTACGTGGTGCAGTACGTCCTGGCGGCCGCGGTGCCGACCCAGGTCAAGGAGGGCATGGTGCAGCGCTTCCTGGGCCACCTGGCCAACCTCTCCATCCAGAAGTTCTCCTCCAACGTCATCGAAGGTCCGCGCACCACCACCACCCACCACCACCACCCACCACCACCACCACCACCCACCACCCACCACCACCCACCACCACCACCACCACCACCACCCACCACCACCACCACCCACCGCTCTGCATACTGGTCCCTCCTCTCGTGCGTGATTCCGTTCCTCGCTCCACCTCTGCCCCTACCTCACCTCCACCCCCACTCCCCCGCACGCCCGGCCGCCCAGTGCCTGGTGTTTGCCGAGGTGCGCTGCGGGAGGCGATGATCGAGGAGTTCATCCACGGGGCCGGCTGGGCGACCTGGTCCGCGACCCGTACGCCAACTACGTCATCCAGAAGGCCCTGGCCATCTGCAGCCCAGCTGGTGGCCTTCTCGGACATGATCCGGCCCTGCTGCCCCAGCTGCGCAACACCCCCTACGGCAAGCGCATCCAGAGCAAGGTGGGTGGCCCCCAACCCCCCCCCCCCCCCCCTGCCCCACGGAATCGCACACGCACAGGTACCACCCACTCGCTGCCTCTGGCGGTCGATCTGCCCGGCTCGTCGGCATCTCGGCCGCAACTTGTGTGTCTGGAGGAGGTGCAGGATGCTCACCCCTTCGCCCCTGGGGACGTGTGTGGCTGGGGTGGGGTCGCTGGGGTGGCCGCAGCTACTGCGCGAGCCCAACAACAACGCCGCGGCTCGCTACTGAGCAGGCCATGACCGATGCCGAGGCTCCACCTCCCTCCCTCCCTCCCTCCTGTGCTCCGGCATCAAACCTCTGCCCGCCCTGTACTCCGGCACTCGATCCCTCCCCCCACTCCCGTGTACGGCCCCTCCCTCCGGGGACATCCCCTCGTGAACACTGCCTCTCTCTCTCTCGGTGACAGCCTCCGACCTTCCTCCCCCATCCCCTTCGCCTCGGCCCATCCGGCACCACCTTCCTCGATCTCCACCACCACCACCCGGGCGCGGCGTGCGCAACGGCCCCGTCTGGACTTCCTCGCCCCTGGTTGCGCACCCCTCCCCTTGCAGCAGCACCCCCCGCCTGTTGTAGCCTTCCCCTCCCACCCCCATCGTGGGCTGCCCCCCACACCGATCGGCCCACGACCACAAACGGCCACAAAGGCACCGAATGGACGAATGGGCGGCTCCGCTCGCTCGCGCTTCTTTCGTCCGAACGCCACCACGCTTCGCGGTGCCTGGCCCGGGGGCGGGGGTGCTGTGTCAGTCCCTCGCCGCGACTGTCCCCCCGATTTGCTTTGCTTTCTGTGCTGTGCTGTGCTGTGCTGTTCTCCCCGTGTGTGTGTCCGTGTGTCGGGTGTGGCTTTCCCACCCGGTTTCTTTCTTTTCTTTTCGCAGCTCCGTTTTTCCCCTCCGTATTGTCAACCTCGCCATGCCATCTCTATCGCCCCCCCTGCACTGCCCTCCTTCTCCTATATCTGGCATTTGCTTCCCCTCTTGCTTGTGGGAGGTGAGCGCTCAGTTCTGCTTTTCTCTGCGTTGTTGTCTCCCGCGCCCCCGCAGCCCTGCATCGGCCGGCGCCCGATATCGTCCGTGCGCGTCGACAAACGACGCCATCGCTCTGCCTCCCCCGTGGAGGGGGGGCGATGTTTGCTGCGGTGTGTGCCCCCTGCGTGTTTTGTATTTGTCATGGATGTCTTATCGTTCCTCTCTTGCACCACTCCGCGCCGCGCCCCCGCTTTTTTTCCCTGATGCTGTTGTAACCGCATTTCGCACTGGCCGACCCTGATGCGAGTCGCTTGTAAACCAAGGACCGACAGTGGTGGTGCCCTGGAGTTTCTCTTATCTGGCTCTCGACCCCTCGCCTTTTTTTCTCATCGTGGTTCGAACATCATGTGTAGGAGATGGCATATTTCTTCTCTTTTCTTCGTGTCCTTGTGGAACCGAACAGGTACAGCTGGCGGAGACTCGGGACCTGAAATTCTCGAAGATGTGCTTCCAACTTTGAATCCTGAGACTCATTCGCGATGAAAAGAGAATCCAAATTTGTATTAAGTGCGCAAACAATTACTTGGGAGGCCCGGGTCGAAGACATCTGAGAAAAAGAGAAAAGATTGATCAATACGCGAAGTTGAAGAAAGGAGAAAAGGGAGAAAAGGGCAAGAATCAGCTGAACTATGCCTTTATGAAGCCTTCAGAGACCCGAGGGTCTAGGCATCCAAAAAATCCAAAGGATAATCATCACTTTCTCAAGGGTATGCATACGCGCAGTGCAGTGCCAGAAAAGACTGACCAAAAATCTCCTGGACAAGGCAGGCCGACTCGCTGTGCCAAAAGCCTGGTCGCAAAAAAAAAAAAAAAGAAAGTGTCAGCTTGGAAAGATACGAGTGCAAAAAAAATCCAAAGTAGCAAGAAAAGGATCTTCATAGACAAAAAATAGAAATCATTGGTTTCCTCAATCGCAAATTACGGTAATCATCAGATCCGCCACATAAACCATAAGCACACCCGAAACAGACCATCACCACCGCGAGCGAGCGCCAACTTGTGGTGGCCGAGACAGGGTTCGGTCCGCTCGATCGGAGCATTTCTAGAATATTCTCTCCTCAACACCCGCAGAGACATCGGATTGCGCACGTCAATGAGCCGTGTCCGTTCCTGAGTACGTTCATCTCCCAACCACCCAAATCAACGCGAGGGATTGCAACATTCAAAAATATCTTCTCGAGAGCCAACTCGCGGAGGGCATAACGAACCTCAAAGGGCGCAAACAGAAGCAAAAATAGAAGAGACCAGAGAAAAGGCCCCAAAGATCGCTTTACTTCGGCGGGGAGATGCATCAAAAAGAAAATAAATCGGTCGGGCCTGGGGAGTGTCATCTCAAAGAGAGAGAAGCAGCCAAAACGGAAAGCGGGGACCCACCGCACCGGCTGAGCGGCAGGTCGGCTCGGGGGGGAGGGGAGGGGAGGACACCAAGGGCACGCGCGCAGGCACGGCTTGGCATTCGAAAAATGGCTCAAACAGCGGCGGCAGCGGCAGCGGCAGCGGCAGCGGCAGCGGCAGAAGCGCGAAGAGACGAGACGAGGCGAGGCGAGGCGAGGAGGAGGGCGAGGGTGGTGTGCGGAGGGCGAGGGTGGTGCGAGAGCGGCCACAAAGCGGTCGGCATGCGGTCGGGAGAAGAAGCGAGGGGGAAGAGAGGAGGGGGGGAGGGAGGAGACAGATAAAAGTGGCGAGCCGCCGGTTCCCAGGTGGAGCATCCAGACGGGAGGGGTGCCCAGCACCGGGACCAGGCAGTGGAGGAGGAGGGCGCCGCGGGCAGGTCGCCTTACTCGGAGGCGGCGGCGGCGGCGGGGGCGCTGGCGGGTGCCTCGGGCACCTCGGGGTCCTCGCCGCGCTGGGACTCGACCAGGGGGGTGCTGTACCCGCCGGCCGGCAGGGGCGGGCGCGGCCGGCGGCCCATGGGGGGGCTATCGGTCAGCCCGGTGGGGGAGGGCGGCACGGAGAGGGCCGTGATGACCCCCGGGACCCCCATCCCCGGGCGGGGCATCAGGGTGGGGCTGCTGTGGGACTGGTTGAAGGGCGGCCGGCCCTTGGCGGCCGGGTCGATGGTGAGGGCCTTCATCATGGCGGCGGCGGTGGTGGTGGTGGTGGGCGGGGGCACGGGGGCCATCGAGCTGGCGGCCGCGGCGGCCTGCTGGGCGGCGACCACCTGCTGGGCGGCGGCCGTGGCGGTGGGGTCGATGCTGGGCGGCTGGTACCCCGCCGGGCTGGTGGGGTAGGGCGGGTAGTAGACGAACGGGGCCGGCTGGGGGTGCGGCTGCGACTGGGTCGGGTGGACCCCGCCGTGCTGGGGCGGCCGCATGAGGGCCGCGTACTGGTAGGGCGATTGCGGGCCCTGGGGCGGGCCCTGGGGCCCGGGTTGGGGCGGGGCCGGAGCCATCATCGAGAAGACCGGGTAGGCGGACATCACCCCGGGAGCCGAGGCCGAGTAGAACAGCCCGCCCTGGGCGCTCCCCGGCGCCGCGGCAAGGTACGTGGCCCCGCTGCCGTCCTGCGGTCATCATACGCGAAGAAGGCCCGGGGGCAGCGCGTGAGGGGGCGGGTGGATGGGGACGCGGGTGTGCAGGTGGGTGGGTGTGCAGGTGGGTGTGCAGGTGGGATGGCGTGCGGACCGGGCTCTGGTAGAAGTTAGCGGGCACGTACATGAGCACGCCAGGGGCTCCGGCGGCCCCGAAGGCCCCGCTCGGGTCGGCCGTCGTGTATGGCTGCCAAGAACAGGGTGGGTGGGGGAGTGCAATCGATGAGTCCCGAAGCGCAGTGGCGGGGGCGGGCGGGCGGGGCCGGACGCAGCGCACCCCACGCAGACGGCATCAACACGGACCGCCGCCGCCCAGAAGGACGGGTCCGCGTAGGCGGCCTGTGCGGGCTGGATGATCTGGGGCGGGGCCGCCAGGGCCACGGCCGGGCCGCTGTAGGGCTGCCGGGGGGGCGGGCTGGCCATGGACTTCTGGGGCTGCGGGTGGCCCATCGAGGGGAACGGCTGCCAACCCCCGGCCCGGTGCTGCTGCTGCTGCTGGGGCGAGTGCCGATGGGCGTGGCCCGTGGGCCCGTGGGCCGGCGAGAAGGGCGGGGTGGCCGGGGGCACGGGGGAGGTCTGCGGGGGCGCCGGCAGAATGCCAAGCCCGCTGTTGGTGCTGCCGGCCTGGCCGGGGGCGGGGGCGGCGCTGCTCCGGACGCCCGGGGTGATGTCGGGCGAGCCCGGGGCCAGGGGCGGGATGGACTCGGAGGAGGAGGCCACGGTGGCCGTTTCCTCGGAGGGCCCCGCGGGGATGGGGATGCTGTGGTGGCGGCCGGCCGGGGCCGCCGGGACGCCGGGACGCCGGGCCGGGGCGGCCGAACCTGGGGGCAGGGTCAGGATGGTCGGGGGCCGGTACTTGGCCCCGGCCGCCCCGCCCCCGGCCGCAGCCCCGCCCAGGGTCAGCCGGCTGGGGGACTCCCCCAGGGCGGGGCCCGAGGGCGTGGGCGAGGCCACGTCGAGCACGGCCGAGGCGGCCGCGGCGGCCACCGAGGCGGCCGTGAAGCGGGGCGAGGTGGCGGACGAGGGGGCGCTGGAGGGGGTCGTGGGCGGGGTGCTGACGGCGCTGCTGGCGGTGGGGGTGGCCGAGCAGGTCGAGCAGTAGCTGGAGACGCTCGAGGGCGACGGGCTGGCCGCATCGCCCCGCGAGGGCCCCTCCGTCTCGGAGGTCTTGGACGACTCGCCCCCGGCGGCCTCGCTGGCCGGGGCGGCACCGGCCTGCTGCTGGGCGCCCTCCTGTCCCTGTCCCTCATCCTCCTCCTCCTCCTCCTGCTGTTGTTGTTGTTCTTGTTGTTGTTGTTCTTGTTCTTGTTGTTCTTGTTGTTGTTGTTCTTGTTGTTGTTGCTGCTGTTGCTGTTGCCCCAGGGCAGGGTAGCCGCTTGGGGACTGGGCCATGGCCAGGCCCCACTGGCCCTCGGGGCCGACCGGCTGGCCGGCGGTGCCGGGCTGGGGGGGCAGGGCCAGCGGCGCGGCCAGGTAGCCGCCGCCCCGGGGGTACGCAGGCTGGGGCTGGGCCGAGAGCAGCGGGGCCGCGTACGGGGCCGCGTAGGGCTGGCCCGGGGGCAGGACGCCCTGCAGGGCCATGAAGAGGGGCGTGGGGGGCTGCTGGGTGGGGTCCATGGGGACGGCCGGCTGCCCGTAGGCCGACGTGTCCAGGGACGGGGGCGAGTAGTACCGCGGGAAGCCCGGCTGGTCCCCGGGGAAGCGGCCCACGCCGGGGGTAGTACCCACCGGGGGCGGGGTGGCCGCCCCGGACCCCCGGGCGGGGATACCCGCCGCCGGCCATCCCGTAGGGCCGGGGCGGGTTGGGGCCGAAGGAGCGCTGGTTGAACCGGCCCCCACGGCCGGCCGGCCCGCCACGGGCGCCCGGGGCGGTCGGGATGGCCGGCTGGGAGATCATCCCCGTCAGGGACACGGCCGGGCTCACCAGGGCAACACCGAGGGGGAGGGGAGGAGGGGAGGGGAGGAGGGAGGGGAGGGAGGGAGGGAGGGAGGGAGGGAGGGAGGAGGGGAGGGAGGGAGGAGGGAGGGAGGGGAGGGAGGGAGGGAGGGGAGGGGTCACGGCGTGAGGGGTTCCGATGGAAGCGAAAGCGGGGGACCACCGGACAAACGCCGTCTGGAGTGGGCCCAGCCCGACCTTGCGCCGGGGCGTGCACTGGATGGAGACCCCGCCCACGGTCACCTTGGACATGGTCTGCAGGGTCCGGGCCGCGGCCTGCTCGCCCTGCTCGTTGGACTCGAAGAAGACGAAGGCGAACCCGCGGAAGGCCCCGCCGATGCCCCGGGGGAGCACCACCCGGACCACGTGGCCGAAGGGGACGAACGCGTCCCGCAGGACCTCCTCCGTGAAGGGCGGCTGGGCCTGCAGGGCCTGGTCCACATCAAAGAGCACGTGCACGCAGTTGTGCAGGCTCGAGGCATCTCCCCAACCTGCGGGCGACACCACCCAAGGACAAAAAAAGAAGGTTGAGGACGGGGGGGATGGGGGTCGGGCCCGCCGGGGGTGCTGCAGACCGATCCGGATGGGGCGTCCCTCGATCAGCAGGCTGCCCAACTCGCGCTTGGCGCGTTCGGCATCGGCCCGCCGCGCAAACTTCACAAAACCGTACTGGTTCTGGGGCACAAAGGTGGTCTCAAGCAGGCGCCCGTAGGGTCTGCGGTGGATCACATGGTAAGGATCAGGTAAGGGGGGAGAGAACGGGAGAGAACAGACGCAAAGAGATCGGTGAACTTTTGCAGATCGAAAGATTCGGGAAGGTCACCCACAAAAAGGTTGGTGTTTTTCTGTGCCCACCCGATGCGAATGGGCCGGTTCGCGATGACTATCCAAAGAGAACGAAAGATGGAACACCGAAATGAAAGACTGTCAAACCTGTCCGGTTCAGAGTATCCTTGGCCCTTGACGCGTCGTCCCGGTTCATGAAATACACAAAACCATAGCCAAGGTTATTCATGGTCGTCGTGTCGCGCTAGAAACCCGAAAAGATCGCAAAAGGTCGACGCAAAAATTGCCGTACATGCCTTAATATCCACAGATTGGACTTCCCCAAACTTCGCAAAGATTTGTTTTAATTGTTCCTCAGTCACAGCTACGAGGGGGTGGGTGGGGGAGGGATTGAGAATGATTGTGTCTCGCAAGAAAAAATCGGGAAACGCGAACTGTTTGCAAGATCGCCAATAAAAAGCCCACATTCTTCTGGATCATTGGATGGTTCATCCATGTTTATCGAACTGGGCAAAAACGCGACTCAAAACAAGCCAAAAGTACTCTGGTGGAGCCTGCTCACTCGATTCGATGGAGCCACAATTCAATTCTCTCTTTGGCCCGCTCCCCCAAGACATTTTGCTTCTGATCGTTGAAAATTGCGAGTCACCTGATTCGTTGGGCACCTATTTAAGTTTGATCGGAACGAATCATCACATCAGGGCAATGTTGCGCGGCACCCTTCGGTCAATTTCGTTTTCCGATCCAGTGAAAGAAGAGGAGTACGAACTCGGAATCCGTATGGGATGGAACCTCGGCAAGACGTTCTCCATTCCGGCCGAAAAAATGGCACTCTTGCTGGGTCCCTGTAAGTATCTTCAGGACCTCACTCTGGGAGTCCCCATCGCGCAGTGCGGCCGGGAGGAGGCCAAATACTGTCCCTGGGTTGATGCGGCCTTCAACGACCACCCCAACATCCGCACCCTCCGTCTCACCAACGAGTTCTGCCGGTCGCTCAGCCTGGGCGCCCTCGATCGCATCTTCTCGCACATGGTCTGCGCAACGTCTTCCCAGTCATGGCAGCCTCCAGCTCCTAATCCATCCCGCACTCCGTTATTCTTACCTCACCCCGGCAATTTGCGCCGCGTTTTGCTCTCCAGCCTCATCTGGAGGAACTCCGCGTCCGGACGAGTGCCCACACCCGCCGCTGGGGGGAAGCCCTCTTCGAGACCTTGGCGCACTACTGCCCCCGGCTGCGCACGCTCGCCTACCAGAACCCGGTCATCGGTAGCAACCCCTGTGCCTTGCAGGCCTGCAGGGAGCTGCGCTCGCTGAGCCTCGAATACCCCGACCCGAGTCGCGAAAAGCGGATGGGCCTCGGCCGGGACGGCTGGCTATCTCGCGACCTCCCGAGCGACCCCCAGCTGGAGGGTGTCCTGTCTCAACTGCCCCGGCTGGAGACCCTAAGCACCCCCGACCTGGGTGTGGTTCATGCCCACCCGGACCTGGTCATCCGGATCGACGTGCCCGCCTGGCTGCAGCGCCGGAGCCTGGACAAGTCGTACCCGGCCTACCCGCGCCTGGCCAAGCTCCGCATGCAGTACTTCGGCACGTCGTGTCTGCCCCTCGTGGTGGGTGTCGCGCCGCATCTGCGCGTTTTCCGTGCCAATCTGCAGCCACGGCTCGACTTGGACGGCCTGTTGGCGGCCCTGCGCTCGGCTCCCCATCTGGCCGAGGTGCTCCTGCAAAGCTACCCCTCGGTCTCCTTCCGGGGGCTCCCGGAGCTGTGGGCCCGGTTGGAGCGCTTCACCATGGACAGCCAGAACGACATGCAGGCTCCCGGGAGCGCTCTCGTCGTCCGCTCGGAGCGGCTCGCGGCGCTGACGTTGTCCGTCCGGGCCGACTTGACCCAGATCACGGTCGAGTGCCCGTCCCTCGTCCATCTCCTGCTCCCCAGCACGCCATCCGGGACCAGGGTGGAGATGCGGTGCCCCCGCCTGCGACGCCTCCACCCCCACCCGACGCAGCGTCTTGTGGCGCTCTGCCCCATGACCGCTCTGCAGACCCTCGGCCTTAGGTACCATCAAGAGGGCCCCATCGCCTGGATGGACGACTTGGGCGCCTTCCCCGGGGTGGAGCAGCTCACCTGCGCGACATTGAAGGGACCTCGCTGGACCCAATGGCTCGCCGCCACTCCCGTGGCCAGATTAGGGGCGACTTTGAACGCCCACAAGGCCTTCATGCCGGACCGGTGCTCGGTCGCCCTCAGCCCGGCCCTCCGGGAGTTGTACTTGACTCTGGACTCCCCGCCCGCCGTCCAGCTGTCCGTCTGCAGCCCCACCCTGACGACCCTCTGCCTGTATGCCTCCGAGGTCAAGCTGGCCCTGCGATGCCCCGCCCTGCGCTCGCTGGGCACGGATGCCCAGTCGGTGGTCATCGAGGGCCCGTCGGTCCCCCCGCTGGAGTGGCTCCGGTGGCGCGGCCAGACCTCATCGCGCAAGGCGGTGAATGAGCTGGAGCAGCTGCTGGCCCAGGTGGGTCCGACCCTGACCTTCCTCATCGATCCCGATTGCCGGGTCGAATGGGTCCGACTGCGGCCCCGGGTGGAGGCCCTGCCTCGGCTGGAGGCCCTCGAGATCACTGTCCCCAAGGGGCCCGCCTTCAGTTTTTCCTCGGCCACCCTGCGGCGGCTCGCGGTGTGGGGTCACCAGTGCGCCCGGATCGAGGTGCACTGCCCCACCCTGGAGGTTCTCGTGCTCTACGACGCCACAGAGGAGACGGAACTGCTCATCGACGAGGCCCCCTACCTGTTTCGTCTCGAGGGAAACCGGGCGGCTTTCCGGCAGATCGAGGCGGCTTTCCCTGGTGTGGTCGTGCCCCAAGACGAAAGCGATGACGAAAGCGATGGCAGTGGGGACACCTCGGACGAGGTCTTCAACGGGGATCCGTTCGATTAAACAACCAACAGGCCGAAGAAGTCGCAATTTTGCACACCGCTTTGTGGCGCCGGGCGTGCGGCCGTCACTCGGTGAGGCAGGTGGGCACGAACCAGGCCGGCGTCTTTTTGTTGATGTGGTCGTAGCGGTAGTCCAGAAAGAGCTGGCCCGACAACAACGAACGAACTGATGATGACAGCCGCTATACAACCCGGCGTCTGCGTGCGAGCATGGGGCGGACCTCCTCACCCGGGGCGATATCTTTGGCGGCAACGAGGGCCAATCCGGCCACTAGACGCGCATCCGCAGGCTCCCGCGGCCGGAATGGAACGTTGGGGATGTATCTGGTGGTGGTGAAAACCAGATGATCAGAGGAGGAGAGGGGAGGGGGGGTTGGGGGGGGGGGGGGACCGACTTCCAGAGTTCTCTTGGGAAGGTCGCGGGGATGTCCAGGGTGAAGGAGACGCAATTCGGATGATTGGGCGGGTTGGGGTGGTTCAGCTGCGTCGCAAAGAAGAAAAAGAAAAGTGAGCGGAGGCACTGAATCCAAAACCCCTCTCGGAGGGAATGAGAAAAGACCAGGTTGCCCACGACGAAGGGGCACTCCCTTCTTGGATCAAGCAAAGGGTCCTTGGGGCCGCACCGCTGGGCTTTATCCCTCAGTAAGCACGATCGAAACATCCGTTCCGATGCAGTGGCCCCAGCCCATTCGGACGGGGAGACCCCGGTCGGCGCAGGGGCAGAGAGCGATGCGACGATGGGCCGTCCGTCGAGAATTGTGCCGTCGGTCCCTTAAAAGGAAAAAAAGAGTGAACGAACAAGCCAAAACTTAAATTCAACGAACGAGAAATCAAATAATCGTTCCCGGGCCACACAAGCTGTGAAGCCACTGGAATATCCTCACGGGCATAGATCACCCCGGGATACAACGAAACGAGAGTTCCGGTTCGAATGGGGCCAGTTGCAAACACACCCACGCCTGAGCCGACAATACTCGATTGGCGGGCGGCGATCGAGAATGGAAGAGGGGGTGGGCAGGGCGACGACGTTGTTTGGGTGTTGTGAGAATCGCAAGCGCACCCGTATGTGTCCGCGTCTATCATTGCTTGCTGATGATTTACATGACGGTGGTGCACAATTGTCAGCATATGCTCGAGTTGCCGCAAAATTGCGTTTTCTACGACTGTTCGCATTTGCGGATCTGCTGCCCGATCTGCGGGCGGATCTTCTGGCCCACTGAGGTGGGAATAGAGCAACTGTAAGATATTAACCTTTGATGGGGGACACGCCGCGACGGCTGGCTCTGCCATACCCGGCAAATTTAGTACCCCGGGTTCTCTTTGTATGTTTGAAATGAAATGAAAGCATGTTCCAGCCGAGCCAATACACTGTTGAGGCAATCCGCGATGCTATGGTGGATTTCTTTACAAGAGGAGGATTCGAAGACTTTTGGATGGAACTCAGCCGAAGCCCGGATACGACAGCTCACTACAGCGTTCCGGTTGATGCAACACAGCTCACAAACTTCAATATGATTTTGGGTCATCTGGTTATAATGTACCCTGACCAGATATTACCTCTGTTTGACGAGGCAGCACGTCAATATCAGAAAGCATTCGTCATCCAGTATCGCGATCAGGGCTTCCTCACGGAGAAGCCTTATCTTCACGTTCGGATCCCAGAGGTACCCCTCTGCCCAGAAATCGCAAAACGTACATTGCCATGCGCCGACGACTTTGGAAAATTGATTATGATCCAAGGTCTGCGGCGGCCCGGCATCCGATGATGTTGACTCCTCGGCTTTGGGCGGTCCAGGAACCATCCTTCGAACGGGAAGCATCAAGATGATCCAAGCCGAGCGCATGTTCCAGTGCGGTGCCTGCAAGAAATTCTGGATTGTCTGCCCCCCACACACACACACACCAGGCGCTCTGGCCGGGGTTTCATCCCCACCTGCCCATCCCCCCACCCAGGTCCAGGCCGAGGTTGCCAACGACTACGAGATTGTCAAGCCGTCGAAGTGCCCCGCCTGTGAGTCGGCCAACGTGAAGCCCGTCGACACGGGCGAGCCGGGCGAGGCCGCCAGCCACGCGCTCAGCAAGGCCTACGCGGAGGCGCGGGCCCAGGGGATCGACATCCTCAGGAGCCGCGACTGCCAGGAGATCAAAGTCCAGGAGCAGGTCTGCCCCCGGCCCGGCCCCCACGGCCCAGCCCCCACGGCCCGGCCCGGCCCGGCCCGGCTCCACCCTCTCACCGCCCAATTGTTTTGCCATCGCATCCGCGCATCCTTCCGGCCCGCTGCGGCCTCCTTCGCCGCCAGATCCAACGGCTCAGCATGGGCAGCGTGCCCCGCTCGTTCGGGGTCATCCTCGAGGACGACCTGACCGGGTCCTGCAAGGCCGGCGACGACGTGGTGGTCCGCATTGGCCGTGGTGGCGGGCATTTCTGTGCACCATCCCATCGCGCACCCCCAATCGATGAATCCCCTGCCCGTCCCCCCCCCCCCCCCCCCCCCCCTCGCCCCCTCGGTCCGCCCAGATCACGGGCACGGTGCACCGGCGGTGGCGCTTCCTGGCGCCCAGCGACCACGGGGAGCAGGACATGGTCATGCGGGCCAACAGCATCCGCATCCTCAACCAGCAGAAGCCCGCATGCCTCGGGTCCCGCGAGGAGTTCGAGGTCTGTGTCGCTCCGTCCCCCGTGTCGCTCCGCCCTCCGGCAGGGTCCAAGAACAAGGATCGCTCATCCTCTCTGCTCATCGGCGCAAGGGCTTCATGATTTCCGTCCATCCGCTCTCCCCATCTCGGCTCCGCAGCAATTCTGGGGGCGCTTCAAGGAGGCCCCGCTGCGTGGGCGCAACTTCATCCTGACCAACGTCTGCCCGCAGCTGTACGGCATGTTTGTGGTCAAGCTGGCCACCATGCTGACCCTCATCGGCGGCGTGCCCCGCAACGACCCCGGCGGCACCCGGGTCCGGGGACAGAGCCACCTGCTCCTCGTCGGCGACCCCGGCACCGGTCCGCCTCCCTCCCCCGGGCCTGCCTCACCCGACGGAAGCCTGCCCAATCATATGCGGCGAGGTGAGCCTGGCCAATCAAATGCGCTGCCACCCCCCTTTTTTTTTGGCCTGCCGCCATTCGCATCGCCACGCCTCCTCCACTCGCCCACATTCACCCCCCCCCCCCCCCCCGGTGGTGGTGGCCGCAGGGAAGTCCCAGTTCCTGAAGTACGCGGCCAAGGTGAGCACCCGGAGCGTCCTGACGACGGGCATCGGCACCACCTCGGCCGGGCTGACCGTCTCGGCGGTCCGCGACCCGGGCGGCGAGTGGATGCTCGAGGCGGGCGCCCTGGTGATGGCCGACGGGGGCCTGTGCTGCATCGACGAGCTCGACTGCATCCGGGAGCACGACCGGGTGGCCGTCCACGAGGCCATGGAGCAGCAGACACTCTCCGTGGCAAAGGTCCCTGTGGGTAGGGGAAGCTATGTGTTTGTGTGTGTTTGTGTGTTTGTGTGTGTGTGGGGGGGGGGGGGGGGGGGGGCGAATGAGTGCCCAGGGGAAAGGCACACAGACAATGTACGTTCCCGTTCAGGGCATGTTCAACCCCACAAGGGGGTCGCCCAGCGGCCGGTCATCATCTCATGCCGTCCGCTCGTTCGAACTCCGAACCTCACCATCACCAAACCCCACCACCGCAATCTGGGCCGCCGCGCCGCCGGGCAGGCCGGCCTGGTGTGCAAGCTGAACGCCCGGGCGACGGTCATCGCGGCCACCAACCCCAAGGGCAAGTACGACCCCCGGGTGGCCCTGCCCGTCAACGTGGCCCTGGCCTCGCCCCTCCTGTCCCGCTTTGACATCGTCATCGTCCTCCGCGACGGGCGCGACGAGAGGTCCGCAGCAACTGTGGGCCCCCGCACCCCATCGCCACTGCCGCGCCGGCACACAGCACCGCCGCTTGCACACAGGCCCAACAGACCCCCGTCCGCAGGCCATCATGCACAGGCCCCCCAAACACAGACGCGCGCATGCCACACGCCGCCACCCGCCCATTTTTCACATTGCCACCTCCCGCTTGGGCTGCCGTTCCGTTCCGGGCCGGGCAGCTGGGACGAGGCCGTCTCGGGGTTCGTCCTGGGCGGCAACAACCCGGCCTTCTCGACGGGCCTGCCGCCTGCCGGCCCCCCGCCCCCCGAGGCCCTCCCGGCCCCGCCCCAGCCCCAGCCGACGGCCCCCATGGGGATGCCGCCGCCCCCCCTTGCCGACGCCCTGGGAGCCAAGGGGACGGGGCCGCCACCCGAGGAGCGGTGGACCCTCACTCGGATGCAAGCCTACATCGCCTACGTCAAGGTCGGCCCCCGTCCCTCCCGCCTCCCCTTCATCGCCTGTGTTAAGGTCCACCGCCCCCTTCCCTCCTTCGTCCCTCCATCTGCGCATCCCCGTACATCTCCACCGCAGTCCAGGCTGCTCGGTCCTCGCACACAGCCTCTTGTTTCCCCTCCCCTCCCTACCCTCCTCCCCCCCCCCCCCACCCGCCGATCCTCGTTGTGTGTGGGGCAGACTTACCTGCGCCCGTCCCTCAGCCGGCCCGCGGAGCTTGTCCTGTCGGCCTACTTCCGCCACCAGCGGCAGGACGAGGAGCGTATGGCCGCCCGGACCACAATCCGCCTCCTCGAGAGCTGCATCCGCCTCTCCCAGGTCCGCCGCCACCGTCACACCCCACACACGCCACCGCCACCTCCGCCACCGCCACCGCCACCGCCACCGCCACCGTCACCGTCACCGTCACCGTCACCGTCACCGTCACCGTCACCGTCACCGTCACCGTCACCGCCTCCGCCACCGCCACCGCCACCGCTACCGTCACCGCCACCGTCACCGCTACCGTCACCGTCACCGCCACTGCCACCGCCACTGCCACTGCCACCGCCATGCACACAAGCTCCCTCACTGCCGCGTCGCAGGCCCACGCCCGGCTGATGTTCCGCAGCGAGGTGATCCTGCAAGACGCGGTCTGTGTGGTGCTGCTGATGGAGGCCTCGACCAGCACCATGACGCCCGTCCCCGTCTCGGCCCCCGCCGCCGCCGCCTCGGCCAACGACGCCCTCCACGCCGCCTTCCCGGCGGCCCCCGACCTGGACTACGCCTACCGCGAGCAGCGGGTCCTGGTGGCCCTGGGCCTCTACGAGGCCATCTCCCGGCTGCAGATGCAGTCGGCCCGCCTGGGGGCCGATGGGGCCGGCAAGGCGGGGCTGCCGGGCAGCCAGTGGGCGGGCCTGCTGCCCAGCGATGAGAAGCCCGTGGGGGGCGGGGGAGATGACGAGGGCGCGAGTGGCGGCGAGGAGGGAGGAGGAGGAGGTGGTGGCGAGGATGAGGGCGACGATGGGGAGGAGGAGGGCGGGAGGCCCCGGGTGCGGGGCGTGCGGCCTCGGGGCATGACCCCGGCCGAGGTGGCCGACCAGCACCGAATCCTGACCCAAGAGCAGGAGCAGGCGGCAGCGGCCGAGGGGGTCAACCCACCGCCCGACCGGCGGCGCGCTTCCCCGCCCGCCGGGGGGGTGCCGGCCACCCCGGGGAAGCGCCTGCGCCGCTCGGTGGTGGAGGATGACGATGCCGATGAGGACGCGCCGGCCGGGGAGCAGCAGGCAGCGCACCCGCTTCGGGCAACTCAGCGACCCGAGGCCAAAAAACCCGGTGGCGAGGCGAGGGCGGACGATGCCGGGGTTCTGGGGGGCGATGAGGCCCCTCTCGTGCAGCAGCAGCAGCAGAGCGGACCGCCCCTCTCGGAGCCGGTGCCCTCTCTGGCCGCGTCCGGCTACTCAGCGGTGCCGGAACTCGATACCCAATTTGCGGCCGCTGTGGATCCGTTCTACTTCCAGGTCTGCAAGCAGGCCCATGTGATCATCACACCTGACTTCTCTGGCCCGCAGGACCACATGGACGAGCGATTGGGGGCAAAGATCGAGGCCCGCGACCGCAAAAGTCGCGACCAATCCCCCCCAAAACGATGACGACGGCTGCCTGCTGTCAGACCGTCATGCCGACCCCTCCGCCGTCTCATGACGCAAGTTTTCCTGGATTCCCAAGTTGCTGTGGCCCGGTTTCAAGACATCCCTGATGAAGAAAATCCGGGGCACGGCTACCGCAAGCTCCTAGAAAGAGACGCAGCCATGGGGAAAACTTGGCTGCTCTGGGATTCACAATTGGGCAAAAAGGTGGTTGTGAAGGAGGTTGTTTGTCAATCTGCCGCGCAACGCGACCAAGCTGTTAGCGAGTTGCTTGCTCGGACGACTTTGCAGCCACACCGCAATATTCTCCCCTGCATTGGCATCTTCACACGGGACACTGCCGAAGGTGATCTGCTCGTATGCATTGTTTCGGAGTATTGTGGAACTGATAACATGGACAACTCCGTCAAGAATTTATCCTTCGAAAATCGGTGCAGAATGGCTCGCGAGCTGCTTGAGGGTGTCGAGTCTCTCCAAAGGGCACAGATATGGCACCATAACCTGAAGGCCTGTCTTGCTTCTGTTATCGCCGAGTCTCACCAACCACAACCAACCCTCCAAACGCACAGCCCGGGAATGTCCTCTTCCGGGGCGATTCTGACGGTCTCACACACCCCGTCCTGACCGACTTCGGGGCATCCTCCCTGCACGGAGGCCACCCTGGTGAATTCTCTGCACCGGAGCTCTCCCCGGCTTACCAGACAGCCCCCGACCAGCGGGCAGACCTCTTCTCGGCGGGCCTGCTGCTCCTCTGCCTGTACGCCGGCATGGACGGGCACGACCTGCACCTCTTCACGCACCCGGTGGCCCCCTGGCAGATGGCCGAGTCCGATCTGCATGGCCGGGTCCGGTCCCGCCTGGGCCAGTGCGGCTGTCCCCCATCGGCTATCCAGGCCGTGCTGGGCCTGCTCTCGTTCGACCCCAGCCGGCGGCCCCCACCGGCCAGCCTCGTGCCCACCCTCGCCGACGCGGGTCTGTCTGCCGCCCCGCCCCTCGAACTCATCTGGATCCCCCCCCCCCCCCCCCAGGGTGCGTCATGCCCATGTCCATGCCCATGCCCATGCCCATGGCGGGCCTCGTGTCGATGGCCCAGCAGCAGCCTGGTCGGCACCTGCTCCCCCCTTCCGCCACAACCGCAACCGCCACGACCGTCTCCCTCCCCCCGTCTCTCCCTCCTCCTCCTCCTCCCCCCCGGATCTCCTATCCTTCGACACTCCCTCCTGTTGTCGATCATCCCACCCTCTGGCTTCCATCTCCACCCACAGCCGCTCTCGCGCCCAGCACGCCCGTCTCCACGTCAACCAGCCCCGCGCCCCTGCTGCCACAGCCCCCGGTCACCGAGATCTCTGCAGGTCCAGCCTACTCTTCACCACCAACCACCACCACAACCACAACCACCACCGACCACCACCGACCACCAATCACCAATCACCACCAATCACCCACCACCAACCACCACCTTTCGAGGTGTCGTTCCCTCTGTGGTGATGGGCCGCCCGCCGGTCTGACTCGCCTCCCGCCCCTTTCCCATCCTCCGCCCGTTGATGTGATGCTGATTACAGACCTGACGGGCTGCCTGGCCGACGATGCCGAGCTGCCGCCCGAGCAGCCCGAGGCCCCCGGGGCGCCCTCGGTGCCCATCGAGAGCCACCCCGAGCTGCTGCCCACCAACCCGCCCGCGCCAACGCCGACCCTCCCCATGACTGTGCCCATGCCCATGCCCATGCCCGGCCCCGGCATGACCCCGCAGCCCATGGTGCTGGTGCAGCAGCCACCGTCGGTCTGTTGGGACGGTCGCAATCGCCCCCCATCACCATTCTCCTGCCTCCCCAGCTGGCCGTGCCACCCGCGACCGCCTCCGCCCAGCCGGGCGCCGCCGCCGCCCCGGGGGCCGATCTGGCCATGGCCTTGGCCGTGGCGGCGGACGGGGACGAGAACCTGTCCATCGCCGCCTCGGCCACCTCGGACGACGGCAGCAGCGCCTCCGATGGCGACGACCACCTCTCCATCCGGATCGAGGTGGAGGGCCAGGGCCAGGGCCAGGGCCGGCCCCAGCAGGGCCAGGGCCAGGGCCAGGGCCAGGGCCAGGGCCAGGGCCAGGGCCAGGGCCAGGGCCAGGGCCAGGGCCAGGGCCAGGAGGGGCAGAAGCCCGGCGAGAAGAAGAAGCGCAGTAACCGGCGGGCCCGCCGGCGCAACCAGAAGCAGCGCGCCGAGGCGGAGGCCAAGCGGCGCGAGGAGGAGCAGGCCCAGGAGAAGCAGAAGGAGAAGGAGCGCAAGCGCGCCGAGCAGGAGGAGGAGCGCCGCCAGGCCGAGGAGCGCGCTGCCGAGGCCAAGCGGCAGCAGGAGCAGCACGAGCACGACCAGGCCCTGCGGCGCGAGCGCAAGCAGCGCCAGCGCGAGCAGAAGGAGGCCCAGCGAAAAAAGCAGGCCGCGGTCCGTGGCTGTGTGGAAGGCGGTGTATGCGTGTGCGACTGCTGGCCCCACTGGCCTCACCTGTGGTCTCCCCGTGCGCGCGCTCGGGATTGCCGGCTGGGGATTTGTCGGCTGGGGATTTGTCGGCTCGGGTGGCGGCGGGTCCAGGCCGGCCCCATCGAGGAGGAGGTCGTCTGCGCCCAGGGCAACAGCCCGGCCCCGCCAACCCCCGCCGTCGTGGAGGCGCCCGCCCGTCCCCCCCTCGGCGGGCATCTGCCTCGCGGCCCCGGCCGAGGCGGCCCCATGACCATGGCGATGGCCGCCGCGGGGCCCGCCGACCCGAAGCAGCAGCCGGCCGCCGGTGGGGCCGAGCAGCCCAAGAAGAAGGAGGAGCGTCCGTCTTCCCCCCCCCACCCCCCCCCCCCCCACACACACACACACACACACACACTGCCCTGGGGCGGGGGATGGCGTGGCGTGGACCCCGGAGATGAGGATTTAGGATTAGTTGCGCGTGGGAAGGGCGGCGGGTGAAAAGGATCTCATCCAGTCGCGCCCCGCCCTGCTCTGCACTGCGCTGCTCTCTCCTTGCTCCTGCTCCCCCCTCTCCTCTCCGCTTGCCCGCCCGCATGGCCCCAGTCAAGACGGACTGCTGCTGCATCTTCCTGGGCTGCATCAGCTGCTGCTGCTGCTGCGGCCTCTGCTGAGGCGGCCCCCGCCGCCGCCCCGGCAACTGTCGGCCGTCGGACCGATGGCCCCTCGTATCGCCTGGACATATGGGGCGCCGGGATTCGGCCTTTCCCCCCCTCCCCTTCCCGCCTCGCTGCCCCCGATTTAATCGGTCGGCCGGACGACCGCCCCCGAGATCCGGAATTTCTTGCTCGCCTCTTTCCTTCCTCCCCCCACCCACCGCCTCCGCCGCCCCGAATTTTTCGTTTCGTTTCTTTTTTTCCCCCGAGTGGAGCGGATCGGCAGCGGCAGCGGCAGCGGCAGCGGCAGCGGCAGCGGCATTCGTTTTTCCCCCGGCTCCCACCCCACCCCACCCCTCCGCACCGCCCCATTTTCATTGGTTCGACCGGGCGCACCATGAGTGTCACCCCTCGAATATTCCAGCAGTGAGTGCCTCCCCTTGAATGGGCCGGGCCTGGGACTGGAAGGGGGTGAAATACGCGCGGGTCTTCCGGGCCGTCAGCCGGCAAGAACGGGAGCAGGAACGGGGAGCAGGAGCGGGAGCAGGAACGGGAGACGACAAACCGCGGCCGACGGGGAAGCCGACGGGAGAGGGTGGGGGGAGTGAGTCGGAGGGGCTGTTGTTGTTATCGCAGGGAGAAGTTACAGTGCGGCATGCCCATGTCCATGCCGATGCGGGCGAGGGGGGTTGGGGTGGGGGGGCGAGTCGGAGACGGGACGCGAGCGAGGCCCGGCTTAGCGGGTCCCGTAGCCGGAGCCCTGGCTGGCCGAGAGGGTCGAGTAGGACAGCGTCCGGCGCGACCTGCACAGGGGCCCGAGCGGGCGGGTTGTGTGAGGGGCAGGGCAGGATGGGGCAGGATGGGGCAGGATGGGGCAGGATGGGGCAGGATGGGGCGGGGCGGGGCGGGGCAGGGCGTGACGGACCGCTGGCGCCAGTAGAGGAAGTAGAAGGCGACCCCGCCGCCGGTGATGGCGCAGACCATCAGCACGATGAAGACGATCCAGCCCGCACCCAGGCCCGGGTGGATGGGGGTCGGGAAGGGCGACACTGCAAGAGGAGACGGGGGGGAGGGGAGGGGGCGATGAGGGCGGCGCGCATGAGCCGAGGGCCGGCCAGGCGGTGGGGCCCGGCCAAGAGGGGGTGGGTGTCAGAAGTCCACGGAGCGTCACCGAGCGATCTCTCAGACGGCACTTCCTATTAATGTTTGATGGATTGGATTTCATCATCTTCCTCTCGCTCCCTCCCATGCGAGGCAGGCGGGCGGGCGGGCGGGCGGGCGGGCGGGCGGGCGGGCGTGGCGGACCGCAAGTCTCATAGGACCAGTTGTGGCAAGTGGCCGTGGCGGGGCCCACCTTGTCGCCGTCCATGCACCGGGCCACACCCAGATCGTTGCACCAGCCGCAGCGGCTGTCGGCCGTGCACTTGTCGCAGGTCCGGTGGGTGTCGCACTGGGCAAGGGCTGCACGGGCCAAAGGGGCGAGACGAAAGGGGTGAGCCATCACGTCACGTGCCCAGACCGGGGCAGAGGAGGGAGGAGGGAGGGAGGGAGGGAGGGGGAGGGAGGGAGGGAGGGAGGGAGGGAGGGAGGGAGGGAGGGAGGGAGGGAGGGAGGCCAACCCAACGGACGGGTGCACTTGCCGAAGTTCCAGTTGCGGCACGAGCCGGTGACGGGGCCGGTCGAGTTGCCCGACTGGCAGCGGATGTCCACCTCGTCGTCGTCGCAGAACCCGCAGTGGGCGTCTGCTCGGGCCGCACCAACCCGCAGCCAACAAGCAGGTCGGTGAGAAGGGCGACGCGACGCGACGCGACGCGACGGGATGCGGCTATTCTTTGTGGGTCCCGGTTTCCCCCCGTGGATCCTCCGGGTGGAATGCGCACTGGCCGGAGGGGCGAGGGGCGAGGGGCGGTGGGCGAGGGCGGGGGAGCGACGGACCGGCGGCGCAGTCGTCGCAGGTGGTGTGCGAGGCGCACGAGGGCGGGGCGGCGCACTGGCGGGCGTCCTGGATCCAGTCGGGGCAGGTCCCGTTGGCGGGGCCGTGGGCGTTGCCCATCATGCAGGTCTTCTGGGAGGGGCAGTAGCCGCAGTAGGGCGAGGACAGGCAGTCGCCGCAGTCGGCGTTGCGGGGGCACTCGGGGCAGCCCTCGGGCTCCTTGGTCCACTCGAAGCAGTCCCCGAAGATGGGCCCGTCGCGGGTGCCCGGGAAGCAGGCCTCGGTCGGGTGGGGGTAGCTGGGCGTGTTGAAGCACCAGCCGCAGTTCACGGAGGCCGTGCAGTCGTCGCAGGTCAGCAGGCTGGAGCAGTCTGCCGTGCCGTGCCGAAGGTGCGATGTGTGAGGGTGGAAGTCCCAGCAGCATCGTGGGGCGGGGTGGGTGGGCGGGAAGGGGGCGGGACCGGACCGTCGGGGCAGGTCTTGGAGCGCCAGACGGGGCAGCTCTCGTAGAGGGGCTCGCCGTCGCCCGAGAGGCAGGCCTGCTTGGAGGCGCACCAGCCGCAGGTGGGCGAGCGCTTGGTGCAGGTGGCGCAGTCGGTCTGGAAGAGGCACTCGTCGAAGGTGTACACCCAGAGCTCATCGGAGATACTGTCGTGGAGCAGGTCATAGCCGCCGAAGACGTAGATCTGCAGGGAGACGAATCGGCATGAAGGTCGTCGCAAGGGGTCCGTGCGACCCGAAGGGCGGGGCGGGGGGTGAGGAGCCCGGACGGACGGACCTGGTTGAAGGAAATCTCGGCACCCATGAAGCGCAGCTGGGCCGGGTGGTTGGTGGCGAAGGGCTCGCGCGAGTACCAGGTGTGCTCGTCTGTAGGGGCCGCAACACAGGTCAGGGCAATGAGACCGGAGGACGGGAGGAGGGGGACGGACCCTCGTTGTACCAGTAGGTGCTCAGGTCGGAGACAGAGCCACCCCAGGTCAGCATGATGTTGCCTACGGAACCCTGGGTCAGAGAGCGGGGTGAGAAGAAAAAGAGGCCAAACCAATATCGAAGGCGAAGTGGCCATGCCGCAGGGGAACATCATCGGGCCGGTACGAGTTCTCGGACCAGCTGGCGCGGATGGCCGAGGACATGTGGAAGCTCCAGACATCCATCGAGTTCGAGCCAGTCTTCAGCTGGCCACCTAATAAAGCAAATCAACAAACACGGGAATGAGTTGTGACTTGTGACAAACAGCGGGCCGCGGGCATTATGGCAAGCTCTCGGGCAACAGACCGTGCAGGGTGAGATGAATATCGAAGGGATCAGGCATGCCCTCGCAGGCGGTCATAACAACCGAGTGGAAGACGCGTGCAGGGGGACGAGAAGGAGTCAGGATCTCGATCCAGGCGTTGTCAGCAATGCTGTAAGCCCACATGTCGTTCACAGTGGCAGCGGCAGTAGCACCACCGAACATAATCATACGGCTCTCAGCGCAATCAGCGTTGACAGTGTGGCCATAACGGGGCTGGAAAGGAAGAGGATCATTAATCTGGAACCACTGCATCTGGTCTATTTCGAGAGCGGAATGATTGGCCACATTAGAATAAAAACGACGGACCAAAGTCGAAGTACCAGAAGTCAGCAAGAACGCCATCAAGATTCTTACCACCCAAGCAGTACTGCGGAAGAATAGATCAGAGGGATTCGGGGAAAATGTTTGTTGCAAACCATCTTCGTCTTCCCCACAATGTTGCACGTGTGCCAACGGCGAGGAGGTGGAACAACCGAGCCGGGCTTGGCCTTGATCACAGTCCAGTTCTTGTTGACGGTGTCGAAGAGCCAAAGGTCATTCAGGTCATCAAGGCTTCCGTCAGCAGTCGGCCCGAAACCGCCGAAGAGAACGCCGTAGGTGTCGTCCTTAATCTCCCAGGAGTGGCCATAACGAGCAGAAGGGGAGACGCCCTTTTGCTCAACCAGGGTCCACATGTTCGGGAGGGCCGAAACCAACCCGATGGTTAGGAAGAGCGCACAAAGGAAGGCGCGCATTTGAGCAAAAGGTGAAGTTCTCTCTTGCCCCGGAGCTATAGGCGATGTCTTGTGTGTTCCAACCCGTCAAACGTGTTCGCAGTGAAGACGGGCAGCCAGAAACTGACCGACAACCAGAAACGGATGGCACATCGTTATTTTCAAGGCTTCCAGCCGAAATTCTCGATATAATATTTCGCGAAACGGGAACGGCCGGATTATTTGCGGTCTGTTATCCGACTTTGCTCTGCTCACGCTTCCCCCCAGCTCTTAGAAAGCTGTCACACTCTCCGCACATTAATCCACGCAGGATGTTTCCGCCTATTTCTCTCTGATCTGGGTACCAATCGGTTCTCCTCGGAGCACTTCCCGCAGGCCTTGAGCCACTTTCGGAACCTTCGAGCGATTGACGTCGGTTGGCGCACGGATCCTTCGGATGCATTTCTCATCCCACTGGGCAAGGCCTGCGGGAAGGTACTCAGAGAACTCCAGATGGGGTCTGCCGCTCCCTTGGGCGATGATGCCGCATCACCACGCCCCGATTGCGCGTATAGGGGTGTCTCGTTGACCTCCAAGACGATTGCCCGGTTCGCGTCACTGGCTCCTCACCTGGAGACACTCTCCATCCGCGGTGACCCCAAGTCCGCCGCCCCGGCCTGCCGAGGGCACTCGGCCCTCCTTTCCTGTGTTTGGGTTCCCTGCTCACGGCTCTTTTTTACGCACACACCGCGTGCCCACGCAGTCCGGCGATCGACGGGGTCATTCAGGCGGTCTGCAAGAGCATGCCCCACCTGCGGGCCCTCCACCTGGCCTCGGCGCCGGGCCTGCGGAAGCCCAACATCGCCCTGGGCCAGCTGGCCGACCTCGAGATGACCCACTGCATCAGCCTGCAGGTGGTCTCCATCAAGAAGGTCCGCCCCAGCCACCCCCCCCGCTTGCCTCCACGGCACAGGCACGCGCACCCTCCCTGCCGCATGCCCCGCACACTCAGCGGGGCGCACAGATGAACCCGCGAGCCACGCGGCGGTTGCTCACATCCTGCCGTCACCCCCACCCAACCCCGGGTTGGATCCACCACGCCCCTCCAGATCCTGGGCCACTGCCCCAGCATCGAGCGGCTCTCGCTGGCCTACACGCCCATCACGGCGGTCGTGTTGAAGGCCCTGGGGCGGTGCTGCCCCCGGCTGCGCTCCCTCGACCTGGAGAACGCATACCGGACCCGCCACCGCGACGCAGCCCGCCTGCTGGACGACATGGCCGCTGCGTCTGTCCCCGCCCACCCAGGAGGGGGAGGGAGGAGGAGGAGGAGGAGGAGGAGGAGGAGGAGGAGGAGGAGGAGGAGGGGGGGGGGGGGGGGGGGGGGGGGCGACCACGTCTCTCCGCCAACATCCGCCGCCCCGCCGTCGGCGGTCTCCTCCCGGGGTGGCTGCTGTGCAGGTGCCCCCACCTGGAGCGGCTCAACATCAACGAATGCACGGCCTTCCTCGAGGGCGGTCCGCACTCCTGCCACGGCCACCTCCCCGCTCCGAACCCCACCATCACACGCACGTCCCTCGCCGACGGCGGGCGGCTGAGCTGACCCACACAGACGCCCACCTCCCGTCCTGCTGCATCCCGCATGCTGCTGACCTGGCTGACATGCGTCTGTGTGCGTGCGTGCCTGCGCTGGGCTCCTCTGGACCCGGCCAGACCTGCTCCGGGTCGAGCGGCCCTTCGCGGCCCTCCGCGAGCTGCACGCGTATATCCCGCTGCCCCGGCGGGGCCCGGCAGTGGCCTCGCGGCGGCCCCTGGCCACCATCGAGTGGCCCGCGGCCCCCGGGGTGCCCCTCCGGGTGGTGACCGCCCCGCCCCAGCCGCCCCGCGACCTGGCCATGGACCTGGCCATGGACCCTCCGGCCGGCCCCGCCGGGGCAACGGCCACCGCAACGGCCACCGCAACGGCCACGGCCCCGCCGACCCTCCCCCGAGGGATGTGATCCCCCTGACCGGACGCCTGAACACACGGACCTATCGGATTCGATTCCCCGGGTTCCACACACCCCCCCCCCCCCCTCCCTCCCTCCCTCCCCCCTGCCCCTCCATTCCCGTGCCCTCAGCCTCTCTTTGGCGGACGGGGCGGGGGCGCCTCCTGTTGTTAAACCACGACCCGGTGCTACAAGATACACAGAGTCCCCGGAGGGCGGGCTCACACCACACCCGCCCTCCCTCCCGGCACCGCCGCCGCCACCACCCGGGGGTGGCCGGGCGGCCCGCCCATCCATGCTTCCCACCCATCGGGACGCACTGCACTCCGGTTGGCTCAAGGGGGCAGCAGCGGGCCTCTTCAGGCGCTGGTGGGGGCAGGGGCATCGGCCGCCGGCTGCTGGGGGGCGGGCGAGGGCGAGCGGCGCTCCTCCTTGGCGGGCGACTTGTCGGCGCGGGGCGAGGGCGACCGCGAGGCGCGCTTCTCCTCCTTGGCGGGCGAGTGCGACCGGGACGAGCGCTTCTCCTCCTTGGCGGGCGACCTACCAGAGATGGAGGGGAGGAGGGATGAGCAAGGACGGGGACGCCGGGGGCAAAGGGGCGCGAGGAAGGAAGGAGGAAGGAAGAAGGAAGGAGGTGCGGACCGGTTGCGGGAGTCGCGGCGAGGGGAGCGGTCGTCCGACCGGCGAGACGAGCGCCGGGGCGAGCGGGAGTCGCGCCGGGGGGATTCACGCCGAGGAGAGTCGCGCCGGGGCGAGGACCGCCGAGGAGAATCACGCCGGGGCGAGCGGGAGTCGCGCCGGGGCGAGCGAGACCGTGGGCGGTGAGAGCGAGAGGGGGAGCGCGAGTGCCGGCGGTCGGGGGAGCTGTCCGCGAGAGGAGAGGGTCAGACGGACGGCGCTCGAAAGCGAGGAGACCAGACCGATCCCGAGGGTCGCGGCCCCGGCGAGGGCAATTCCGGGCAAAGTGGCCGTACTCGCTGGAATGCAAAGCAATGAGGGATCATCTGGGAGCTCCCAAACAACAAACCCGCAGTTGTAGCATTTCAGATCGCGACGCTCCTCGTTGAAGTGGCCAGAGTCCTTGGTCCACTACAGAAAATCGTGCCGTGAGTCAAGGAGCACGAAAATACGGCAGTCGAACCTCAACAGCGATGCGGGACCCCAGCAGATCATAACCGTGGAGCTCTTTAATGGCTCTTTCGGCATCACGATCATCTTCATAAGTCACAAAGGCAAAGGAGCGGCGAATCTCATGCCGCTTCAGCCGGCCATAACGCTCGAAGAGGTCCCGAATATCCTGACCAAAAAATAGTTAAAGTCTAGGCGATCTTAATGGAACAAACACTTTCGCGAGCGCTGGGCGAAATCCGAGCAACGAAAAGAGCCATTGTGCAACAATGCCGAGGTCCAAGACACACAAGAACACAGCCTTTTCACCACTTTCCCCCACCGACATTTTGTCCTCGAACTCTGATCTTTGATTTTTGGTGGAAAAGGCGGAGTTTGATTTGGTGGAGAAAAATCCGCAGCGATGCTGCGGGAAAGAAAGAGAGGAACGCGCCCACCTCATGTGCGCCAGCGGCTGACTTGGAAGGCACGCTGGTGGCTCGCCTGATCGGTCCCGGCAGCAGCCACGGTCCGGGCCCGGGCTGCTGCGACTGCTGCTGTACTCGTGGGACGAGCGATTGGGGCAGATGATGCGGATGCCACCCCTCCCGCGAACATCTGCGCTGCTGCAGTCTCGTGTCCGATGCCAGCTCCGCCGTCAACGAGCCGGGCAACTGGACGTGTCACAGGGACCCCGACACCGCTCACTAGAATTGAGGGCAAAACGGTCGAGTGTCAGCTGGGATTGCAATGGGGGGGAGGGAGGGAGGGAGGGGGGGGGAGGGGGGGAAGGGGGGAAGGGGAGGCGGACCTTTGATGGGGACAGTGGGATGCGTGGGAAACGACGCAGGCGTCAACTTGGGCGAATTGCTGATCAAAAAAAGAGCGTGAGCAAGCCACCGCGAAAGGGTGGCACGGACAGGGGACCGATTCCCTCGCCACCGTCGAGGCGGGCCATGTTGTATGGCTCGGGGCAATTGAAAATGTACCACTGACCCCAATTTGTGGGGAGATTGAGAGCTGCCACAACATCCGACTGGAGTGGCTGAATCAAGCCCTGGAAATGAATGATGACACGCATAGGAGGGGGCGCTGAAATTCTCCGACCTCGACCTTCTCATCCACCACCATATTCACCCAGATCTTCTTCCTAAAGGGGCGATTGAGCGGGCGGCGTGTGGACGTATGGAGACAGACAAATCGTAGTAGACCACCCGATACGTCTCTGCAGTGATGTACAGGCTGTAGTCAAGATCGCCCAGGAGAACGCGCTCCATTTCTGTGGGGTGCGAAAGGTAACATGAGTTCAATCACGAGCCAACAGCAGACTGTTGAGCTCCCGGATGGTCAGAGACCCGTTTGAGCACAGACAAAAGCTCTTCGACGAGCAGGACACGTCCTAGTTTGGGGTGATGGGGGTAAGGGCAGGAGATTTGGGAGACAGACGTCCCACGCCTTCGAGGCGATCATAATCGTGGTAAACACAAGCCGTTCCCAGTTAAGACCCGTTATCGCGAAGAAGGGACACTTTTCCAGAAAGCGTTCCATGTAGGTGAGAGCAGCAATCAGGCTGGGGAGTGTGAGGAAGAGCGAAAAGAAGACAAACAGACCATTCCGGCTCGACTTGGGCCCGACGAAAGAGCGCATAAATGTGCTTGTAAATCTTCATGAAGTCTGGAGGAGGTACCTGAAGGTGTTCTGACCCCCGGGCGGGCGTGGCAGTTGGTGGGAGAACCACAGCCTTGACTTCTTGCTGAACGCTCACTACTGGATCTGTCGATGATCCTGCCTGAGATCCACTTGCGTTGGAGGGTCCCATGAGACCCTGAATGGGGGGCGGAGGATCCGTGGTGGTGCTTGTGGGAGGAGGGAAGGATCCAGCAGCTCCGCTGGAACTCGTGGGGAGCGCACGGTGATCGTCGAAGATGTCGTAGGGATCCTCGACACCCTGGAAAACACCCGGCTTGACACGCTCCTCGTAACTCTTTTTGATGATTCCGTAAATTGCTGCGGCCACACCTTGAACAGTGCGATTCATCTGCAGTCCGTGGCTCATTGTTATTGAGAGATGGTGTTGTTAGGTGGGATAGATAAAAGAAGGTGAGCACGAGAAGGAAAGAGCGAGGATCACGCTGCGAGGAATGTGTCGACTGCGAATTTCCCTGCGTGTGTAATCAACCGGGGTGGATATCAATCAACGTCTTTCCCGGCTTGTGCGGAGCCCCGCAAGCACATCGAAAAACCTTGAAAGAGCGGCACACAATGCGCCCAATGAGCCATGGATGGCAAAAGCGAAAGAAGCGATTGTCATTCTTTTTTTCGGATGCGTCGTCGTTCTCAATGCATGGTGAAGCGACCCTCCGCAGTCCGCCAGATTCTCGGAGAGAAATAAAATGAAACAGCAGAGAAAAATTGCGCTCAGGCAAACAGAACAAAACGGGAGTCGCAATCGAGGAGGATAGATTGGGAGGGAGAGAAAACACGAAAGAGGGGAAGGAACCGAGATGCGCCACACGCACCAATCGTCCAGATCAACCCATTTTCGCCAATAAATAAGATGATGAGGTCCCGCATCACGCAAACAGGGGAAGGAGGGGGACACGGTTGACACACCCTTTTGAAGCGTGGGGCTTAGGACGACAGGGGGAAGATGTTGAAGGCGTCAAAGATCCATAACTGGAAGATCAGAGTCGCCGGCCAGAGCACCGTGGTGAGGATGATAGCCCCAAAGGCCAGTTGTGCCCCTGTGTCATATCTGTCGGTGGGGCAGGTGGGTGGCGGAGTGTGGGTGGGTGTGCGAGGAACGAACCCGGGAGGAGGTTCTGGGAAGGGAGGACAGACTCTTTGGTGATGGTGAACATGCTCATGGCGCACGGCACACAGGCAATCGTCGACTGCGGCAGGCGGCAGGGACGACCAAGGCGAAGGGCGAAATGGAGCGTGAGATCAGATGCCGCGCGCGGACACGCCGGGCGCAAGGTCATGCCTGAGACGGACCGTGACACGGGCCGGGAGGCCCTCGAGCCCGAAGAGCCAAGTGAAGCAGATGGACAGCGGAATGCAGCCTACCGGGAGGGAGGGGGGGGGGGGGGGGGGATGACCACAATCACCGGGGGCGGGACGAGGCCCCCATCATGGGCAAGCGGGCCACGAGGCGCAGCGGGGCGGGCGTGGCAGGGCCGGAGGGGGCGGGCGCGGACCGAGCAGCTTGGTGAAGGTGGCGAAGACGGTGTACAGGCGGGCCCCCTTGGGCAGGATCGAGCACTGGTACCCGCCGCACTTGCCGCAGCAGCAGCAGCAGGCCCCGTTGCTGGTGGGTGGCGGCAGTGGCGAAGAGGGCAGTGGGCGGCAATGAGCACCAGAAGGGACACGGAGGGGGAAGGCCGCGAAGAGGATGCCCCTTGCCTTCCCCGCCCACCCGGTGTGCTGCATGTGTGTGTGCGGGGACGCCCGGGTGCGGACCAGTCGCACTGCATGAGCGACCAGAACCATTTGCTGAAGCAGCTGCCCGCCCTGCGGGCCTCCCGGAGGGGCCACATGTAGCCCTTCTCGGTCGAGGCGGGCTCGCCCGAGGTCGCCTTGCGCGGGGTGGGAGGGGTGGAGGCCAGCCTGCAGCCCAGGGGGAATACAGATCGGAAGGCCATCATGGTGATGCGCAAAGATGTGTTGGTGGAGGGCGGAGGGAGGGAGGGGCGGGCAGACATGAAGAGGCCCATGTTAAACACCGACAGGCCGAGGGTGGCTTCGGCCAGGGTGTGGATGAAGTTGTCCAGGATGGTGGGCAGCTTCTGGCCCGTGAAGGACCAGCACAGGCCCACGATGGCGGCGATGATCAGGGGGGACTTGAAGACTTCCTTCACCAGCTTCTTCGCCACTGTGGGCGCAAAAAAGGCGGGGGACGGGGGTGGGGTGGGGGGTGGGTGAGGTGTCAGGGTGCGCAAACAGGCAACCGAGATGAGCAGGACGAGGCGGTGTGACCCATGGGGAACAGACACTTGCCGGGTGTGAGCTTCGGGGGCATGACCATGACGGGGGCTGCTGGCACAGGCGGAACCGCCATAGGGGGAACGACACCATCGGGGGCATGCGAGGACAGGTCGACCACTGTGGGTACGGGGGCAGGAAGGGGCGCGGGAGCCGGGACAGGGACGGGAGCCGGGGTCAGGGCGGCGGCGGGGATGGGTTTCAGGGATTTGATGATTTCCATTTGGGCAAGAACCATCGGGGTGTGCACCATCAGGTTGATGAAGGTCGGCAACACCGAGTAGGCATCTGCACCCGTCCCGTAGATGTCGTGCAGAATGGGCAGTCCCAAAATGATGTTGTTTGTCTGCGGCGAGACAAAAGAAAGAAAAAAAAAAATACAGTGAGTGTCAAGGGGCCGAAGACAAGGGCGCGGGAATCCGACTCACAAGGTCACAGCATCATGATAGAGGGTGGCGGGAGTGCGCATGAAGAACGCAGACCCAAGAAGACGGCATCCATAGAGAGAGGAGAATCGTGAGCGTCGACGCGGAAAGGAAAGGCTCTTTTGGCTCGGCTGATGCCGGGACGGTGGTGAGGGTGGGGGTCGGGGTTGGGGTGGGTCGTTGGGAGGAGAGAGGAACAATCTTTGAACTTCCTTCCTCTTCAGCAACGAGAGGTTTGAGCTCAATATCGGGCTTGGTCCGGAGAAAGAGCTTCTCAAACACCCGATACAAGGCAGTGCAGAGGAAGAAGAAGAGCCAGAGGAATATTCTCAGGGACAAGTGGACTAAGACACCTGCCCACTGCAGTGTGTAAATGTTTGTGTTGGCCAGGGCCCGGAGAACCAGGGCTGGCTGGGCAACCACGTATGCGTATCGATTCAGAGTGGCCAGCTTGCTTTTGTCAATGAGGCCAATCCGGCCAAAAATATAGCCAACCATCAGCACCATGAGCACAGGGACAGTGGCATTCGCAATGACAGAGAGGTCTAACATTGTCCCACAAATATAGGGGCGAGCGCGGGGCGAAGGCAGCTATCATTTTCCGTTTCGATTTTTTGGTTGGAGCCAGCTGTGCATGTCTCAACGATTTTTTGCCCCGAACGTGGCGAATACTGGCGGTAAGATTTTATTGGCTGCTCAGGATCGTCATCACAACCATTCCATTCATACAATCAAACCTGTCCGTCTTTTTTCTGCTGACCACCCGATGATTCATGCCTTTTTCAGAGGGTGGATAACAGCCCCCCCGAAATGTTTTCGAGAAAGCCGAAAGCTTTCAGAGTCCCTGATCATCCCGATCCCAATCGACCCTCTCCCTCATTCTCTCCAAAGTCCTACGCCAACGTCCTGATGTTTTACCCTGAACCACGTGTCAGTGACATTTCTGGTTTTTGGGGAGTTCATTGCTTTCTTCTCGATAGCGACCGACCTCTCGGGTGAGTTCCACCACACCCACTCCGCACACCCTCCACCCGCACGCCCGCTCGTTGAGTCGCTCCCCAGCAAGGCACGACCCGAACTACCACTACCAGCCGCCCTACCTCAGCGATGGAGCGTCTGTTCCCCTCCTGTGTCATTCCCTCGGAGCCACACACGGTCCTTCTCCTCGCCCCTTGTAGGATTGAGCGCATCGCCACGCAGAACGCCAAGCTGACCAGCGGCGACTCTTCCTCACTGTCTGTCGTTTGCGATGTGCAACTGGCGGCCCCGTCGGGGTTTTGGGACAGGCTGGGGCTGGGGCTGGGGCTGTCGCTGGGGCGTCGCTGGGGCTGGGGCTGGGGCTGGGGCTGGGGCTGGGGCTGTCGCTGGGGCGTCGCTGGGGCTGGGGCTGGGGCTGGGGCTGGGGCTGGGGCTGGGGCTGGGGCTGGGGCTGGGGCTGGGGCTGGGGCTGTCGCTGGGGCGTCGCTGGGGCTGGGGCTGGGGCTGGGGCTGTCGCTGGGGCGTCGCTGGGGCTGGGGCTGGGGCTGGGGCTGGGGCTGGGGCTGGGGCTGGTTCTGTTGGAGTTCCCATTCCCCCCTCCCTCCCTCCCCCTCCCTCCCCCCTCCCCCCCCCCCCCCCCCCGGGTGCTGCTGTTTGCAGCCCCTCATCGTCCCGGATCCGCTCCTCCGTGGGGGCCTTTCCGCCGAGCGCCAGCGCTCTCCCGCTGCCCACGCCGGCCCTGGGGCCCGACGAGGAGACCCTGACGGCCTTCCTGGACCAGACCCCGGCCCTGGCCGAGGCCTACCGGTCCATGGTGGCCGCCTTCACCCAGCTCGAGGAGCCCGTCGCCCTGGCCCTCGCCCACCGGGCCCTCTCCGAGGTGCGATTGCCCCCCCCCCCCCGGTCTCGCACCCATCTCGGTCCTCCCGCCCTGGGCGCAGCAACCCGATCGAGTCACCGCCCGGACCCGGCGCACCATCATGCCATCGAGGCATTATTGGCGAGCCTCCACACAGGCCGATCACATTCCCACTGCCCAACCCCCCCCGGAGGTTGCTGGTAGCTACACCGGGACCCCCTCGGCCACCTCGGCCAGCCCCCATCCCGCGGCCCCAGCCGCATCTCCAGCCCCGGCCCCGGCCCCGGCCCCCAGAATCGGCCCCCCAGGGCCAGTGGCTGACGCCCCGGCCGTAGTCGCCCCGCCCTCGTAAAATACCCCTCAATTCGCCACTCCCAACCCCCCCCCCACCCCAACTCCGTTCCCGCCGCTATGCGGCCATTCGGTTTGGGGGTCATCGTCTCCCCCTGTCGTCGTGTGTTTGTGACTTGACTTGATCGTGGCCGTGGCCCCCCCTTTGTTGTGTTGTGTGTGTCCTCCCCTCTCCTCTCCTCCCCTCTGCTTTCCATTTTTGGGGTGTCCGTCTTGTTTGCCTGTCGCTTTTCTTCATTCATTTCTCTTGCGCCGCGCGACCCTTCGCGGGTCGGCTGCCGATGTCACCCGCGCCCAACACGCAGCGTGGGTCTCGTCGCCGCCCGGGGGGGACGGTCGAGGGCCCGATCGAGGGCCGAGCAACGGGCAAACCCACGGCCGCGTTCCGGCTGCCCGACCCAGCGACGGATCGCTGCCCCTCCCACCCCACCCCACCCCACCCCACACACACACAGCACTGGTGGGGGTCCCTCCGCATTCGCCACGACGGCAGGTCCGTCCTCTCCCTAACGAGCCTATCAAACGCCCTCCACAGGGGATTCCTTCGCCCACGGGTGCAGTGACATTCGTGCTGTCTCTTCTACCTCTCTGGTTTTTGTTTTCCCGTTACTTCTTTCCCTCTTTACTCCACACACAGACGCACACACGTGCAGGTATCAATGGGGGGGGGGGGGGGGGCGGTGCGGGATTATTTACACTTGGGGCGTCTCGATGCGGACCCCCGGGAACTGGGCCGCCATCCGGCCGACCCAGCTCTCGCCCAGCCCGGCAATCCGGCGCAGGGCAGGGCAGGGCCCGGCCAGCCGAAACTGGGCGAGGTCGCCCATCTCGGGGATGGCCAGCTCCTCCAGCAGGGGGCACTCGAGGCTCACCGAGCGGAGCTGCTCGGGGCACTGCAGGTCGGCCGACAGCCGCCGCAGGGCGGGGCAGGCCAGGGCCAGGTCGGCCAGGGGGAACCCGCAGCCGAGGTGCAGCCAGGCCAGCCGGGGCGCCCGGCCCAGGGCCTCGGCCAGCGGGGGCCAGGCCGCGGCCGAGGTGATGTGCAGGCCGGCCCGCCACAGCCGGGCGGAGGCCAGGCAGCCCAGCAGGGCGGGCGCCCCCAGGGCGGGGCAGTCCTGGACGGCCAGGGTGCGGAGGGGGGCTTCCCGGGGCAGGTCGATGGCGGCCAGGGTGGGCATGGCCGACAGGCGGAGCGAGCCCAGGGCCGGGGCCCGGACCACCAGCCGCGCCCCCGGGCAGCGGAAGATGCAGAGGGACCGCAGCCCCGCGGCCTCCACCCGCACCTCGGCCAGGGCGGCCCTCTCCTCGGGGATGTCCGTCTCCACGAAGATCTTGAGCCGCTCCAGCTGCCCGGGCAGCCGCAGCACCAGCGGACGGTCAGTGGCCAGCCGGTAGACGTCTAGGCTGAGCACCAGGTGGGTCAGGGCCCGGGCGCCCGCCAGCCCGCGGGCCAGCGCGTCGGGGTCGGCCGCCGGCAGCATATCCAGAGTGGCCAGCCGGGGGGCGGCGGCCCAGAGCCGGGGCAGCCAGTCGATGTCGGCGCCCTGGGCCCGGAAGGCGACCGCCTCCAGGTCGGGCATGGCGGGGCACGGGTCGGGCATCGCCTGCAGCCCCAGGCCCTCCAGGCGCCGCAGCCGGGGGCAGGCGACCGCGAGCCGCTGCCCCTGGGCGGAGGCGGGGCGGACGGGCGGCAGGGCGAGCAGCTCGAGGGCGGGGCAGTTGATGGCCAGCTCATCGTCCCCGGGGGCTCCGCGCAGCTGCAGGCGGCGGAGGCGCCGGCTGGCGATGGGGGCGCTCACCGGCTCGCCCCGCACCCAGGAAACATCCAGCTTCTCCAGCCGGTCGAGGAGCCGCTGGTGGGCGAGCAGCGCCTGGACGCGGGCCTCCCCAAACCAGGCCAGCCGCAGGGAGGCCAGCCGGGGCAGGGCCTCGAGCGAGGCGAAGAGCTGCTCATCCGCCGCCGCATCGCCGCCGCCCTCGATGTCCAGGAAGAGCGACTCCAGGGTGGCCTGGCTGGCGGCCAGGAGCAGGGGGAGGACGGGCGTGGCCGGGATCTCGAGGGACACCAGCCCGCAGAACCGGCGGGCATCCTCGGGGCCGAGCTCGTCGCTGGCCAGGGTCAGCTGGGTGATCCCCGAGGCCACGGCGCGGAGGGAGGGCACGAAGCCGGACAGGCTGACCCGCTTCAGGGAGGTGAGTCGGCCAAGGGCCGCTTCCAGGCTGGCCGTCGGCCCGGGCACCCCGGGGATGATGAGCGCCTGCAGGGTCGGCGGGAGGCACCCGGGCCAGTCCACCTCCTCCGATGCCCCATTGCACTCGATGTGAAGAACTTGAAGCTCGGGGCAGGCCCGGCCAAGGGCGCCCATCAGAGCCGGAGTGAGCGTGGCCTCAGTCGAAAGGTGGAAGTGCTGCAGTGCCGGGGGCAGAGCCGCCAGCAGGCCCTCCGAGGGCAGACGTGCGCCCGTGGCGAGGGTGAGCTCCCGCAGGCCAGAGAGGGACCTGATGATACGCTCCATGACGGGCAGACTCGCCATCGCCTCGGGTACCTGCAGCACGGCCAAGCGGCTGTGGCCGGCGAAGGCCTCATCCACCCAGGGGGCCGCAGGCGCTTCGGTGGGACCGCCGCACCCGTAGATCGGCAGCTGGCTGGACAGGGAGAGCTCGAGGAGGCCCTTGCAGGGCCCAACGAGGGCGGCCAGAGCGTCGGCGGTGATAAAGGTGGAGGGAGCCGTGAATTGGCCCGCCGTATATTCGGGGTCCAGATCATCAACTGACAATTTCCGAAGAGATCCGTGGAGTGCCTGCCGGGTATCGTGACACAAACTCAAGAGTTGGATGTAGGCGGAGAGGGGATGCTGAGACTTTTCAACAACAGTCACCAGGAGTTCAGCCGGAAGGCCCATCAAGAGTTGCGGCGAGCACCTTTCCTTTTTCTAGAGAGGCCAAAAAGAAAGATCTCTGAGATGAGGTGGTGATTTGTGGCGCCGACGGACCCGAGCGGTGGAATTCTGGGCACCCATCGCCAGTTGGGAGGGGGGTGCGCGCCACCTTTTTCTCTCGGCTCTCAGATGACAACGGCAGCTGTTGAGAACCCGATACTGCCGCCCCTCTGTTTCTTTTGCCACAAGGATCTTCCGACGTGTGAGTGCCCTCTCGCGCGCGTTCTCCTACTGGCCCAAAAGCATGATTATACTCGGGCGCGGCTCGTCTTCAAAAATGAGGTGATGCCATTGTGGAAAGCTCAGAAGCCATCCGATTCGATTTTTAGGTGTGTATCTTCTCAGTTGAAATCAAGCCTTCTCAGTTGAAATCAAGAATTTACATGGCAGCTTTTCACAAACACTTTGGCCTCTTTCGAGTTTTGGGACCGAATTCGCCACAGATTCAGGCATTCCATCCGCTTGCCTCTGCCGCAGATTTGCAATGCTTCCTGCATGATCGCGTCTGTCTCCTTGACGATTGTGGCGGTGACGGTGGCACACACTCACACAGTTGTCCTATCGTATTAGCCACCAAAATGAGGAGTTGCGTCGCCCAGAGTTGCACGAGCTCCAGCAACGGTTCGGGACGGCCCGGGATGCCCTCGCCAAATACACCAGGGAATCGAAACATGACACGGACCGCCGACTGGCCCAGGGAGAGTTTGACGATGTGTTGGTCTGCAGGCGATCAAAGCTCCGTCTGAACTAAGTTTGGTGGGCCAGAAACGGACGGACGAGTGGGCCCAAGGCATCCAGGATGCCCGACGAGCAGCCCGAGAGAGGGCAGCCGCCACCCCCCCGGCCGGGTCGACTGCACCCTCGCCGCCGCCACCGCCGCCACCGCCACCGCCACGGCCCAAACACAAGCAGCAGCAGCCGCACCACCACCACGAGTCCGAACCCAACTTGCGCGACCTGATCTCCGTTGCCACGGAGGCCTACCAATCCCTCCGGGCATACCGGCTGGCCCACGGGCTGGGCGAGGTGCCCACCCAGCAGGCCCAAGACGTCAAGACGGTCCGCAATGGGCCCGAGTTCGAGGGGCTGGCGGGCCGGGTGGCCCTGCCCGCCCGGCTGGCCGCCTTCCCGCAGGGGCTGGTCCTGGGCGCCCTGCCCAACGTGCGGTTCGCCTTCAAGGCCCGCGCCGAGCAGGAGAAGCCGCCCCCGGGGGCCCAGCTGGAGTTCGACTTCCTGCTGGTGGGCCCCCTCGGGGGCACCCCCGTGGGGTCGGCTCCTCGTGTGGAGGAGCCCCGGGCGATTGGGACAGAGACGGGGGCGGGGGCGGAGGAGGCGGAGGAGGCGCCCGTCGATGTGGAGGTCCTCGAGGTAATCGAGTGCAAAACCAACCCGCAGGTCCGCTACCCCCCCACACACACACACACACACACCATCGACATTCGTGCTGTCTCTTCTACCTCTCTGGTTTTTGTTTTATTTTCCCGTTACTTCGTTCCTTCTTTACACGACACACCATCGGCGTCGTCTTCGTCCGCCATTTGGGGGGGCAGGACATCCCGGCCAGTCTGGTTTCCCTCCGGCGGGGCCTGGCCTACCTCGCGACGGGCTTCCCCGGGGCAACCTTCCCCCACGGGGGCCGCCAGTACCGCTTCAGCCCGGCCAGCTTTCGCGCCTTCCGCCCCCTGGCCGAGGCCTGTCCGCCCAGCAGCGCCCCCTGCGAGGCCTTCGTGGACCGGCTGCGTTACTACACGCGGCCCTTCCGCCGCTTCGACGGGCTCTCGGCGCAGGCCTCCAAGGCCATCCTGGCCGAGGTGGAGCGGCCCCGCTGGGCGCTCGCACGGCAGGCCGCCCTGGTCGCCGCCGCCGCCCCCGGGGGGCAGGCACGCGCGGATCCCACCATCGAGGAATTCTACCGCCACGTCGTGGGCCCGGTGGGCGGGGGCGCCCTCCCGCCTGCATCGCCACCACCCGCCGCCCCGGGGGCTGCCGGCAGGCCCGGCGGGGCGGTCAAGGGGATCCCGCTGAGCGGGGAGCCCGTGGGGGAGACCCTCTTCGTGGCGGAGATCGGTTGGCTGCTGGCCCGGGGGCGGATCGAGCTCATCTCGCCCCTCCTCGAGCGGCGCCGCCCCGGCAGCCAGTGGGCCCCCGACGCCGACTTGGAGGGGTACGAGCAGTACGGCGGGGAGATGGTCGGGGCCGAGGAGGCCGGCGCCGAGGGGGCCGAGGCCGGCGCCGGGTGAGGCGGATGGTGAGGGTCGCACGGGACCCTGAGTGCAAAGGCGGATGGGGAAGAAGATCGGCGTCTTCTGTTCGTTGCGACCGGCTCGAGATACGAGAGGGATGGGGGGGGGGGGGGGGTGGGGGGGTGGGGGGGACAGAACAACAAGAGGAAAGAGGAGGAGGAGGAAGGCACAGACGGGCGGAGGGTGCAAGGGGCGGAGTTATTTTCGGGGGATGGGCACGGGGGGTGGGCTGGCCCTGGGGCCGAGCTGTTGCTGTTGCTGCTGTTGCTGCTGGGCGGCCGCGAGGTCGGCCTGGGCCGAGTTGGCCAGGACCCGGACCCCGTTCAGGTCGCCGGCCGTTGGGGTGGTCAGCCGGAGCACCGCCCCCGCGCCCGGCTGCGGGTTGCGCTGCTGGTTTTGCACCACCTCCGCCAAATACTGCGCGCATCCCCCCCCGGGGGTGGGGTCAGCTCACCACCCACCCGATGGAGGGCCGGAGCGGATCGAGGGGCTGCGGGGGGAGGGGGCGACGGACCCTGACGATGGCCCGGTCGTCGCCTTGGAGGTCGAGGTGGTCCATGATCTTCTGCCGCTCGGCCTTCCGCTGCCGCAACACCGTCGAGGCGTGCGGGTATGTCACCAGGGGTGCAACCCGGTGCCTGGCAGGGGGTGCGCGGGGGTTCGGCGCGGAAGAAGGTGATGATGAGGCGCAAGATGCGACGAAGGGCGACGCCCAGTTCATCGGCAGCACGGGGTGGGGTGGGTGGGGTGGGTGGGTGGGTGGGTGAGGAGGGCCGGGTCGGGCGAGGGAGACCTGTCGGTGGCGGGGTGGAGGCTCTCGAGGTGCGCCGCCCCGACCAGGGGTGCGGGAGCCGGGCGGGGGCTGGCCGAGACGGGGGCCGGGGGCAGGGAATCCCGCCGGACCATGCCCATCAGGGGGGTGTGGGGGGTGGTGCTCAGGGTGATCGAGACCCCCTGGCCGCCCGCCCCCTGCTGCTGCTGCTGCCTGCCGGGGATGTCCGTAGGGCCGCTGCTGCCGCCGCCGGGCCGGCCCGCCGGGGGATGGGCGTTGCGCAGGACGGGCGGGCTGGCGCCGCTCTCGGTGGGCTGGCGGGACCAGGGCGATCACGAGAGACGCATTGTGAGCAACGGGCGGGCAGGAGGGGCCGGCAATCACGAAAACCGCCGTCAGAATCGGTGGTGGTGACGATTCCGGTTGTGATGATTCCGGTTGTGGTGATTCCGGTTGTGATGGGGGCAACGCGGACCATGACCGGGGTTTGTGGGGCCGGCAGCTCGGCGGACGACGGGCCGGCGAGCTGGGGGTGAGCCAGCAGGCGCCGGTAGCACTCGGGCAGCGGGACCAGGTAGGGGGTCAGCGGGTAGTAGGGGAAGTGCGACGGGGCCAGCATCGGGTGCAGCTGCCGCTCGAAGAGCCGCAACACGGTGTGGTAGAGGAACCCCTTGGCAGCGAACCGCAGCAGCCAGGCCTGCAGGTGGGCCAGGAAGGGGCCCGACAGGTTCTCTTGCTGCGCGGCGGCGGCCGTGAAGAGGTTGTGAGTGAGCGAGGAAAACCAACAGAAGAACAGAGGGCGGAAGGGCGTGTGCGTGGTGTGTGCGTGGGGGGACGGACGCGCCAGGTGGTTGTGTCCATGGGGAACATCCGCTCGAAGAGGGGCCCCCGGCGGAAGGGCACCCCGCGGAAGGTGTCGCCCTCGAAGTCCCACAGGGCCACGTTGTCGACGACCCCCTGCCGCAGCCGGGCGAGGGCCTTCGGGTAGCCGCACAGCCGCAGGGTCGCAAGCGACTCCACCGTCAGCTCCCTGTCCAGGCAGGCCCGGTGCCGGGTGGGTGCGGCGGGACGGACGAGAAGAAGCGCCATGAGCGGATGGGCGCGGAGAGGCAGAGGGCAGGGAGGGAGGGAGGGCGTGCCTGCCATGCGAGCCCACACCGCATCCCCACCCATCCAGCCCACACCACGCGCCGAGGGGTGGGCGGGGCACGGACTGGGTGCGCCACTGGTCGACGAGGGCGATGGACGGGGGCCCCGGGACGAACATGGAGAGCATCCCCACCATGGCCGCCACCACGGCCCGGTTGCGGGTGTGGGCCAGGATGACCACCGGGCACCCGCGCAGCAGCGAGAAGACAATGTGCCGCATGTACGAGTACCTGCCCCCGGCCCCACGACGGCCGCCGGAAGGGAGATGGTGGGGGAGGAGGGAGGGGGAGGTGAGCGAACGCATGGCGGAGCAGAGGTCAAGGGGAAGGGGATGGCGCGGGGGGCCGACGGACCGCTGGAAGACCTTGAGGAGGTCGCTCGGGTAGAAGGCCGGCCGGTCGAAGAGCGACGCCGCGTAGTGGGTCTTGGCCAGGGCGGCCATCTCGGCTGCGGCGGCAGCAACCGCCCGCCCACCCCCACCCCCGTCCGCATGAGCACCCGAAGGCGAACCAATCATCAGGGGCTGCCTGCGGGTGGCCGTGCCACGGGCCGGTTGTTTGGGAGGACCATCATCCCCGATGCAGCCAGCCCCCACTCTCCTCGCTCCACCCACCCCACGCGCGCTGCCCATCAGCAGCAGACCGCAGAGGCCCACGGGGGGCCCGGTGTCCCTCGGCCGGTCGACGGTGACCACCTCGAAGCTGCTGGTGCTGTCCGTGCGCAGCATGGCCGCGCCCCCGCGCCCCCCCAGCGGATGCGGCCGCTCCTCTGCCCCCGCTCGCAGCGGGCTCGCCAGCGCGTCTTGCAGTGCTGGTGGCCAGCGGGCAAGGGAGAAGAATGGGCGGCGGTGAGGTGAGGTGAGGCCGGAGCCACACGGCCCCGGGAGAGGAGCCCAGAAGAATAGCCGACAAGACCGGGGGGGGGGGGGGGGGGACGGACCGGTCATGGCGGGCGAGGCCGGGCCGGCGGCAGCGGCGGCAGCCTTGGGGCCTCCCGGGCCCCACCGGTCTCGGCGGCGGCGGCGGCGGCGGTGCGGCCCGCCAGTGGCACCGCGCCCTGCGCCACGACGGCGGCCGCCAGGGCAGCGTCGGCGGTGAGGCGGGTGAAGGGGGCCGCGGCCCCGATGATGGTCGGCCCGGGGGGCAGGGGCGCCACGGTGACCAGGGCGGAGCTGCTGCGAGAGGAGGACACCGAGGGGGTCCCCATCCCGGGCAGCTGCGGCCCCGGGATGGGCGAGTGGGGCGGCGGGCTGCCGGGCGTTGTGCGGGGTGGCGTGGCGGGGGTGCCGGGCTGCTGGCGGAACATGGGCGATGGCGGCAGGGGGGCGGGCGAGGTGCCGGGACCTGCACATCACGAGAGCCAGCGAAGCAGAATAAGCGGATATTCGATGGGGGGAGGGGCGGTCGGGTGGCCGGGGTGTGCGGCGGCGGTGGGACGGACCCGCTTCCGAGACCGAATCCGTGTCGCAGGCGGGTCGGCCGGGCTCCCCCGGGGAGGCCTCAGCCCCATCGTGCTGCTGCTCGGGGACAGCGGGGGGCGGAACGGGGGACGCCACACCGCCCGGCCCCATGACCTGGTCGCCCAGGGCCTCGATGCGGGCCCCCAGGGCCTCCATCAGGCGGCCCCGCTGTTTGCGGAGCCGGTCCTGGGGGTGCGTGTCCAGGGGCGGGGTGCTCGGGGGCAGGGTGGCCGCCAGGGCCTCGGCGGTGAGCCCCTTGGGGACCATCCGTGGGGCGCCGGCGGGGCCGAGCGGGGTGGGGGCCTGGGCAGGGGAGACGCCCTTCGCGGAGGGCGGCAGGGGAGGCTTGTTGGCGGTGGCTGTGGGGGGAGCGGGGGTGGGGGTGGGGGCCGCGTGCTGCGGCAGCTGGGGTGTGGCCACGGGGGTTGGGGGGCCGAGTAGGTTGGGGGCGGCATGCAGTACTCCGTCGCGGCCAGCTCCAGGGCCGGGTCCATGTGGATGGTGGCGCACCGGCCGATGGTGAGCAGGGCCCCCAGGGGGGGGTGCATGCAGGCCAGGGCGTCGTCCCGCTCGAGCTGCATCACGAACAGCGGCCGGGCGAAGTGGGCCCGGATGGCCCGCAGGTGCTCATCCACCCGGGGGAAGACGTCCGTGGCCCCGCAGAGCCGGTCGATGGTCCGCAGGGAGACCTCGAAGGCGATGCACTTGTACCGGCTCGGGGGCAGCAGCAGCTGGGGCGGCGGCTCGGGCTCGTCGCCCTCGGGCGCGTCGCGGCCCCGGAGGTCGCTGCAGGGGCGCGGGGGCGGGGTGGTGGAGTCCGCCGGGGCCGGGGAGGTGGCCGCCGGGGGGACGAACGAGGGGTCGGGCGGGTCCAGGGGCACCCGCGGGTCATCAAGGGCCTCCTGTTGGCGCACCAGGGCCCCAATCTCATCGCTTTCACCCGGTTGCACAAGGTTACGCGGCTGAGAGCCGGGCCCCGTGGCTGGGGGCTCGGGCGCTGGTGTCGGAGCAGAGGCGGCGGTGACGGCGGTGCTGGACTGGGGTGGGGATGACGGCGGGCTGTTGGTCGGGGACCCATTCGGGGCGCTGCCCTTGTCGCGCAGGGCACGTTCGATCAGGGGCTTGCGTCGCCCGTAGAGGCGCCGCAGGCGCATCTCCAGATCGACCAGATCGGAGATGACCTGCGAGAAGAAGGTGTTCAGAGACGCCACCCGAAGCCGGACAGACCTCGGGGATCAGCAGGCCCTCCAAATCCAGGCCGTGCTCCTGGGGACCGTCGATTTCATCGGACCACATCTCCACGCCCTTCCTCAGGTGCTCCCACCACCGCTCCTGCATGGCAACAGGCAACCGGCGACGCAGCAGACGCTCCGTGTAGCGGACGCTCACCAGGCGACGCATCAAATCGCGCCGGAAAACGTTCCAGTTACCAGCCTTCAATTCTCGGGCAACCTAACAATATGGCGGATGAGAAAGCACAGAGTGGTGCTCGACAGACCCGGCAGAACGAGGTGTGGAGATCATCAAAGTTGCGGAAGATTTTATCCCGAGAGTTGGTCACAAAACTTAAGGCCACGGGTCGTACGTAACCCCTGGCATAAACGTCTTGCAACGTAAAATGGTGGACCTGCGACCGGAAACAAAAATGTTCGAAATGCCCGGCAAAAAGCATGGTGAGGCAGACATATGCATACAAATTTTCTGTTTCGTCTGACAGTACAACATCAGAATCTGTGGGGAGAGCATCTGCTTCGAATTTGCTCTGATAGTCCACAGCCATGGCCATGATGCGAACAGCGAAATTGTTGATTGAGAAAGACCCAACTGCGGATTCTGGAACAACCAAAAGAGGAATAGGCCCTTCTTGCTCATTAAACTCGGTGACAATAAGGAAATCACTCAGAAATTTCGCGGCAGGCTTCGGAACAGGGGGAGGCGAACTCATCTCGGCTTTGCGACAGAATGAAGTGTCCGCAAGCCCAATGACCCTAACAAAGTCAAAGTGCCGTCAAAAAAACCAGGTCGAGCTCGGAAGGGCGGACCTGCGACGTGCCCCAAGAAAAATGTAGCCGAAATCCCCCTTCGGGTATTATCTACTAATTGGGCTCCACGCAGGCTTCTCTCTCCCCACCGGCCCTTGCCCTTGATGTCCCTGCCATGCGTTTGCGTGCACATCGGCGCTGGTTATCATTCGCCAGCCTTTCAGTCGGAATATCTCGAAGTTCTTCGTTCTGTCTGCTCCCGCACTCTCGATGCTCTAAGGAAGGCCTGTCCCGCCCATCCAAAGAGAGCATCTCTGATGGAGTTTCTAGGGAGGTACGTTTATTTGTCTCTCTTCATCGAGTCCAATCCCTTCCAACAGCCACCGCCTCTGATGCTGTTGTGCAGGCCATTAGCCAGCTGGAGGACCACCCCGCCACCAACGCGGGGCGCGGATCTTCGCTCACCGAAGAAGGCACCTGCGAGATGGACGCGAGTATCATGAGTGCCCAAGGATGGAGCCCCGCAACTCACGGTGCCGTCGGAGCGATCGCCGGTCCGCGGTTGGCTATCCGCCGCCCCGCCGGCAGACACTGAACCTTCTGTTGCTGCAGGTGTGCGCAACCCCATCGCCGTGGCGAACGCCCTTCGGGTGGCTGCGGATCTCGGGCTGGGCCTACTGGGGCGAGTTCCGCCTCGGATGCTGGCGGGCGACGGGGCCGCCCGGTGGGCCCGCGCCCACTCTTGCGCCCTGGCCGGTGCGTCCCTCCCCCCGCCCTGCCCACTGACACGCCCGCTCATTTCCGCGTGGTCATAGATGAAAAGTGGCTTGTGACCGAGCCTGCCCGAGCACGCTGGCTGGAGCACACCGGCCGCTTGAAGCAAGCCGAGGCGGAGGGTACCCCCCGGTCGACCTCACCAGCACCCCAGCCATCAGCACCACCCCTCCTGGAACCCCGACTTGACTGGGGTCACGACACCGTCGGTGCCGTGTGTCTAGATCGGTCCGGCTCCCCTGCTTGCCGCGGTGCATACCCACCATACGCTCCCCCTCCTCTTCCTCCTCTTCCTCCTCCTCCTCTTCCTCCTCTTCCTCCCTTGGCCAACGGCATCCTGGGCTGGGGGGGCCAGGGAGGGGCGGGTGTGCAGCGGGGTGAGCAGCGGGGGCATTTCGCTGAAGGTGCCCGGCCGGGTGGGCGAGGCAGCACAGTATGGGGCGGGATGTTGGGCCGAGGCCTGCCCCGCCGCGGCGCCCCCCAGACGGCTCCCCTCACGGTCCAGCAAACGCTCCCGACGCGACCCGCCAGACGGCGACAGCCCCAGAGGCGAGGATGACCAACGGCAAGGAGATGGCGGCGGCGGCGACACAAAGGGGGCCGGGACCGACACCACCGCCGAGGAGGACGAGGAGCTCGGGCCCATCGCGGCCTTGGGCTGCAGCTGCACCGGTTCGTCACCCCCATCCTCCAGGCCGGCCGGCCGGCTCACCGACACTATCATCGCCATCTGTGCCCCCTGCGCGTAGGAACGGGCGAGCAGTTGGTGGAGGCCCTCATGGCGCGGCAGCTCTGCCGGTCGGTGCTCCGGAGGGCCGACGACCCCGAGGCGGCCTGCCGCGAACAGCTCGCACGCTTTCTGGGCGCCCCGGGGGCCCCATGCTGGGCCGAGGAAGCCCCCCCACGACTTGCGGCCGCCGCCGATGCCCCTGCCGACCGGCCCCAGGGCGGGTTCGTGATGCTGCTGCGCAGAGAGCAGCCTGGGGGCGGCGCCGACGGGACCATGGATGTGGCGGAGGTTCTCTACGGGCACACGACCCCCTCACTCGGGTGGGGCTACTGCTCGGCCGGGGCGCCCAGCCCCCAGGTCCGCCGCCCGTCCCGCCCTCGCCGCCTGGCTGCTGGCATCCGATCGCCCTGCCCTCTCCATCAGTCAAATAATGCACATGGGAACTGCGTTCTCTCTTTTTTGGGGTGTGTCTCAGGTGGGCATCAGCCGACTGGGTCGAGCCGGCTCGCTGTGCGTGGGGGGCGCCGTGCTGGGGCCGCCCCGGGCAGCACCCGAGGAATGAAGAACCCCCAAGGACTGCGATCGGATGGACCCGGGGCAGCGGCCTGCTCACCGGCCTGGCGGCTGATGTCGTCGGCTTGTCGTCCCGCTCCAACAACCCATACCATTCCCCGTTCATCGGACGGGAGCAGCAACACGTCATGTCCCCCATCAGTTTCTCTTCGTTGTTGTTATTCGTTTGTCGTCTCGGCGGCACGGCGAACTCGGTGCCGGCGTTGAACATCGAGTCGTCCGTCCGACGTGTTGCTGTTAACCATCATCGGGCGTTGGCACGACGACCCCGGGCGGGAGCTCATCCCTGACCATCTCGAGGACCCCGTAGTCGGCCGAGACCCCCACGACCAGCCGCAGGAAGGGCGAGGCGGGCTGGGTCAGCTGGAAGGACTCCAGGAGCCGACCGAGCGGGGCCTGGAGGACCTCCAGCCGAGGGCAGTCGAGCACCAGCGAGCGCAGATGGGTCCGGGTGAAGCTGCCCGGCAGGGTGGGCAGCTGCAGGTAGCGGAGGGTCGGGCAGGCCAGGGTGAGCATCTCGCAGGGCGGCAGGCTGTCGAACTCCAGGCGCTGCAGCTGGGGCAGCCCGCACAGGGCCGCCAGAAGCGGCCTCCAGACGGCCACACAGGAATCGGAGAGTCGCGGGAGGCCCACCCAGCGCAGGCGGGCGCCGTACTCGGTCAGGCACCGGAGCAAGGCGGCTCCCTCCAGGGCGTAGCAGTCCCCGATGATCAGGCTGGTGAGGGGCGGCGGTGGCGCGGGGCCCTCGAACTCGACCGCAGACAGAGTGGGCAGCTTGTCCAGCTGCAGCGAGGCCAGCCCGGGTGCCCGCAGGGCCACCCGCATGGGGACAGGGATGACCTGGGTGAAGCCCGGGCCCCCGCACAGCCGGAAGGTGCGCAGCCCGGGGGAGGCCACCACCCGGAGCTGCTGAAAGTCGGTGGGGCCCAGGGAGAGGCCCACCTCGAGCCGCTCCAGGGCGGCCGGCAGGACCAACTCGAGCAGCGCGGGGTGGCATTGGGCCCCGTCCAGGTGGACCGTGAGCCGGGTGAGGCCCACCCCGGCAGCCAGGATGGCGCCGAGGGCCTCGGGTCCCAGCTTGCCCAACAGGGACAGCTGGCTCAGCCGGGGCGAGGTCCGCATCAGCCCCGGCAGCCAGCCCGGCTGGGGCACCTGGCGCGAGGTCAGCCGCACGAGGGCGGGCATGGCCCCGTGGCGCAGGTCGGGTGTGCACAGGTCCAGGAGGGACAGCAGCCGGGGGCACTCGAGCACCAGGGGGCAGGGCTCCTTCTGGGGCATGCTGAGCACCTCCAGGGCGGGGCAGGCCAGGGTCACCTGGGATGCCACGGTCTCGTTGACGCCCAGCTCCAGCCGACGCAGGGTGGCGCTGCTGAAGCGGACGGGGCACTCGCCACAGTCCAGGCTGGGCGCGGGGCCGCGGAGCGACAGGCTCGTCAGCCGGTTGGCCAGGGAGGGCGGCAGGGCGTTCAGGCTGACGGCCCGGTCGGCCAGCTGCAGGTCGAGGGTCGTCAGGCGGGGCAGGTCGATGAGGCATGCCCAGAGGGGCCCCTGGTCATAGCCGGACAGCTGCAGGGCGACCGAGTGCAAGGTGGCCTGGTTGGCGGTGAGCATCCGGAGGGCGGCCGGGTCGGAGATGCCCGACAGTGCCAGGAACTCCAGTCGACAGCACCCCAGGTCAGGCAGCCCATCCATGTCGTAGAAGCCCAAGAGGGACAAGTGGGTCAGCCGGGCGGCGAAGGATTCCATGCTAGGCCCGGGGCACCAGGTCAGCGTGAGCCGCTCGAGGGAGGTGCATCTGCGCAGGAGGGCCTCGGCGTACTCGGACTGGGTGGCGTTGGGCATGTCCACCTGCCGGAGGGAGCGGCCGAGAGATGCAATGTCCCCCCGGTCTTCTGTGGGCAGGTCCAGCCCCGGCAAATCCAGCACCCGAAGTCGGGGGCAGCGCCGGTTGAGCACCTCCATCAGCCAGCGCAGCTCCGTCCGAGGACGGGATGGGTCCGGGGAGAGGTGGAGCTCCTCCAGGCCAGAGAGGTGGCCCAGGATGTGGCCCATGACCGAGGTAATCGCTTCCAGCGTGGGGACATACAGAGCGGTCAGGTTCGTGTGGCCTGCGAACGCCTCATTCACCCAGGGGGGACACTGCAACACAAATGCCTGGCATTCGCCGAGGGCGTTTTGGGGAAATGACATTTTGCGAAGCTTCTTGCATGGCCCAACGATTGCTGCCAAGGAATCGGCAGTCGGGGTTGGAGCGTACTTCGTCTCGTCACGCAAGGCGGCGGGGTGCTCGAAGGTTATCTCGCGGAGAGCCCCATGAACGGTTTCCCGAATGGGATGAGAGAGACTCAGAAATTGGAGGTATGTGCGTAAAGGCCAATCGGAGTTCTCAATAATCGGCAAAAGAAGTTCGGGGGGGATGGGTCGGAAAGTTGATAGGCAATCCATCTGTTCGTGGACAATCGTGACAAAATGTCCGCGGGAAAAAAGGCAAAAATGAGACTCAATTGCCAGCGACAGCGTCGTCGCCAGAGGACAAGCACAGACGATTGGGGCTACACAAAACACTAACTTAACGTGGGGGTGAAAAACCCGGAAACGGGCGGCAAAGCCGGAAAGCGGAGAATTCAAATTTTCAAATTTTTTCTTTGATATCCCTCATATTTACAGTGCACTCAGACGCAAACGAGTTGCAGTTTGAGGGGGAGCGAAGAGCAAAAAAAAAAACGAGAAGGGTCGACTTGAATTATTTTTCAGCAGGGGTGGCCTCCTTGACCCCGGGAACGTCGGCGGGGGGACCAGGAGTGACTGGCGCTGGCCGCGCTTGTCCGGCCCGCTTGCGGGGCGCGCGACGCCCGGCAGGAGTGGCCTCTGGGGTGGCGGGAGTGGCCTCTGGGGCCGGAGGGACACGAGCCGGCATGGCAGCAGCCAGCTTCTCCATCTCGTCCCATGACTCCTCGGAAGTGTCGTCATCCAGCACGATCCGCCTGACCTTGTTTTGTGGGGGAACAAGCGTGTTCATGATGGGCCTCGGGTGAGTCGGACGGGTGACCCGGGGAGCGGGAATGACGCATTCGTGGGTCGTGGCCGCGTCGACGTCGAAGGGGCAGAGGCCGCACTGGGACCACCCCCTCCGGACCATAACGGGCGTGGCAGTGCCTCCGAGTGCATCGAAGGCGGCCTCCAGCACCCGATGGAAGCGAGCCGGGCCATGGGCAAGTGGTTGGACGGTTGCACATGCAGGAGCAGGGCACAGACAATGACCCGGGCATCTACCTTCTCGCGGGCATCTTCCTTCTTGCGGGCTTTCTCCATCTCCTCTTCGATCACTTCGTAGCGGCGGTAGAACAAGCTCTTAAAGTCTGGAAGAACGTGAGCATACACTGCATTCGGTTGGGGGTGGCCGACCTCGATTCACCGTCCGATCGAGGGGCTGCAAGAACGCGGTGCTGTTGGGCAGAAGGAAGAGGATGACCACGTGCTCGCTTTCCAGAAGGGGAGTCAGTCTCTCGACCGCCTCGGTGTGGGCCGCGTAGTTGTCCATGAGGAGGACGGCAGTCGCGTTGGCGTCGATGCCAAGCGTGGCCCGAACCTCTTTGACGTGGGGGATGAAGACCTTCGTGAGGTATTCCGCGAACAGGACGCTGTTGATCCACCCCGACTCGGAGCTGCCCAGGAAGGCGCCCTGGGCCGCTTTAGGGAGTGCGGGCTCCTTCTTAAGATTGGCGAGGATGAGAGCCGGGGGGACCTTCTCTCCCGCGGCACTGCAGCCGAGGATCAAGGTGCAGTGGTGGAGCTACCGGGGGGGAGCCGAAGGGATGGGGTCGAGGACCGGTGACGTCCAGACCTTTGGGGGTCGAGTCGCGGACGGTTTCGTCCCTCCGATGGTCACGGCAACCTTCTCATCGCCGGCCTTGCCCGGTTGAAGTGAAGTCTCGTCGACGTTGAACAGTAGCTCCGGAGCGGCGGCGCTCTCGATGGTGGGCCTGTTCTTGATCATCCATTCTTGGACCACGGAGAAGGGCAGACGGTGGCTCTGCCTGGAGATCGGACAAGGGACGTCAGGAGACAGGACGAGCCGACCTTTTCCACGTATCTGGGCTTCTGGAAGACGACCTCGCACTTGGCCGCAACGGCCTTGACGGTGCGTTTGGCGAGGGCCGGGACTCGGGATACGTCCCCGGTAGGGCCCGTCAGCACCTCGGCGAGGATCTGGGGGACGTTGATTATGGTTGGCAACGTGAGGCAGACCATGTCCTTGAACTGCTTCTTGGTGGTCAGGGCGACGCGAGGGGGCGCAAAAGGGTCAAACCTGCCTGATTTTCCGCTTCCACCTTGTCGTGCAAGCGTGCGCACATTTCGGGAGTCACCAGAGGTTGCCTTCCGTTCACCCCTTCCTCGCGGCCGTTCGCCCTGGCGTCCAGAGCTCTGTAAACGGCCTGGGGGGTTTTTCGCACAAGAGATGCCGCATCTGGGACGGAACACTTCCCGTCCTTTACGAGCTTAACTGCACGCGAAATTGGCTTAAGCTGACGGTACTCAGCAGTGAGAAGAAGCTTGCTTGGGCTGGGAGGCGGTTCTTCCATGTCCGGGTTTTTAACCCGTTTCCGGGTTTTTCACCCCCACGTTATACAGCCCCAGGTGATCCGGTTCCGCCGGCAGGTCTGTCGTCGCGTTCAATAATGAAGAGAATCGACATATTGCGAAGAATAAAAAAGGAAAATCAATGCTCATCGAAGCCCTCTGCAACCACGTTGGGGGCTCCATGTGCCTCCCCGCGGTGCATCTTTCAGTGGGAATGGAAAGCGAGGACATTCACTCATGGCTCTTGCTGCTGCTGGCGCTGGGCCGCGAGCCACTGACGGACGAAGGCCCCCAGGACGGTTGGCACGGGCGGCTTCAACAGCAGAGTTCCTGTTCCCCCACCCACCCAACCCATGGGGGAGAGCCACCCGACGATGGTCAGGCAGGACACCGGGCCCACCTCCCGTCCGTTGTTAACGCCACGGTGGTGGTGCGCTGTGCCACGTCCGGCACCCATTCATCCCGGGGGGGGGGGGGGGGGGGGGGGGGGCAGCTAGCAGACGGACCGTCGGGGTACACGAGGAAGACCCCCAGCTGAGGCGAAACGTCCACCTGTCCCGCACCACCCACGGCCATGCGGGCGCGACGAGCCACACACAACAACCCGTGTGAGTCGCGCCAACCACCTGCCCTCCCACTTTCCTTGGCGGCTCTAGGGAGGCGAGAGTGGAGCCGGAGGGCACACCAACAGACCGTGCGCAGGTCTGTCCAGGGGAAGGTCCGCCCCTGGGGGAAGATGGGCGCGCAGGGGGACAGCCGCAGGCCGCGCTCGTCGAGCATGACGGTGGCCGGCCCGGCACGGGCCAGCCCGGCCCCGCTGCTCTGGCCGAACTCCACCGGCACATCGGCGAAGAGGCCCGGGTGGGGGTTGGCGCTGGTCCCGGCACCGGCGTCCTCGGGGGCTGCCTCGCCCAGCCCGCCTAGCCCCGAGAAGTAGCTGCCGTCGAGACCCCGGGGCGGCGAGGCTGCCCGCCCCTCGGAGATGCCCAGCCGGGCCGCCAGCTGTGCCAGGGGTGACTCGGGCACCGGGGGGCTCGCGGGCGCGCCTGGGGTGGCTGCCGCCTGAGGGCCGCCCGCGACGGGCGGGGGCGGCGAAGCGGGCCGGCCGCTGGCCAGGCGACGCTCCATCTGGGTCATCTGGAGGGCGATGTGCGCCGCCAGGGAGAAGGCCGACGACCGGCCGGCCGTCGCCGCGGGGGCCGGGGCCGCAGAGGTACGCGGGCTGACGGACCGACGGCCGGTCGGCGGCGAGGTGGACCGCGGGGGCGTCGACGGGGCCCGGGGCGGCAGGGGGGACGCATCCCGGCGAGCGTAGATGACCGGGGGCGGAGCCACGGCCGGGGTCGCCAGGGCGTTGGGAGGCGGCGGGGGAGGGGAGGCTGCGGTGGGGGGCGATGCCGGCCTGCCCATGGTGATCTGGAAGGCCAGGCCGCCCCGGGTCTGGTGGGGAGCCCCCGACCCTGGCAGGGCGGGAGGGGAGCGAGGCGGGGTGCTTCGCAGGGCGGGAGGGGGTTGGGGGCTCGATGCCTGGTGGAGCTCGGGCCAGGCGGGGGCACCCGTGGCCGGGTCGACCAGCCCGCCCTGCCGGGCCACCACCACCACCACCGGGGCCCGGGGCCGCACCTCGCGACGGCGGGTGGGGGTCGGGCCCCGGGACGGCTGGGAGGCCGACGAGGAGGAGGCGGCACGCCGTCGGGCGGCTCGGCGCGGTGGGGCGGCCGGGCAGGCCTGGGCAGGGGCGGCGGGGTTCTCCGGGGACTGCGGCTGGGGTTGGGTGGGCTGGTCGGGGCTGCCCGCGGCTGCCGGGAGGGGTGTGTGCGGGAGTTTGGGCTTCTTGGGTGCGGCGGCCCGGCCCCGCCTGGCGGGGATGGGGGGCGTGGGGGCAGCAGCCGGCTTGGGCCGGACAACTCGCAGGGACGCGACCAAGCTGGCCCCGCGCAGCGCTGCCGCGGCGCCGCCGCCGCTGGGGGGAGGAGTAGCTGCCGGGGGCTGCTCGGGGGGCTGACCCTCCTGGGCAGTCACGGGTGGGGTCGCCTCATCGGTCGCTGCTGCGGGCGGCACACCAGACGATGCGGGCAGCCCCACATTGCGTGTTGTTGCTGTGGCCGTGGGCCGCTGGGTGGCGGCTGTGTGGCCACCGGGCGACCGGCGCTCGAGGTGGGGGCGCGTGGGGGCCGTGGGTGTGCGCTCGGGCGTGGGCGGCTTCCTGGGGGCGGCCAAAGGGGGGGTCGGGGCCCCGGGTGTGCGCACCAGGCGGCGCAGCTGCCGGATGGGGGTTGTTCGGGGCCGGAGCACATTGGCCGGGGGCGGGGAGGCGGGGGAGGCGGCGGGGGAGGCGGGGGAGGCGGCGGGAGACTGGGGTGAGGAGGCCGGGCTGCGCGCGGGCTGCGGCTTGAACGGCGACCGGCGGGGGGCCGACTTCGGGGGCGTCCCGGAGGCCGGGGCGCGCGGCTTGGGGGGCGAGCCCGACGAGGAGGAGGATGGGCTGGCCGAGGGGTGCAGCAGCACATGCTGGCGCTGCTGGGAGGGGTGGTAGTTGCGCTCGGCCCGGGCGGGCAGGGGCAGGGGCGAGCGCAGGGCCTCCATCAAGGCCGCGTGGGGCGGCGGGCAGGGCGCCGAGTCCTTGGCGGGGAGCTCCAGGTCCAGGTCCAGGTCCGCCAGGACGGCGGCCGGGCGGCCGGGCTTGGCGGCGGGGCTGCTCAGGGGCGGGGGCGACGAGGGTGTGGCGATGTGGCGCACCGTCAGGTCGAGCGGGTCGGGGCTGCGGCCGTCCGCCTCGGGCTGGGCGGCGGCGACGGCGACGGCGGCTTCCTCCGAGCGGCGCTGCTTGGCGGGCGAGGGCGAGCGGCCCAGCCGGCGGGCCCCCAGCCGGCCGGAGGGCGGCGAGAGCAGGAGCGAGCGCAGCGAGCGCAGGCCCGAGGATGGCGATGGCCCATCGGTGCCGCCCGGGCTGGGGCCGGTCCCGCGCCAGCGGGGGCCCTCGGGCAGAAGCAACGTGGGAATGACGGGCAGCCCGCTCCGGGACAGGGCAGCCGGGACGGCGGCAGGGGGCGGGGCAGGGGCGGGGCCCATCCGCGGGATGCGCTCGCTGTCCGGCTCGCCGGCCGTCAGGATGAGGGCCGAGCGGGGCGGCGAGAGGACTGGGCGCCCACCGGCCGCGCGTCCCAGGGGAACCGGGGCCGTGGCCCCGAGGAGGGGCGGCGAGCGTGGCGGCGGCGGCGGCGGCGGCGGCGGCGGCGGGGCTGTGGCGGCGAGGGCGACACCCGACGCGACGGGGGGCGAGGCGATGGCGGCGTCCACCAGGGGGGTGGGCCGGTGGGCGCGCAGCAGCGGGGACGACGGCTCGGGGGCCGCGCGGGGGGCGGTGCTGCTGCTGCTGCCAGGGGGCGTTCCGGCCAGCAGCCCGGGGGCGGCGGCGCCAGGCTCGGGCAGGGGGGTGGCCACCATGGGCGGGCTGAGGGGCCGCGGGGAGAGCAGCACCGCCAGGGGCGCGTGGGCCACCGGGGACCGCGGGGTGGCAGGGGCTGCTGACCGGGGGGTGACCGGGCCCGCTGACCGAGGGGTGGCTGGGGCCGCGGCGGCGGACCGGGGGGTGGCTGGGGCCGCCCGGGGGTGCTGGGGGCTGGGGACCTCGGGGGCCACCGAGCGGGGGCTCCGCGGGGTGGTGGACGGCCGGGGATGGGCGCCCGAGGAGGGCGATGCGGGGGGCGACCGGGACCGCGAGTGGCCGCCGCCGCGGGGCGACTGGGACGCCGACGGGGACGGGCTGTTGCTCGGGCGGCGCGAGGTGGCGCTTCCCCCGGTGGGGGTGTGCGGGGGCGACCGGGAGGCGGACCGTGCCCGCGGCTGCTGCTGCTGCCCCTGGGGCCCGGCGGCGGTGGGGGAGCGTGGGGTGCGGGGGGCCTCGTCGGCCGGGGGCTTGACCGCGAAGGCCGCCGTGATGGCCGCCGACTGGGTCGGGGTGGCGGGTGCGCCGGGCGGGTAGAACCCGGGGAATGCCGATCCGGGGGCCGATCCACCGGCCGGGTTGCCGCCGGGGAGGAGCGGGGCGCCGGGCGGGGGGAAGGGGAAGATGCCCTCGTTGAGGATCTCCAGGGCCGTCGCGGCGGCCGGGGTGGGAGCCTCATCGGCGCCACTGGGGGGGGTGCCCCACCCGGGGGTGAGGTCGACACCCCGCTCCGGGCCCTCGGCACGGGGGGCGGCGGGGGCCTCATGGCCCGGGGCGGGCGAGGCCGTGGGGGCCGGAGGAGGAGGAGGAGGGAGAGAAGGGGGCTGCTCGGGGGTGTGGACGTGGATCGCACCGGGGGGTCTGCCGGTCTGCCGTGGGGTTGTGGGTCCGTGGGGCTGCTGGGCCGCCGGAACCCGTGTGGCGGCCTGGTCGCCGACCCCCTGGTCGGGGGTCGCAGGAGCATCCCCACAGGCGGCCGGGTCGGGCCGGGGCGTGGCCATGGCCGGGGTGGGGCCGCGATGGCCCATCCGTCGTGGAGGGCGGCCCGGGGCGTGGCTGCCCTGGGGCCCGTCTCGGGAGGTGGGGGCGTGGCCGCCGTGGCCGCCTCGGGTGGGGGGATGGCCGCGAAGGGGGCGCCGGCTGGGCGGGGCGGCGAGGGGAAGAGCAGCAGGGCCGGAGCCGGCTGGGCAGGGGCCCCAGCGGCCGCCTGGAGCGGAAGGTGCGGCGGCGCCTCGGGGGCAACATGGGCCCCGGGGGCCGACCCCCCATGGACGGGCGGCAGGGCCGGCTCGGGCGCCAACACGACCGGCGGCTCCTCCACAGGGCACACGGGCGCCGGGGCTGCTGCTGCTGCTGGTGGTGGTGGTGGTGGTGGTGCGAGCTGGTTCAAGGAGCCCCCGTGGACGGGCGGCAGGGTGGGCTCGGTCTGGGGGAGGGCCTCGAGCAGGGCGCGCCAGGCCCGCTCCTCGGCCGGGGCGGGGCTGTCCAGGGGGCCCGACAGGGGCGCACCGGGTGGCTCCCCCCCCGTCGGGCGAGGCCCCTGCGGGGATTCGGGCGACCCTGACGGCTCCAGGGGCAGCTCCGCCTGGGCGGGCGCCTGGGGCAGCGGCACAGGGGGCGGCTCTTGCCGGGGTTCGGGTGGCTGCCGGGGGGATGTCGCCGGGGCCTGGGTGGCGACTGGTTCCGGGGCTGCCGGATGGGGGTGATGGACCGCGCCCGTGGGGGCGGCCGCGTCAGCAAATGGCGTGCATGGCAGCACCTCATCGGCCTGCTGCTGCTGCTGCTGCTGCTGCTGCTGGCGGCCTGCTGGCGGCACTTGGGGCAGCTGCGAGCTGGGTGGGGGTGGGGATGGGAATGGCGGCAGCGCGGATGGCGCCGGGGTTGGCGTTGGCGGGGCCGCTGCGGGGGCCGACGGCGGCCGGGGCTCGCTAGGGCAGCTGGCGGTTGCTGCTGCTGCGAGGCGGGCCGTGGCCGCGAGGGCGGGCAGGGGCTGCATGGGGGGCTCGGCCACAGCCGAGCGGGGCGACGGGGGCGGCGGCTCGGTGTCCGACAGGTCGTCATCCACGTTCTGGGTCATCGAGGCCACGTCCGCATCCGCCTCCGTCTCCGTGGGTGGGGGTCGCTCGGCCATGGCCACGGGCTGCTGGGGTTCCTCGCGGGCCGGCGCGGCAGCGGCAGCGGTGGGGTAGCCGGAGGGCTGGGTGTGGACCTGCCCTCCCGGGTGCTGTTGCTGCTGGAGGGCCTGGGCGATGTAGGCGGACATGACCTGGGGCAGGTCGGCCTCCCCCAGGGGACCCGTCAGCCTGACCGGGGGCATGTAGGCGAAGGCCCGCCCGGCCAGGGTGAACGGGTCCTGGTCTTGGGGGGGTCTGGCAGCAGCCGCCGCCTCCTCGGGGTTGGAGGCGTGGAGGCGGGCGCGGGGGGCCGGGGGCGCGGTGGCCGCCAGGGCGGCCTGCTGCTCGACCGCGGGCAGGGCCTCGTCCCAGGCCCGGATGGGGCCCGCTGTTGGGGGCAGCACCGGGGTGGCCGTGGCCCCCAGGGAGCGGGGCGGCGAGGGGCGGCGGCGGGAGACGGCCCGTGGGCGGGGCGAGGTGTCGAAGGGGGGCGGCGGGGGCGCGGCGGGAGGGGGCCGCGGGGAGCGGGCGGGGAGGGGTGGCGCTCGGGCAGGTCGATGCAGATGGGCGGGTACTGCAGGTCGGCATAGCCCTGGATGCCTGCATCACCCACCGCACACCCCGGCCCGGAGAACGGCAACCCCATGATGGGGGCGTGGCGCCAGAAAAAGAGGGCAGATGGGATCCGATGGGGGCGGGTGGAGTGGGGTGGGAGCGAGGGGGCGAGGGGGAGCCGACCGGAGGGGGTGGGTGCGTCGACGAGGAGCACCTCGGGGGGCGGGATGGCGAACCCCACCGGGACCCCGTGCCACGGGACCGCAGCCCGGGTGGGGCTCCCGCACCGGGGCGGCGCGGGCTCGTGGAAGACGGGCGGGTCGATCACTGGCGGGGGGGGGGGGGGGGGGATGTGGTTGGAGTTGCGAGGGGGGAAGGGGGGCAGGGGTGGAGCAGACCGGCCCTGAATATGTAGCCCGAGCGGAGGGGCACCTGGAGGATGCTTCGGTACTTATCGGCCTCGGAGCGCTCCTCTTTCGTAATCGCTGCGAACATCCGAAGGAAGGCGGCGGTGAGAACCGGGGGAACGATGGCGGCGGCTACTGACCCTGCCCATCGATTGAACGCAGCCGTGGGCCGAAGGCAATCGCGGCCATGACGCGATAGTGCTCCTCCCCGGCCACGGGGCAGCCGTCCATCCAGACAGCCTGACCGGTGCCCTCGCGTCAAGGTGCAAAGACAGCCCAAAACAGACCTGGATGGAAGGCTGGGGCAATAGATTTCTGAAGCTACTGATCCTATTCTGGGAGAGGCGCAGCTCCGTCAAATGACGCAGCGTCCCGAAGTAGGTGAAGTCCAGAAAGACTGCAGAAGACGATTTAGATATTCGACGGTCAATGGGATAGAAGACTCCAGACAGTTGTTCTGAAGGAAGAGCTTTTCGATCTTTGCCCTGGAAGCCATCCCCTCAACTCCCAGAAAGCTGGTGATCCCTTTGCTTCGCAGATTGAGAGCACCGAAACTTGGGCTTTCAGGCATCATCCCCACACATCTCTCAGAGAGTGTGCGAGCTGGGGACTGTTTGAATACAACCCCATCAACTCTCATGACAGGAGAGGAGGGACTTCCTTCAACGCCTTCGATACAGTGGCTAGCGGAATCGGGTTACCTATCCAAAGCCAATGGTCCGACCTCTTTTCTGCTGATCTTCTGATGATATGGAGTTTCTTTTTTTTTCTTCTTCTGATGTTTGTTTCCCCACTTTTCCTTTGACAACCTTGCGTTTTCTCTTTAGATGAGACTGATAGTTCTCCTCACTGTTGCCCTGTTCGGTTCCCTCGTTGCCGGCAAGACTGTGATGCCATGGTTGTGCCTGGAGCGCTGCGGCTGCAAAGTTAGTACTGATATGCAGACTGTCGCTACTCATGCTGCTGCCGGCGACATTAATGTCGTTTCGTTCGAGGACTACGATCTTGGATCGCAGGCTAACCTTATGCCCAACGGTTTCTCACAAATTCACCCCCAGCTTATTCAGCTTGGTCTCACCCCGATTCCGATGATCACCACGGCAAACATCAACAAAATGCACACCCTGTTCGCCAATCCCGACGGCTTCATCGACTCTGTCGTTCAGGAATGCAAGAAGAATGGCTTTCCTGAAGCGAACATCGACTTCGAGCCAGAGACCGGCGTCGTCACAGATGATGGCGTCGCTTACGCCCAATTTTTGACCCACTTTGCCGACGGTCCGCGGATTTTTCTCTTCCCTTTCAGTTTGCATCTGGGTAATGCGCTCTACAGAAATGCACAAGGCCGGACTGACCCTTTCGGTCGACATCGCCTCGTGGGGTCCTCTGTGGGACTTCGGCCTCCTCGCCAACACCACCGTGGACAAGTTTATGACCATGGTCTGCATCGGGCGGAGGCGTCGATGCAAACCCTCAACAATCTTCGCTCTTTTTCGGGCAGGACACATACGCCAACTCGCAGACGTACTTCCAGTCGCACCTCGAGAAGGCCGTGGATGCCTTCGGGGTGGGGCGGGTCGGGGTGGGGCTGCTGATGGGCATGAGCTTGAACAGCACCATTTGGGAGCAGCGCCTCGCGTCCCTCGATGCCGCCCAGGTGCGCGAGGTGGATCTGTGGGACATCTGCAACAGCGCCCCCACCGGCATCGAGTGGGACTATGTCAGCCGCTGGATGCACGGCCACTGAGCTGCTCCTCCTCCTCCTCCTGTTGTACAACTGAATAACATCGTCCGAAGAATATCATAAGACCCCCCAAAGATTCTCATGACTTCACCAAGTAGTTTCGTGCCTCGTGGATCTAGAGGAGGGGGGGAAGGGACAGATGTCTCGGGAGGGATGGAACCCGGTATTGCTCAAACCTTGGCAGAAATATAATCAGAGCCACCACGGTCTGGATGGTTAAGGGCTACAAGATGAATGTAGGAGCGCTCCACCTCATCTGCTGAAGGGAAACCGCTATCAACCCCATACATTATGAGAAGTCGAGGGCCTGACGAAGCAGCAGACCTCAGTCCCAAGATGGAAAGTGCTTCCTTTTTCGACATTTTTGGTTCGAAGCCGCCGGCGAACTTTTTTGGTACCGCTATGCCGAGAGCGGCCGCAGTTTCGTCTTTATGCCATGGAAGTTGGACATCATCTCGTATGTAACGACCCATTGTGAATGATGCTTTTGCCAACCCCAATCCTGCAGTTAAAGCAAGAGGAACCGAGAGCGAAAGGAACAGGCGCTTCAGCATCAACCTCTAGAGCCCCGTAGGTTCCAGCAGCTGATTCGGCATGCACCACGGCGAAGATGGGTTCGAGGAGGAGGAGGAGGAGGAGTGCTGCAGCGATTGTGGGAGCGAGTCACACCGCCACCCCCGCGTTCCTCCAATGAACCCTTTGGACCGCGAACTCTTCGGGGCTGTGAAGGATAATGATGTAGAACGTCTTCGCAAAGTGCTGGAAGAGCACACTGAAATTAACATTAACGAGTACCGTTACAACGACGCAACTCCTCTTCAGATGGCCGCTCAACTGGGCGATCTCCCCATGTGCCAATTCTTGGTGGCGCGGGGGGCCGACATTGATCTCTGTGATGCTCAGGGGTTTCCGCCAGTGATCCACGCCGCTGATTGCGCTGACGATGAAGCTTCTATGTTGGTCATCCAGTTTTTCGTTGGGGCCGGCGCCTTGTCTGCGATCTCTTGCTGCTGTCCTCCACCTCACACCCTCGATCCATCCACAGGACGGTCGACTACATCGGGGAGCACTGCCTCATCTCGGCTGTTGTCCGACAAAAGGTCCAGTTGACCAAGTATCTGCTTGAGGAACTCCACGTCAGCGCCGACTCGCGAGGGGCCGAGGAGGTCCCGGCCCTGATGCTCGCCGCCGGGATGGGCAGCCTGGCCCTCTGCACGCTCCTGCTGGTCTGCATCCCACTGAGTCGGGTCCACCGGGTGACGACCGCTCATTTCCATTTCCATGCAGCCCATTTTCCCATCGCATCATACTCGCTCCGTCTGCCCTGCCGATAGGAGCACGGGGCCACGGTGGACGCCCAGGATGAGGAGGGCAGCACCCCGCTGGCGGCAGCAGCGGACTCAAGCCGCCCCGATGTGGCCCAGCTGCTGCTGTCGCACGGCGCCTCGCCCACCCACCGCAATCGCAAAGGCTCCACGCCGCTCCATTGCGTGGCCAACCGGGGGGATGTCGCCTGCGGCCGGCTGCTTGTCGAGGCCGTGCGGAGGCAGCTGCCCGCCGCCGCAGGCAGCGAGACCCCATGCAGCGTGCACGAGTACATCAACGCCCCCTCGGAGTGCGACGGGGCCACGCCGCTCCTCCTGGCCGTCATGCGCAGCCACACCGAGATGGCGGCCTTCCTGCTGTCCGAGGGGGCCGACCCGACCGTCTTCATGCCCCCCCGGCAGGGTGGCTTCGGGCTGCTGCATTTCTGCGCCCAGAGCGGCAACGCCGAGATGACGCGGCTCCTCCTGGGAGCCCTGCCTCCAGCAGCCCAGAAGGCAGCACCACCGGGCGCCGCCGCGTCCCCCGCGGCCTCCACCTCGGTCACATCCACCTCGGTGACCTCGCCCTCGCCTGCCCCTTCGGCCGCGGCGGCCGAGGCAGCACCGGCCGATCGGAGGCTGTCCATCGTCAACGCGGTCGACCGGCAGGGCATGACGCCTCTCACATACGCCTGCACGGGCAGCCGCCTCGAGGTGGCCCGGCTGCTGCTGGAAGCCGGGGCGGACGTCCACACAGTCGACCCCACCACCGGGATGGGCCTCCTCCACCAGGCGGTCACCGCCGAGGCCCCCGAAATGGTCTGTTCGTCATCGGCCGCCATCATGCAGTGTTGCGCTCCGAGGTGCGTGTCCGTTCACACTCCTCGCATGTCCGGCTGTATTCTCCCGACAGGTGCGCCTCTTGCTGGCGTGGGGTGCCCGCCACGACTTGTGCGACTCGGAGGTTGGCCTGAACCCCATCGGCTGGGCAGAGGGCGCCAAGGAGCGCACCGCCATTGTGGGGGTCTTTCACGATTTCGGACTCTATCCGGAGGTGCCGCTCCAGGACATCCCCATCGTGGTGGAGGACGCGTGTAAACGTCGGTAAAACAAAGAAAGCGGTCTTCTTACAAAAATGAAGATCATCCCCCATGAATCGTGCTGATAAAAGAAAGGGAGTCTCGATCTTGCAGGGCCTGGTCCATCCCCACCAATTCGCAGTCGGCGTCGTTGTATAGCACAAGGATGCCGGGCCGGCTAACGGGGGAAAAAACAACCTTGGAACCGATGGTGCAACACGAGAAGACATTTGGTTGTCGATCATAAATTGATGTTCTGTGTCGCCATTCAGCAGGTTGTCGCGCACCCAAGTAATGGCGGTTCGGACTGTTGCGTTTGCAGGAAGCTGGATATCCTTGTCGGAACAACCGAAAAGCGGTTCTATTGGGAAGTGGGCCGACGCAATGGAGGAAAAAAACGCAGACCAAGCCCTCCGCTAACGCCGAGGTGCACCAGCACCATCCTGCTTCACCTTTGGGGATCTACCAGCTCATCTCCCACTGACTCTCGATCTCTTTTTGCGAGCCTGAGCATCCGACTCAATGTCATATCTTGGATTTTTAGAAAAGCTCGCTTTTCTGGCGAATGGGACGAAGACTCCAAAAATTGAAGCCTCGCCATGTCCTCTGCCACCTCATCAGCGTGCGCTTGAACTGAAACAGAAAGCCATTGATTTCTATACCGTAGGAAAATCAGGAGCTGCATGTGGAAAACTTCGCGAAGCAATCGAACTTGTTCGTCAGTCCCAGGATCAAAATGATCGGCTGCTCTCCGCCCAGCTCTACTCTGATCTGGCTCAGGTTTATCTCGCTTTGGAGAAACCGGACATGGCACTCGATGTTGCTCAGTCCGCTCTTCGGATTGTCCCGACCTATCTCAAGGCAGCCTTCCGTCTCGGGCGAGCCGCTTTGGAGGTTTGAACACCCAATTTTCCGCACATTTTAACCTTGATTGGACTAGTTGACATTTTTCGAGAAAGCCGCAGTTGCCTTTCAATATTGTCGCCACCTCTCCCCTGACAACGCAATTATCAATGAGGTCCATTGTCTTTCGTTCGATTCCATCATTTTTTTTTTGGAAAATCGAAGGATTTGCGGAGGCTGCCATCTTTGCTTGGACGAGAACTGGCTCCGCTCCCAGCCGATCCTGTCGCCATGCTCCTTGCGGCAGACCGCTCCCTTCTCCTTGGTGGCGTATAAATACGGATGTCATCCTCCTCATCCCCTCCCCTATGTCAGGAGCGTGTCGCAGGCGCTCAATATGAATGACATTGTGATATTTCCGTTTTGCCCGTTCATCCTCTGGGCCCTTGCGACCACCTTTTTGTTTGAATGGGAGGTTCCTCGAGTGTTTATCGCCAACAAAGTCAGGCTGCTCCTCCGTCGGTTTGTTTCGCGGAATTACTGCCTATAATTTTTTCATGGCTTCTGTGTTTTCAGGCCCAGGATTTGCAGGAAGAACTTGCGGAAACCAAGGCACGTCTTGTCCAAGCACAGGAAGAATTGAAGGCGCTTAAACACAATGTCTCGATCTCCTTCATTCCGCCGCATGATCTTTTTGGCACATTTCCCAATTATAGTCTGCTGGGACACCCCCCACGCCAAGCTCCCTGCGCGTAGAACACGACTGTACTACTAAAAACATAGTTCTTGCGTGGAATTCTGTCTCAAATGACGATCATCTGCCCGTGTATTACCGTGTGTCGATGAAGTTACCCGACCAGCCTTGGGAGGTCATCTACACCGGGACGGACCGCAAGTGTAAGGGCCCTTTGCTCGCCAGTCTTCCAGTGGGCAAGGATATCCAATTTGCAGTCTGCACTCTGCGTGCCTTGGCCGAGAGCCCCCTTTCGGATCCGCCGTGCATCTACCGTAAGGGTGGTGGTCTGGCGTTTTGTGTGCCCATTTGTCCGACTCGATTTTTTTTTTCTTAGTGTTCTTCAAGTATGCCCATGATCTGGACGAGAATGGCCTGTTTTACTATCTGGGCACCCAGGGCGGCACCCAGCCCTGGCGCAACCCGGCTGCCGGGGGTCTGGTAACTGTGACCCGCTCGGCGGAGTGCTTCCCACCCGGGGGCAGCCCGAACGATGCGTGCGGCCGGTCCCCCTGCGAGAGCCACACCCTCAACGCGCCCGGGGCGTGGCAGTGCTTCGACCTGGGGGCCACCCGGACCATTACCCCGACCAAGTACACCCTGCGCCACAGCAACATGGAGCGCAGCGTGGCTGAGCGCCTGCAGTCGTGGCGCCTGGAGGGCTCGCCCGATGGGAAGACGTGGCGGCCGCTCGACGAGCACACTGGCGAGCCCCTCCCCGCCCAGCCCGATGCGACCGCCTCCTACGGGGTGGTGCCGGCCAAGGCATTCCCGGCCCGTTTCATCCGGCTCCTCATGACGGGCCCCAGCCCGTGTGGCCTCGAGCACCTCTGCCTGTCGGGCTTCGAGCTGTACGGCTTCATGCAGGAGGTCGCATAGAGCGGTTCCCCCCCCCCCCCCCCCCCCCGGCCCCCACCACTTCGTTGGTATGTCTTAATTATTCGAGGTTTGGCGATGACTGGGTCGGTATCCCCCATCACCGCCCACTTCCCCTTTTCTTGTGCCACCCCGCGAACTGGGGGTTCCCCTTTTACCGAAATGCCTTCTTTTTTTCCCCCACACCCACAATCGCTTTGGTGGGCGTGGTTTTCTCCGCGCCGATTTGTTGTTCGACTTCTTTTGTTGGTTTTTCGGTTTCGGCTCCTCCTTTGGGTTTCTTGTTGACTATTTGGGACATGGTTTTTTTTTTTTTTTTCCCCTTCGTCTTCTTGCTTCTTGTTTCTCCGCCCCGGCTCCTGCGACCGCCGAGCCCAAGCGTCAACCAAAAATACTCCACGGATTCTATTCTGCGGTATAACGGTGGGCGGCTCTTAAAGCGAGTGGAGAAAGAATTGGTGTCGTTTGTTGGGTTCGCCAATGACGATCCCAATCTTGTTGCCCTCTGGCAAATCGAAACGGGACATTTCCAAGTTGTGATTCGTGGGAAGGCCGGCGGATGCTATGATGGACTATTTCTCGTTGATATCCAACACAACAAGGATTTTCCCTTCAGGCCGCCGATTGTTCAATTTCGGACACCGTCGTATCATCCAGGAATCAATCCGACAGGGCAATTTTGTGCCCCAACGTCTGTGTTTCCACCTCCCTTTCCAGTTAAAATACCCACCCTCAGTTTGCGCGATAACTGGTCGCCAGCTTACACGCTTCTCCATGGTCGGTTGCATTGCCTGCGGAGGGTCAGTGCCCGGGGCGGGGCGTCTGCTGGGGCTGGGGCTGCTGGTCGGGGGCGGGGGGACTGCCACCGAGGAAGACTGGGGCCCGGCCAGCCCGGCCACGGTGGCGGGCGGGGGCGTGCGTGGCATGGCCGGGCCGAAGGGCGGGCTGGGGGGAGATGGCGGGCTCTCGGGCTCCCTGTGGTGCCCAACGAATGACCGTCAGTCTCCTGTGGGGGCCTGTCTGGGTCCAGTCTGTCAGGTCGCGCTGGATGAGCTGGACATGGAGCTGGACAGTTTCCGGGAGTGCGGCACCCTCCGGTACGATCTGCTCCAGCAGCTGCTCTCCGATCGGGCAGCCTTCGAGTGTGCCGCCCGGGCGTGGACCCTGAAGCACGCCACACCTACCAGTCTGGGCCGCACTCCCCTGGGCATGGTCAACCATTTTTTGCACAGCCTTTCTGCAGATGGCCGAGCCACCGGGCACCTCCTCGGATGCGGCGGCGCCGGCACAGGCTGCGTCCCCTCCAGAGGAGGAACTGGGGGGCGGAGGCGGGCTGCTTTGGGCCCAGGTGCCACCAGAGCTGCAGCGGCTGGTGGTGCTGTGGGGCACCGAAGACCCGGCGTGGGGGATGGCCGTGTCCTGGCGGGCCCTCTTCGGGCTGGTGCGGGTGTGCCACCAGTGGGCCGGCTGGATTCGGGAGGGGCCCGTGGGCCTGTTGGACTTCGGGGGGTGCCCGTGCGACCCCACCTATGGGGGAATCAGGTCCGGTCGAACCGGCGCATCGGTGGGACGGGTGGTGAAACGAGACCTCACTCTCACACCTCACCACCGGGGTCGTCGTCGCATGGGGGGGGGGGGGGGGGGGGATCGGTGTCCCAGCCGCCTGTCGGACGAATGGGTCCGGTGGGTCCTCGGCTTCTGCCCGCGACCCCGCGGCGTCTCCTTTGCCCGGCCCGTGGCCATCTCCCGGGCGGTTTTCTCACGGCCCGCCGCCGACCTGCCCGCCGGCTGGTCCGAGCGGCCCATCCTGAGCGCCGAGGCCCTGCGGCGGGTGGTCGAGTGGTCCGGGGGGTCCCTCGAGACGGTCGACCTGACCGACTGGGCAGCCTGCCGCACGGCGGACCTGGTCAGGCTCCTGCAGGGGTGCCGCTCCTCGCTCCGCTCGCTGTCCTTCACCGCATGGGCCCCGGGCTGCGACGCGGCGGTCCGTCGGCCCCCCGGCCATCGTCCTCCCAGACTCCGATTCTTCTCATTCCCCGGGACAGGAGGCGTTGGGCCACCTGGTTCGCCAGCCCGCTGAGAACCTGCGCGAGGTGAACGTCTGGGGCCAGCTGACCGACGAGGCATGGTCGGCCCTGCGGAAGTTACCCCGGTTGGAGCGGCTGGGCCTCCAGTGGCCCCGGGACGGCGCCGCCGGGCACCTGACCGACCCAGCCATGATGCCGGCCCTGCGGACGGTGACCATGGCCTCCGAGGGACGAACGGAGGCCGAGTGGGCGGCCTTCGTGGCGGCCATGGGCATCAGGGGCGTCGATGTCGCCCGGGAAGCGCAGCGCCACGGCTGGGCGTAGCACCACCATCACCCTCCCTCCCTTTCCCCCACACACACACACACACACACGCACACACCACGCCCCCGCGAGGGGTGGGTTCACAAAAGACACGTGCATCTTGCCAAAGCACGGGGGGCGATCCGTCCGAGGGAACGTGGCTGATCAGGGGCGTGGGCGTGGGCGTGGGCCCCTCAGTAGACGAAGGTGATGTGGCGCCGCCGGATGGCCTCCAGGGCCTGTGCCCCCTCGTGGCGGATGGCCGTCCAGGCCTCCGAGCCCCGGGGTGCCTTACTGCCCTTGCCTCCGATGTGTGGGCCGGCCCGGCTGAGCTCGAGGGCCTCCAGCGCCCGGAAGGCCACCGGCCGGCGGGCCGGGCCGAAGACCTGCAACAGCTGCTGGGCCACGTCCGGGTCAGCCAGGGTGTTGGGCAGCCGCAGGGTGGCCAGGCGCGGGAAGGGCCCCAGGGCCAGCTCGGCCAGGTCGCACGGGGGCACGAAGGCCCCGCTCAGGTCGAGGGTGCGCAGGCCCACCGGAGCCCGCCGCCTGAGGATGGGGGCCACCCGCTGCCCGTCGGGGACGTCGCCCAGCTCGAGGTGGGCCAGGGCGGGGCAGCCGGCCACGACCCGGTCGAGGAGGGAGAGGGGGCAGCGGGATCCGTGCACGTCGAGCAGGTCCAGCCGGGGCAGGTGCCGCAGGGCCGCCTCCAGCTCGTAGGGGCTGCCCTGGAAATGGCTCATCCGCTACCCGGCCACCACGGGGGGGGGGGGGGGGGGGGGGTCGCATGAGGAGCAGCACAGCGGGATGGTAGGGGCAGTGTCGGCGGCTTGGATACATCTTGGGCGCTTGGGCGCGTGCATTTGCGTGTCTGCCGGGCCTGCTGGCGGGTGCTCCGTGACGCGTGCGTGGATGGGTGCGGTGAGAGTGGGTGCCTGTGTGTGTGTGGGGGTGAGGTCCCGGACCAGCTCGCGGAGGGCCGTACAGCCGATGCCCAGGGCCCCCATGGCCGCGGCCAGGTCGATGTGGCCGTGGGTCGGGTCGAGGGGCCCCATCTCGCTGTGCCCCCGCCGGGCGGCCATGGGGTCGAAGGTCTGGCAGCTGCAGTGGCACCGGCACGACCGGACGGAGAGGCTCTGCAGGGCGGGCAGGGCCGCCCCCAGGAGCGGGAACAGGGTGGCCGCGTTGAGGGGCTCCTGGGGCAGCAACCGAACGCTGTCCAGCGAGAGGCGCTGCAAGAAGCGGCCCCGGGGGCCCCCCAGCAGCCGCTGGGTGGATGGGGTGGTGGGGGGAGTTGGGGGGATGGGGGTCGGATGGGGCGGGTGAGACGACCGGACCATGAGGGCGGATGGGATGCGGGGGTGGTGGGGGTGATGCCGACCTCGAGGATGCCAGGCTGGAGGCCGCACCGGTCGAGGGTCAGCCCCAGCAGGGGCTCGGTCGGCGCCACCAGCCGGCCCGCCTTCTCGATGGCGGCACTGTCGGCCGAGTCCGCCGGGGGCACGACTGCATGTGGGGCAGAACAAGGGCGATGACAGTCTGGGCATGTGCCCCGTGAATCCTGCGTGCGCCAGTCGGGTGGGTGTTCTCCCTTGTGCCTGCCCGGGATGGGCTTGGCTTGGTTTGAATTGACAAATTTGGTTTGGTTTGGCTTGGCTTGAATCGACAAATTTGGTGTGAATTGAATTGAATTGGTTTGGTTTGGTTTGGTTTGGTTTGGTTTGGTTTGGTTTGGTTTGGTTTGGTTTGGTGGGCATCATGGGGCCGGATCGGGTGGCGGCGGTAGTGCAGGGGAGCCAACGAGGCGGGGAGCGCGGACCGCCCGTCAGGAGGGGCAGGGCGTCCTGGCCGGGGAAGGTGTGCCCGGTCATGTTGAGGAAGCGGATCCGGCCGGGGGTCGTCGCCAAGGCGATGCAGATCTGGTTGGAGGCGATCTCCTGCATCCCCCCGGGGGGGTGGCGTGGGCCAGAGAAGGGCGAATGAGTTGGGGCCACAGCACCCACGGACGGCATGCATGCGGGCTCAGGTCGGCCCCCCTACTGACCATGTGCTTCTCGGAGGTGACGGCCCCGGTGGCAGCCACATCCAGGTCCCGCAGCTCGACCAGCCGCCCCGGCCCGCCCAGGAAGGCCTGCAGTCCCTTCAGGGTCACCCGGCAGCCGCCAAGCGACAGTCGGCTGATGCAGGGGCAGTGCTCCGCCACCGCACAGAGGCCTGCGGAGGTGGTAGTCAAGCCGGGGCGGGGGAGACCAAAGGGGCCAGACCATAGTCCGAGATGGCCGTCTGGGCGCAGAGGAGCTCCCGAAGCTCGGGGCATCCGCGGGCGATGGCGGCCAGGCCGCGGTTGGTTGCTCGGGTCTGGGAGATATCGAGAACCTCGAGCAAGGGACACCGACTGGCAACGAACTGAAGGCACTCATCGTCCAGATGAAGGACGCCGCGGAGATGGAGCCGCATCAGGTTTGGGCATTTTGATGTCAGTGAATCGAAAGCCTGCTCCATTGAAAATGACATTTTACCGAACAAAATTGAATGACGTGACCGACTTTTGTGGTGACAAAGAGATTCCCTTCGAGGGTGAGGGTTCTGAGACGATGAAAATTATCTGAGATCTTGATGAGGAGTGAATCGGTCAGTTTTGGGTGTTGTGCAAGGTTGAGAGATGCGCAATAGTCAAAAAAAGAGGAAAACCGCCTGCATACGAGAGGGAACACCCGGAAATTTTCAATGCGGTCAAACGTCGAAAAAATTTCAATGAGCAAATCATCTGGCAGGGAAAGAAGCGGAAATGCCGGTCCAGTCTCACCAGATGCCTCTCCCGGCTGGGATGTTGTCGCCGGAAGGAAATTTCCCATAGAGAAACAAATAAAAGGCTGTGCTAGGTTCACCGAGGTTGACGAACGAAAAATGGTGAAGGGGACCAAGAAGAAGATCCTGACCTTTTCCTCGCGCGGTATTGGGGCCCGCTACCGTCATTTGTTGACTGACCTGCAGCGGCTCCTCCCTCACAGCAGAAAAGAGGCGAAATTGGAGCCCAAAGAGAAACTCACCACCATTAACGAAATTTGCGAGCTCAGAAGCTGCGAAGGCTGCATCTTTTTCGAGGTGCGCAAGAGGACGGATCTTTATATGTGGCTTTCCCTCACCCCCAATGGCCCGTCCGCGAAATTCCAAGTCTACAACGGTCAGTGTCCCTCTCTACTGTCCCTTGTCCCTCTGACACGGGGAATTCCTCGCAGTTCACACCATGGAAGAGCTGAAGATGACGGGGAATTGCATGCTCAACTCCCGGCCCATCATCACCTTCGATGGGAATTTCGACACCGCTCCCCACTACACCCTCATGAAGGAGCTTCTTCTTCGGGTCTGTGGCTCATATCACATCCATTTGTTGAACCCTGCTCGACTCGTCCGGACCCGACAGTTGTTCGGTGTCCCCAAGGGGCAGCCCCGCACCCAGCCCTACGTCGACCACGTCTTCTCGTTCTCGATTGCCGATGAGAAGATCTGGTTCCGGCACTTCCAGGTCCGCATCGCCTACCCCCGTCGCCATCACCCCAGGGTTCACCTCGCCCCCCCCCCCCCCCCCCAATGGCAGATCGCCGATGCCCCCCAGGCCGGCGCGGCCGCCCCAGCTGCGGGTGGGTCGCTGGACGGCACCATGCTGGTCGAGATCGGGCCCCGGTTCGTGCTGGACCCCATCCGGGTCTTCAACGGCTCCTTCGGCGGCTTCACCATGTGGCGCAACCCCCATTACGTCAGCCCCACCCAGGTCCGGATGGCCCCCGCACAGTGCACCGCCCCGCCCCTTTTACTCTGCGCCACGAGCCACGTCACACGTCACACGTCACGTCCTCACGGGTTCCCCTGCCGCTTTTGCTCTGCCCGCTCTTCCGCAGATCCGCGCCGCGGACCGGGCGGCCCTGGCGATGAAGTACGTGTCGCGGGTGCGCTCCATCAAGGAGCACCAGCAGCGCCGCGAGGAGTCCAAGCTGCGCCCCGAGCCGCTCGACATGGAGGAGGTCTTCCAGTAGGCCGCCCGGCCTCCCGCGCTCTGCCCGACTCGACGCCCCCGCTCTGCCCCCGCGTGCGGCCCCATTGGCCCCCGCGGCGGCGCGGGGCGGCGGGGCAGCCCCCGAGAAAGGGGCCGACCGGTGGCCGCCTCTCGCCCCCCGCCCTCGATGGGGCCGTGTTGGCCGCTCCCTTTCTTCTTCTCCCTCTCCCTCTCCGGCCGGGGGGAGCGGCGGCGCACGACCCGTCGGCGCGACGCAACGGGCCCCCCTGCGCGCCTCGTCCCGCCGCGAGCGGCTCTCTCCGCTTTGGGTTCGGGCGCTCCAAAGAGACTCATGCCGCTCCTTTCGCCTCCGGGCCAGACATGGGGCCATGGAGCCTGGGGGGTCGCGGTGTGGATCCGCCCTTGGGTGGCGACAGAAGAGGGGGGCCAGTATCATCGGGGGCCCACTGAGGGCGAGCAGACGAGGACACAACAGAAGAATGGCCGGCCAGAGAACGGCATTCGGGGTGGATGGCGGCAGAAGATGAAAAATGCGGTCAGTGAGGGGGGCGGAGGCATAAATAGAGCGATCGCAGATGGCCGAGACAGCCGATGGAATGAGGGCGGGACACGTCATCGGGGTGGGTCGGAATTAGGAGAGGGGGGAAGGGAGGGAAGGAGGGGGAAGGAGGGGAAGGGAGGGGAAGGAGGGGGGAAGGGAGGGAAGGGAGGGGAAGGGAGGGGAAGGGAGGGAAGGGAGGGAAGGGAGGGAAGGGAGGGGGGAAGGGAGGGTCGGGGGAGGCGGAATCCCATCATCGCATCACGGGACCATTACGGGTCCCCGAGCGGGGGAGGCAGACAGCAGGATTAGTGCGGAGCCCGCAGCATACCCATTACGGGGCGGGGGGAGGGGGGGCGAGGGGCGAGGAGGGAGGAGGGAGGTGGTGGGGGACGGGCGGGGGAGGGGGGAATATGATCGATGGCAGCGGGCAGGCCGCCGCCAAGAGCAGCACTCACAGCAGTCGGCGGGAACCAGACAGGAGGAGGGGACGACGAGAGTGGGGGTGGGGGCGGATGCGCTGTGCTGAGGATGTGTGTGTCCGCTGCTTACGTCGTCGGACAGGCGCCCGCGGGGCGGCGGGATGGATGACGTGAGGGACTTGATTCCTTAAGGGGAGGGATTACTTGAGGGGCACCGCGTCGGCGGGGCCGGCCTGCTGGCGGGAGAGCCGCCAGGCCTTGAAGAAGGCCACCCCGAGGAAGGCCACGATGGTGACGGCCCCCAGGGCCAGCGTGATCGAGTCGGCGCTGCCCGAGCTCATCAGCCGGGGGAACAGCCCCAGCAGGGGCCCCGCCGCGTAGCCGGCACCCAGCAGGAACTCGAAGATGGCCCCTGCACACACAGCCACCAGCAGAAACAGCATGCATGCGTCCCCGGTGGGTCGGAGGAGGAGGAGGAGGAGGAGGAGGAGGAGGAGGAGGAGGAGGAGGAGGAGGAGGAGGAGGAGGAGGTGGGGGGTGCCGAGCGCGGGGGGCGGTTCCGGACTGGCCTTGACGTCGGACGAGCCGACGAGCATGGCGTAGTAGAGGCCGGCCGAGTAGACCATGGCCCAGCCGCCCCGATGAGCACCAGGGCCACGATCAGGGTCCCGATGCCCCCAGTTGGGCACGTCTGTGGCCCAGCCCATGCCCATAAGGCGTGAGCCCATTGGGCGGCGAGGCGGCGGCGAGGCGGCGGCGAGGCGGCGGCGAGGCGGCGGCAGCGGCACGGGGAACGGGGAACGGGGAACGGGGAACGGGGAACGGGGACGGGGACGGGGAACGGGGAACGGGGAACGGGGACGGGGACGGGGACGGGGACGGGGACGGGGGACGGGGGGACGGGGGACGGGGACGGGGACGGGGACGGGGACGGGGACGGGGGACGGGGACGGGGACGGACCGGGCTGGGAGGTGAAGGCGATCGGGGCCAGGGCCACCAGGGAGAAGCCGATCAGCAGGGCCACGCCAGACACCAGAGGGGTCGCCCAGCTGCGACCGCCGCCCGGCAACAGTACCCCCCAGGGAGCAAGAGGCGCGGGATGGTTGATGATGATGTCGATGTTGATGGTGAGGTCGATGATTGGATGCTGATTGGATGATGGTGATGACCGGATGAAAGGCGGAAGGCAGGACGGGACTGCAGGCGGACCGGTCGCGCCAGCCGGTCCACAGGGTGAAGGCCACGAAGGACCCGAAACGGCCCGCCAGCCAAACCACGTTGATGTAGCTCTGAGGGGAAGGGGAGGTGGTCGTTGGTCCTTGCGTGACGACTCCGTGGCGATTGTGGGCGGTACATGGGTGTGCGATTGCGGGCGACGTGGCCTGCACATGCCGACTGCTGCATGGCGATTGTGCGGGGTGCGTGGCTGGCCAGGAGGGGAGAGCATGCTGTGCGTGTGCGTGGAGCATGCTGTGCGTATATCCGTGTGGGGGCCGCATGAGGGACCTGGGCCGTGTCGCTCATGCCCACGGCCGCCGAGACGATGGCCAGGTAGGGCAGCACCGTGCTCAGGACAACCTGCGTCCCGCCCCGCCCCGCCCGCACCAGTACCCGTCGGGCATCGGCATCGGCGGTGAGAATCGAGCTGCCGCTTGGCCACACGCCACCATCACCCATCTCCCATCGCCAGCCCCATCCCCATCACCATCCCCAGGGTCATCCCCATCAGGGCTGGGCGGATCTGGGACATGGCCATGGCCGTACGATGTCCCACAGACCCGCCGCCAGGCAGGCAGGCAGGCAGGCAGCGGGCGGGCGGACCTGGGACATGGGCAGCATGATCCGGAAGACGGTCAGCATCTGGCGCTGGATGAGGGTGTGCGCCACGGGCAGCGGGATGGCCGGGCTGCTCAGGGCGGGGCTGGCCGAGGCGGGGCTGGGGGCGGCACCCGAGGCGGGGCTGCTGGGGAGGCTCAGGTCGGCCGGGATGGCCGCCGGGGCGACCGCCTCGCCGGTGGTCTGGTAGGCCTGCGGGGCGGGCGCCGGGCTGCCCGTCGACAGGTCGCCGTTCGCTGGTCGGCAGGGACGGGGCGAGGGAGGAAGAGGAGACGGGGTGAAGGAGGCCGTGAGATGAGGCTGGCGGCAGGCGGCAGGGGGCGGGGGCGGGGCAGGTGACAGACAGCTGAAGCGCGGGATGGGCGGCGGAGGCGGCAGGGACCGGGACTGCGAAGGGCCGGGGACATGGGGCCGCGCGGGGGGTAGAGGGGAGGGGATGGGAGGTGAGCAGGAGGCCAACCCAGGCGGAGCATGGGGTGAGGGATGATGCGTGCCGGTGCCGCGGGGTGGCGCCGCCTGGGGGGTGGGGTGGGGTGGGGGGAGGCGCGGACCCTGAGCGGGACCGACTCGACGGCCTGCAGCTGCTCCGCGGCGGCGGCCTGGGCGTCGGGGGTCGGGGGCCGCGGGGTGAAGGTGACCCACACCCAGGCCGCCATCACCAGGTGGATCAGCGCCAGCAGGCCCAGCGTCAGCATCGGGTACCTGCAGCCAGCCACCCCGGGGAGGGGGAGAGCCCGGCGGGTGGTTGGATGAGTGGGGCATGCGGGCACGGGGCCATCTGGCCATAGGGCCATAGGGACATACGGGGCCATGGGGACGTGCGGGGGGGGGGGGGCGTGCTGGCGGACGAGGAGATGAGGTAGCCGAAGATGATGAAGACCAGCAGCGCGGAGCCCGACCAGGAGCACGAGTACAGGTTGGTGTAGCTGTTGTTGACGGCGGCGGCGGGGTGGCGGCGGGCAGACCGCACGGGCACACACGCCAACCCAGGGAGCGGCGGTGAGCACACGGAGCGGATGCCAAACGGGATCGGGTGAGTGGGAAGAGCCCGGGGGGAGAGCGGCGTCGATGGTGTGGGAAGCCCCAGGGGTGGAGCCGACGATGGCGGCGCTGATGACAGACTAGTCGACAGGCTTGCCCGTCTGCTCGGTGCGGCCGGCCGACATGAACGCCTCATTGACGGGCCACATCTGCCCACCACACATCAAACCATCATCGGATGACAGACTCGATGGGTAGTGGGGGGGGAGGGAGGGAGGAGGAGGAAGGGAGGCAGACATAGTTGACAGCGTGGCCGTAAATGATGGCAAACGTCCAAATGGCCCACACGCCAGACGGAGGCTGCGAGATCCATGCTAGGGGACGCGCGGGGTGAGGTCAGCCGGGCGCGGGGAAGGACAGACAGGCAACAACGGGGATCAGGCAGGACAAGCCAAGGACGAGCGAAACGGTCATAATGGCCGCTCGGTGGGTAATTTGGGGAAACTTTTGCAAAATCCAGTGGGAAAGCAGGGGGCTGGGCGTCGTGGCAAGGCCATAGAGGAGGCCCAGCAAGAAGAGCTCAAGCGCAGTGAAAGCATAATGCTGTGCCGCAATAAGAAAGATGGCAATGGAGACCACTATAAGAAACATGAATATGTGGGGAACGCGTCCTTCGGGCTGGGGGGCAGACCTGAGCTGCTAAAGCAGGTGAAGAACGTAAAGATCAGGACCGATGCAAAAGAAGTCAATGGAGGCCCTCCAATCCGAGAGGAAGGCATCACCTTCCGAGGCATCAACGCAGCCAATTTGTTCTGGAGCGCTTCCATAAATCGTGGCGTCAGGCAAAGCCGACCCGAGACGATAACTAGAACCTCAGGAGGAGCGGGCTTTCTCCAGTGCTAAACGGCATCGATGGAAAGCGTCTCTGCACAAATCCAGGAACGGATTCTAGCGCTTTTACAGGAGATTCCCGTCCGTACGTTTTGCTTTCATCGGTTCCGTTCTCATTCTCACTTTCGTTGTTGCTCAGTCCATCTCCCAGAAAGATCTGTTGGAGCAGATCAAAGAGCATCCACCAGATGTTGTTGCAGTGACTCTGAACGATCTCCTAACAGCAGGAAAAGTCGCTGCCCAACAGCAGGGCGGAGCCCTCGTCTTCACGCTGGTGGGCGAGGCCGAACGCTCCAAGTCTGTTTGAAGTGTGTCTGCCAGCACAGCCGATTCTTCGATGGTAGAACGCAAGGGCTGAGTCCACAGGATGGTGTTATTCTTGAAATTATCAAACAGGCCGGCAACAAAGGTCCGATCGCGCCGATCGTCGTGCACTCAGTCGTGGTTGCCCATTCGCTGCCCCAGGAATTTGGACGCGAGAGCTGCGCTTCAAGTCAAACATGCAGCCCAACCAGATCCAGAAGGCTCTGAAAACCTTGCAAGCCCGGAAGCTCATCAAGCAGATCAAGTCGCCCTCGGTCTGCCCAACCTCAACCTCCCCCCGGGGATCGCTTCATGACGCTCCCTCCCTTGTCTCCCCCCCCCCCCCCCCCCCCCCCCCAGCAACGAGGCAAGCGGCTGTATATGCTGTTCGAGCTGGAGCCGGTGCGCGAGGTGTGGTTCACCGACTCGCAGGACTTCGACGTGCAGTTCATCAACGTGCTCCGGGACCAGTGCCTCAACATGATCATCAAGAAGGTCCGCCCCCCCCCCCCCCCCCCCCCCCGTCCCGCGGCCTGTAGCTATGTCCAGTTCTGTTGGGGGTCCCGTGGCTTGGGGTTAACTTGGCATCGCACCCTCACCGCCTCACCGCTCCCGCCCCCGGCCGGGCAGGGGTTCGCCAACGTGGGGGAGATCACGACCTTCGTGCGGAGCTCGGGCATCTCCAAGGTGGAGCTGCGCCCGGAGAACGTGCAGTCCATCCTGGACACGCTCGTCTACGATGGCGAGATCGAGGGCGTCCCCGACCCGCGCAACATCGTCCGTACGGCCCCCTCCCTCCCCACCGGGACCTCTTTGCCCCCCCCCCCCCCCCGCCGCTCGCCCGAGACAAGCGACAACAAGCAGACCAGGCGGGGCGCCTCACATCGCGCACCCTTTGGCGCCGGGGGGGTTGGGGTTGGGGTGGGTGCCGCTCAGACCCAAATTTACTATCGGGCCGCCCACCGGGTGGGGTGGAACAACTTCTACGGCGAGGTGCCCTGCGCCACGTGCCCCGTCCGTCTCTCTCTCCCGCTCTCCCCTCCCCCCTCCCGTCCGCGCCAACTTCACCCTTTTCTGTCGCTCCCCCGCCACCGCCCGCCCCGCGGGGCCGCAGATCTTCGACGAATGTTCCAACGCCGAGCAGGCCGACATCTGCCCGCAGCGGTGCCCGTACTTCACCCACTGGCTGACCCTCGAGCCCGAGCAGCCGGCCGAGGGGGCGCCCATGGGGGGCGGCCCCCAGTAGCAGCCGCGGGGGGGAACTCCCAACATGATGGGTTGCTACACCAAACGGGGAGGCTTGCAAGCGTATTCCCGGGGGAGGGGGGAAAGGGGAAAGGAGAGAACGTGTTCGAGGGTCGGGGCGTCTCGCCGAGCGACGACCCTGGCCGAGAAAAAAAGGGGATGCAAATAGGGGAAGAGAACGGTCAACAGCAGTGCCCGTTTCCGTTTCCGTTTCCGTTTCCGGTGGGTGCGGTGAATGCCAAGCAGAGAACGAGGGCGGGGAGCCCACAGACACGCCACGAAAGGAGCGCAGCAAGAGGACATAAAGAGAGGCCATAAGAGAGAGGACATTCAGAGAGAGGACACAAGAGAGAGGAAGATGAGGAATTGGTCAACGGAGAAACAACAGATTAATGGGGGGAGAAGGAGGAGGTTCTGATACGACCACGGCAGACGCACCAAAGAGTCACAAACAGCCAACGACATCAGGAACAGGGGGTGCCATGCTGCCCGCGGCATGCGGAACGATCCGCCATCATCGAGGCAGGGAGAGCAGAAACCGGTCGACCAAAGGCGCAGCAGGAGCGAGGGATGAGCCAAACCCAGCCAAACCAAACCCAAAACGAGACAAACATTGAAAGAAAGGACGAAAGGACGGGCGATGAGCACGAGCATCAGGAGCAGCAGCCCAATCAAATCAAATCGAATCAAATCGAATCAAATCGAATCAAATCGAATCGAATCAAATCAAATCAAATCAGTTCGCGATCCCGCGGCACAGTAAGCGTACACAAGGCGGTGGATGGGGATGGGATGGGGATGGGTGAGAGACGGGGATCACAAAAGGGGCCCTCAAGAATGGCCCCAATTTGTAGTCAAGGTGAATGAAAGGGGAGAGATGAGGAGGGGGCGGGTGAGGAGGCCGTCGTTGTGCGCAACGAGATCAGGAACGGGCGGAAGCGTCAGGGTGCGAAGGGAACCGAGTGACCTGTGGCATCGCCAAATGGGGAAGAGGGACAGGAGGGACAGGAGGGACAGGAGGGACAGGACAGGAGGGACAGGACAGGAGGGACAGGACGGGAAGGAAATAAAACGCACTTGAAAAATGCTCACGGACAAACAACACCGAAAAACACGCGAATTATTACGACCAGAAAATATGGGAGACGGCGACCCAAACCAAAACAAGACAAAAACAACAAGAATAGTACCAAAAAACCAAAACGGCAACAAAACGACAGCAAAACGATTACGGGCGCTCAGGAACTCGCTAACGCCAACAACCAAACTGTTAAAGAGGGCAGGCACGGCAACTAGTTGGACTTGCGGTCAGAGAGGACCACCCCGCGAGCAGCAGCAGGGGACGGAGCGGGCGGTGTTGTTGTCGTCAGCTCGACCCAGTGCTAGGGAGACAGAGGGGGGATGGGGACGAGGAGCCCATCAAGCGCAGACCTGCCGCGTCTCGGCGACACGTTTGGAGAGGCACTCGAAAGACGGCAGCACATCGGCGAGCGCCCGGAAGGCGGGCGCTGCCAAGAAATCGATGAACCCCGCTGGAGAGCGCCGGAAAAAGAGGCAAGTGAGAGATTGGAGGGAAGGCGCCGCCAAGGGAGGGGAAGGGGACCAGGGCGGGGGGCAGACTCTGGCAGGCGGGCTTCTGCTCGGGGCGACTTCGGTCCATGTTCTTGCTGCGGGGCAGGCCCATCTGTTCCTCCAGGTCGCCCTGCAGGTAGAACTCCTCCATCACCTGGTCGCTCCACATCGAGGCCAGGTGCTGGTCGCCAGGAGGAGGAGGAGGAGGAGGAGGAGGAGGAGGAGGAGGAGGAGGAGGAGGAGGAGCGGGGTGAGAATGGAAGCCGCTGCAAAAAAAAGAGGCAGACCCAAGGCCGGGCCGGGTTGCTGACGTCGGCGGCCTTGATGGCCACCACCAGCACCAGGTGGCGCAGCTGGCGCACCTCGGAGGGCAGGAGGCAGTTGCCCATGGCCTCGGCCACGGCCTGGTCGGAGTCGCCCATGACCATCCGGGCCGGGAGCTCGTCGTCGTCGTCGCTGCTGTGCGAGGCGGTGCACTCCAGGCGCAGGTGCGACTTGCGGGTCGACGAGAAGGTGCGCGGACGTCGGGGCGAGAGGGGCAAGGGAGCGCGGGGCGGGCTCGCGTGGGCCGATGGGGGCTGCGACGAGACTTGGACGGCGGCCGCGGGGCCATCCGGGGACGCGGCGGGCTTCTCGAGATGCCGGATTCTGCGCCGGAGGCGGTGCAGTTGGGACAACCGGGCCGAGTGGTAGTTCAGGATTTGGACAATCCAGGGGCGCTTCTCGGCGAACAGGGCCAGCAGCTTGGTGTGGTTGGCCACGTCCGTGCCCAGCACCAGGGTGTCCACAAGCTGGTGCATGGTCTCGAACCTAATGGAAGCGGGGTGAGCAACGAGCGGACGTGGTCCCAAAACGAGACGGACTGTTCCGCCGACAGCGCGTCCAGGAAGGCGTACTCGCCGGAGCACATCAGCTCCCAGCCGCGCCGCGAGTGGTGGCTCTCCATGACCGACTGGCCGTAGAGCAGCGAGGCCGGGCTGTGCGAGTTGACCAGCAGCGAGGCCGTCACGCCGGGGTGCTCCACGTCGTGGATGATGGCCGCCAGCATGCAGCCCAGCGTCTCCAGCGGCGACAGGGCCAGCCGCTTCCGCAGGCCGCCCTGGAGGAGGATCGCAGCGGTCGGATCAAAACAACCAGGGTGGGTGCGGTGAGCGGTGAGCGGTGAGCGGTGCGTGCACGCGTGCGTGGTGGTGGTGGTGGTGGCGGCGGCGGCGGGGGGGGGGGGGGGGGGGGGCAGACCCTGGTGAGCATGGCGTACATGGCCTGCATGACGTCGGCCGCGTGCATGGCGTTGTGGTAGGGGTTCTGGTTGTAGAACCCGTGGATCTGGGTCAGGCACCGCTCGAACTGGCCCGGGTCGATGCCCAGCTGGGTCAGCAGCCCCAGCCGGTCCATGCACCGCATGGCCAGGTCCACCAGCACTGGTGAAGGGGCCGCAGTCCCCAAACTGGAGGGACCCGAGGTGGGGGTGCGGTCGCTGGACATCCGAAAGTGAGCCCGTCCGACAAGCAACAGCAAAAGACAGACTGAGGGCTCGGCGTTGTCCACGCACATGGCGTCGTGGGCCGGGAGCAGTCGGTCATCCGATGGACAACAGGGGCAGAGATTGCGATAGCGCGCTGAATGGCCTGCGCGCGAGCGTGCGGGGCGCTGCCCCCGGAGGATGGCGTGACAATGGAAGGGAACAGGGCATCCCGATAGGCAATCAGGTCGAAGTCGAATGTCTCGAGAGGCTGCGCCAAGATCATTGGAGTGGTTGGATGAGGCCGGCGGGCGGCGGGCGATGCCAAGGGCGGCTCAATCGGGTCGCTCGGCGGGCTGGGCGGGCTGAGGCAAAGGGGAGTGCGGAATGGTGGGGCGCGGCACGCCTGGATGATGCCGGTCGAGGGTGTCGAGACAAGTCTCGGCCTTTTCTCCTCCGGGGTGGGCTCGAGGGCGGCCTGGGGCTCGTCGAGACTCGGGGCGTTCCGGGAAATGGGCGAGACACCACCAGCAAGTGGACGAGAAGGTGGCATCGCCAAGGGCGAATCGACCATGAGAGGGGTCAAGGGAGTCGAAGATCGAGAGATCACCTGAAGCAGACAGGAGGTTCGAAGGGGCAGCCGAGAAGGCTCACAGACCAGTGAGGACTCGCTCTCGGAGCTGCTCAACCCGGGCGAAATGGTCCCCCCGTGGTTCGCTTGGCGCCAGGGGAGCTGCTCGGGAGATGGGGTCGCCACCGCAAGGGCCTGCAGCCCCTGCATCAGAGTGAATAGGGTAGAGGTCGACGTTCCCCGGGGCGAGGGTGCCACCGTTCGGATGGGTGGGGGCACCAGAAGAGGATTGGAAGACGAGCCAAACGACATCATGTTATGATATCTCCGTAGCAGGGTCTGCAACAAAAGGGGGATGTTGAGAAAATGGGAAACCGATCAGGGCGAACCTCGAACTTGAGCTTGTCATGGCTACGGAGGAAGACAAAATGAAGAACGCGACAAGACGAGAAAAGCCACAAACCGGAGACGAAGGGCTCCCAAGAATTCACGCCGACTTTGCGTTTCACGAAAGAAGAGAATTGTCGTTGTCATGACATAAAGCTGCACCATGACGAGGATAATTGGCAGCAAGTGGGATCCGAACCCGGAATAAACCAGAAACGCTAAGGTCAGGACAACCTCAAAAAGAACGTTGGCCAAATATCGCGACAGTTGGATCGGATTGCTACAAAGAGATGAAGCCAAATGATATTGGAACCAGACCCCAAGCAGCCCACGATGGCCAGAAAAATGGACCAATGGTACCAGGACTGCACGAAACAACAAACGTGAAGTCAGTCTTCCGTTGAAACAGCACAGACCAAATAGTCTTTGACGAAGGTGAGCCGGACGATGGCTGACAGAAAAAGCAACGCGTGGAGGACATTGAACGAAGGAAACTTTGGGGAACTCAGAGAATACTTCAGAAAGAATCGGGTCATTCCGAAAATTGCGGCCGAGAAGAGGACGTGGACAAGGAACCGTTTCCAAAAGATGGAGAAAGGAAGAATCAGGGCGTCAAAAGCTGCTGCCAGTATCGCAAAGAAAATCTGGTATTTTGTAGTAAACGCTTGTTTGTTCTGTTCCCTGAGGTACATGACTTCCAGCTCCTCATCAAAAGATAGCGAATGCAATGCCTGGTAAAAGTATTGTACTGCATCTTTTCCCTTAAGAATCCAATGTAATAGTTCTTGGAGCAAGTGACACTTCGCCACTGCAGAACTCCACATCGGCTGCGAGCGTGGAGTGTCTGTTTCAACCAGCTTCAGTTTCTCCGAAGAACCCAGGGAGAAGTCGAACGAGCAGGCCGGAACCACAGCCCATCCCGAAGGGCGGAGGTGGACCAGCCTTGATGAGGGATCTCTGGGGATGGGAACCACAGTGAACGAGTTGTGAGCTACGTCCCTGGACGTTTTTCCGTAAGTCGACCCGTCATTTTTGAGATTCCGGAAACTGTCCTTGCCCCCCCCCCCCCCCCCCCCGGCGTAAGAGAGAGGGACCAGGGCTATGCAACGGTAGGTATTAGGTGGTCCCGGGTGAACATGCACGATCCCTCGGGAATCCCTCGATGGAGGACAATGCATCATCAGCCCCCCTCAGGCAGGGCGAGCTTCTCCAGGCAGGGACAGGCCAGCTCCAGGGTGATCAAATCCAGAGGAATGTGGCTGACATCGAGGCGCAGGGCGCGGAGACGCCGGCCGGCGACGCGAATCATCGTGCTGATTGTGCTGATGTAACGGTCTCCTCCAAGATTGACCAGCACAGTGCGAAGAGTCTTCATATTCGCGTCGAGAAGCCTGCCAAATGTCGCCGCCGTGGCGGGGCACCACAGGACACCTGGAGGGTCTCCAGCCGGCAGAGGCCCGCAACGCCCGGGGGGGTGTCGGGGAGACGCAAGCATAGCTGGGTCAGCCGTGAGGCGACGGGGTGCAAGAGAGTGTCCGAGCACCAGCCCAAGGTCAGCCGTTGCACGGAGGTCAGACTTTCGAGGAAGGACGCACTGAGCTGCGACGGGGTGTCGGGGACCTGGAGATCGGCGAGCTGGCCCGCGCTGTCAAGCCGGGAAGTTGCATGGGGTGTGGTGCAGCACTCGAAGCCGGGGACAGGACCGGCTCAAGGCACCCAGAAAAGAACAGAAACTCCAGTGAAGGGAAGCAGCCATGGCTTCCTCTTGGTTCCATCGGTTGTACCGGGACAGGTCTGGCCCGCCCAGGTGGAGTTCCACCAGTCCGGGCAGGCAGCCCACGATGCTCGGCAGCGTCGGCATCAAGACGGCGGCTGCGGGGACCTTGAGGATGGCCAGGCGGTCGTGCCCGGCGAAGGCATCGCTCGCCCAGGGAGCGCCTATGGCCTCCTCGCGAAGGCAGATGGAGAGGTCAATTTCGGCGGGGAAGGACCAGGCCCTTGCAGGGGCCCACCAGGGCAGCCAGAGCGTCGGGGTGGGGAAGACGCCCTCGACAACCAGCTCGTGCCCCCACACACACACACACACTCATTTGGTGGATCCGACCCCCCAAGTTTGTAGCCATCGTCCCCTTTTCTTGTGCCCTCCCCGCGAACCGGGGGGAAGGGGATAACGAATGACCCCGGGGGGGGAGGGGGGGGAGGAGGAGGAGGGGGCGCTCTGCGAGGAAGGATTTTTCACGCGAGACGAAGATTCGGCCTCCCTTTTTCACATTTGTCTCATGGGAGCGCCAAGGTGGTCAATGCCCTTGACGTGAAGAACTGATGCAAGAAGACCTTTCTTTGACCCCTCTGCATCCCGGCGGCTTCCCTCTCTCGCGAGAAGTTTTCGGCTCCTACCCTGTCTTGCCCGAGGGCGCCTGGACACCGATCCCGACTGCAGGAATGCGTTCAGGTGCGACATGTGTTCCTCGTTCACACTCTTTTTTGTTTTCCGTCGCCGATCGTACTGCAGTAAACAGTACCCTGTTTCTGGTGTCACGAAATAATTCGACCCGCGCCTGTCCGGCAGATTTTCCCACACTGTTGTTGGCCGGAGGGTTACTTTGTTCAGCCCCCAAGGGACCGCACGTCAATGTGCACCTTGTATTATGGGTCGTTGGGGTCGTTCCCTATCCTGCGCGTTGGTGGTTGAACGCTATATCGCATGACATGATGACCTTTTTCCCGGTCACCACTTGTGCGCCGATTATCGTCGTTTGAGTTGGATAGGGAACCACCCGTGTCTTTTTGAAACCCCATATCATCGGGAGCAGCAGACCACTTGAAGGTTGTTTTCGACCCACCCGAGGCCAACTCACCTCCCCCGAAGGGGCCTTCGTCTGGTGTGTCGGGTTGCTCTTTCATTGGCCTCAGCCGCGACCTGCCCACTGGTTTCGACTCAGATGACGACCATTTCCAAGCAGCCACAGCGCACATGACGAACGAGGTCTGCCTGCCTGCCTGGCCGTTCTCACCACTGCCCGCCATGGAGCGGCCGTCCCCGCGCTTTTGCTCGGCTTTTACAGGTCAGATTTGGCTCGCTCTCTCCCTCCTCCAAGTAGAGGAAGCCCTGAACCATTGACACGACCCTCTACGGTGCCCTTTTTGATCTCACCGCGTGACGGTTGATTTCCGGTCTGGACCCTGCCTTGCCTTCCTCCCCGTAGGTCCCTTCATTGGCTCGCTCGTTCGTGTTCGGTCGTTGTTCTGTTGGACGCAAGTCCTGGCGGGCCCACCAACCCACACGAAGCTGGCCCGGCGGGCAGTGGTTCGAGCAGGCCAGCACATGGGGCAGGTCCGTCTGGACGGAGAGGGTCGACTGACTTGATGCCCGAAAATTGGCTCTTTTACAAGGATTTCCGTTTTCATTTTTTCTCTGGGTGACCGATGCCCCGAGCTCACTCTGTGCAGGAATCGAGCACCGTGCCCTTTTTGACCGATGCTGTTCTGCGTGGGATTCACCCCTGCCATGTGCTCATTTGCGCGCTTGTGGGCGTTTTGATTCGCAGATTGGAGTTCAACCATCGAAAGACAATTCCTCGACTGCCTCGGGCATCTCATTCGGCTGTTTCCTCGCCGGCAGCGCCCGAGTGCGCCCTTGTCGGCATTTTCGTCCTCCACCGGGTCGGCCCCAGGTCCCCGTCCCCATGCGCCAGCCCCTCGAGGGTGTCGATCCAGTCGGCCTCCTCCTCGGCCTTGGAGTCCTCGTCATCCTCCTAATTGCCCACCTCCTCCGGACAAGCCTCTTCGGCAGCCCTGGCTCCCCACCTCCGTCCGCGCTCCTGGTTGCTGCCGTCACTGTCGTTTTCTCCCCGATCGCATCATTCCCATGATTTGATCAACCCCTTCTCCTTGCTTGTTGTTTTCTATGGCCTTCTCCTCCTTTTCACTTTTGCGGAACCACAGCGGAGTCAGTGCGCTTTCCCTATTCGATGCACATGTTCCCCAAAAGCTCAAAAGTGTCAAATTCGCCAGAAAAGTTTTACTAAACGGCATAAAGTCGGTCCCTATTGGTTCCGATGGTCTGGACCAACAGTTCGGTCCCTGGTTACCGACCTTGAATGCGCGATGTGGGCAGGGTTTTGTGAGACTGAAGAGATCTCTGACAACGTTGCAGATGCTAAAATATGCAGCAGCAAGTCCCGGTGCAAATGGTCTCTCGATGCATAAACTGGGAGACAGGGCCAACGAAATAACATCTTCCGGGGAATGGTGGCCCCAAAAATCGTCGAGACAAGTACTGACGTCATTGAAAATAAACTGTGCGCTGTTTAGACGGGCTGTCAACTTTCGGAAAGCCGAAGGAGTTGACTGGATGGAGGGCTCCATGCGAAAGCACCCTCATCGAGCCCTTCCCGAATAGCCATGCCCGGTTCATTCGGCAGCTTGTTGGGTCTACTGTTCATATCCGGTGTGACAACTCCGCCGGATCTGCTTTGCTGCAGGACGATGGGGAAATGAGAGCATCCCCTGGGTCAACTTTTCTCTTTCCAAAGAACTGAATTCGTGCGTCCCCATGCTCATCGGGGGCGCATATCGGCGGTATATGAAGGCGAAGTTAGCTCTAATTTTCGAGGGTGAGCTTGAAGATCTTTTTTTTCAGAATCAGCACGCACAAAAAAACTCTTTCACCATCCACTTCATGCACCTCGCCATCCTGGTTTTTTATGATTTGATTACCCTTCCTTTTTCGCTTTTTGCTAAACTCCTCGCCATTCGGACGATCACCACGGTGTTTCTCTACCTCTCTCATCTGATTCTGGGCCATCTTTCCTCCTCACATCCGCGGTTTCCTGCTTTCAACATTCTTGAGTGTGTTTCGTACCTTTTTTCAATGGTTCATTTGACTTTCCTCCCACACCAGTATTTGGTCTGGCTCGCGACCATTTTTCGCTCACTCTTCCCCACAGCGCGCTTATGATTTTACCATTCCGCTGAACATTCTCATCGGCCTGAGGTCTTTTTCTCTCTCATCTGAAACATTATTCTCACCCGATTATTTACGCCACATCAGCCAGCCCTTGCGCTTCTCGGCCTACGTGGGCTGCAACCTGCTTCCGGAGGCGGTGACCTCTGCCCTGTTCCTCTACATGCGCGGAGTGGGGTACCACTTCACCCGGGCCCTGGTGATCCTCATCATTGTCTATATGTGGTCGTCGACCATCCTCTACCGGCGCGAGGCCCAGAGCCGCAAGGAGTTCCTCCTCACCCTCCGGCTGCGGTCTGTGGGCTCCCCCCTCCCTCCCTCCCTCCTCCCGGGCTCATCCGTTTCGCTTCGTGTTTGTTTGGTTCTGCTTCCGCCTCGGTAGGCATGACCTGGTCAAGTTCGAGGTCTGTGGCCGCGACCCCCTGAAGCCACTCACCACTTCACCCCTCTGCCCCCCCCCCCCCCCCCCCCCCCACGCACACGCACACACCAGACGCTGTTGCGTCGCTACCATAATGTGATGTCCTTCGGCAGCTCGGCCAACCTGCCCAAGTCGCCCACGGGGCGCAGGCCTCGGGCACGTCGACCCTGTCGGCCCTGATGAAGAACCTGCTGACCCTCGGCCCGGCGCCGCCCCCCGAGGAGGACCTGGGCTGGCGGGGCGGCCCCGACCACGACCACGACCACGACCCGGGCCTGAAGGACGGCGACTCACCCGCCACCAGCGAGACCAGCGCGGCGCCCTCGTCCTCGTCCCCGTCCATGGTCCGACTCTTGGCCCTCCTCCTCCTGCCTGTGCCTGTGCCTGGGGATGGGGGGTGGAGGGGTCCCGCCTGTCCCTCCTGCAGACAGTACCCTGACCACCAGCGCCGCTCCCTTCGCCCCCCGGGCAGGTTCTCTCGCGGGTCCCGACCCCTCTGCGGCCCTTCGCGCCCAGTCTCTCCCAGCTGCAGCTGAACGCCTTCGTGCCCCTGCCCCCGCGCCCCTTCGCCGCCGTTGCGCCGTCCTCGCCGGCCGCCTCGGCCTGCCCCATCCCCGGCATGCTGCCCCTGCCCACCCTGCCCCCGCCCCTGTCGCCGCCTCCCGGGACCATCGGCCTCGATCATGCCGCCAGGCGGGTCGGCTCGCCGCTGGTGGGCAGCCGGTCGGCCGATGCGACCCCGGTGGGCCCCGTCCGGGCGGGCATCCACATCACCGACCAGCTGGCCATCCCGGCCGCGGCCAGGGCCCCCAGCCCCCACTCGGGCCCTGCCCCGCTCCGGCTGCCGGACCAGATCCCCGCGTGCATTCGCCTCCCTGAAACCGCCATCCCCACGGCCATCCCCACGGCCATCCCCACGGCCATCCCCACGGCCATCCCCACGGCCATCCCCACGGCCATCCCCACGGCCATCTCGTTCTCGACCTCGTTTTCGATCCCGACGGCCATCCCGACGGCCATCCCGACGGCCATCCCGACGGCCATCCCGACGGCCATCCCGACGGCCATCCGGCTCTCGACCGACATGCCCCCGCCGAGCCGGTCCCACACCCCGGATCCGCAGCCGGCCGCGGGCCGCCCGCCCGAATCGCCCCGCACCACTCCCCGCGTGCCCAGCTCGCCACGCATCTGGGGGCCCGAGATCCGCGCCGTCGTGGCGCACGGGGTCTTCGGGGCGCCGCCCAGCCCGCTGACCGCCCGCGAGTTCCCCGTGCCGGTCTCGCCCCGGTCGCCCCGCAGCTCACCCCGGAAGCCCTCCCGCTCGGCGCCGGCCCTGACGCCCCAGGCGCTGCTGTCCATCCTGGAGACCTTCGACTTCGACCTGTTCGCCTACCGGAACACCCTCTTCCCGGCCTGCGTCTCGCCCACCGCGGCGGCCGTCAGCCGGGCCCACGCGATCTACAAGGTGGCCGCCATCCCGCCCCCCGTCACCCACAACATGGCCGACCGGGCCCAGCCCTGCGAGCCCTCGACCCCCACGCCCGCCCCCGTGCCGCCCAGCCCGCCGGTGCTGGTGGACCTGGCCATGCGGTGCATGGACCGGCTGGGGCTGCTGACCCGGCTGGGCATCGACCCGGGCCAGTTCGAGCGGTGCCTGACCCAGATCCACGGGTTCTACAACCAGAACCCCTACCACAACGCCATGCACGCGGCCGACGTCATGCAGGCCATGTACGCCATGCTCACCAGGGTCTGCCCCCCCCCCCCCCCCCCCCCGCCGCCGCCGCCACCACCACCACCACGCACGCGTGCACGCACCGCTCACCGCTCACCGCTCACCGCACCCACCCTGGTTGTTTTGATCCGACCGCTGCGATCCTCCTCCAGGGCGGCCTGCGGAAGCGGCTGGCCCTGTCGCCGCTGGAGACGCTGGGCTGCATGCTGGCGGCCATCATCCACGACGTGGAGCACCCCGGCGTGACGGCCTCGCTGCTGGTCAACTCGCACAGCCCGGCCTCGCTGCTCTACGGCCAGTCGGTCATGGAGAGCCACCACTCGCGGCGCGGCTGATGTGCTCCGGCGAGTACGCCTTCCTCAAGGCCCTGCCCCCGACGAGTCCGTCCACCCCCACCGCAGCCGCCCGCCTTCCGCTTGGTGCCCGCCCGCCCGCCCCGCCCCGCCCGCCCGCCCCGCCCCTCACCCGCTGATTTGCCCCCCCCCCCCCCCCCCGCGTGGTTTCCGGTCCATGTGGGCCGCCAGCTTCGAGACGCTGCACACCCTGGTGGACACCCTGGTGCTGGCCACGGACGTGGCCAACCACACCAAGCTGCTGGCCCTGTTCGCCGAGAAGCGCCCCTGGATCGAGCGCATCCTGGCCTACCACCAGACCCGCCTCGCCCAGCTGCGCCGGCTGCGGCGCAACCTCCGCCGGGCCCACGAGCTGGGCCTGGTGCCCAACCCGGCCGACTCGCCCCCGCCCAGCCCGCCCGAGGAGGAGGCCCTCATCCCGCCCGTCTCCGAGTCGCCCCACGCCCTGCCCGCCCGCGCCCTGGCCTCCTCGGACAGCGGCAGCAGCAGCGGCGGGGCCGGCGGGGCGAGGGCCTGCTGAGCCGGACCCTGACCCCGCAGCTCTCGACGGGCGTCCTGGAGCCCGTCGACCGGACCGCCTCCCCGGCCGCCGGCTCGCCCTCGCCCCCCGCCCTGCACCGGTCCTTCTCGGCCGCCCGGGCGGCGTCCCACCTGCGGCTCGAGTGCCCCGCCGCGCACAGCAGCGACGACGACGACGAGATCCCCACGGGGACCATCATGGGCGACTCCGACCAGGCCCTGGCCGAGGCCCTGGGGGGCCGCATCAGCCCGGCCGAGGTGGGCCAGCTGCGCCGCCTGGTGCTGGTGATGGCCATCAAGGCCGCCGACGTCAGCAACCCGGCCCGGCCCTGGGTCTGCCTTGCCTTGCCTTGCCTTGCCTTGCCTTGCCTTGCCTTGCCTTGCCTTGCCTTGCCTTGCCTTGCCCGCAACCCACCCGTCGCAACTCCCCCCCTGTCCCGGCACAGGATCTCATATCACCCCCCACACACACACACACACACACACCACCGCAGCACCTGGCCTCGCTGTGGAGCGACCAGGTGATGGAGGAGTTCTACCTGCAGGGCGACCTGGAGGAGGAGCTCTCCCTGCCCCGCAGCAAGAACATGGACCGGCGCCACCCCGAGCAGAAGCCCGCCTGCCAGAGTCTGCCCCCGCCCTGCCCTGGTCCCCCTCGCCTCGCCTCGCCTCGCCCACGGCCGCTTGCTCAGACCCCCCCGTTGTCCCACGCACGCACACACTCCCTCCAGCGGGCTTCATCGACTTCCTGGCCCACCCGGCCTTCCAAGCGCTGGGCCAGGTGCTGCCCGCCTTCGGTCGGCTGGCCGAGCGGGTGATGGAGACCCGCCAGCGGTGGGCCAGCCTGGACCCGACCCCCAAGGCGGCCCCCAAGAAGCCCACGGAGGGCGTCGCCGGCTCGGCCATGGCCTTGGCCAAACTGCTGCCCGTCGGCAGGGCCCTCGCCGCCTCCGATTCGGGGGCCGGCCCGCTGAGCGCCCACCCCGCTGCGCCCGGGGCCGCGCCGATTGCCCGTCCGGTGGTGCCGACCCCGGCGCCGGACCCGGCCGAGAAGAAGACCCAGTAGGCAGTAGGCGGGGTGCCCGTTCACGCCCGACCCGCCGCCTCCGCCGCCGCTCTTCTCTCCCAAACGATTTTCTCCCTCTGGGGGCTCCCTCCCCCTCTCGGCATCATCCTCTCGTCCTTCTCGAGTCATTGGTCATCGTCTCTCCACCCCTTCTGTTCGGCGCCCATGATCGGCGTCCCTCCTCCTCCTCCTCCTCCTCCTCCTCCTCCTCCTCCTCCTCCTCCTCCTCCTCCTCCTCCTCCTCCTCCTCCTCCTCCTCCTCCTCCTCCTCCTCCTCCTCCTCCTCCTCCTCCTCCTCCTCCTCCTCCTCCTCCTCCTCCTCCCTCCTCCTCCTCCTCCTCCTCCTCCTCTCGCCGTCCTCCTCCTCCTCCTCTCGCCGTCCTCTCCTCCTCTCGCCGTCCTCCTCTCGCCGTCCTCCTCTCGCCGTCCTCCTCTCGCCGTCCTCCTCTCTCGCCGTCCTCCTCTCGCCGTCCTCCTCTTCTCGCCGTCCTCCTCTTCTTCATCTTTCCCCTACCTCTCAGCTATTATGTGCGTGCTCATCCTGTTTCTGGTGGGCAGTGTTGTTTCGGTGTCTGCTGCGGTTTTCTTCACCCTGGTTGGTTGGTTGCCTTTAAATTTTCCGTTCTGCTATTATTTGGCCTCTTTGGGGCTTCGTTGCCATCTCCGTTTTGCTCTCTTCTCCGAACTGAACTTCACCAAAACCTCCTCTTTCCGTTTCTCCTGTACTTCATCCTCATTGTTGACTCCCTAATTTTTCACTTTTTCTGCTTCGCGTCCTCCTTCATTCGAATCCAATTTCGCATGAACGCCAAGCATCATCTGGTTGTTTGTGTTCTCTTGTGGTTGAAATTTTGTCCAGCGTTTTCGGGTGCGCAACACTCTTCGCCGACGTGTAGCATGCCTTTGGGGAGACATCCGCACATGCCTCTACAGAACTGATAGCCCACCCGAGTCGAAAAGACGGCCGATATCCTCGAACCTCTGGCCATCTCTCCGGAGGTTCTCTATGACCTCAACGAACTCCCTTTGAGAGGCCTGCGGAATGCGCTCATCTCGGTTGCTCGACAAGATGGCGCCAACTTTTCACCCGAAATTCTTGCTGATGGAATTGAGGAGATAAAATCGAGGTTAGTTGGGGTACCGATGGGTTCGCGAGATTTGTCATCGCTTCGTTCGTCGTCACAACTCTTATAGAATTCGCCTTCATCCGGGCGGACACCGAAAAGCTGACATTTTTCTGCGCATCTATATGCACCCTTTCAAATGTGAGTTGTTGTTCAACGCTTACCCTGTCCGAAGACCATTCTGTCGCATTCTCCCTCTACCAGGGAAGGTTGGTCTCATGTCTCCATCTCACTTCCGGCCCACGTGGACCTCGAGTTGGAGTCCAATGGATTCGGTCTGAATTCTTGAACGATTGATTATTGACGAGCCCTTTGTGTCTCCCAGTCCGAACCACCCGGCTTTTTGTGGGCCCCGGTGCCTCGACCCTGGCGCGGTTCCTCGAGGATGTCCTGACGGTCATGGCGCGCCTGAAGTTGAAGCGGGTCCCCGGACCTCGGCAGTATGTCGTTGGGGACGAAGGCTCGCCCCACTGCGGAGATCCCTCCGTCGGTGCAAGACCCCCATGAAACTGGGCATCTCGTTGGGAACCGCCCTGGTCGTCTGCATCCTCTGCGCCTACTTCGCGGCCCCCACCTCGGCCTTGCCCTGAGTGTGACCACGGGGTGCATCGGGGCATGGTCTGCAGCTCCGGGGGGATCTGTCGTGGCCCGGAGCGGCACTCATTCCTCCGCTTTTGCAGGTTGTCCTGTCCCTCCTCATGCACGTTCTCTTCAACCAGCCCTCGGTCTGTCGCCTACCGCCCATCGGTGCACCACGGAACCCTGTCCCTCTTTAGCGGTCCTCCTCTGCGGTTGCCAGGCCGCCATCCCTGGCGAGCCCACCCCGCATCCTCCGCGACTTCTCTCTCTTCCTCCACCACCGCCCCGTGGCCCGGGACCCCAACACCCCTTCGCGCGTGCGGCGGTGGCGATCCGCGACCGGCGACATGCAGCCGCCGATATGGACCTGATCGCACGCGCCGCCCCACGCCTGCACGCGCCCCAAAGGCCCCGCCCGCCTCACCGCCCCCTGGTTATATCGAGGAGGAGCGCGCTTCGTCCAGCCCTGCCGCCCGTCTCGAGTCCTTGTTGTCCCCGCCCCTGCCGAGGCGCCCGCCACCACCACCTCTGCCGATTTCCGTCTCTGTGGATCTTTCCCTGTCGTCCCACTCGACTCCCGCCGATGTTGTTCCGCCGCCGCCGCCGCCGCCGCTTCCCCCAGCAGTGATCGTTCCCATTCCCTGTGCTGCACGATCCAGTCCGCCGTGCCCCGTGGGACAGGGGCCATGCCGTCCGAGAGGTCGCCTCCCAGTACCTCATCTACAGAGTGGATCGGCGATTGAACATTGTCTCTTTAAGAGCTCGACTCCTCCCATTCGCAAAATACATCATCCATCTCCATCGTCGGTCGGCAGGGCATCTCCGCCTCCATATCTTGTCGGTGGATGACCTCGCGCCGCCGGGCCGGGTGTTGGTTCCCTACTTTTTCTTGGGGAGTTGCACCGGAGGAGCAACTTTCCCGGCCATTCGCACGGGGGCTGGGAACCGCTCAATTGGCCGCCCGGGGACCGCAGGCTTGTTTGGAGGATTCATCTGAACAACGCAAAGTCGCACACCGAGGTCAATTGAACTGGGCGCTGCTGCAGACCTGAGGATGTTGGTCGGGGAGATGCCTCTCTTTCGCCGGAAAGAGTATTATCAAAGAGAAAACGAAGCCGAATATAAATAGAGGGAATGCAACCGTAAAATAACAACAGAAAGGAGGGTAGAAAGAGCTGGCTGTTTTATTCCGTCCGCGAGATGATCGGCCCTCCCAAGACAGGGCCTTCCACAATGCCGGCAGTCACGCGCCTGGTGTGGCCGTCACCGGTCGTGATCGGAATGACAGGCAAGAATGAGGATCCCGGGGAAGGAGACGGGGGTATGGCCGCCTCGGGTTGAGTCGACGCGAGGGGGACCAGCGTCCCGGTTGCACCCCCATCGACCGCATGGGCAGGAACAATGTCCGGGGAGTCGTTACCGACGTTGGTGGCTCTCCCCCCGGCCACAGACACCATCCGCATCCCACGGAGGGCACCCTGGACGCTGGCTGCGCGCGGGCTGAAGTTGGGCGCGACGGCCGTCCGGGCCATGTGGGCGCTGGAAGCCCGGATCAGGGGGGCACCGCTGTCACCCCCGGTTCCTGCCGCCGGATCTGAAAGGAGGGCGCCTGTTGGGGCCTGGATGTGGAAGAGGGGCCCGACGGTCTGCGCGCGGGCCGCCACTCCGTCTCCCTCGTGATGCCGGTGGTGCCGGTGCTGATGGGCCGGGGTCGACGGGGCCGAAGAGGCGGGCGATGATGCCGCGGTGATATCAGTGGCCGAGGTGGCCCCCAGCTCCTCCCCGCCCGCTTCGAGGGGGACCACCTGGGCCGACTGCACCCCACCCACGGTACGGTGGGACGGATGGCCGAGGAGGCAGTCAGAGCAGGGCAACCCGCGACACCACGGGGCAGCACGCCGACGGACCAGGGCATGAGCGGGCCAGTGGCGCGCGCCCCAGGTCATGAAGCCCGCGCCACCCACCAGGCAGAGGGCCGTCCAGAAGACCCCCAACCCGCCCAGGCCCATCGAGTCCCTGCGCGCAGATGGGGCGGGCTGGTGACGGAACCGTCGGGAGGCACCAGCCCACCAGCGCGTGGGTTTTCTCACGGTGTGTGTGTGTGTGTGTGTGTGTGTGTGTGTGTGTGTGTGTGTGTGTGTGTGCGTGTGTGTGGGGGCACCCGCTCTCTTGCCCGGGCCTCCTCAAGCAGACTCGAGCGCCGTGCAGATGGTGTCGGCTGCACCCCGGATGGCGAGCCGTAGTCTGGTCCCGTTCATCTGGCGGGCACTCGCGGCCGCACGCGCCACCAGGGCTGCGGCAGCTTGGTCGAAGGCCGACGCCTCGGCCTGCCCCCAGTCGGGCCCAGCCCAGCGGACCGCAGCGTGATCAGTGAGGAGTGGATGAGGGCGGCGCCAACAAGGAGCGGGAAACGCGCAACGGGACTCATCAGTGGGGACGCGGGGGGAGGCAGGCGACGGACCAGGACAGCGGCCGGTGCGGTGGGGCCGACGAGGCCCGTCAGGTTCAGGGCCGCCAGGGAGGCGGCTAGGGCCACGGTCCGGTGGGCCCAGGCCTGCATCATCATGGAACCCCCCCCCGTGACACCGACCGCGGCCGGAGCCCAACCAGGGTCAGGAAGGACGTTCCGCGAGGCGGGTGCCCTCTCAACCGCCCTCTCAACCGCAGTCCTGCCCACCCGCCCTCGTGCCGCCCCCGCCCGCACCACCGTGATCCCCTGGGCACAGTCCCGGTGCGACCCCCTCGGTCGACCTGGAGCGGGTCTGCGGTGCCGTTGGGCAGCAGGGGGGCCGCCAGGTACGCGAGCAGGTCCAGGAGGCTCCCTTCGGGCAGCCCCGAGCTCGCAGGAGCGCCGCAAAGGCCCGGGGAGAGCGAGGGGGGGCCCCTCACCACCTGGCCCAGCGATCCAGGCGCCAGGTCGCACCCCCCAAGGCTGGTCCTGGCAAGGAGCGGGGAGGGCGGGGAGGGCGGGGGCGGGGAGGGCGGGGAGGGCGGGAGGGGAAGGACCAGATCCATGAGCAATCCCCGAGCAGAGGCGCCAGCACCTGCCCCGGACGGATCCCCATCCCAAGGGCTTCAGCAGACCGCGCAGGCCTGCCCGCTGGTCCGGCCAGCATGCGCCCATGCCCGTTGACGGGGGCCGCGGCTGGGGCGATGACCTTGGCTAGGACGGGCCCCGGGTCGGGCTGGGAGAGCAGCGTGCACCCATCATCGGCCACCACCGTGGGCACCACCAGGCACGCACTCAGGCCCACCATCAGCACCGCCAGCAGCCCCAGGACGAGCTCAACCCTGGCGGCGGCGGGGGGCGATGGTGGAAAAGAAGGAAGAGGAGGGTGATCCGACGAAAGGGCACAGGGTGAACTGCTGGATAGATAGCTGGTGCGGGTGGATGTGGTGGGTGGAGTGAAGGGATGATGGCGGGGTGGGAGGACTGGTGTGGTGGGAAGGGCTGACGTCAGGGCGAGGGAGCGTTCTTGGCGCCAACAAGCCGCCACGATGGTCGCGGCCAGGCCGCCCAGGACGGCCAACAGCATCACCAACGCCACCACCAGCCTGCAATCCCAGCCCAGCCCAGCCCAGCCCAGCCCAGCCCAGCCCAGCCCAGCCCAGCCCAGCCCAGCCCAGCCCAGCCCAGCCCAGCCCAGCCCAGCCCAGCCCAGCCCAGCCCAGCCCAGCCCAGCCCAGCCCAGCCCAGCCCAGCCCAGCCCAGCCCAGCCCAAACCCACCCAAGCGCCACCACCCCGCTCGTGAGGGCGGCCCTGAAACCGACCTGACCCGGGGTCGGGCGGCAGAGGAGAAAACCGGTCGTCCGAAAGAGAGGACCCGCCCAACCCAAGCAGACATGACGGTCTGGCCGGTGGTCAGATACGCCTGGGCGATGCCCCACCCGGAGCGGAGTGAGGTCATCCCGAGTTGCATGGGTTCGATGAGGCTGGCCCAGGAGGCTCCCTCCAGGGTGAGATTCGCCGAGACTTCTTCGAAGGTGGGCTGGGGAGCCATTGCCTGAGCAACCGCATTCAGAGGTGTCCGCAGGGCCAGCAGATCCGTGGTGAAGTTGGCCATCTGGGGGAGAACCGTCGCCCCGAGGGTATCGAGGGGAGCGAGACGCTTCGTTGGAGGCCCGGGGTCGAAGTGGCCACGCCAAGCAAACCGACGACCATGATCACCAGTCCTGCACTAAAAGAAGCAAGGGAAGAGTCAGCAAAGGCCGCCGTGTGCGCTCGGCTGTGCGGACATGCAACCAGCGACGACAATCAAGGCCACTCCCGTCCCGAGACATGTTCGATCGATCGGAGCCTTTTCCACATCGGGAACCCTCCGGCAGCATAGGCAGCAAACCAGGTGTGAAAGAGCAATTCCACACCAGAAGACGGCGCCCACGGCACAAATCAGGCCCAGAGTGAAGGAAGCAAATGCAACCGAGCTTAGATACGATGGAAACGATTGCGTTACGAACAGCGATGCATTGAATGGCGCCCACTGCGCGGTGGAGAGGTCGTATCGAGGGATGACCTGAGAAAAAAGAAGCACCCACGAATGTCCGAACATCTCCGTAGAAGAAGCACAGGCGCCATGCAAGAGGCACAAGAAAACCGCGAAAACGAGCACGGTGAAAGGCTTGGACGCGATGACACAAATGACACACAAGCAGCGGCGGGGGGATTATCGCACTGTCCGAAATTTGGGATGATGCAAAAGCGGGCCCATTTTGAGACAGGTTGCCGTTTTTCGAGAGTTTTTTGACGTAAAAATTGTTATCATTCTCTTCAGAACCGACACAATTGGAGGCGCTCCCGATAGAACTCCAACTACATCTTATCCAACAGGGCACTGACAGCTGGCCATCCATTCGCATCTTTTGTGTCCTGATTTCTCTAAGTCGCGCAATTCGAAAGAATGTACAGAGTATGATTGAATCCCTCTCCTTTACGCATTGTTCTATCGACGAAGACGAGACTATCGTTCCATCCTGCGATACGATTGCCGCCTTGGTCGGCCCTTGTCTGAATCTCAAAGGTCTTTTGGGCATTTATGGCGGCGAGTCATTTGTTCCTTGGCAGAACTTGTTTTCCCGAAGCTACTCTGCCGTTGTGGGCGGGCCGGGTCGTTTGGATGGGTCACGGAGGCCCTTGAGAACCACACTCGGCTCCGTGCGGTGACGATCCCCTCCTCCTCCTCCTCCTCCTCCTCCTCCTCCTCCTCCTCCTCCTCCTCCTCCTCCTCCTCCTCCTCCTCCTCCTCCTCCTCCTCCTCTCGCCGTCCTCCTCCTCCTCCTCTCGCCGTCCTCCTCCTCCTCTCGCCGTCCTCCTCTCGCCGTCCTCCTCTCGCCGTCCTCCTCTCGCCGTCCTCCTCTCGCCGTCCTCCTCTCGCCGTCCTCCTCTCGCCGTCCTCCTCTTCTCGCCGTCCTCCTCTTCTTCATCTTTCCCCTACCTCTCAGCTATTATGTGCGTGCTCATCCTGTTTCTGGTGGGCAGTGTTGTTTCGGTGTCTGCTGCGGTTTTCTTCACCCTGGTTGGTTGGTTGCCTTTAAATTTTCCGTTCTGCTATTATTTGGCCTCTTTGGGGCTTCGTTGCCATCTCCGTTTTGCTCTCTTCTCCGAACTGAACTTCACCAAAACCTCCTCTTTCCGTTTCTCCTGTACTTCATCCTCATTGTTGACTCCCTAATTTTTCACTTTTTTTCTGCTTCGCGTCCTCCTTCATTCGAATCCAATTTCGCATGAACGCCAAGCATCATCTGGTTGTTTGTGTTCTCTTGTGGTTGAAATTTTGTCCAGCGTTTTTCGGGTGCGCAACACTCTTCGCCGACGTGTAGCATGCCTTTGGGGAGACATCCGCACATGCCTCTACAGAACTGATAGCCCACCCGAGTCGAAAAGACGGCCGATATCCTCGAACCTCTGGCCATCTCTCCGGAGGTTCTCTATGACCTCAACGAACTCCCTTTGAGAGGCCTGCGGAATGCGCTCATCTCGGTTGCTCGACAAGATGGCGCCAACTTTTCACCCGAAATTCTTGCTGATGGAATTGAGGAGATAAAATCGAGGTTAGTTGGGGTACCGATGGGTTCGCGAGATTTGTCATCGCTTCGTTCGTCGTCACAACTCTTATAGAATTCGCCTTCATCCGGGCGGACACCGAAAAGCTGACATTTTTTCTGCGCATCTATATGCACCCTTTCAAATGTGAGTTGTTGTTCAACGCTTACCCTGTCCGAAGACCATTCTGTCGCATTCTCCCTCTACCAGGGGAAGGTTGGTCTCATGTCTCCATCTCACTTCCGGCCCACGTGGACCTCGAGTTGGAGTCCAATGGATTCGGTCTGAATTCTTGAACGATTGATTATTGACGAGCCCTTTGTGTCCCCCCCCCCCCCCCCCCCCCCCCCCCCCCCCCCAGTCCGAACCACCCGGCTTTTTGTGGGCCCCGGTGCCTCGACCCTGGCGCGGTTCCTCGAGGATGTCCTGACGGTCATGGCGCGCCTGAAGTTGAAGCGGGTCCCCGGACCTCGGCAGTATGTCGTTGGGGACGAAGGCTCGCCCCCACTGCGGAGATCCCTCCGTCGGTGCAAGACCCCCATGAAACTGGGCATCTCGTTGGGAACCGCCCTGGTCGTCTGCATCCTCTGCGCCTACTTCGCGGCCCCCCACCTCGGCCTTGCCCTGAGTGTGACCACGGGGTGCATCGGGGGCATGGTCTGCAGCTCCAGGGGGGGGATCTGTCGTGGCCCGGAGCGGCACTCATTCCTCCGCTTTTGCAGGTTGTCCTGTCCCTCCTCATGCACGTTCTCTTCAACCAGCCCTCGGTCTGTCGCCTACCGCCCATCGGTGCACCACGGAACCCTGTCCCTCTTTAGCGGTCCTCCTCTGCGGTTGCCAGGCCGCCATCCCCTGGCGAGCCCACCCCCGCATCCTCCGCGACTTCTCTCTCTTCCTCCACCACCGCCCCCGTGGCCCGGGACCCCAACACCCCTTCGCGCGTGCGGCGGTGGCGATCCGCGACCGGCGACATGCAGCCGCCGATATGGACCTGATCGCACGCGCCGCCCCACGCCTGCACGCGCCCCCAAAGGCCCCGCCCGCCTCACCGCCCCCTGGTTATATCGAGGAGGAGCGCGCTTCGTCCAGCCCTGCCGCCCGTCTCGAGTCCTTGTTGTCCCCGCCCCTGCCGAGGCGCCCGCCACCACCACCTCTGCCGATTTCCGTCTCTGTGGATCTTTCCCTGTCGTCCCACTCGACTCCCGCCGATGTTGTTCCGCCGCCGCCGCCGCCGCCGCTTCCCCCAGCAGTGATCGTTCCCATTCCCCTGTGCTGCACGATCCAGTCCGCCGTGCCCCGTGGGACAGGGGCCATGCCGTCCGAGAGGTCGCCTCCCAGTACCTCATCTACAGAGTGGATCGGCGATTGAACATTGTCTCTTTAAGAGCTCGACTCCTCCCATTCGCAAAAATACATCATCCCATCTCCATCGTCGGTCGGCAGGGCATCTCCGCCTCCATATCTTGTCGGTGGATGACCTCGCGCCGCCGGGCCGGGTGTTGGTTCCCTACTTTTTCTTGGGGAGTTGCACCGGAGGAGCAACTTTCCCGGCCATTCGCACGGGGGCTGGGAACCGCTCAATTGGCCGCCCGGGGACCGCAGGCTTGTTTGGAGGATTCATCTGAACAACGCAAAAGTCGCACACCGAGGTCAATTGAACTGGGCGCGCTGCTGCAGACCTGAGGATGTTGGTCGGGGAGATGCCTCTCTTTCGCCGGAAAGAGTATTATCAAAGAGAAAACGAAGCCGAATATAAATAGAGGGAATGCAACCGTAAAATAACAACAGAAAGGAGGGTAGAAAGAGCTGGCTGTTTTATTCCGTCCGCGAGATGATCGGCCCTCCCAAGACAGGGCCTTCCACAATGCCGGCAGTCACGCGCCTGGTGTGGCCGTCACCGGTCGTGATCGGAATGACAGGCAAGAATGAGGATCCCGGGGAAGGAGACGGGGGTATGGCCGCCTCGGGTTGAGTCGACGCGAGGGGGACCAGCGTCCCGGTTGCACCCCCATCGACCGCATGGGCAGGAACAATGTCCGGGGAGTCGTTACCGACGTTGGTGGCTCTCCCCCCGGCCACAGACACCATCCGCATCCCACGGAGGGCACCCTGGACGCTGGCTGCGCGCGGGCTGAAGTTGGGCGCGACGGCCGTCCGGGCCATGTGGGCGCTGGAAGCCCGGATCAGGGGGGCACCGCTGTCACCCCCGGTTCCTGCCGCCGGATCTGAAAGGAGGGCGCCTGTTGGGGCCTGGATGTGGAAGAGGGGCCCGACGGTCTGCGCGCGGGCCGCCACTCCGTCTCCCTCGTGATGCCGGTGGTGCCGGTGCTGATGGGCCGGGGTCGACGGGGCCGAAGAGGCGGGCGATGATGCCGCGGTGATATCAGTGGCCGAGGTGGCCCCAGCTCCTCCCGCCCGCTTCGAGGGGGACCACCTGGGCCGACTGCACCCCACCCACGGTACGGTGGGACGGATGGCCGAGGAGGCAGTCAGAGCAGGGCAACCCGCGACACCACGGGGCAGCACGCCGACGGACCAGGGCATGAGCGGGCCAGTGGCGCGCGCCCCAGGTCATGAAGCCCGCGCCACCCACCAGGCAGAGGGCCGTCCAGAAGACCCCCAACCCGCCCAGGCCCATCGAGTCCCTGCGCGCAGATGGGGCGGGCTGGTGACGGAACCGTCGGGAGGCACCAGCCCACCAGCGCGTGGGTTTTCTCACGGTGTGTGTGTGTGTGTGTGTGTGTGTGTGTGTGTGTGTGTGTGTGTGTGTGTGTGTGGGGGTGCTCTCTTGCCCGGCCTCCTCAAGCAGACTCGAGCGCCGTGCAGATGGTGTCGGCTGCACCCCGGATGGCGAGCCGTAGTCTGGTCCCGTTCATCTGGCGGGCACTCGCGGCCGCACGCGCCACCAGGGCTGCGGCAGCTTGGTCGAAGGCCGACGCCTCGGCCTGCCCCCAGTCGGGCCCAGCCCAGCGGACCGCAGCGTGATCAGTGAGGAGTGGATGAGGGCGGCGCCAACAAGGAGCGGGAAACGCGCAACGGGACTCATCAGTGGGGACGCGGGGGGAGGCAGGCGACGGACCAGGACAGCGGCCGGTGCGGTGGGGCCGACGAGGCCCGTCAGGTTCAGGGCCGCCAGGGAGGCGGCTAGGGCCACGGTCCGGTGGGCCCAGGCCTGCATCATCATGGAACCCCCCCCCGTGACACCGACCGCGGCCGGAGCCCAACCAGGGTCAGGAAGGACGTTCCGCGAGGCGGGTGCCCTCTCAACCGCCCTCTCAACCGCAGTCCTGCCCACCCGCCCTCGTGCCGCCCCCGCCCGCACCACCGTGATCCCCTGGGCACAGTCCCGGTGCGACCCCTCGGTCGACCTGGAGCGGGTCTGCGGTGCCGTTGGGCAGCAGGGGGCCGCCAGGTACGCGAGCAGGTCCAGGAGGCTCCCTTCGGGCAGCCCCGAGCTCGCAGGAGCGCCGCAAAGGCCCGGGGAGAGCGAGGGGGGGCCCCTCACCACCTGGCCCAGCGATCCAGGCGCCAGGTCGCACCCCCCAAGGCTGGTCCTGGCAAGGAGCGGGGAGGGCGGGGAGGGCGGGGGGGGCGGGGAGGGCGGGGAGGGCGGGGAGGGGAAGGACCAGATCCATGAGCAATCCCCGAGCAGAGGCGCCAGCACCTGCCCCGGACGGATCCCCATCCCAAGGGCTTCAGCAGACCGCGCAGGCCTGCCCGCTGGTCCGGCCAGCATGCGCCCATGCCCGTTGACGGGGGCCGCGGCTGGGGCGATGACCTTGGCTAGGACGGGCCCCGGGTCGGGCTGGGAGAGCAGCGTGCACCCATCATCGGCCACCACCGTGGGCACCACCAGGCACGCACTCAGGCCCACCATCAGCACCGCCAGCAGCCCCAGGACGAGCTCAACCCTGGCGGCGGCGGGGGGGGGGGGGGGGGGGGGGGGCGATGGTGGAAAAGAAGGAAGAGGAGGGGTGATCCGACGAAAGGGCACAGGGTGAACTGCTGGATAGATAGCTGGTGCGGGTGGATGTGGTGGGTGGAGTGAAGGGATGATGGCGGGGGGTGGGAGGACTGGTGTGGTGGGAAGGGCTGACGTCAGGGCGAGGGAGCGTTCTTGGCGCCAACAAGCCGCCACGATGGTCGCGGCCAGGCCGCCCAGGACGGCCAACAGCATCACCAACGCCACCACCAGCCTGCAATCCCAGCCCAGCCCAGCCCAGCCCAGCCCAGCCCAGCCCAGCCCAGCCCAGCCCAGCCCAGCCCAGCCCAGCCCAGCCCAGCCCAGCCCAGCCCAGCCCAGCCCAGCCCAGCCCAGCCCAGCCCAGCCCAGCCCAGCCCAGCCCAGCCCAGCCCAGCCCAGCCCAAACCCACCCAAGCGCCACCACCCCGCTCGTGAGGGCGGCCCTGGAAACCGACCTGACCCGGGGGTCGGGCGGCAGAGGGAGAAACCGGTCGTCCGAAAAGAGAGGACCCGCCCAACCCAAGCAGACATGACGGTCTGGCCGGTGGTCAGATACGCCTGGGCGATGCCCCACCCGGAGCGGAGTGAGGTCATCCCGAGTTGCATGGGTTCGATGAGGCTGGCCCAGGAGGCTCCCTCCAGGGTGAGATTCGCCGAGACTTCTTCGAAGGTGGGCTGGGGAGCCATTGCCTGAGCAACCGCATTCAGAGGTGTCCGCAGGGCCAGCAGATCCGTGGTGAAGTTGGCCATCTGGGGGAGAACCGTCGCCCCGAGGGTATCGAGGGGGAGCGAGACGCTTCGTTGGAGGCCCGGGGTCGAAGTGGCCACGCCAAGCAAACCGACGACCATGATCACCAGTCCTGCACTAAAAGAAGCAAGGGAAGAGTCAGCAAAGGCCGCCGTGTGCGCTCGGCTGTGCGGACATGCAACCAGCGACGACAATCAAGGCCACTCCCGTCCCGAGACATGTTCGATCGATCGGAGCCTTTTCCACATCGGGAACCCTCCGGCAGCATAGGCAGCAAACCAGGTGTGAAAGAGCAATTCCACACCAGAAGACGGCGCCCACGGCACAAATCAGGCCCAGAGTGAAGGAAGCAAATGCAACCGAGCTTAGATACGATGGAAACGATTGCGTTACGAACAGCGATGCATTGAATGGCGCCCACTGCGCGGTGGAGAGGTCGTATCGAGGGATGACCTGAGAAAAAAGAAGCACCCACGAATGTCCGAACATCTCCGTAGAAGAAGCACAGGCGCCATGCAAGAGGCACAAGAAAACCGCGAAAACGAGCACGGTGAAAGGCTTGGACGCGATGACACAAATGACACACAAGCAGCGGCGGGGGGATTATCGCACTGTCCGAAATTTGGGATGATGCAAAAGCGGGCCCATTTTGAGACAGGTTGCCGTTTTTCGAGAGTTTTTTGACGTAAAAATTGTTATCATTCTCTTCAGAACCGACACAATTGGAGGCGCTCCCGATAGAACTCCAACTACATCTTATCCAACAGGGCACTGACAGCTGGCCATCCATTCGCATCTTTTGTGTCCTGATTTCTCTAAGTCGCGCAATTCGAAAGAATGTACAGAGTATGATTGAATCCCTCTCCTTTACGCATTGTTCTATCGACGAAGACGAGACTATCGTTCCATCCTGCGATACGATTGCCGCCTTGGTCGGCCCTTGTCTGAATCTCAAAGGTCTTTTGGGCATTTATGGCGGCGAGTCATTTGTTCCTTGGCAGAACTTGTTTTCCCGAAGCTACTCTGCCGTTGTGGGCGGGCCGGGTCGTTTGGATGGGTCACGGAGGCCCTTGAGAACCACACTCGGCTCCGTGCGGTGACGATCCCCGTCGAAGGAGACGCATTGAGTGAGGCTGCCCTCTGTGCCATCCTGGAGCACCTGGTCTGCCGACCTTCCCCTGGAACAAGGCACCACAGCAAGTAAGTACATCCCCGCTCTGCTCAGTTCACTCCTTGACCCACCACTCCCCTTGCGGCGGCCAGCCCGACCTGCGCGAGTTGAGGATTGGGAGCATGTCTTGTTACCCGCTGCTGGGCCAGCGGGTCATTGCCACCCTGGGGCGGCTATGCCCCAGGCTCGAGCGGCTGTCCTTGGCCATGACTCTCGCGGGCCCCGACGAGGACCCCGACTACGGGCCCTTGCGGGGCTGCCCCGCCCTGCGGGATATCGACGTGGCGCCCTTGGGCAACCTGGCCGCGGTGCTGCCCGCCCTGGGCCACTTGGAAACCGTCCGCCGGGCCGACGCGACCGTGGCCCTGGCCGGGCCGGCCCTGGTCGAGCGTCTGTACCTCTGCGGCGACGAGGAGGCGGGCACCCTCGGCCCCGGGCCTGCCGTTGCCTTCCCTGCCCTCGCGGCGCTGCAGGTCTCGGGCCTGAGCTGGCCGCTGGCCAGGGGGCTGGTGGCGCGGTTGGGCGCCACCCTGCAGACGGTCGACCTGGCCCCCGTGCCGCAGGTCGGGGCCGACGAGGTTGTGGCCGCCCTGGCGCAGTGCCCGCTGGTGCGGCACGTCTTCCTGCGGTCGGTCGGCTGGACCCGGCTGCCCGATCTGAGCCCCCTGCTGGCCCTGGTCGAGGAGTTCTTCTGCATCCTGACGGCCCCTCTGCCGGTGGCCGTCCCGGGCGGGGTGGCGGCCTTCCGGGGCCCCCGGTTGGCCAGCCTGTGTCTGGAGAGCGTGTCCGGCCTGGTGGCGAGCGAGATGCTCTTCGAGTGCCCCCGGGCCACCGAGATCTGCATGGGCCCCATGGTGCCCCCAGCCTCGGGGCCCCCCGCGGTGGTCCTCACCCTGGCGAACACCCCGCTGTTGGAGGAGCTCTATGGGATCACCACCACCACCCGACTGGCCGTCAGGTGCCCCCTGCCCCGCCTCCGGCTGCTCACGACCCGGGCTGGTGACTCCTCTTCGCCCGCCCCCGAGTGGGGCCGGGGCCTGGCCTGGCTGGAGGCTCTGCCCCTGGGGCAGCTGGCCGACCTGACGCTGACCCTCACCGACCAGCCCCTGCTGGCCCGCTGCCTGGGGCTGCCCGGGCTGCGCCGCCTGGTGGCCCGGCTGCAGCTGCCCGACGCGCCGATCCAGGGCCTGGTGCTGCGGCCCGGGGCGGCCCTGCGGAGCCTCGAGCTGGACGTGGGCTGCCCGCTGGGGCCGGTCGACCTGCGGGCCGAGGGCCTGACCCGGTTCCGGATGACCCGCTTCGGGGTCGACCCGGCCCTGCAGCCGAGCAGCCTGATCCTGTCCTGCCCGGCCCTGGGCACCCTCGAGCTGCCCAACTCCACCATGTCCACCGGGGCCCCCCGGGTCCTCGCCGAGCGGCCCCTGGGCCGGCTGCACACCCTGGTGGGCCCCCCGGAGGTGATGGCGGCCATGGTGGAGCAGGACCCGGCCCGCCTGGGCCGGTTGCACACCCTCAACCTGGAGTTGCTCGGAGACGAGGGTCCCCTGGACTGGGCGGCCCTGCGGCGGCTGTGCGCCCACCCGTCCCTGGTCCGGCTGGGCCTCAACGGCGGGGCCGGCCTGGTGGGCGCCACCCTGGAGCTGGCCAGCGGGTCCCTGCGCGAGGTGCGGCTCTCGTGGGCGCCCCTGGAGGCCCTCGACCTGACCCAGTGCCCCGCCCTGGAGGCCCTCTGGGTGCTCGAGTGCGCCAGCCTGGCCGACCTGCGCCTGCCGCCCCCGGCCGGGTGCCCCTGGCTGGTCCGGGTGTCCATCGAGGGCCCCAGCTGCATCCCCGCGGACCGGCTGGCGGCCCTGGCGGCCCAGTACCCCGGGCTGGCCCTCAGGTGGGAGGAGCCCACCGACCAATGACAGCAGCCTCCGCCTCCGCCTCCTCCGCCTCCGCCTCCGCCTCCGCCTCCTCCGCCTCCGCCTCCGCCTCCGCCTCCGCCTCTCCCCTCCGCCTCCGCCTCTCCCCCTCCCCCTCCGCCTCCGCCTCCGCCTCCGCTTTGCCGCCCTTCATTCGTCTCGGCAATGAAGCCAGTAAGGACCCTCCCGACCCCCCCCCCCTGCGCTCTTCGAGTGGATCAGCGAAGGTTTTTCGGGCTCAGGCGAATTGGGGGGGGGGGGGGGGGCGATGGTGATGGCGGGGCGTCATGGGCCCCTGGCGGGGCTCAGGGAGAGGTCGGCCATGTGCTGGCGCTCCTGCTCGAGGATGGCGTTGACCAGGCTCAGGTCGGCGCTGCCCGTGGAGGCCTCCATGCCCCCGGGCAGCGAGCCCCGCAGCGGGGGCGACCCCGGGCCGGGCGGCGGCAGGTCACGGGACTGGGACAGCCCCACCCCCAGCACGTCCGCCGGGTGGGCGGGCGGCTCCTCGTCGGGGTAGCGGGCCAGCCCCAGGCCGTCCAACCCCGCGCCCTCCTCACCATCCTCCTCCGCCCCGCTGGCCGGACCGCCGGGCGCGGGGGAGGCGCGGGGCCGGGCGGCGGCCCGACCGACCACAGGCGAGCTGTCGGGCGAGAGGGACGGTGCCCCGGCGGCCAGCTGGGCCTCGATCCGCGAGATGGCCGCCGCCACGGCGACCTCGGGGTTGTACCCGCCGCCGGCATCCCCATCCCCGGGGGCGCCATCGCCCGGCCCCAGCCCCTGGCCCCCACCCTCGGCATCGGCATCGGCATCGTGGGCGGCCCAGCGGGCGTCCGGGCTGCTGCGGGCGGGCGGGGACTGGTCGGGGCTGCCCAGCCGGACCTGGTCCTCGTCCAGGGGCCCCCCAGGACCCGGCTCGGGGCCGCCGCCCAGGTGGAGCGGCTGCTGGGGGCCCTCGGGGGGCCAGAGGGGCGGCGCTTCTTGGGAGGGCAGCACCTCGGGCGAGCCGCCATCAACGCCGTCCCCGGGTGGCGGTGGCGGTGGCGGCGATGTTGGGGCGGCGGGTGAGGGAGGCTGCTCCTCCGAGGGCTGCTCGGGCGAGGCCGGCCCAGGCGGCGGGAAGGCCGGGGCGGGGGCGGGGGCGGGGGCCGGAGAGGTGGACGAGGAGCGGGCGGCGACTGGCCCACCGCGGGTTGCGGCGCGACGGCCCGGGCCCGCGGGGGCCGGGGGGCTCCGTCGGGGCGGCTGGGCGGGCTGACCGCTGGCGGCCCCCGGTGGAGCGCCATGGCGGGGCACCAACAGGCCACCACGCCGCACGGGGGTACTCGTGGTACTCGCGGCTGGTGCGAGCGCGGGGGCGGGGGCGGGGGCGGGGCTGCGGGATGCCGGCCGGGGGCCCGCCGATGGGGCGGCCGTGGACGGGGGGCGCCCGATGCGGGTGGGGCCAGCGGCGGCGGCGGCGGCGGCCTTGGCGGTGGCGGGGCGGCGGGCCCCGGGGCGGGTGTGGCCGCCCCCGCGGGGGATCCGAGAGGCCGCCGTACCCCGGGTGCCCACGGGCTGCTCGGCGGTGGTGGGGGCAGCGGGGGTGGGGCGGGACGAAGGCGGGCCCGGGGCGGGCGGGAAGGCCCCGCTGAGGGAGGTCGATGGGCCGCCCAGGAGGAGGGGTGGCCCCGAGGGGGCGCCCATGAGGACGGGGGAGCTCAGGGGACCCCCGCCCGAGGGTGTTGCGGGCGTGGCGCACGGGGGCACGGGGGGCCCGGCGACGACCCGGGGTGATGGCGACGTGGCCCCGGCCGTGGTGCGGGTGGTCGGGGGGAGAGGCGAGGGCGTCGAGGTGGTCGTGGGCGGGGACGGCGATCGGGTGGCGGCGGCGCCCGCGAAGGCCGACTGAGCCGGCGGCGGTGGTTGCTGGCGGCTGTGGATGGCCATGACGAGGGGGCCCGGGGGGCCCATTGGGCCCGGGCCGGAGGTAGGGGAGGCGCGGGCCAGGGGTGGAGGCCCCGGCGGGGAGTCGGGCCGGGGGGAGGCCGGCGAGGTCGTGGCAGTGGGCTTCTCGGCGGCGGGGCGACCGGACGGGGGCGGAGGTGGCGACGGCCCCAGCGGTTGTTCTGGTCAGAGGCGGCGGCGGGAGGCGAAGTGCCATGCGCGATGGGGTGGGGGCGCCGGGTGAATTCGGGGCGGCCGGGGTGATGGTGCCCCAGGCGGGCATGGGGGAGGGCATGGAGGGCATGGAGGGCATGGGGTGGGGCATGGGGTGGGGCGGGGGGGGGGGGGGGGGGGTGCAATCGCGGATGGGGCGGTGGTTGCGGACCGCGGACGCGGGCCGAGAGTGCGTGCAGGTCAGCCTGGAGGGCGGCCAGCTCGCCCCGGTCGCGCTGCAGGGCGGCCATCTCCTGCCGGGCCAGGCTGGCTGCCCGCAGCCCGTGGCCCGTCCGCTCGGCCGTCTGCCGCTGGATGGCCAGGTCGTACTGCGGCGGGGCGGAGGGAGAGGGGGAGGGGAGGGGGAGGGGAGGGGAGGGGAGGGAGGGGAGGGGAGGGAGGGGAGGCAAAGGAGATGAGCAAAGGGGCCAGAGGGCGCCGGATGATGAACGGTGATGATGGATGATGACGACGAGCCTGGGTGGTGATGGATGATGATGGGCAGATGGATGGGGGGCGGGCGACCTCTTGCTGGGTGCGTTCCTTCTCGAGGCACTCCTGGGCGCGCCTGTGGTCTGCCTCCAGGGCGGCCCGCTCCTGATTGACCGACCTGGGGACGGCGACGAGGCGAGTGTGTCAGTGGCGAAGACGGGGCCCGCCAAGGGTCGGCGGCGGCGGCGGCGGACCTGAGGCTGTCGGCCAGCCTGCGGACGGTGGCGTCGAGGGCGCCCAGCTCGAGGCGGAGTGCGTTGACCTCCTGCAGGCGGGCCCGGTGCTGCTGCAGGTCGCGCTGGCCCTGCTCGGCCAGCTCGGCCAGGGCGGCGGCCCGGTTCTGCAGGTGGGCCCGCTCGGCGGTGCACTGGTGCTTGCACTGCTTCAGGGTCTCCTGCAGGGCCTGCAGCCGGCCGGCATGCTGGCGGCCCATGGCCTCCCGGGCCATGCCCAGGTCCTGCAGGCTCACCTCAACCTGCGCCCACCGGGGCCGCCAAGACGCGCGCGCGCAGGGGGAGGGAGGGGGGGGGGGGGGACACGGCATGAGGGGCGTCCCAACTCTCTTCCAGCAGGCTGTGGGGAATGGCCTGACTCCCGATGCAGCCCGCCCACCGCCCGCCCACCGCTGTTGTGGCCGACCCCCATTAGGACCGATGGGGGGGGGGGGGGGGGTGCAAGGGCAGGGCCAGGGCAGGGGTGGCGGACGATCTTGCGGCGGTCGCGGATCTTGGACTCGATCCCGGTCAGCTCGGCCAGGTCCCCGTCGGCCTTCAGCCCCCGGCTGTTCAGCAGGGCCTGCTCTTGCTGCAGCTGTCGGGGGAGGTGGGGAGGGCGGGTCGGAGTGGCCGTGGTGGGCATGAGCCGGGAAAAGGTGTGTCAGTGTGCGTGCGGAGAAGAGTTGTGTCCATGTGGGGGCAGGTCTGCGCAGTGAGCGGATATGCGGCCGTGGGGGTGAGTGAAAGAAGGGGCGGGGCGGGGCGGGGAGCGACCTGGCGCATGCATGTGGCCTCGACCTGGGCCAGGTATGCCTGGCTCTGGGCCTGCAGCTCCTGCCGGTAGCGCATCTCCTCCGCCCGGCGCCAGGCCTCCAAGTCCTGCAGACCCCGGCACACATGCACCCACGCAACAGATGCAGACCACGGTGGTGAGCTGACTCGGGGGGGGGGGGGGGGCGAGCGACCGACCAGGAGCCGCTGCTGGCGGGCCTGGGGGCTCTCGGTGGCCTCGGGTGGCCGGGTCGTCGCCTCGGTGGCCGGGGCAGCAGCCCCCGTCGAGGCCAGCGTCGGGGCCGGGCCGGGGGCGCAAGCAGAGGCGATGGCCGATGGCGCGGCGGCGGCGGCGGCGGCGGCGGCCGTGGGGGCGGCCGTGGGGGCTGCAGGAAGGAAGGCCGACGGGGTGGGCAGTGCCGAGGGGACGCCCGCCGTGGGGCCGAGATCCTCGAAGCTCAGCGCCACGTTGATGACGCACACCTGTGGTGGCGAGCCGTGTCCGCCCGGGGAAGAGTGTCTGTGTGGTCGTCGCGGTGCCCCCCGGGGTCGGGCAGACCTTGCGAAGGGCCTCGGCCCGCTTGTCCTCGAAGCTGCACACGGGCAGGGCCTTGGCCATGTGCATCTGCACGGTCGGCTGGGTCTGGACGGGCTCTAGGGCGGGGGGGGAGAGGGCCGCGTGAAGCCCGACGGATGGTGGGCGGCAGCAGACTCGAGAGGAGCAGCTCGCCCAGCCGGAAGGCAGCGACTCCGAGTTGGACATCATTCTTCGAAGGATCGGAAGCTGCTGCCCAAAGCTATTCGAAATAGTAGTGAATGGGTTGGTTTGCCAAGTTAAAGGCAGCGCACGGACTTCAAAGACAAGGGGATAAGCAGAAATGATCAGATTCAATTCTGATCGTGTGACTGTAAAGGTAAACGACGAGACTGATCGGGGCATCCGCACAGTTTTGACTTTGGCTGTGCTGCTTGCGGCAACAGGAGGAGTTGTGCGTGCCTTGGCCGCAACACCCGGAAAATAGGGGTACTGATATTGAACGTAGACATTGGCTGGCGGAAGAGCAAACTGAGCAATGCTCTGAAACTCCACGCAAAGGGAGAAGGCACGTTTCTCCTCGTGTGGGGCCTCGGTGAGCATGCAATTTTCAAATGGGTTCAACTGCCAAGAGATAGGAGCTCGATCCAGGTGGGGTTATTTTTGATAAGACGCAGGCAATGATCGCGGAAAAAGAAAGAAATAAATTGAGGGAAGAAGGAAAGGAAACGACTCATGGGGGAAAAAAAACACCAAACAATCGATTACATTGTTTGCCGAGATGTTTCTCAGCAGACAACAAGGGGTGTGGTCGGATTGGGCGAGATGAAAATCGGACAGAGAACCAGTGTGATGGTGGAGAGAAGCTTGATGAGCACGTGAATGGAGGGGCCTGCTGTGTCTTTGCACGGATCACCCACGGTGTCCCCTGTCACCGCGGCCTTATGCGCCTTGCTTCCTTTTCCGCCATAGTTTCCTCGTTCGATAAACTTCTTCGCATTGTCCCATGCTCCTGTGAAGAAGTCGACGGTGACGGTGAGAAACCCTGCGAGCAGCGGGATCGAAGATTCAGACCGCCGCCATTGTTCAGAAAGAGGCCCACCAAGATGCCCGTCATGGTGGCCAGCATGAGCATGGCCGCCAGAACGCGGGCCCCCAGCAACGCGTCACCAACAAAGAAGCCAATCAAGCGGAAGAAAACGCCTGGATGAGAAAAAGTGGATCAGCAAGTAAAAAATGGTGGGGGTCCAGACCAATCACAATGGGAGACAGGACAATGAGCAGGGCAGGACGAATCATCTCGTGAAGGGCGGACTTGGTGACGATTCTCACGCAGCGGTCGTAATCCTATCGGGGGCCCAACGTTGTGATAACCTGGACGAGGGAGCAGACAGGTATCCGCGTGCCTTCCCGAATGGCGGAATCCGAGGCCCACTGGTAGGTCACCTCTTCGATAACTTTCTGGGCGGTCTTGCCGACGGCTTTGATGGCCCAGGACGAGAAGAGATAGACAAGCATGCCGCCGATAAGACCGCCCACGAACACCTCGGGCATGCCAAGGTCGACGATGATCTTGCCGGCGCCAGAAAGAAGGTTGGGGTCGACCAGTTCCTTGACCGTATCCAAGAAAGCACTGAAGAGAAGGAACGTTGCCAGGGCAGCAGATCCCACGGCGTACCCTTTGGTGAGAGCCTTTGTGGTGTTCCCGACAGCATCAAGGCGGTCCGTTCGAGCACGGGCGCGTTCATCGTCGCAACTCATTTCAATAATGCCTCCGGCCTAAGAAGAAAAGAGTCACGTGAATGCGCGTGGGATGCGTGGGATGCGTGGGATGCGTGGGATGCGTGGGATGCGTGGGATGCGTGGGATGCGTGGGATGCGTGGGATGCGTGGTGTGCGTGGGATGCGTGGGATGCGTGGTGTGCGTGGGATGCGTGGTGTGCGTGGTGTGCGTGGTGTGCGTGGTGTGCGTGGTGTGCGTGGTGTGCGTGGTGTGCGTGGTGTGCGTGGTGTGCGTGGTGTGCGTGGTGTGCGTGGTGCGTTTGCGTGTGTGTGTGTGTGTGTGGGGGGGGGGGGGTGTTTGTGTGAGCGTATTCGAAATTTGGAATCGGACATTGTCACTGATTGGACCGAATGTATCCATGGCAAGAATGAACGCGACGCACATGAGCATGCCCATCGTGCCGACAGCGGTCCCATAGAAACCGGCGATCGGTCGGCCCTGTTGGTAAATCCCCGAATAGTAGCCAAGGTAGTAGCTGCCAACAATGGCCGCAGAAATGACCAGAGTCGGGATGCACTGTGCAGTGTGCGCGACGACGAGTCAACAGCACCGGGACCAAAAGACAAACAGACGGTGGACTCCATGCCAACAGAAAGGCCGGCAATAATATTCGTGGCGTGTCCTGAATCGCTGGCCTGAGCGATGGACTTGACGGGGCCATACCGATAATCAGTGTAGTATGTCGTCACGAAGACGAACACAAGGGAAATACTGATACCGATCGTGCCAGCAAGCGCGAAATGCCACCAAGCGTTGGGCGCTTCCTCTGTCCGGAGACACCAGTATGACGCCCCAAACATTCCGGCAACGCAGAGGACCAAGCAAGCGCCATAGCCGCGGTTGAGGCAGGTCATGGGGTCTGGACAAAAGAAACCAGCCTGGTGATTCGCACTGCCGCTGCAAAGCAGACCTTCAACCTCGACGTCAGCCTGGGCGTCTTCTAAGCACGATTCGTACTCTTGTATGCTCCCCATCCCCCGCCGAGGCTTTTCGCGCATGTAGACGCAGGCAATACCAATCATGGAGGCAATCAGGCCGAACCCGCGAACAATTAGCGGGAAGAGAATATAACCGGCAACCGAGAGGGGCGACGAGAGACATTTGGCCACACTTCCACCGATAATCATGGCGCCAATGTTCTGCCGCCAGAGAAGGCTGAACGAATTGTCGGAGGAGAAGTGAGACAAACCTCGGCCGCGGTAGATTCGAAAAGATCCGCCCCACGACCGGCGCAATCTCCGACGTTATCCCCCTACACGGAAACGCCCCGAAAATCGCCTCCGAAAACAGAGTGACGACGACGGACAACAAGATCAGCGATCACAGCGGGGTTCCGAGGATCATCCTCGGGGATGCCCCCGACGACTTTCCCAACAAGATCTGCACCAACGTCTGCAGCTTTGGTATAAATACCGCCGCCCAGCTATTGCGAAGGAACTGCTGTTCCGGAGGACGGGAAAAAGGGGGGAAGCGACCTGTGCGAAAAGGGCCACGAAAGAGGCGCCGAATCCGTACCCCACGATCAGGGTGGGGACGCGCCACAGATAGACTTCATGGAAGATTGCGTGGAGAATGGCGTACAAAGAGCTACCCGATCCAGTCAGTTTGCGGGAGGATACCCCATGCCGTGAACAGACCCGACTCCCAGCAAAGACAGCGTCACAATGAGCATTCCGCTGAATGCGCCGCCGCGCAGTGCCACCTGCGGGACGACACGACAAACGAATGGTTATGCACAGAAGGGTAGGGGTCGCTCGCACCTTGATGGCGTCGTTCCCGCTGGTCAGTGCAGCAGCAGCACACCGGACGTTGGTGCGTACCGAAACGTACATGCCGAACCAACCACTGAGCCCGGAGCAGAATGCCCCGATGAGGAAGCAGAGACCAGATACGAGGCCCATAATAACTGGTCGAATATCTTGACTTGAATTCGGGACGAATGTGTATAGTAAGAAAATCACCACCGAAAACCCGGCAGCGAAAAGGGCGATGGTGGTGTATTGAGTGTTCAGAAAAGCAGTGGCGCCTTGGCGGATGGGGCCAGATACTCTTGTCATTTCTTGGGGGCCCTCGGAGTGATTCATCACCCATTTGAGGAGCCAAAATGTGAAGCCCAGTGAGATCAAGCATATTCCCAGAACAACCCCCAGCAACACCCAGATCCACATGTCCTCTGAGGGCTGAACAATGGCGAAGATGCCCATGTTAAGAACAAACGCCCAATTCTGGCGCCCTGAAGAGCCGAGGGGTTCTGCGTACTCTTCTCGTCAGTTTGACTTTGGCAATTGTTGGGGTCGACCACCGGAACTGTCCCATTGCGAGGTGGGTTGGGTTGGTCCTGCTCTGTCTGACATTCGATGGCATCCTGGGGGTTGCTGATGGTTCGCCCATCGTAAATGGATCGTACATTGTTACCTTCACGACGGCACTAACGGAGGCCAGCCAAGTGAGAGCGATTCACAAGACGTTTGGTTCTTTTGTATGCGTTGTTCCCCATCATCCCTCGTTGGCTGACGTGCCTACTGACTATGCGGAAGTCGAGGTCTTCCCCGCATGTCAGGGCTGATTTCATCCCCTTGGGGGGACAGTCCGCGTACCTTCTCGTAGAAGAGAATTTCAACAACGAGACTCTCATTCGGCGAGTCACTCCGACCTTCAGTTACCAGTATCCGTTCAGCCGGGCCCCGCCCAACAGCAAGGACCCGAAACCCGCCAACATCATCCGGCCCATCGCAACCGAGTCGGGGGCACGGGCCATGTGGACGCAAGGGATCACCGGTCTGACTCACGCCCTCACATCCTCTTCAAATCCGAGCTCGGAGTCTCTCCGACCGCAGGGGAGGGCGTCCGGGTGGCCGTGCTCGACACGGGGCTCCACCCCGCCAGTCGGACCGTTTCGCCCACCTGGCCGAGGCGCGCGGGTTCGCTGCGGACCGCTCCGGGCGGGATTCCGACCGGGTGTCGCACGGGACCTTTGTGGCCGGGGTCAGACCCTCCTTCTTGCCGCTCCCGCTTGCTGGCTGACTGATTTCTGGATTCTGGGTGATAGATTATCGCAGGCACGCATCCCCAGTGTCCCGGGATGGCCCCCGGGGCCCAGATTCACGCCCTCCGCGTCTTTGACGCGTCCCGAGGTCCGCGGTCTGGCGCATGAGCGCTCCCTTCGCCGACGGGTCGCGCTGACTGCCTCTCCCGCCTTCTCCCGCACCCGCCCGCCCCCCAACAACAACAACAACAACAACAACAACAACAACAACAACAGACTCGCGAACAGCCTGGTTCCTGGACGCGCTGCACTACGCCCTGCACGTTGTCCGAGCCCACGTGGTGAACCTCTCCCTGGGCGGCCCCGACTACCTCGACCTGCCCTTCGTCGAGAAGGGTCTGCCCTTCCCCTTCCCCTTCCCCCCTTCCCCTTCCCCTTCCCCCCTTCCCCCCGGCCCATGTGCCTCCAGCCGGCGCCGATCGTTGTTGGCCCTGTCCTCCTCCGCCACCGCAGTGCGGGAATTGGTCGCGGCGGGCACCGTCGTCATCGCCGCCGTTGGCAATAGCGGACCCCAATATGGGTCTGAGGGACCCTTCTTCCCCTCCCTCCTCTCCCTCCCTGCGGAAGCAACCCCCCACCCCCACCATCCTCCTTCATATGACCCGTCGCAGGAGCCTCTCCAACCCGTCCGACCAGGGCGAAGTGCTGGGGGTCGGCTCGCTGACCACCGCCGGGGCGGGTGTGGCCCTGTACTCCTCCCGGGGCCCCACCACCTACGAGCTGGGCTGGGGCATGGGCCGCCCCAAGCCCGACCTGGTCACCTGGGGTCCGTCTGCCACCCCACTGGCCCACCGGTCCCTCTCATGATGGCGCGGCGGGCGGGGGCAGGTGACCGGCTGGGGGCGCCCCGCTTCTCGGACGGCGGGTGCTCGTGCCTGGGGGGCACCAGCGCCAGCGCCCCGGTCGTCTCGGGGGCGGCCGCCCTGCTGCTGCAGGCCGCCTGGGAGGCCGGCTGGCCCCAGGAGCGCGCCGGGGCGGTCGTCCGCCAGGCAATGATCCACGGGGCAGCCCGCCTGCCCGGCAACGCCGTCTGGGAGCAGGTCTGGCGGCCAAACCCAAACCCAAACCCAAACCCAAACCCAAACCCAAACCCAAACCCAAACCGTGGCCGATCATCACGGCCGCCATGTCGCCGCGCATATGCGTGTCACTCCTCTGCCTCCGCCCTGCCGCCTGCCAGGGGGCGGGGGTCTTGGACCTGCCCGCGGCCCTGCGCTTCGTGCGGCAGCAAGCGGCCCCGGCCCCGGGCATCCTCGCTGGCGGGGATGACGCAGAGCGAGCGGTGCCGCCGGGGGGCGGGCAGCTCCTCCGGGCCACGACCACACCCGCGGCCATCGACCTCACCGCCTGCCCCTACGCCAGCCCCCATTGCCTGCAGCCCCTGTCCGCACCCACTCTCACCCCACCCACCCACCCACCCACCCCCTCCGCTGCCTTGCTGCTCGCCCTCGGGCGTGGCTCAGACCCTCCGCCTACACTCATCCCCCCGGCAGGTACGCGGGGGCCATCCCGTACCCCATCAACCTGACCGCGACCCTCTCCGGGGCGCCCACCCACCGCTGGCGGCTGCGCGGGGTTCCCCGCTGGGTGCCCGCATCATCCCCGGCCCATCCGCAGGTCCTCCAGGTCCGCACAGTGCGCGGGCATGTGGGTTCGGGGGGGGTGGGTGGGGGGGTGGTGGGGGGAGTGCCTCATGGATCGCTCCATCCCGGGGGTTCTGTCCACTGGGGATGTCCGCTCCGTCCCAGCTCTGCGTGGAGTGGCCCCAGGAGTACTGGCCGGACGGCGGCTGGCTGGCCGTCCACATGGCCGTCGACCCGGCTGCGGGGGCCCTCCGGGCCACCATCCGGGGCGACCTGCTGGTCGACCTTGCCCCCCTCATGGGCACCGAGGACCACAACGCGACCTCAAGCAGCTCGGCAGCGCTGCCCCCGGTCTGTGGCGGGGGACAGCGCACGATGCGGCAGCTCCCCTTCCCCCGCGTCATGGCTCCACCGTCACCACCGCCCCGGCCCCTGCGTCGTTCTCGTCCGAGGGCAGCCCCGGCGCTGCTGCACAGGACCTGTGGCCGCGAACCCGGCCCGCCACTCGCTCCTGGATGGCGAGGGCGAGGGCGAGGGCGGCCCCATGCCCATCTCCTGCCCAGTCGGCCCTGACGCCCCGTCCGCCCCGTCCGGGTCGGCCGGGGCCGGGCTCCCCTGGGTGCGGGTGGCCATCCCGGTGCAGGTGCGGGTTGGGCCGACACCCCCCCGGCACCGGCGGCTCCTGTGGGACCAGCTGCACAACGCCCAGTACCCGATGGCCTTCGTGCCCACCGACGAGCCCTGCTCCCTGCTCCGGGCGGCCGACGACCCGGGGGCTGGGGCCGGGGCCGGGGGGCCCGAGGAGGATCCCCACGCGGTGCCGCTGCCCTTCGACATGGGGGGCGACCACCCGCTGACCAACTACCGCGAGATGCACCAGTGGCTGGCCGGGCGGGGCCTGGCGCTGGAGGTCCTCCGGCGGCCCTACAGGCTGGGCGGACCCGCCGGCGGGCGGGCGGTGGATCTGCGGGAGTACGGGGCCATGCTGGTCGTCGACCCGGAGGAGCCCTGGACGGACGCAGAGCGGGCAGCCATCCGCACGGTCGGCCTCCCCCCCGGTTCTTTCACCCCCTGCCCGTCCCATGGGGCCGGCCTCCCCATTTACGAGCCCCTCCCTCCCTCCCTCCCTCTCTCCACCCCTTGCGGGTGTGCCCGCCGTGCAGGCGGTCACGGACCAGGGGCTCTCGCTGCTGGTGTTCGCCGACTGGTACACGGCCAGCGGACCCTTCCTGCGGGCCCTCCAGGCGGCCGACCGACGGCGCCCCCTCTATTGCCCGTCCGTCCTCCCCCCGGGGGGATCACCCCAGCGTCAGCCCCCCCCCCCCCCCTCCGGTTTCTGTTTCCCATCATGCCCCTGCTGCTGCTGCTGCTGCTGCTGCTCTCCCCAGGGGATCCGACGTGCCCGCCCTGAACCAGCTCCTGGCCCCGTGGGGCGTGGCCTTCGGGGAGGGCGTCCTGACGGGGCGTCTCCAGTGGGCCATCAACGGCGGGGGCGGGGGCCAAGAGGGCCCCCCACAGCGCGCTTTCGAGGCCGAGGTTCGCAGCCCCATCCCCCCCTACATTCTTTTTGACTTCATGCCCTCCACGCCCCACGCCTCCACGCCCCACACCACCGCAGTACCTCTCGGGGAGCCAGCTGGTGCGGTTCCCCCGGGGCGGCTTCCTGCTGGAGGCCCCGCCGGGCGCCCTGCAGGACGACGTGGCCCTGGTCGAGGCGGCCGCGGCACGGCGGGCACCTGACCGGCGCCCCCTCGGGCATGCCGTCGGGGGCATGTCCGCACGCACCCGCCTCGCCTCGCCTCGCCTCGCCTCGCCTCGCCTGGTCCCACTCCTCCCCCTGCCCGCTCACACCCCATCGCCTCGTCTCGCCACTTCATCCCCCCGTCACCCCGCCAGGGTCAACGCCATCGGGCCCGATCCGGGCGCCGTGTGCGTCTTTGGGGACTCGCAGTGCCTGGAGAGCCGCGCCCGGGGCGCCCCGACCTGCCTCTGGCTCCTCGACCGCATGCTCGAGTCTGCGCCCCCCCCCCCCCCCCCAATCATTCATCGCTCGTCCCATTCCTTCCGCGCAGCTTCGCCCTGGAGCACCGCATCAAGGAGGTCTTCGTGCCCCACCTGCGGCCCCTCGGTGGCGACTGGGCGGCGCCCCGGCCGAGGGCATCCTGCCCGCCCCTGGCCGCGCCACCCACCCCCACCCCGACCCCGACCGCGCCACAGCCACCTCCGCCCCGGGCGAGCCCGCCGGCCCCAGACCGAGAGAGGAACCACGCCCGTCCGCACCGCCAGCTCCCCACCCACGCCCATGCGTCTCACGCCCGCCATTTCCTCGATAGGCCTGGGGGCCCTCTGGAAGGCCAGTTTCCTGGTCTTCGGGGCCTCGGCCGGGGTCGTGGTGATCCTCTTCGTCCTCCTGCTGCGCACGGGGCGCGGGCGTCATCCCGGGCATCTCAACGGGCCCTGAAAACAACAACAACAACAACAGCAACAACAACCCCGCAACGGGCCCTGAAAACAACAAGAAGAAGAAGGTGCTCATCGTCTCTTCATTTCCATGAGGGGAATGAGCCCATGAAATACTGAAGGACAACTCACCCAATAATAAAAATCGGGGGGGGGGGGGGGGGGCTCCCGCCCGCCCGCCCACCTGCCCAACGGGTTTGAAGGGACAGCGGATTTAATGAGACTTGGTCTTCTTCTCCTCGGCGAAGGGCTACCCGGGGGAAAACGGGGCGGAAAATGAGCGGCAAACGGATCGGGCGGGGCAGACGTGTTCGTGGCGCCACATGTACACCAGGAGGGCCAGGGGGATGAAAACCCAGGGAATATGCTCGCCGAGGGTGGCCAGGGGCATCGGGGACTTGGTGACACCGAACAGCTCCTCCGCAAGGAGGGCCCACATCTTGGTCAGCATGACGCACGAGTAGACGATGCACGGGATGCGGATCCAGTCCTTCTCTATGAACAACAAAAAAAAAAATGAAGATTGAGCAGATATGAGTCAGACTCTTCAGAATAGCATAGGTGGCGAGGGCGTAGAAGGGGCCGAAGAACCCAACCTCGAGGCACATGAAAGATTTGTACCACGCGGGGCGAGCGAGGAGGAGGGGGTCGGTCATATCTGCGTATGCATACAATGCCTTGAGGAGAGGGCGAGGCGGCCAGATCGGCCATTTCTCAACGTTGTGGGGATCCTTCACGTACAGCGGTTCCGCAGAAATGGTGTACGAAATGAAGAAGAAATTCACGATGCAAAAAACAAGAACAAAAAAGAGAAACGGCTTCATCTGGTGGAAATTAAAAAAAAAAAAAAATGAACAACGACGTCGAGAAAAAAGGGGGACTGACGGTTCCTCTCCTCGGATGTGTCGGTTGCCTCGGGGTGAGCGGAGCTAAGTTCAGATCAAAGGCCGGCTGCTCCGCCGCCGTCAGGTTGTTTAAGATGAGTAGCGAAGTTTTGACCACTGTCCTATATCATGTTGCCCAAGTCTGGTTCATCCCCAGGAACGTCTTCACCTCTCCCGGGGATAGGTTTTTTTCCTTTTTTCCTATCTATCGTGGGGCGAGCTCTTTCTCCGGGGCTGTCTGACCGGTGCTTTTTTATTCCTCTTGCTTTACGCGATTTTTCTTGGCGTTGCCGATAACATTGCTGGGATCGTGTGGTCATGTCTGCATTCTCTTTCCCTCTTTTTCACGCTTCTTCACATCCCCCGTCCGTGGTTCAGCTCTTTTTATTTTGATCAACCTCCTTCAAGTTGCCCGCCTGGCCTACGCAAGGCGGCCAATCTGGCTCTCCCCCGAGGAGGAGACCGCCTTCACGGCGGCCTTCTCGCGGTTTGGGGCGATGACCCGGCGGGAATTCCGCGACCTCTGGAGGGTGGGCACGGATCGCATCCTGGAAGACGACGAGGTCCTCTGCAAAGAAGGGGAGGCTGTCACCTTCATCGGGTTCCTGGTCCGGGGCCGGGTCGCCAAGATGCGCAAGGGCCACGTCCTGAACAGCATCGCGGCCAAGAGCCCCGACGAGTGGAGCTTCCTCTGCAAGTCTGGGCGCACACACGCACCCCATCCGCACGCACCCATCCGCACGCACCCCCCCCCCCCCCACACACACACACACACCACGACGGCCCGCTCTCATTCCTCCGCGTCCCCCCCTGGATGCAGTCTGGAGTACATCTTCCACACCCGGATGGGGATGGAGACTCCGCTGCACCTGACCCGGCGGGGCATGGAGGCCAACACCAAGACCCACCTCTGGGAGCTGCGCCGCCTGCAGAAGTTCTTCGCGGGCCGGCCCCAGCTGCGGGACAAGTTCACCATGCTCATCAGCATGGACCTCGTCCGCAAGCTGCAGAGGTCCGTCCGGGCCGGCCTCTCCCCTCCCGCCGCCCCTGACCCTGGTGGCCCCCGACGCCTTTTCTGTTTGGCGGGAGTGATGACATCTCACTCACCCCATTCGCCTCCCCCGTCCCTCTGTACCGACGCACCCCCCCCCCCCACACACACACACACACACCTCCCACCGGACAGCCTGGACGAGAACGTCTCCCAACACCACCGCCTCTCGCTGGGCCTCATCACCCAGGCCGCCGCCCCGGCCCCCGCCGTGGTGGCCGCCCCGGAGGCCTCGCCCAACATCGAGGATCTCTACTGGGCCGGCCTCCGGGGCACCAGCCACCGGCCCGCCTCCCCCGCCCTGGCCACCTCACCGCCCCTGCAGCAGCCCGTGGCCAGCTGGCGGGTGCCGCCCCCGACGGGCTGGCAGGCCTCCACCCTGGACGGGAGCAGCTCGCCCCTGCTGATGGCCCGGCTCACCCCCGGCCCGGGCGACTACGGGGCCCGTGGGACAGCCACCGAGCTGCTGCCCGTCGGGGGAGCCGCCGAGACGCCCGCCACGACCCCGGCCCCGGCCCTGGTCGAGGACAACCCCGCCGTCCCGGCTGCCGTGGAGGAGGACCGGCCTCAGCCGCCCCGGCCCGAGCCTGCCGCCGCCGCTGCGGCACCTCCGTCGGGGACGCGTTCGCCGGGGTTGCGCGTGGCCATGCCTCCCGGGGCCTCCGCCCCGCCACTGCTGCTCCTGCGGCCCGCCCAGGCCCGGCCGGCCCGCCTGGAGGACGGCGGCAGCCCCCCAGATCCCGACGCCGCGGCCCCGGCCACCTCCCTGGGGGTGCTGCGGCCATGAGGAGGCCGCTCCCTCGCCCCTCCCCGTCTCTCCCTCCTCCGGCTTGTTTTCTGCCTGTTCTTCGCCTTCCCCCATCCCATGCCCGGTGTCGCCGTGGACATTGCTGGGTGGCTGTGCCTGCCTGGGGCATGGCATGGGGACATGGGGCACGGGTCAATGGATTTCGGTTCGCGTGCTGCTGCCGGTGGTATTTCGTTTCGTGTCACCCCCTCCTCCACCTCCTCCACTCTCCCCCCCCCCTTCATGATTATTTCGATGCCCGTCGGCCCAGGAACAAGAGGCTCGGCTCCCCTCCTCCTCGTGTGCCGCCGCGATGCGATGCGATGCGATGGGGCGGGCATGCGGCCGGTGGGGCGGGAAGGGCAAGGCAGCCGGCGCTCCGAATGAATTATGGAACGATTTACGGGAAGCCGCGGAGAGCAGAGAGTGAAGGGGGAAGGGAAGGGGAAGGGGATGGGATGGGGAGGGGACGGGGGGGAGGGGGGACGCAGGCGACGACGGGGACCCGATCCGAAAGTCCCCACAAACGACGGGGCGAATGGGAACCCAGTGGGGAGGAGGAGCAGAGAGAGGGGGCGGGGGGCTGTGGGGGGGGAGCCGCCATCCTCACGGACCGGCCCCGCCCCCAGCAGCCACCCCCCCACCCGCGGGAGAGGAGGCGGCGGGGTGTGTGGGGTGTGCTTAGCCGTCCAGCTTGACGTGGGTCGACCGGCTGAACTTGGCCCCGACCAGCTCGTTGCCGTCCTTGGTGCCCATCTCGGCCTCGCCCGCCCCGCGGCCCCCCTTGGCCCCGGCCGGCTTGCGGAAGGGCAGGAAGGTGGACGCGTTGAACTGGGGCCGGCGCGCGTGGAAGGACCGCTCGATGAGGATGTGCAGCGGGATGAAGAACAGGAACATCAGCGTCGCCAGGAGCAGCTCCACCACGCAGATCTCGTCCACCCAGCCCACCAGGCTCGTGCAGATGGCCTCCTGGATCTGGGGGGGCCGCGCCAAGAAACAAGGGCAAGGAGGAACACAAAAAAGGAGAGTGTGTGAGAGTCGCCACAGGGGGGGCAAGGGGCAAGGGGCAAGGGGCAAGGGGCAAGGGGCAAGGGGCAAGGGGCAAGGGGCAAGGGGCAAGGGGCAAGGGAAGATGGTGTGCGCATCAGGGGGGGCGGACCGTGGGGATGGCGGCCCGGGTGATGTTGCAGTTGGTGATGTAGTCCACCTTGACCTTGGCCTTCTCCGAGTTGGCGATGAGGCGCTTCTGGAACTCGATGATGCTCAGCAGGGTGGCGCACTCGGCCGTGCGGGTGGTGGCGCACTGGTCGGCGTCGTACCGTGCCTGGCTGCTGGCCAGGGTCTGGGTGGCGTTGTACTGGAGCTGGTTGAGCAGGGCCGTGTGGGGGGCCGTCAGGTTGGCGCCCCCGCAGACGAGCAGCGAGGTCATCTCGGTGGTCAGGTTGCCCGTGGCCATGTACATGTCCACCGAGGGGCACATGTCCACCATGGGCACCTGCCCCCGGGATGGACGGCCAAACACAAACACCCGGGGTGGGTGGGGGAGCGAGCAGGAGAGCGTGGATGAGGAGGGGGGCGGGCGTGGATGAGGACGGGAACCGGTGTGGCGGGGGTGGAGGGCTGCGGCCTGCGGGCTGCGGACCGAGAAGGCGAAGTGGACGCCGAAGTTGACGATCAGCAGGAGCATCACCGTGTACGAGCAGCACACGATGATCCAGGCGAAGAAGCAGTACTACGACCCCACAGCCACAGCCCCACCGGGAACGGTTCAGCCGCCCGTGGTGGGTATGCCCCCCCAGGGCAGGCAGACCTTCCAGAATTTGGGGCAGCACTGGCCCATGCAGGCGGGAATGGTGATCACCAGGGTGGCCAGGAGGGTGAGGTGCAGGATCACCAGACGATAGGACTCGCCATCGTTCAGTTCCTGGGGGTGAAGACGGCACCGAACTCCGTCAAAAAGGAAGAAAAAGGGAGGGAAACAGACGTTCATCATAGGCATCAGCCCAGTTCGTGCCTTGTCCCCAAACGACAAGATATCGCTGACCGCGCCGAGCTCCGGGACGTAAGAGTCCTTCGAGAGCTGGGTGAGCATAGAGGCAGTCTCCTCGGAGTACTTATCCAGGGCATAGGCAGTGGTGTTGACTGTGGTCATAAAGGTTGACATGCGGGCCCCAAAGATGCCGTTCCCGACCCAGCCGAAAATCAAAAGAATCCAAATGCAGCCCACCACAATGCAGATCATCACACGCTTCACCCGACTGACACGGCTGGGCTCGAATTCAATAGTACCCTGCATATACTGAGTGATGGCTTCATCGTCCTTGGCTTTCCCGCAGCAGCAGCACGAGCCAATGCAGATGACAGGGCCGATGCAAAGGAAGACAAGAGCGGGGATCAGGCCGTAAAGGGCAATATAAGTAATAGACTAAAAAACAAAAATAAAAATAAAACACGGAAGATGACACGATGAAAAGCCGTGAGTGAGCGAAGAAAAGCGCCAGCCGAAAAACCGACCTCGATATAATCCAGGTTCTGAGGGTCAAACACGGCAGGGACTGCCTCAGCGGGCCAGTGGGCCGAGCCAGTTTTGAGAACATGCAGTGTGAAACGAGGAAGAGAGCGCCGATACTCCTGTGCCCAATGGGTGGCATCATCAACATAACCTCCCACAATTTCAGTAGCTTGCTCGTTGACCTCACAGGTCAAAGCAAGTGCAAAAAGCAGTGAAAAAAGCCAAACGCTTTTCATTTTTTTGAAGAACTCAACTCAACAGCTGAGTCTCGTTTCCCCTTGTGAATATCGCAAAGTTCGGCATGTTGCAGCAGGCGGTCTGTGGTGCTGTCATGCCGTCACTTTTGTCATCTGGTCGTGCGATGGATTTTTCAGGTGACTTCTCTAGGGTCAGCCCAGATCCTCCAGAGGTTTGCCTCGAAAATCGTTGGTATCGATTTGGGCACAACCCACTGCTGCGTGGCTCATAATGGTGAAGTGCTCCGCGACCAAGGTCTGTTAAATTCATGTCCGTGAGGCGGGCTCACAACGCCGATTGTCCAAAAGGCGGGTTCGCCTCAATGCCATCTGTGGTTCATTTCCCTGAGGGCAGTGCCACCCCGCTCGTGGGTCGGGCAGCCGAGCAGCAATCAATTGATAGACCTGAAGCTACCGTCTCGGTCACAAAGCGCCTCATCGGCAGACGATACAACGATCCCCTGGTTGAGCAGCTCCGCAAGATGGTCCCTTATTCGATTGTTCCGGCGCCCAACGGAGATGCCTGGGTCGGTGTTCGTGGCACTCAGTACAGCCCCTCGCAGATTGGGGGGTTCCTCCTCGCCCAGGTGAAACAGACTGCAGGTCCGCAGCCCCGCCCCCCTGACCCCCCTGGCCCTACTGACTGACTGGCTGCTGCTTCGTGGCGCGCCCCTTTAGAGCGCGCGTTGGGGGAGCCCATCACCGAGGCCGTGATCACGTGCCCCGCCTATTTCGTCCGCCTCGGCCTCTTTGCCCTTCGCGTCCTGCCCCCTTCCCTTGGCGGCCCCCGCTCACCTGCGGTTCGCCCTGGGCGGGGGGTGTCGGACGGGGTGTCGGACGGGGTGTCGGACGGGGTGTCGGACGGGGTGTCGGACGGGGTGTCGGACGGGGTGTCGGGCTCGGACAGAACGACGCCCAGCGGCAGTCGACCAAGGACGCGGGCACCCTGGCCGGGCTGAAGGTGCGCCGGCTGGTCAACGAGCCCACGGCCGCCTGCCTGGCGTACGGCATCGGCAAGCAGGGCAACAAGGTCCCGCTCGCCCCGCCGCCCCGCCCGCCCCGCCCCACGCCCCGCCCCGCCCCACGCCCCGCCCCGCCCCGCCTGCCCACGCTACTCTGCTGCGCTCTCGATCTCACGGCCCTCCCTGTCCCGTGTGGGCACTGTGTGTGCGTGGGCATGTGTGCGTTGCCCTTCCCCCATGCCGCCCCCAGAACGTGGCCGTCTTCGACCTGGGCGGGGCACCTTCGACGTGTCCATCCTCCAGGTCACCGACGGCATCTTCAAGGTCCCCTCCCCTCCCTGCTGCCCCCCACCACCACCACCACCACCGTCTCCCCTTCCCGGGGCTGCCGCTTCAACGGTCTCCCGGGGACGCCCGGTGTGCGGGGGCAGGTGCGGGCCACGAACGGGGACACCTTCCTGGGCGGGGAGGACTTCGACGCGGCCCTGGTGCGGCACCTCCTGGAGGAGATCAGGACCAAGGTCCCTGCCGCCGCCCCACCCCCACCCCCACCCCCCCACGTCGGCCGTCCACCCGCTACTCCGCCACCCTTCCGCCCTGCCCCGTGGCTCATCACAGTCCGTGTGTGGGCAATGCAAGCCAGGTGTGGGGCGGGAAGGGCGAGAGAAGGTGGCACGACGCACCGCGGTTTGTCGTCTTTGTCGTTGGGTCGCCCCCCGTCCCCCCCGGCCTCTTCACCGAGTCGGATCCCTCGCTGGCTGCCTCCCCGTGGGGATGGGGCGTGGGGGCGTGGGGGCGTGGGGGTGTGGGGGTGTGGGGGTGTGGGGGCGTGGGGGACGGCAGCACCACAAGGACCTCTCGGCCGTGCCCCGGGCCATGAAGAAGCTCCGCGAGGTGGCCGAGGAGGCCAAGAAGCAGCTCTCCACCGACAAGACCGTCCGTCCCCCGGGCGACGGGGGGGGGGAGCGAGACCATGTTCACAGCCCGATCGCCTCCCCCTCCTCACCACCACTCGCCACCCGCCCGGGGGTGTGTGTGCGTGTGGATGGTCTGCCGGGGGTGCGCAGGCCCAGGTGGACGTGTCGGTCTTCGTGCCCGGGGAGACGGCCGCCTCGGATCCGGTGCCGTTCCGCTTCCAGACGGAGCTCACCCGGGAGCGGCTCGAGCAGCTGACCCGGCCCCTGGTCCAGCGGACCCTGGCCCCCTGCCAGAAGTGCCTCAAGGACGCCGGCCTCAAGCCGGCCCAGCTGCACGAGGTGGTCCTCATCGGCGGTCGGCGGCCCTCCCCATCCCCCCCGCCGCCCCCCATGGCCCGCCTGGGGCAGAGACGGAATGGGGTCTCATCATGAAAGCCCGATCTTCTTTCCATGTGGGTTCCGCTCTGGCCCTGGGGGCCTTTGCCGTTGCCATCTGCCGGGCGTCTGGGCGCAGGGATGACCCGGATGCCGGCCGTGGTGCAGTCGGTGCGGCAGTTCTTCGGGCGGGAGCCCTTTGCCGGGATGAACCCCGAGTGGGCCGTCGCCCAGGGGGCCTCCATCCAGGTCGACAACCCCCTCCACCCGACCATCCACCCATCATTTGCCCCCACCTCCCTCCCCCCCTGGCCTGGCCTGGGGGGAGGGGGCGGCATCGCCACCGCGAGGGTGGGTTGAGTTCTTCATCGGCGCGCGCCCCTCTTCGTGGATTTCGTGGCGCCCGTTCGGTTGCCGCCCCGCTGACTGTGCTGTGCTGTGCTGCTGTGCTGTGCTGTGCTGTGCTGTGCTGTGCTGTGCTGTGCTGTGCTGTGCTGTGCTGTGCTGTGCTGTGCTGTGCTGTGCTGTGCTGTGCTGTGCTGCTGTGCGGCGGGGCAGGCCTCGATCCTGGCCAAGGGGAGCGGCGGGTCGGCCGGGGGGGACATGAGCAAGGTGGTGCTGATGGACGTGACGCCCCTCTCGCTGGGCATCGAGGTCTACGGCGGGGCCTTCTCCCGGGTCGTGCCCCGGAACACCTCCATCCCGGCCTCCATCTCCCAGGTCCGCATGGCGGGGGTGGTGGGCCCCCGGGCGCCGCAGGTGGAGGACAGGAGGGGAGGATCGAGAGAAGAAGTGAATGGGACGTCCCCTCGTCGGAGCTATTCGGGCTATGTGGTCCGCAGATAAATCCATGCCGGTCTCCGTCCGAGGGGGAATCCGGGCTCGTCATCGGCCCCCGCCCGCCCGCCCGCCCGCCCGCCCGCCCGCCCGCCCGCCCGCCCGCCCGCCCGCCCGCCCGCCCGCCCGCCCGCCCGCCCGCCCGCCCGCCCGCCCATCGGTCGACTCCCCACCACCACCACCACCCACCACCACCCGGCAGGAGTTTACCAACGTGCGGGACTACGCGAGCACCATCGAGGTGAAGATCTACCAGGGCGAGCGCGAGATGGCCGCGGACAACGCCCTCCTGGGGAACCTCGAACTGGTCTGCCGCCACTCCCCGGCCGGATTGACACGGAATGCCCCCCCGAGCGGTCGCCTGAGGCTACCCTGCACGCCCACCTGACCCAATCTGGCCGGCCCCCCCCCCCCCCATCCGCCCCTCCCCAGATGATCGAGCCCAAGCGGAAGGGCGAGTCGCGCATCACGGTCAAGTTCGACATCGACGCCAACGGCATCCTCCACGTCGCCGCCCGCGACGCCGCCTCGGGCCAGGAGCAGAAGGGTCCGCCCGGCGGGCGTGTATCCCCCCCTGGAGAAGGAGATGGGACCCCTCTGCTTCAACCTCGCGAGCGATGGATGGTGTGTGGTCGTCACCTCTCTCTCTCTATTCCGGAAAACCGAGCCACCGGGGCCCGTAAAAGGGGAAAGGGGGGAGAAAGGAAATCACCCAACGCACAAACAGTTGGCAGAAGGGGAGAAAGGGGTACATAGATTACCGGGGTTCACCCCTGGGTGCCAGGGGCTTACCCCCGGGCCGCCCCCCTGGTCACTTTCTCTCTCTCTCTCTCTCATATTCCGAAAACCGAGCCACCGGGGCCCGTAAAAGGGAACACGAGAAAGACCGAAATCACCCAAGACACAAAAAGGGAAAACAAAAGGGAGGGAGGACCCCACCACCCCGCACACCCCTTAACGGGCGCGCACGAGAAGGTTTGCGTCGAACACCTCGCGCACTTGGCACGGGGGGCACGGGCAGGAGGTGACCGGCTCGCGAGCGCGAGCAAGCGCCTCCGCAGCGGCCTGGCACCACCAGCCGGCCAACTGGCCCGCGTAGTACATCAGGCACGTCGACATCCGGGCAAGCCACCAGTGTCGGGAGAAGTGGAGCTTCTGCTTGTCATACTGGGCCTTGATGAGGTCCACGAAGGCAGTCGCCTGGGGGCCCAGTTGGCCAAAGTTGGACAAGCCGAAGGGGTGGAAGCGGGCTCCAGGGTGGGACTCCAGCCAGGTCCTGTAGTCGCTCTGCTTGCCGGCCTCGAGAACGCGGGGACCTCGCCTCGGAAGGCGGCCTCAGCGTATGTCGGGGCGAGCACGTTGCCGATGGCCACGTCCACATAGTGGCGCACGTAGGCGGAGGCGGCCACATCCCCACCAGGCAGGGCGAGCACCAGGTCAGGCTGCTTGACCTTGGCGGCCGCCTCCACTCGGTGTTCCTGCTTCACGGGCTGTCGCAGCGGGAGGCACATCTGGTACAAGAGGCCAGTGATGGCATTGTGCCGCTGTATCTCGAGGGAAAGCACCGATCGGCCACAGGAGAGGTCGTGCCCCTCGACGAGATCCTGTGGCACATGGGACAGCATTCGCCGTACAGGTCCCGCAGATCAGAGACACGGCGCACCCCAGGCGCATGCACACGGCAAGGCGGAAGGCGTGGTCGTCCAGGCGGAACAGTGGCGAGGGGAAGACCGTGAGCCAGGCCGATGCCGCAGGGCACGCCGACGTGGCCAGGATACGTCTGTGTTCCAGGCCCGCGCGTTCCCGGACAGCTTCAGCCAGGGCTCGGGTCTCGCGGAGGTACAGCTCGTGTTGGACCTTCTTGGCCAGGACTTCCCCCTCACTCCGGAAGAGTTGTTTGTCAGCGTCAGGTTGCACACCCGAGCGACTAAGCGAGAGAGATGCTTGACCGAGGAAGGTTGCCTTGCGATAGTCCAGTGACCCCCGAGAGGCTTCGTGCAACATTGCCCAGAGATGATCGCGAAGCAGCGCTGGGACCCCAGAGGTGGCAGACAGCATTGACACCAGGGCACCAGTCGTTGCCGGAGCGCGGGCAAGGGAAAGCGCCATGACCCCCAAGCCGCCGTGTCGGATGGGGAGGTTGACCAGGTCCTGTGCGAAGGCCTCGTGGCCGAGGCCGAACTTGGCCGAGAAGAGGCGCCGGACCTCCTCGTCGAATTGCACGAGGAGAGGGGTGGGGCCGTCGGATTCCAGGGAGCAGAGGCAGCTGGAGCGCACCAGGTGGACAACCTTGGGCACAACACAAGCCCTCAAGCACAGGAGCCAGGCCTGAAGCGTGAGGGGGTTGAGCTTGCGGCCGACCTCGATGGCCTCATCCAGGACGGCCTTGGCCTTCTGGTTGAGGAAGTCGGGCGGGCCCACGAAAGTGCCCATCAGTTCCATGCCCGAGCTTGCCTCCAGGCTCGGGACAGGGACCGTCGATGAGAAGGGAGGGGCATCCAAGGAGTTGGTCCAGCTCCAGCACTTTGCAGCCTTGACATGGAGGTTCACGGGGTCGGCCACAGCCCGAAAGGCCTGAACCCGGTGCGCAACCGCCTCCATCGAGGGCCCCAGGAAGAAAAGATCGTCGTGATACGCGAGCGCCGGAACGAGGCGCAGTCCCCGGAGCTCCAGCGGAGCCGCCTCGGCCTCCATGGCGGCGCGCAGAGCCGGGTCGATCGCGAGACAGAATGCCTGGGAGCTCAGGGGGGTCCCCCTGGCGGACCCCAGGCGTTGTGCACGTGAGAGCCCCTGAACAGGAGCTCTTCCCCTGGTACAGCGCGTTGAAGACCCCGGCCACCTCGGGGCCCCAGGGGGCCGTGGCGGCCTGGACCGCATCACGGGCCACGGCGGTGAAGGCGGAGGCGATGTCGAGGTGGAGGACGTAGACCGGCAGGTGGTCCTCCTGGGCGGTGCGCACCGCCCAGCCCACGTAGGCCGAGGTAACCCCACAGGATCAGGCACAGCAATGCCCAGTTGAGTGGGGAGAGCAGGTCCCGGGTGAGGTGCACCGTGCGTGCCGCAACCATCTTGGCAAAGAGTCGCTCCACCACCTCAGAGAGTGCAATGGGGCGGAGCCCGCCTGCACCCTTGGGCAGCGGGACGAGCCTGCTCCTGCACATCCACTGGGAGCCAGGCCACCCACGCAGAAGTTGTAGAGCGAGACGAGGCCCTCGGCAAGGGCGTCGTCCCGAGCGATAGCGCCTCTGAGCCAAGAGGGCATCAGGCCAGAGGCCTGGAGCGCCGTTGTTGAGAGTCCTGGCACAGGCCCGCACCTCCTGTACGGTAAAGTCGCGCCAAGCCGCCGTGTCGGCCGCCTTGGTGAAAGGCGCTCTCTCTCTCTCATATTCCGAAAACCGAGCCACCGGGGCCCGTAAAAGGGAACACGAGAAAGACCGAAATCACCTCTCTCTCTCTCTCTCTCTCTCTCTCTCTCTCTCTCTCTCTCTCTCTCTTCCTCTGGTCGTTGTCGTGCTGCCTGGGGGCCATGCGGTGTGGGGTTGTGCTGCCGCGGTGGGCTCTTCCAGTGCAAATCAATGCGCGGGGCGGGCTCAGCGAGGACCAGATCAAGCAGATGCTGACCGACGCCTCCGCCAATGCCGCCAACGACCGCCACAAACTGGTCCGCTGCCTCCCCATTCGCCACGGCGGTGCGGTGGGGCCTCATCATGATAAACGAGTGGCCTCACCACCCGATTGGCTCCCCCAGGAACTGGCCCATCTCCTGGTGCGTGCCGAGGAGAAGCTGGCCGTCCTGGGGACCGGCCTCACCCTGGGCGGGAAGGCTGTCGCCGAGGATGTCCGCAAGGAGGTGGCATCGGCCATGCAGGAGGTGCGCGCTGCCATGACCGTTCGCTCAGTGTCTGCTGCTGCACCACCCCGGGGATATTCGGCGGCTTGGGCTCATCATCGCCGTTCCGCTTCTCCAGGGAGGCTCTGCGTGCCGGATTGAACCGACTCAACAACGCTGGTTCCAGAATGGGAGCTTGGGGCAATCCCACCAATGTGGTGGCCCCTCCCCCATCGGCCGCCACAGCGACCCCGCCACCGCCGCCACCACCATCTTCAGCTTCCGCATCCCCCCCGTCCAAGTGAGCGCGGCGTTCCGATTTATTTTTCTTTTGGCTCATCGATGTACTTATTATCCCACCACCTATACAAAACCATTCGTCGTCTCGTTCTCCTGTTCTCCTTTGTCCGGCGCCTGTCTCTCAAGACTCAGCAAACTCCCCTCGTCCAACAACCCCAAAATCCAATGTGCCTCGCGTGTTGCGCCGGCCAGTGTCTCGGCTCCTGTTGCGGCTCATGCTGCAATGCGTGTTTCGGCCAGGGCGGCAAATCGCAGGGAAACTCCCTGTGCGCTCGCATCCACTCACTCATTCTACTCGTGTTGGGCACAATTGTCACCTTCGTTCTGATGGTCTATTCCGAAAAATTCAAGAACTGGCCCTTTGGGACCGATTACGGTATTTGCGTGACCGATTCCGGTGCCGCTGATATCGCATGTCTTGCCAAGGCGCTCGCGTGCAAACTCTGCTTTGGGATGGGCATCTTCTTCCTGATTATGTTCCTTCTCTCTTTGGGTGCTATCAAGAAGACTGGTGGTCCTTGGGTTGCCATCCAGACCGGTGGCTGGGCTTTCAAGGGCATCATTTTCTTTATCCTGATGGTGGCCTCCTATTTTCTGCCTCCTCAATTCGCTCAAGTATTCATTTGGATTGCTCAATTTGGCGGTGGATTCTTCCTTCTGGCGCAAGTGATCGTCTTGATCGATTGGATGCATCAGTGGAACAAGTCTTGGGTGGAGAAGGAGTGGCTTGCGGGCCTGATTGCAGCCTCGGTTGTGCTTGGTCTCCTTTGGCTGGGCCAGGTCATCGCCATGTATGTTGTCTGGTCCAAGTGCGGCGTCAACGTCGCGCTCACGGTCCGGCTCCCCTTCGTCAATTCATTAAACCGACTTTCGCTTGTTGGTGTGGCCATTCCCAGACCGTTTCCACTGTTCTGTGCCTGCTTCTGCTCCTGGCTGCCCTGAAGCTTCCACGGGGCAGTCTGCTTGAGGTGAGCCTCACTACCGCCTACTGCGCCTACCTTTGCCTCAGGTCTTGGTGGCCTCCCGTTTGCGGGCTCACCACCCACCACCCACCACCACTCCGCACACAGCTCCTACCTTTCACAGCCCACCGAGTGGAGCTGCATGAATTACGTCGACTCGGCGACCACCAACAGCATCTGGGCCACCATTATCTCCTTCATTATCACGCTGGCCTCCCTCGGTTACACCAGTTTCAGCACCGCATCCACCTTCGCCGAGGTCGAGGGCCACACCGCAGCTGAGAGCACCAAAAGTCTGTTCTTTTCCTGCCGGGATCTGGGGAGCGGGCGCTGCGTTGCTCGACCGACCAAATCATTGTTGAAACCCCGTTCGGAATACAGCAGTCGTCCCATCTGCCGCAGACTACAAAAAGGTCGAGGAAGGCCAGGCTGGCGTCTCCTCTGCCCCCGCGCCGGCACCCGCCCAGATGAGTGCGGAGGACGCTGAGCCCGAGGTTGATCCGCAGGCCGAGTACTACGGCTATTGGAAGTTCCACCTCGTCATGTTCCTGGCATGCCTCTACGTGTGCGTGCTGCTCACCGGATGGACTCTCTCCGACAAGAGTACCACCCTGACCAGTGTGGGCTCTGTCTGTATGCCATTCGAAACCTCATTCATGGATCATTTTTTTTAGGGAACTGTTTCGATGTGGATTAAACAGGGCACCCAATGGTGCGTTATGATCCTCTACTTCTGGACCCTTGTTGGTCTGTACTGTTTCTCATGTTTCGCACGCACACTCATGTTCATCGTTGATGTCCGATAGCTCCATATGCCTGCCCGAACCGCGAATTCGACTAACGGCGGACGTTCTCTGTTGCGCATCTTTTGTGGCGTTTCTTTTGTGATACTGGTTTGTGAGAGATTCATGGTCTTGGCGGAATTGTGACTTGGAGGCGCATCTCGGGGTGGGAAGGCGGCTGGTGTGATGCCCTCAACGAGGGGCCGACACGAGCCTGCATTAACACGAGACGACTGACTGACTGACCGAAAGAATCGGCGCGTGCTCCGGGGGGGATGATCTCTACGACTGTACGGCGCACCCAGTTCTTCTTTCTTTCTTTCTTTCTCGTGTTTCAGTCCGCCCATTGTTGATGGAGCCTCCACCGACGGCGCAGATAGGAAACCCTGAGGATGAACAGAGATATGTCCGATGTGTGGGCAGTGTCCTCAAAAGCACAATCACAATCCCGAGAACAAATTCTCTTGTGTTGGCGCCACAGCACAACCACCTCAATTTCCTTCTCCGAACAATTATAGATGGTTCAGAATGCCTATTGCCTTGCCATATGAACACTCGGTCTCTCTTCTTTTTCTGAATTTATCTGCGGACCACATGGCTCGAATAGCTCCGACGAGGGGACGTCCCATTCACTTCTTCTTTCGATCCTCCCCTCATGTCCTCCACCTGAGCCACAAGCACAACCTGGGTTGACAGAACCGGGGAAGGATGATGCGATCCATCTGAGCGACTACGTTCAGTTGCCCCAAATGCAGGTATGCTGCGCCACGGAGGGAAATACATCTCTCTCTCTCTCTCTCTCCCCCCTCACAGAGAATTGCGGAAGACGGTCCCGATGGCTTGCAAGCCGAGGTTCGTTTGGCACAAAGGCTCCGGGCCCACCTCGTGTACAGTGACGTTGTGCAAGTGTACGGGTACCACTACCCACCCGAGGGAGACTTTCCCCAGGGCGGCATCCACAAGATCCACAAGAACATGCGCAAGGATGGGTGCGTTTTCTTGCGGGGCCCGCCTGGGTTGCAGTCTGTCCCGTCGGTCGATCTCACCCCGGGTGGAGTTACCTTCCCACGCCCACCCCAGGGAGGCCGACCAGAAATGGACCGCCATCTTCATGGCATTCGCCAACCAGGTGCCCGACGCCACCGAAGATTGAAGATTGAAACGGGCCGCCACCGAACCGACCGGCGGGGTGGGGTGGCAGGAGCCGCACGGTGTGAGAATATGTGCGTCCGCGTCGGGGAATCATCGCCCGTCGATGGAGGAGGATGCCAGCCGGCGAAGGCCAAGAAGACACGCCGCGCCCCTCCCGGTGCCGTGCACTTTGGCATACACAACCGTCCGGGCGATCGGCGCCGCACGGAACACAGCGGAACGAAAGCGCAGCAGGTGGGCGGGCGGACAGGCAGGGCGGGGCAGGGCGGGGCAGGCGGCGGGCAGGGCGGGGCAGGGCGTGGGATGGCCGCACCGGGGCGAGGGATGCCCGTGGGAGGCATGGGCATGGGGCATGGGGCAGGGGTGGCGGCGGCCTCACTCGAGCTTCTCCTTGCGCTTCTGGCGGCGCCAGAAGAGGAAGGCGGCAGCCATCCAGAGGGCCACCAAGCCGATCGTGGCCCCGATCACGGTCCCCGTCAGGCCCCCGCTCAGGTCGGCCCCGTACACGTCCAGCCCCACATAAGTCGTCAACTCGCAGTGGCTGTGCGGGCGGCGGCGGCGGCGGCGGCGGCGGCGGCGGCGGCCGAGGTGCGCGGGGTGTGGTGGGGAGGAGCGGAGGGGCGGGTTGGCGGGAGGCGGGAAGGAAGGTGGTGACGTGAGCAGATCAGCAAGATCCGGCGGCCCCGGCAGCATACCGGGCGGATGGGTGGGTGGGTGGGTGGATGGATGGATGAGTGCCCGTGTGGGGTGGGTGGGGTGCCGTCCGCGCCGCGCCGCGCCGCGCCGCTGCCTGCCGGTGGGTGGGTGGGGTTTGGCGATGGGATGGGGTGGGAGATGGCTGCGGGGCGCTGGCGGTGGTGCCGCGGCTGTTGGAGGGCCGAAGGGGGGGATGCTGCCGGCAGGGGACTGGACTGGGGGCCTGCCTTCCCCCCAAGAGGATGCGCGCGAGCGAGCCGATGAGGGCCGGGGTGTGGTTGGCTGGCCATACCGGGGATTGGAGCGGCAGAAGAGGAGAGCTGGTCATGCCGGGGGGTGATGATGGTGCCGGTCGGAGCGGTCAGCGGACAGCCGGTCATGCCGGGAGGGGGGCTGACACCGGCGGGGGTCAGTTCTTCTTGCCGTGGAGGCGGCTCCAGCGGTAGACGACGAAGCTGGTCGCGAGGCCCACGAAGATGGTCGCGTAGACGATGCCCAGCAGGGACCCCCCCAGCGCCGGGCTGATGGGCGCCCCGTACACGTCCAGCCCCACGTAGGCCGTCAGCTCGCACAGGCTGCGCAGCAGCCGGGGGGCGGAGACGGGGGGACGGGGGGTGATGACGGCGGTGATGGCGACGGTGGCGGGAGGCGGAGCGGAGCGGAGGAGGAGGCGGCGGCGGCGGGAGGCGGAGAGTCGGCGGCGGCGGCGGCGGCGGCGGCGGCGGCGTGGTGGTGGTGGTGGGCAGCGGTGATGCGATGCAAGAGGGGGCGGGGGAGGGGGCGAGGGGGAGGAGGAGAACACGACCGCAGCGGCGATCGCGGTACTGAGGCATGTGCGAGGGGGGAGCCCATGCCCTTAGTGGGCGGGTGGCGAGGGGCAGGGGCAGGGGCGGGGGCAGGGGGCGGGGGCAGGGGGCAGGGCAGGGGCAGGGCGAGGGAGGGCGGGGACCTGAAGTCGGGGTCGATGACCCGGATCTTGAAGACGAACGTGCCGTCCCGGCCCGCGCTGAGAAACTTGATGGCGCTGATCCCGGTGGAGTTGATGATCGAGTACGGGTGCCAGGGGCTGCAGGCACGGCAGGGGGGGGGGGGGGGGGGGGGGGGGGGGGGATGAGGGGGGGATGAAAACATCCAGTCAGGGACCATGGCGAGTGGTCTGATGATGATGGGGGGGGGGGGGGGGGGGGGGGGGGCAGGGGAGGCGGGCAGACACTTGGCGAGCAGGTCGACCCCCGTCGCGGCCTGGGTGCAGCGGCGGTAGTCGGCCGGCAGCCAGGCCGTGTCCGGGTCGCGGCTCGTCTGCAGGGCGAACCGCTCGGCCCAGTCCTGCGACCGGTACTTGCACCCGGCCTGCATGCCACTCCCAGGACAGAACAGTGTGAGCGGCTGCGAGCCGGGGCCGACCGCAGCAGCGGGCAGGGCAGCGGGCAGGGCAGCGGGCAGGGCAGCGGGCAGGGCACAGCGGGCAGGGCACAGCGGGCAGCAGGGGGCGGACTTCGGTGTCTGTTGCGTTGTACGTCCAGTCGATGCGCCCGTTGACCTCGTACAGCACGTAGTCGGCCGCGACCTCCCGCAGGAAGACCCCGTCGTCGTACAGGCCCAGCCGAGGCCGCCAGCTGCAGCCCCCCCACCCCGTCATCACCCCCCCGGCCATGCGCCCGCAGCCCATCAGATGATGCCAGTCAGGTGAGTGGGCTGTGGGTGGGCGCCGGTGGCGGAACGATGGGCGATGGCGCGGCAGCAGTGGCGATGACTGGTACCGGGAAGGGGAGGGGATGGTGCAGGGCGCAGGGCGCAGCAGGGCGCAGGGCGCAGGGGGCGGACCCGTCGGTGCCGTGGTAGACGAGGAAGGGGCACCCGTACGTGTCCAGGTCGTAGGATACGTTGGTCAGCGCCTTGCCGGCTGTGGGCCGACAGACAGACAGCACAGACAGCACAGACAGACAGCACAGCCATGCAGCACAGCCATGCAGCACAGCCATGCAGCACAGCCATGCAGCACAGCCATGCAGCACAGCCATGCAGCACAGCCATGCAGCAGACAGCACAGAAGCACGGACAGCACGGCCAGACAGCACAGAAGCACGGCACCCGAGGCCCCGGAGCAGCGGTGAGGACGCCGCGACAGACAGCCGGGGCGGGGGCGGCGGGCAGGCGGCGGGCAGGCGGCGGGCAGGCGGGGGGGGGGGGGGGGGGGGGGGGGGGGGGGCGGACCCAGGAGGCGTTCCAGGGGCTTACCGAGCCCGCGTCGAAGGTGGCGTAGGCGGGCGCCCCGTGGCGAAGTCGGTGCACGGCCCGGTCCCCGGTGGCCTCCATGACGGCCAGGTGCCGCTTGGGGGGCACCCTACCAGCAGCAGGGTGCGAACCCGGGGTGGGGTGCGGTGTGACGCGGGGTGGCCAGGTGCTGAGCCCGGGAGCGCGCCAAGTGGCGGCGGGGATCACGTGGGCCCGGGTGGACGCGGGGCGAAGGGGCGCGGAGGGGCAGATGTGTGTGTGTGGGGGGTGCGGACCGATGCGAATGCGTGCGTAGTGCTCCACCGGGTCGCACCGCAGGTTGGCCGCCCGGGCGCCCACACGCACGTCGGACTCACCCTGGGTGTGCTCCTCCCGGGCAACGTAATCCTGCAGAAGGGGGGGGGGGAGTGCGCCGCGAGCCAAGCGGGCCGAGGGAGCAGACCGGGGACCAGGCTGCGAGGATCGGGGGGCATGACGGGGGGGGGGGGGGGGGGGGGGGGGGGGGGGGGGGGGGGCTGCGTGCCGACCGAGTAGATGCCCTCGCGGCCCGTGATGACGACCGTCGTCTGGCGCTGGGTGGCCGTGATGGAGCCCCGCAGGCCGTCAGGACGTGGCTGATGGTGGCGTTCAGCCGCGCCCCGTCCGACAGGCTGCCCCACGCAGCGGGCGGGTCCCACAGGACACCCGGGGTGGTCGTGAGGACGGAAACCCCAGCGGGGTGCCCAGTGATGGGCTGGGCAGGCGGGGGTTGAGCGGGGCTGGGCGGGGGTTTGGGGGCTGGTTGGGGGGGGGGGGGGGGGGGGGGGGGGGGGGACGGACGCGACGTTGATGGAGTTTGCGGTGTCCTCGTCCTGGGGCACGACCCGGGCGACGATGGTGAGGTTCTCGCCGATGTCGATGTAGTTGGTGAGCGAGCTGGTCACCTCGACCTCCACCAGGGGGCACTCGGGCTCACTGCGGCCGCCCGCCCAACGGCCCGCCCCAGCCAGGGCCATCTCAGCATCATCGCACCCACAGGAGTGCCATCCTCACCCCCGGGCTTGCCTGGGGGGTGGGGGGTGGACCAGACCTTGCCTGGAGGGTGGACCGGACGGGGGCGATGGTCGACGTGACGGTGGGGTTGGCGGTGGCGTTGGTGGTGAGGGGGTTGGCGGCCACCCGCAGGTAGAGCCGGTCGCCCGAGGTGAAGTCGAGGATGTTCTCCGGCGTCCCCGTCGAGGCTGCGCCCACACACCCCCCGGGCGGCACCACCACCAGACAGAGGGCCGCGTGGTGAGGGTGGTGGTGCCGGTGCCGGTGCGGGTGGTGGTGCCGGGGATGGCGAGCGACGCGGGGTCGCCCGCGGATGCAGGGCGATGACGAGCGGGGGCGGGGCGCATCATCGGGCACGAGCGGCATGTGTGGTTTGGCCCCGGGTGCCACACTTAGGGGCACCAGAGGGGCGGGGCACCAGAGGGGCGGGGCGGGGCGGGGCGGGGCGGGGCGGGGCGGGGGGCGGGGCGGGGCGGGGCGGGGGCGGGGGCGGGGCGGGCGGGGCGGGCGGGGCGGGCGGGGCGGGGCGGGGCGGGCGGGGCGGGGCGGGGCGGGCGGGCGGGGCGGGCGGACCGCTCATGACCAGCTCGTAGGCGTAGGCGACGCCCATGGAGCCGTAGAAGACCCGCCCCTGCGAGGTGTACACCCCAAAGTCCCCCGCCACGTCGGTCTGCATGTTGACGATGCACTCGCCCCTGCAGGCCGCCCCGGGGGCACCGAGAGGAGCCGGCGAGCGGGCAGAGGGGGGGGGGGGGCGAAAGGGAGAGCGTGAGTCCCATGCCGCGTGCGGATTCAGCCAAGCCGCACCGCCTCCAAACCACCACCCCACCCCACCCCACCCCTCCACCACCAGGCCCCGCCCACTGCCCATGGGGCCCCTGTGGAGACGGACGCGTTGAGCTCGCCGACGGTGGTGTTTGAGCTGATCAGGGTCACCCGGTGGGCGGAGACGCCCCCGTTGGGGGAGTACCACAGGTCGGCCCCCCCGATGAGCAGCTCCCCCGAGCCCGCGCCCGAGGCCATCAGCCGCGGCGAGCACTGCGGCCCACCAGCCGGGGGTGGTGGAGGAGAGGTGTGTGGGGGTGTTGGATGTGTGTGTGTGTGGGGGGGTGTGGGTGGCGGGCGGGGCGCGGACCCCGCCCCGGGTGAGTCTGGTGGCGTCTGCGGTCCACTCGAAGCCCAGCGACCAGCCGTCCCACTCGAGGTCGTACAGCCAGAGCTGCTCGGCCCGGTCGACGAGCACCACCAGGGTGGCCAGCCGCCGGTAGGACAGCAGCGGCACCGAGCCGCGCACCTTGACCGACCCGCTCAGCCCGGCGGGCAGGCTGATCGCCTGGAAGACCTGGCCCCCTGCAGCACCGCCACAGCCCAAGTGCCGTGCGTGGTCAGGGCAGGGCAGGGCAGGGCAGGGCAGGGCAGGGCAGGGCAGGGCAGGGCAGGGCAGGGCAGGGCAGGGCAGGGCAGGGCAGGGCAGGGCAGGGCAGGGCAGGGCAGGGCAGGGCAGGGCAGGGCAGGCCAGGGCAGGGCAGGGCAGGGCAGGCCAGGGCAGGCCAGGGCAGGGCAGGGCAGGGCAGGGCAGGGCAGGGCAGGGCAGGGCAGGCCAGGCCAGGGCAGAGGGCAGGCCAGGCCAGGGCAGGCCAGGGCAGGGCAGGGCAGGGCAGGGCAGGGCAGGGCAGGGCAGGGCAGGGCAGGGCAGACCGTCGCTGGTGAACCAGAGGGGGGCCGTGGCGTTGACCCGGGTGCTGTACAGGGTGCGGTACTCGTTGAGCAGGCTGGGCCGCCCGTCCTTGTCCAGGATGGCGTCGCATGCACCGGGACCCTGCGCCCACCACCGGGGACCCACCCGCCATCAGAGGTGCGATGGAGCGGATGGGATGATGGGCGTCGGCAAGTGGCCACGCGGGCACAGGCAGGGCATGGACATGGACATGGACATGGGCATGGCCGGGAGCAAGGGGCCAGGCGGGGACCTTGAAGCCGAACGAGCCCAGGTCCGGGGGCGGGCTGCACGTGGGCGGGTGGGTGGCGTTGGCGGTCCGGTTGACGAACGTGCTGACCGTCCAGACGGCCAGGTCGGACATGGCCTCCAGCGAGAGCGGGCTCCGGCACAGGCCCGCGTCCGTCAGCAGGATGGCCGACTGGGGGGTCGTCGTGAAGTCGTACAGCTGCGTGGCCCCCGGCGGGCAGGCGGGTGCTGATGGGCCGAGCACGTGCCGGGGCGGACGGAGAGGAATGTGATGTCAGGTGAAATGGGGGGGTGGAGGGTGACAGACCCAAGTAGGCCGTCCACGAGGCGAAGGTGGACTGGGACAGGGCGAACGCGAGGCTGGGCGTCGTGGGCTCGGTGTACCACATGGCCCCGATGTTGCGCGAGCAGAAGTCCGTGTGGAAGTTCAGCGACTCGCGGGCGCTCTGGGTGGTGACCCCCGGGGGAGGGAAGGTGGTGGTCTGCAGCGCCAGGGGAAGGGAAAACTTGTGCACCGAGAGGATGGGAACCTCGGCCATATCGGGGGCGCTCGCGCTGCTCGGGTTGGCGATGCTGCACCCGAGCAGGTTCATGTCGATGTTGTGTGTGTCCATCGAGATGGGGATCTGATGATCGGCAAGGGCGGTGAGCAGCGCGTTTTCTTTGCGCGAATGATGCCAAACCTGATGTACAACAGTTGTTCGGAGGTAGGTGGACCAATAGGCGACCCGAAGTCCAGAATCGGGGTCGGTGCCGTCGAACCAATCGGGCTCGGTGGTTGATGGAAGTTCGGACCCAGTCGAGTTAACAATAACAAGCCCAGCATCATCTGGCCAGGTCGGTCGAGGAACGATCCCCAAAGAATGGAATTCGCGTGTGATTTCGGCCGAAACCGTTGACGGAACATAGGCCGTTTTCGCCTTCTCGCTGGCATCTGAAGGGGACATGTCTGTCACCCACACTCGCAGTTCAAATGGGACGGTGCTGAATGGCACTTCAAGAGGTGAATCTGAGCCACTTGCACTGTCCAGTGGCGATGTACCGGCAATGTACCATTGATAGCACTATCCGTTCGCCAGCCGAGAACAATAAAAAAAAAAAATGAAAATCGGCGAATAAAAATATACAAACATTGCTTCCGACTGCCGAGACAAGATGGGGAAGAAAAATGAAAAAAAGGCAGAGGGAGAACGATAGCTTCATTCTCCGGAGGGTCTGAAAAACTGCGTCGCCGTTTTTCGAATCGATGCAGACGGCACCACCACCCACAGTTGATAAGTCCTCCACCACTGCTGAAGGCTTCTTTCACAGAACGATTACGGGGAGGTTTGAAAGGATTTGGTTTCTCGTTCAAATTGTAAAAACCCACGTCCTCAGATTTCCCGGGGTCAGAGCTGTCACCGTGACCGATGCCGAAAGCAACGATGTATTTTTGGGTCTGCTTTCCGGCTCTCATGCGTACACATTCTCTTTCGCAGACGGCGTTGGAGGGCCCGATCCTCCACAGGCTCTCCGCCGCTTCACCCCAGCGTTTCTGGCTCTGCCGGACCGGGTCTGCCGGCCATTGCCGCCCCGCCCGCATCCCCGTCTTCCCGGATCTAGGTCACCAAACTGCCCGGGTTGGGCCCGATCCGCACCGTTCAAGTGGATGTGGGCCCGCAGAGCTACCTCCAGATGGGCTCCTCCCGTCTGTCTCCCCGCCCTCGGGGTGAAACCGTCTCATTCCCCCCTCCCTCTCCCCTAGGCAAATATGTGGCCACATTTATGGCCGATCGGCCCTCGGGGGGCGCAGCCTTGCTGCAAAGCTGCCAGCCGGCCATCGCGGGGGCCCTGGAGACCCTCGGGGCCGCCCTGCGGCCATCCTCGGGCCGGGGGGCCTCGGGCTCGCACCGGCACCACCACACCACCACCAAGCACGGGGCCCCGGGCTCGCGCTCCCGCCAGATGACGGGCGGGCCCGACCCCCCCGTGGCCTCGGCCTCTCTGGTGGCGAGCGCCCTGGCCTCGGCCCCCTCGGTGGCGACTCCCCCGGGTGCGTTCCCGCCCCCACCCGGCGAGGGGCGCCCCGTCGGGGGCGCGGGGGTCCGGCTGGCGGCCACCCCCGAGATGTCCACCTCGTATATGCCCCCACCCGGGTCCCTGTCGGCCTCGCTGGTGGCCCCCGCGCCCCTCTTCGCCCAGTCGGTCCGATGATGATGATTGATGGTGATGCTGGCGGGCAGGGTGGGCAGGGCGGCTGGAGCGCGGGGCGATGGCGGCCGCATTGTTCATGGAGGGTGTGTGGATATGGAGCAGAAAGAGAAGCCGAGGCATCCCCGCCCCCGCCGCTCGCCACCCTCCACACACACCCGAGCAAACACCGCACCGCCCATCGCACAGGGATGCCCACCCCGGGCGCCCTAGGGTGGGCCGCGGGAGGAGCTGGAGTCTCTGAACAGGGGGGGGTGGGGGGAGAGAGAGAGAGAGAGAGAGAGAGAGAGAGAGAGAGAGAGGAGGGAAGGGACTGGCGCGAGTGGTGCTCTGAGTCGGGCAGCGGGCGGCTATTGGCGGCTATTGGCTCGGGGGGATGCCAAATGGCCCGCCCGGGGCTGGGGGTGGGGGCGCCGCCCCGAAGCTGAACGGCCCCGCCGGCATGGGCGCCGTGGCCGGTCCCCCGAACGTGAAGACGGGCGCCGCGGGGGAGGCCCCCGTCTGGGAGGCGGCGGCGGCGTCCGGCTGCTCCTCGGCCTCCAGGCCGTAGCTCTGCTCCCCGCCCACCGGAGGGAAGGCAGAGGGCCAGTCAGTCTGTCGCTCGGCGTCGGGTGAGAGTTCGGAGGCTTTGGTGGCGGGCGAGCGAGCGAGCGAGCGAGCGGGCGGGCGGGCGGGCGGGCGGGCGGGCGAGCGGGCGAGCGGGCGAGCGGGCGGGCGGGCGGGCGGGCGGGCGGGCGGGCGGGCGGGCGGGCGGGCGGGCGGGCGGGCGGGCGGGCGGGCGGGCGGGCGGGCGGGCGGGCGGGCGGGCGGGCGGGCGGGCGGGCTCCTGACCTCGCCGTAGTAGCGGTCCATGAGGGCGTTGGCCCGGGCGGCGAGCTCGGGGGCGCGTGGTCGTGCAGCTCGTCCAGGGCCTCCAGCCCGTGGGCCTCCTCAAACAGCTGCACCATCTGCGGCCCACCGCCCCGGTCCCCCCCCCCCCCCCCCCCCCCGCACCAAGGCGCACGCACCCCCGCAGATGAGATTGGCCAAGTGGGGAAACGGCGGATGGGCAGGGGCAGGGGCGGGGCGGGGTCGTGGTGACGTACCTTGGGGTGGGTGAGGAAGGCCTGCTCGAGGAATGTCAGCGCCATCCCGTTGGCGGCCCGGTCCTCGGCCCGCAGCAGGGCCACGAAGCCCCCCGTCACCCTGCAGACGCCGCCGCCGCCGCCGCCGCCGCCGCCGCCCCCAGGATGAAGACGGGCCCCCGAGTAGAACGAACCGTCACCAGCTCCTGCCCCCGAGAGGCGGGGATGGTGGAGGGGGAGCAGGGGGCGGGGAGCGGGGAGCGGGGCGGACCCGAGGTCGATGAGGCCGCGCATGTACTCGGGGCTCGAGGCGGCCAGGTTGATCATGCAGAAGCCCAGCTACCGGCGCCCACCCGCCCGCGCAGACGCGTGATGAAGACCCCATCGTCAGCGCCTGACTGACCGCCACAGGCACGGGGGGATGCGGTCAGCGCGGGGGGCCAGGAGGGCCACGGACCTCCTTCTTGATGTCGTGGGCGGCCTCCTGGAAGGCGGGCACCAGGACGCCCTGCACCAGGCCCGGCACCCGGGCAATCAGCTGGGCGTGGGCGGGGGCGCCCCCCGACAGGTTGGACAGCACCCAGGCGGCCTCCTTCCGGATGGCCCTGAGGGGGCGCACGGCCATCGAGGGGAAGGCGAAAGGCCGCCGGGTCAGAGACCGGAAAGGCCCGAAGAGGGTGCAAGCCAGGTTGAGGGGGGGGGGAGGTGGGAGGTGGGAGGGGAGGGCAACGGGCGAACCGGTTGTCCGAGCGGAGCCGCTGGACGAGGACTTCAACCAGGGGCGGCACGCTCCCTGGGGTGGGCGGGGCTGGGCTGGGCGCGGGGCTGGGCGCGCCCACAGGGGCCGGCACGGGGCCGGGAGCCGCGAGCAGGGCGTCCAGGAAGGCCTCCGGGCCGCTGGCCAGGTTGCCGCAGGTGCGCAGGATGGGCACAACCACCTCCGGCGGACCCGCCATGTGACGGTGCTGCGGCCGAGCAGAGGTGGAGAGGCGTGATGCGGTGGAGGGGGTGGGTCGGAAGGGGCGTGGGCCGGGAGGGGCATGCGGCAGGGGCGTGCCCACCACCAGGGGCGAGGGCGGGGGCGACGGACGAGGAGGGGGATGATGCCGGCCGCGACGAGGGCCTCCAGGCAGGCGTCGCTGCCCGCCGAGAGGTAGGACGACAGCCAGGCGGCCTCCTCGACCAGCCTCATGTTCTGCCCACGCCGCCACCACCGACCCGAGACATGGGATCATCCTTCCACCCGCGAGGCCAGCCCAGATGGGGGGAGGAGCGGGAGGCAGGGGCAGCAGGGGGGCTGGCGGACGGACGTCGGACTGGAGGGCGCGGGTGAGGTGGGGCACCAGGCCGGCCTCGATGAAGTAGGCGATCTGGCCGGGGTTGCCCCGGGCCATGTTGGCCACGGCCCAGGTCGCCAACTCGGCCAGGGTCGCCTGCCCGCCCGCCTGCCCGCCCGCCCGCCCGCCCGCCCGCCAGTCGGCAACCCCTCCATGAGACCACCGTCCCGAGTATTCGGATGCGAGCTTGAGGAGATGAGAGGGACGGGAGGGGCCGGCAAGACAGGGCAACCGGAGAGAGGAGAGCGGACCCGGGTGGAGTCCATGAGGGCCATCAGGGGGTGCAGGGCCCCCTGGGCGCGGAGGTGCGTCCGGAACTCGGCCGACTCGGCCGCCAGGTTGGCCAGACACCAGGTGGCCTGCTCTTGCAGGAGCTGTCCCAAAAAAAGTGGAGTGATCAACCGGGGTGATGAGCCGCCGCGCAGACCTGGTTGGTGCCCGAGACGAACTGCACCAGGTAGGGGGTCAGCGGCAGCACGGTCCGGGCGTACTCGTAGTCCCCACCCGCGATGTCTATGGGCAGATGAAGGCCCAATGGGCGGGGAGGGCGGAGAGCGGGCGGGCAGACTGGTCAGGCACCAAGTGGCCTCCAGCTGGTTCTCTGCGTTCGGTTCGGCCAAGATTCGTTGGAGGCACGGGACGAGACCGCCCATCACAGCTTCCTAAAGGGACGCGTGGCAAAAATCATGATCAACCAAAGGCGAGAGAGAACCAGCCTTGATTGGCGGCTCCGGCGAGGAAAGGATTCGGCGAATCGATTGAAGAGTTTTGCACCGTTCGCCCCGCTCTTGGGACAAGAGCTGCCCAATCAGTGCGTTTAACTGAGAAACGTCCGGGCACATCTGCTGCTCCTGTTCAGAGGAGAGCTTGCTCCGCTTTCGGCGGAGGACCTTCTCCCTGACATCTTTCCGGATTTGTTGGGTACTTGCACGTCGATCCTCACGAAGCTTTTCTTGTGTGGGATGGGCCTGGAATTTCCGCTGAGGGATCGCGAAATGGCCCGGCGGTTCGGACATGTATGACAGCGCACCCGTCCCCGTGGATGAGTCGATTAGGGGACGACTCATGTGGACACTGTGTTGTGTGGGATGCACTTCTGATTTTTTTTTAAAATTTTAAACCGAAAACGGGAGAAGACGAGGACGACAGTCTCAAAGGACCGAGCCCAGGCAAACCCAAGAGAACTTGAAATCTCCTCACTGCCAACAAAAAGAACCCTCCCTGGAATCCATTTGGGGCAAAAACCGTATTCCATAATCCATAATGGATTACCCACCACCCGAGGCGTCCAACGGGAGATCGGAAGAAAAAACCACAGGAAAATGGGCGCGCCTCATGTTTGCCGCGAATGAGACAACAACATTTAGCGGTACTGAGCGTAAACAAAAAAAGAGTCAAATGAAACCGGGGAGAAAGATATAACAAACCTTCACGAAGCCAATCTCACCGGCGTACTCGCGGAAGCATCTACGGCAGAGCATCAGGCCGTACTTGCGGATGAGACCGTGAGTGTTGAAGCAGGCGCGGCTAATAGAGAAGAAGGGATCAATCGCATGGAAGCCATTTATCGTGGGAACAGACCACTGACGAGAGCCGGGGCCGTAGTTGCGGGGGTGGGTGTGGAGCTAATGGCGGCAGAGACGAGAAGGGGGGAATGTGATGAGTGAGGTGCACTGAGAATCAAAAATCATCCGGGGGATCTTTCTCGATCATAAGTAACGCGCATCAAGGGGCCGCGCGAGGAAGTGCACCACCACCAACAAACACGACACAAACCTGGTTAGGCATCGTGCTTGCAAGGAGAGACCGCGCAAAAGGAGGTTATATAGGGCAGTGTGTATTTGTGTGTTTCATTTTTCAGCGGTCTGCTTTTTCGTCCCCCCTCACTGTGGCACAAGAGTTTCCCTGCCGTCTTTAAAATTGTCTTCTTAATAATATTTCATCAATTTCCCCGTTCGAACCGGGTTCCAGTATTATCTTCCGATCAATTGCCATTATGTGCAGTAGTGGAGTCATATCAGAGCCATTCAGAAGCCAGTCGAACCGAGCGCAAATCGGAAGTCCGGACGGTCAGATCAATATCCCCCACCCACCCTCTAATAAAATAGCCAAAAGAATCAAGACAACCGTTTGGTTCCGTCAGCAACTCTAATTAAATGGTGCTTACAACTTCAGTATGGTAAACGAAACCGTGGAGACGAGTCAACATTTTCGACAAGGTGGAAACAACACCAGCTCTTCTGCAATTGTCCCGGGGCCATACGTTTTCCCCCTCAAACAGGGAAGAGGGGGGAGGGGGAGGGGAGGGGAGGGAGGGAGGCCCGTGACGTGCGGGCTCCACGCGCCCTCTTTGCTCGAGTTGAACAATCTGCGACCCCATGAGGTCTTTGTGCCCGCAGATCTGCTGCGATCCGACTGCTAAAGAAGGTATGCGGCCGCCATCGCACGCCGGCCCCTTGATGAGGCCTTTGTGCCCTTCCTCTGCGCGCTCACTGCTGCTATGTGCCGGGCCTCCCAAAGACCCGACTCTGGTTGCTGCTACACTCGCCGAGGTCGGCCGTGAATCCCACCATAGCACCGACGAACTAGGAATTCGGAGGCTGCACCCTCCCCGAGCCGGACCAGCCATCGACACACTGGGAATTCGCCACTTTTGGGAGGTCTGAGGGTCGCGTTTCCCACCCCGACCATCCTGCTCACACCGCGCGGCGGGGCGGCACTCTTGGTTAGCGTTCGCCGGCAGTTCATGGCCTCCCAGCAAGATTTCGCCAACTTCCTCGAGCTCGTGCTGCCCCTCTTGGTTCGGGTCGGAGCTCGAGGGGCCATGCTCTGGCGCTTCGCCGACTACGCCCAGGACCTCTACGGGTCTGCGGGCCATGTACCCCCTCCCGCACACTTGGGCCATCACCGACCGGCACACCTCAGGGTGCCCCCGCTCGACCGGGGGGGGGGGGGGGGGGGGCGACCACCAGAGTTGGCTCCGAAGAGACCACTCACCGCGAAGCAAAAGATTGTTCGTGAAAAAAGTTAATTGTCGAAACTCAAAACCGCAAAAAGTCTCAAATCATCGAATAAAGTCTGTCACCCCCACTACTTCCAGAGGAGACCGGGCAGGACCGCAGCCAGTACAATCAGAGTCACCAAGACCAAGAAAGGGGTGTACGTCCGAATGACACACCACCACTTGGGCCGAAGATACTTGGACCTTGTCATAAGAAGCCACCAGATACTCACCCTAATGCCGCCGGAGGGGAGAGGGTCAGGGAGATGGCAAGCATGACGCCCAGACATGTTCCAATTCTTCTTTTCTTTGTATTCCATGTGGTTCAAGCAAGTGGCCGCGTGACTGTGACAGTTGTTCGAGATCAAATTCCTGTAAAAGAAGGGGTCGATGGAAAAACAGGCACAAAATGACGAACCAGCCTTGATGCCGATGATCCTCCGAACCACGGTAGATCGCCCCGTCAATGCGCTTCAAATCCTCTGGATGTTTCGAGCGCAAACAATCAATCTCCTTTTCGGAGAAGAGGTGGACCACCGCGAGAGGGTCGTTGAACGCAAAATTATCCACGGCGACTGTATACGCCCCCTGGAACCCTTGAGATTTCCCATCACTTGCTGCGATTTCTACATGGCCGATGAATGGAATCAGCCAGGAGAGAATCGGCAGGGTGGTCCAAATCAAGCACAAAGGAAACCTCCGCTTCTTTGGCTCGAATGCGACAACCTCGGCCAGCTCAGCACTTTCGACGTCAATTTCGGGCATTCTCCTCATCAGTCAGGACCGCCGGGGTGGAAAAACCTACCTAAACAGCTCGGTGTGCTCACTTTCTGAATCAGATTCTCCTGAAGATCTACCGTTCCACCGTCCGTCGTAATCTGATGGAGGAGGGGCAGAAGAGTCTGGAAGAGTTCATTCTAAATCCTGCCCCCAAGAATTCCGGCATCAGGCGCCCATCCCCGGGGCCAATCACTCAATGGAACAGAATTCTCCAATTCGCCCCGCAATGCCCAACACGTCGAGAATTGACGCAGAAAGTGCCGAGCTGGCCGAAGTTGTCGCATTCGAGCCAAAGAAGCGGAGGTTTCCTTTGTGCTTGATTTGGAGCACCCTGCCTATCGTGAGTTGGCTGCTTCCCTGCATCGGCCATGTAGAAATCGCAGCAAGTGATGGGATTACGCAAGGATTCCAGAAGGCATACACGATTATTGTGGATAATTTTGCGTTCAACGACCCTCTCGCGGTGGTCCACCTCTTCTCCGAAAAGGAGATTGATTGTTTGCGCTCGAAACATCCAGAGGATTTGAAGCGCATTGACGGGGCGATCTACCGTGGTTCGGAGGATCATCGGCATCAAGGCTGGTCTGTTTGTTACTTCTTCGAGTCCGCTTCTGCACGCCTTCCCAGGAACCTGATTGCGAACAATTGTCACAGTCACGTTGCCACCTGTTTAAACTACATGGAATACAAGGGCAAAAGGGATTGGAACATGTCTGCGAGCTCGCAGGTGCCTCTCATGTACTCACACCGGTGTTAGGGTGAGTGTCTGGTGGCTTCTGATGACAGAGTCCACATATCTTCGCCCCAAATGGTGGCGTGCCTTCCGCACATATGCTCCTTTCCTGTTTTTGGTGGTGTCCATTATTGTGCTGGTCGTGGTTCTTCCCGGGACCAACCCCCCCCCCCCCCCCGCTTTATTTTTTTGCGGATTCTTTATTTGGTTTTGTGACTTGCGGGCTTTTTGCGCTTCTCACTCTTTCTCACTCTCGTGAAGTGCTTCTCTTTGCCGACTCTCCGACGAGATCGGTGTATTGTCACTGCCCCATCCGAACCGTCTTGTGGGGTTTCATGGCAAAAACAATGTCCTTTGACAGACATCATTACACGGGCTCAACCCTGGCGATTAGAGACTATGCACAGTCTTTTGTTGTTTTGTTTCGTCGCCGCGACTGTTTCCGGTGTCCTGGGACACTGCGCGAAACCCGGCGTCTACCCTCCTGTTTTTGGCGATCAAGTTTTTACAGTTGTCAAGCAGACAGATCTGAAAACGGGTTCCATCAGTTATCTTGCCCAGTTTTACGATTACCCGAATCGTCATCAGCGCTACGATATGCTCAAGTCCCCCGATTTTTCTTCGATCACGATGACATATCTTATGCTCTTTGACAAAAATACCACTTTCATTTACGATTCGAAGCAATGCACCGCCTCAAAGCTGGACTTCCCGATGGAGGAGCCGGATTTTCTGAAGGACGCTCGGGTCTGTATTTGGTGAATTCACATATGGCGACATTTCCCCGCCGGGTCCCGGCAGTATTGTGGGCTCGTCACCATCGACGACACCAAGTGCCAGTGCTGGGCCATGCCCAACCTCAAGTACTACGTGACGGCGGACACCTGCGAGCCCATCCCCATCCGGGCAACGACCAGCACCGTCCAGCGGGACTTTTCCCAGTCCGTCGTCCTCACCGCTCCGCATCCACCACGCCCATCCCCCCCAGGTACCGGCACGAGGCCGACGAGAGCGTCTACGCTGTGCCTGCCATCTGCCCCAGGTCCTAGGCGGGCTGTCGAGGGCGGGCGAGAGGGTGAATAACAAGGGGAACTCGGCTTTTGTGCGGTCGTCGGACGAGAAGAACCCGCATGTCGATCGGCAGCAGCGATTCCCAGCACCATCATTCCTCCCCCCCTCCTTCGCCATGCGACCCCAACGGAGGGGGTGCGGCAGCGAGAACTGGGCCGCGTGTTGTTGCTGTCGGCGCATCCTCGCCCGCCCTGCGGCCTCCTCACACGGTCGGTCTGGACCCCTGAGGTTGAGGTTGGCCAGGGGTCGGTCATTGGGGGGCCGGATCGCCCTCCAAGAGCGCTCCCTCGCCCAGCCCGCCGGCCTCCACCTCCGCCCCGCCCTCGGTCCGCTCCGGCTGCTGCTGCTGCTGCTGCTGCTGCTGCTGCTGCTGCTGCTGCTGGTCGGCCTCCTCCTCGGTCAGCATGCCACCGGCCTGCTCGTCCTCCTGGGCGCCCTCCTCCTGGCCCTGGCCCTGGCCGTCCTCCTCGACACCCAGGGCCTCGGGTCCGCCCGCCTCGAGGATGGCCCGCTCCCGCTCGACCAGCTCCAGGGTCGTCTGCAGCAGCTGCAGCACCCGGAGGGCCTCGGGCCGGGGCGGGGCGGTCTCGTCCTCCGGGGGAGGCAGCGACTGCACCAGCCGGAGGAGCCCACCGGGCGCCGGCGGGGCCAGATGCGCCTCGGCAAGGCCCATCTGCGCCACCACCCGAGGGATGAGCAAGGCGCGTGGAGTGGAGGCGGGCCAGCGGGGGGCGGGGGACGGACCTGGTAGAGGAGGGTCTCCCTGAGGGCCGCCTCTAAGGCGGCATCGTCGAGCTGGCCGCCGTGGTAGCCCTCGGCCAGGGTGGCCCAGTCGGTGGCGTTGACGATCTTGCCCCAGATGGCCTCGCTCAGGGCCCCGTTGGCCTCCTCCGTCCGGCCCTGCGCCGCGCCGCCAAACCCGCCATGGAGGGAGGAACGACCCCGGTGAAGCTCCATCGGAGCGCCGGTCGAGATCGGGGCGCGGGGCGCGGGGCGCGGGAGGTCTGGGGGAGGAAGGTGCGGGCCTTGGTGGAGCACTCGTAGACGGCCCAGGCGGCGATGGCGGCCTCGAGGGCCGCCGGTCCGGGGACCTCGCCCCCCGCAGCCGCCCCCGGGAGCTGCTCCAGGTAGCCCCGGATGATCTGCCAACCCGACCCAACCCCCCAGCCCAGTCCACGCAGGCCCCGCATTTTCAAGCGGATGAGGCGGGGGGGGGGGGGTGGGGGGGGAAGCGAATGTCGGCCCGAGGCGGGGCGGACCTGGGTGGGGCTGAGGGCCGTCCAGTTGCCGACGAGCTGCTGGATGTCGCCCAGGGCCTGCTGGGCGGCCTCGCGGGGGCTGCCCGGGCCGCCGGGGGTGCTCGGGGCCGCCACGGCCGAGGGGGGCGGGGCCCCCGGCAGCACTGCGGCCGGGTCGGCGCCCGCCTGCAGGAGCCGTGTCACCAGAGACTCCTGGGCCCGCAGCACGGTCAGCCCGTTCTCGATGTCTGCCAGGCAGGAGGGCGGCAGGACCCCAGCATCCCCACCCAGCCCCCCGCAATGGATCAGATGAAGATGATCGGACGGTGGCACCGACCCCCCGGGCCTGGCAGGCGATTGGGGGCGGGCCCCAGGGTGGCGGCGGAGTGGAGTGAGGGGGCGGCGGGGGGGCGGACCGAGGAGGCGCCCCTCATCGGGCTGGTCGTCGGCCATCAGGGCGAGCTTATCCAGCGACAGCAGCAGCTGGCCGCCACCCACCGTGGAGAGCAGAGGGCGCCACGGTCAGATGGTGATGGGCCGCCGCCACAGCACGGGGGGCCATCCACACGCCACCCATTCAGGCATCGGGCCAGGGCGATGGGGGGGGCGGACCCTCTTCTGGCGCAGCTTGATCGGCTCGCCCCCGTCGGTGGGCCCGTCCACGCCACCCGACTGGGCCAGGGTCCCCAGTGCCTACCGCCCCCCCCAGACAAGCAGATAGATGCGCATGAGCGATGACGCCGAACCCAATTGCCGATGCTGGGCCGCCTCTCCCAAAAGGGGCCGCCGAGGGGGCGGTGTCACGCCCAAGGGAGGGAGCCGAGTGGGCCGGGGGGGCGTGCATGCGTGGGGGGGGGGGGGGGGGGGGGGGGTCCGCTGACCTGGGCGGCGCCGGCCCACTGCTCGGTGCGGAGGGCGTGGATCCAGTAGAGGTCCGGGTGGGCCGACAGGAAGGCCGACACCTCGTCGGCCAGGTCGAGGGGCAGGGTCAGCAGCCGGCCCAGCCGCTGGGTGGCCAGCAGCCACTGCAGCACGAAGGCCACCATGCCCTCGGCCCGCATGGCCGGGTCGTGCAGGTACCGCTGCAGCCGCTCGTCGTCATCTGCCCCAAAAAACCAGAGGTCGGAATGAGGGCGTGGGGCAGGCGTGGGCCGGGATTCGATGATGGGGCCGGGGGTGCGGGTCTGGCGCGGAGACCCGGACAGGACATGGGCGGGGGCATGAGGGGAGGGGGGGTCGGGCGGGGCGGACGGACTGGTGAGGTCGCACACCTTGACGAGGGTGCCGAAGTCGCCGTACCGCTCGGCCAGCCGGAGGGCCGCGTCGTAGGCCCCCGAGCGGATGAAGGGCCCCAGCAGGTCGCTCCGCAGGGACTGGTACTCCTCCCGCAGGGGCGTCGCCCCCTCGGCCCCCTCGGAGGAGCCCCGGGGCGCCCCGTTGCGCTCGGCCAGCAGGGCGTCCCCGTAGGCACCCAGGAGCATGTCCGCCAGGGCCTCGGCGTCGGCAAGCTGGGCCGCCCACAGCTGGCGGCCCTCCTCGGCTGCCGCCGTGGCCTGGGCCGCCAGGGCCGACGAGGGGGCGCCCTCGCCCAGGCTCAGGAAGGCGGGCGACTTCTCCAGGTAGCTGAAGCCCACATGCAGCACCTCTGCTCAGCCGGCCAGCCACAGACACAGACAGACACAGACACACAGGCAGACACAGACAGACACAGACAGACACAGACACACAGGCAGACAGGCAGACAGGCAGACAGACAGACAGACAGACAGGCAGACAGAGACGGAGCCGCCGCGTGAATCATCCGCATGAGAGCAAGATCGAGGGGACGACGACGGGGGGGGGGGGGGGGGGGGGGGGGGGGGAGCTGTGGGGCGGACCCATGAGGGCCATTCGGACGGGCTCCAGGGCCGTCCATGGGACCGAGGCCCGGGATGCCAGGGGAGCCAGACGGTACGGGTTGGGACCCAGCGGGCCCGGGGCCCCGGGGGCGGCCGGCTGGCCGGCGGGCGGGGAGCGCCGTGGCCAGGCGGTACTCCAGGGCCGCCTGCAGGAGGCACCGCAGGGCCCGGGTGATGTGCAGCTGCTGGACCAGCCCGTCCCGCAGCTGGGGCCCCGTGGGCGCTGTGGTGTCACCCCCCCCCCCGCGGGACGAGACCCAAGAGGATGCCGATGAGAGACGCGCCGAGCCTGCGTGGGTCTGCCCAACCCGCCTGCGAGCCTGGGGCGCACCAAAGGGGTGGGGGTGGTGGCGGCGGCGGGGGTGGCGGGGGTGGTGGCCGACCGGGGTTGGCGGCGGCGGCCTCCTGGGCCAGGGAGCGCAGGGCCGGGACGAGCTCCTCGATCCGGCTCACCTCCACGTAGAACTGGTTCTGGGGCTCAGCGCCCGAGGGCCCGCTCTGCAGACCGGGGCGAGGGTGGCCGGGCGTGGCAAGTGAACGGGCGAGGAACGGGGAGCGGAGTGGAGTGCCTCGGACGAGAGCGAAGCGGGTGGGCGGAGCCAGCGGGTGGGGGTTGTGGGTGTGTGGGGTGGCGGCCGCTTGGTGTCTGTGTGTGTGTGTGTGTGTGTGTGGGGGCGGACCCTCGGCCGGGTCGGGTTCGATCAGCTGGCCGCCTGGGTGGCCTGCAGCCGCTGGTGGAGCACCGTCCGCATGGCCTGGGCCAGCATCCGGGCCCCACCCGACCCGCCATGCCCCGAACGGTCGGTCAGCAGGGTCGCGAGGGGCGTGGGAGGGGCGTGGGAGTGGCGTGCGGCGTGGGAAGGAGGGCGTCGGACCTCCGACCGGGCGGCGTTCTGCTGGGCGTGGTGCCGGCTGAGGGCCAGGGCGCTCGCCAGCCGCTCGCCCTGCTCGGCCAGGGCCTGGCGGGCCTCCATCGCTGCCCCAACACGCCACCCCGCACAGCCAACATCAGGGGGCAGTCCAGGGGCGGATGGAAGGAGGGTTGGGGAGGGCGGGGAGGGCGGGAGGGCGGGGAGGGCGGGGAGGGCGGGGAGGGCGGGGAGGGCGGGGAGGGCGGGGAGGGCGGGGAGGGCGGGGAGGGCGGGGAGGGCGGGGAGGGCGGGCGGGGCCGACCGAGCTGGGGCCAGAGGCCCATCGTGTCCAAGAAGGCCAGCAGGCGGATGTGGTGGGCCTGCTTGGCCTCCAGCTGGTGCGCCACAAGGAGCGAGCTGCTCGCGGCCCCGGGCGTCCGTCGGCCCCCGTCCTCGATCACCCTGCGCCCACCGCCCCGCACCCGGCCCCCACGCCACCCAGCGGCCCACATAGGGTCAGGCCTCAGAGCGGGGCGCCCGATGGCAATCATGGGCAGCGCCGGTGGTGCGGGACGGGACCGAGCAGGCGAGTGGGGGGCAGGGCGGGGGGGGGGTGGGGGTGGGGGTGCGGGCGGGGGTGCGGGCGGGGGTCGGGCGTGCAGGGGCGGACGCGAGGTCGATGGCTGGCCGGGCGTCGAGCAGCATGGCCGAGACGGCGACCAGGGCCCGGCCCAGGGCGGGGCCCACCAGGGCCAGCTCGCTGCAGGCCCGCCGGGCGGGCTCCTCCTGGCCGTTGCAGTAGAGCCGGAAGGCACGCGCCAGCCGGCCCCGCAGGGCCTCCGCCTGCTCGAGCACCTGGCCGCTGGTCCCCACCGGGCCTGCCCCACCAACCGGGTCGTGCCCCCCCGTGGCCGTGAGGAGGAGCCTTTCGGATGGCATGGGGGGGGGGGGGGGGGGGGGTCGGGGAGGCCGTCGGGGCCACGTGTGTGGCGGGTGTTGTCTGGGGGGCTGCGGACCGAAGGCGCCGCTGTCACCCAGGGCGGCCATGTCTTGGGGCACGGAGGGCTCGGCCCCCCGATCTGCCAACATCCCCCCGAACCCCCCCAAACCCCACCGAGCGGAGAAGCGGAGATCCAGACGCCATCAGCCAAGAGGCCCCACTCTGATCACAGACCCCTCCCGGGATTGGGGTGGGCAGGGAGGGGCAGGGTGGGCAGGGGCAGGGGCAGGGGCAGGGGCAGGGGCAGGGGGATGGGGGACCGGACCGGGGGTGGCCGCGAGGGGCTCCACGAGGCGCCTGTATGTGGGGCCGTCGGTCTGCACCACCTGGACGACCCCGTTGGGCACGCACAGGAAGAGGCCCCCCATCATGGCCGCCGCGGGGCCCGCCGGGGCCGGTGCGGCCAGCGGGCGGAAGGGTGCCTGCGAGGTGGCCACGATGTGGCTCGCCTCCGAGAGGACAATCTGGCGGCCGGCCGGCCAGGTGGGAAGCCGCCGGTGGGTGGGCAGAGGGGACAGTCAGAAAGTCCACACCACGCCAGGATGCGGCCGTGGGCCGGGGGAAGGGGAAGGGGGAGCATGTGTGCCGGGGCGGCGGCGGTGCCTGGGCCTGGAGGGTTAGGAGGGGGGTGCGGGATGATGGTGGGGCGGCCGACCTCGTCGCGGGGCCGCGAGTCACCGGGCAGCCGCGAGCAGAGGATGCTGTGGGGCCAGTACGCGAAGACGTCCGGCCCACCTGCGAACCAACAAGAGCGCAGTCCCCCCACCGGAGGGGGAGGGGGGTGATGCAGATGACGGATGCTGCCGGTTGATGGGCGCGGGGGCGGGCGGCGGGCGGCATGGGCACGGGAGCGGACCGCCCGGGATGACGAGGCGGGGCCCGTGGGGGCCGTCGGGCTCGCGGGCCGGGTCGTAGAGGGCCTCCTGGTCGAGGTAGATCAGCCGCTCCAGGGCCGGGCCCGGGCCCACGTAGGCCAGGGCAAAGGTCAGCAGCGGCTCGTAGGGCTGGGCCCGGCTGCTGATCCACTGGTCCGGCGCTGCGGCAGGGGGGCCGGCAGGGGGTGGGGGGCGGTAAGCCAGGGGAGGCGGGGACAGGCGTTTGGTGGTGGTAGTGGGGGTGAGGCGGACCGGAGGCCACCAGGACGATGGGCCCGTCCTGGGACAGGGCCGTCCAGCAGCCACACCCGCAGCGAGGTCACCTCGTTCCCTGCCGTGCAGACAGAGTCAGCCCAGCCGAGCGAGCAGCGAGATGAGCTGATTGCGTGGATCATCCGTGACCCCGGCGTCCGGTGCTGGAAGGGCAGGCGAGCAGGAGCAGGAGCAGGAGCAGGAGCAGGAGCAGGAGCAGGAGGGCAGGAGCAGGAGCAGGAGCAGGAGCAGGAGCAGGAGCAGGAGCAGGAGCAGGGCAGGAGCAGGGCAGGGCAGGAGTAGGGGCGGGGGGGGGGGGGGGGGGGCGGACCGGATCGCTCGTACTCGTCCCGGGCGAGGCGGGCCCTGACCTCGTCCTGCAGGGCCAGCTCGTAGCTCAGCACCGGGGCGCCCGCCGCCGCGGCCGGGGCGACGCCGCTGCCCTGCTGCACCGGGGCCGGCAGCTGCCACCGCTGCAGGGTGGTCTTGCTCAGCCCGTACAGCAGCCTGCGGGCGGGCGGGCAGGCAGGCAGGAGGCATGCGGGGCGAGGCGGGAGGGAGGCGGTGAGACAGACCCCCAGATGCCATCGTGCCCGTGTCCGTGTCCGTGTCCGTGTCGTGGGGTGTGGGTGTGTCGGGGCGGGTGTGGGCGGCAGGGGGACCTTGCGTTGCCCTGGGGGACCATCCCGCCCGCCAGGACGCGCCTCATGGGCTGCGCCGCGCTCCGCCCCAGCCCTGCGAAACAGGCGGAGGCAAGGCGGGGATGAGCCATGGCCGAGCAAGCCAACAGCACCCCGCCGGGCGGGCAGAGGCCTCGGGGGGGGGGGGGGGGGGGGGTGACCAAGGATGGAGCCGAGGCCGCGCAGCAGGGAGGCCGGCTTGTGCAAGGGGCGCACCAGCAGGGCCGACCGGGGCACACGCTGGGCCTGCAGCAGGAAGAGCGACCCCCCGCTGGTCGCCAGGACGTGGCCTGCGGGGCGGCCCGGAGCGTGGGTGGGGAGGGGGAGGGAGGATAAAAGTGGCGATGAGCCGAGCGGCGCGACGGTAGGGGGCGGGCGGGCGATCGCTTATCGCAGGATCCGCCGCCGGACCTGCAGGCTCGCACTCGGCCATATCGGTGACCAGGCTGCCCTCGAGGGGCACCCGCTGCTCAAGCGACCTGCGTCCGGTGCGTGTGTGTGTGTGTGTGTGGGGGGGTACAGAAGACGGTGAGGTTGTAATGCTTGTTGGCAGATGTAAGTGTGGTGGTGGTGTGTGTGCCTTTGCGTACGCTTGTCGTCAGACCAGTCGGCCCCGGCGTCAGGCCAGTACTTGATGTGGCCCTGGGCGCTGGCCATCAGCAGCCCGCCGCCGCTGACGCGGGCCAGCGCCACCGGGGTGGGAGCCCCTGCCGAGCCGGGGGCGGCCCCAAACGAAAACACCCGGCATGCCGTCGGCTGAACGGGAGGCATGAGAGTCGGCCGGTCCAGGGGGACAGGGGCAGACCTCCCGGGGCACGCACCGCCACACGAACACCTTGTCCTGGTCGGGCAGGGCAGCCCACGCCAGGGGGAAGTCCGGGGCACTTGCTCCTTCGGTGCCCTCATACGGGGGCAGGCAGATACCAGCGGGAATCTCCTTGGCTGTGGGAGCGTCCGGTGGTACGGGTTGTGGGTGGAGGAGCAGTGTGGAGTCAGACCGGGGATATCATGGAAAGCAGCCTGAACCTCGGGGGGAAGAGGCGAATATAAATCAACACGGTGCCGAGAAGTGTGCTGCAGAATGTACTGCATGGACTGGCGGTTGAGTGAAGGGGTCCGGAAACTAGACAGGAACAAATGCAAGAAAAACGAAGAAGAAGTGCCGACCTCTCAACACCAGAAGAAGGGGTATACGGTGTCGCAGGGAGAGGTGTGGACAGGTTCACAAAGGGCCGCTTGGGTTTACGCAGGTCCGCCATTCGCGAGCAGGTCGAACTTTGGAACTCACTCCCTGGTGTGACAAGCTATCGCCCGAAATGACCGGGTCTGTCCTGGTGAGCATTCTCGATTCAGTGGTTGTTGGGTTCTTCGTCCTGTTTGGAATCCTGGAGTTTTTTTGGGGTTTCTGGGCGGCCCTAATTTTACCTCTCGAAATGACTGATCCATTCGTCACCCTCCCATGTCGCAGCAAAAAGAAGACTATTATTATCGCCGCTGTGGCCACTACCTTGGCCGTTGCTGCTGCCGCTGGCGCCTTCATTTGGTGGCAGAAGAAGAAGACTACTTCTGCTGCCTCAACCAACACCACCGAACCAGGTTTGCGCACATTTTCTCTTTTTTTCATCATGATTTTTCCCAGAGGCTCCTGCCTCCGCCACTCCGACTTCTGCCCCGACTTCTTCGCCCGCCCCTGTTCCCGCTCCCATCATGCCTGTGGAGCAACCCTAGAAAAAATTCGCCGGTTTATGTACAACTACAAAAAACATCATTTCACTGTTGTTCTGTTGTATGCGCAATATGTGAGATATTTTGTTCTCGATGCATCTTTCCAGCCTCCTGGATGAAGCAGCGCCAAACAACCACTTGGACATCTCTTCCAAAAAGGAGAGAAACAAAAAGATAAAGGATACCACCCTCGAGAGATGAGGAAGACACTGCCGGAGAAAACAAAAACAGATCCACGACACAAAACAAGTACTTAAATGTGAAAGGTGTTCCGAAAGAGAAGGTGGAGTGGGAAGAATGGAGCAGGGTTCGCCAAGGTGATTTACAGCGACAAGGGCACCGCGATGGTGACCATCCGAGAAAGGCGGGCGCGAAACTACTCGAGGAGGGCGAACCGCTTGCTGACCTGCGGACGAGCAACAAGGGGGTGGGCTCAGTCAAGCATGTGCCACCCGTGCCAAAACAGCTCGGGGGGGGGGGGGGGGGGGGGGGGGGGGCGAAGACGCCGGGAGAAAGGCGACCTGCAGGCCCATGTTGTCGAGGTCGGTGGGGCGGGTCGACCGGAATGCGACCAGGAAGGGCCGAGCGGGCTCCACCCCGGCGAGGCGCTCCAGCTTCCGTTGGAGCCGCCCCACCTCGGTCGCGCTTGGGGGAAGGGGCTGCGCCGGAGAGGGGGAACATGATGCACCCCCAGACCTGCATCCTCGGGCCGGGGCGGGAGGGGGGCGGGCACGGACCTCGATGGGCAGGGCCGGGTAGGGCTGCTTCGTGCCCAGCTGCTCGTCCAGCCGCGCCCGCCGGAAGTGGGCCACCCACTGCGACCCCGACTGCTGCGGCTGCGGGGGCTGCTGAGCGGCCGAGGGCTGCCCAGCCAGGCTGGCCCGCAGCCGGGGCATGGGGCCGCTGCGCGGGTGTCGGGCGGTTGGGGCTGGGGCGGCGCCCGCATCGGGAGCCTCCGCCTGGGGGGCTGCACAAAAAAGAGCGGAGACGAAGAAAACTTAAAAAGTGGAAGCTGGCAGGATTGAACTGTCGACCTTGGGGTTATGAATCCCACGCTCTACCGACTGAGCTAAGCTTCCATAAAATGGTATAGGAAAGTGCCCCCAATCAAGGCGGGCAGGCTCCTCACAGCACCACAGACACCCGCCACCACCACCCACCACAGCAGCGGACCGTCGCGGGTGCGGGGCGGGGAGAGGGAGGCGCCTCGGGTGCCCCGGGCAGTGCGCTGGGGTGATGTCCGCTCCGCTAGGATGGCATCGAAGGTGGGCCTGGTCCGCCCCACACGGCCACCGTCAGACGGGAGGAGAACGAGCCAAACAACCCAATGTGTCACCCGAATGGCCCGATCGGGGAGAGGAGGCGAGCAGACTTTCGCTGGAAGGCCACCAAGAAGTCTGGCTTGTGGTCGACCGCCGGGCAGTATTCCTGTCCGGGGAGGGAGCGGGAGGGAACGGGAGCCGATGTGACAGACAAACAGGGTTGTTCGGCCTTAACAAGGGTGCGAGGGGGCGGGGCGGGGCGGGGCGGGGCGGGGCGGGGCGGGGCGGGGGCGGGGCGGGGCGGGGCGGGGCGGGGCGGGGCGGGGCGGGGCGGGGCGGGGCGGGGCGGGGCGGGGCGGGGCGGGGCGGGCGGGGCGGGGCGGGGCGGGGCGGGGCGGGGCGGGGCGGGGCGGGGCGGGGGGCGGGGGCAGACATCGCGGAAGGTCTTGGGCGGGATGATGCTCGTGTGGTCGGCCATCTGGGCCGCCTGCAGGCGCAGCTCGTGGGTGGTGGCCGTGTGGAAGGACAGCCGGAAGGGCGCCTTGCCGGGCGATGGTGGAACTGCCCCCCCACCCACCACCACCACAGGGACGAGAAGGATGGGTTGTCCACGCAGGGAGGGCGGGGCGGCAGACCTGGCCGATTGAGGGGGTCCACCGCCGGCCCGGTGGGGATCAGGCTCATGGCCGTGGGGCGCGCCGTGCGCTCGGTGGCCGCGCCCTCTGCGACCCCCGACAGGACAGCCCCACCCAAGGCTGCGGTGAGGCGAGGGCCAAGGCAGGACGGCAGCGCTGGGAGGAGAAAAGAGGGCAGGCCCGCCGGACCGGCACGGGGCGTCTTCCCGGCGACCGCATCGAAGCGCCGCTGAGCCTCGAAGGTGACCAGAGGCCGGTCGCCCGCCGCCACGGTGCTGGCCAGTGGCCCCGGAGGCATGGCCCGCGAGCGGGGGCTAGGTGGGAAGCAGGGGCAGGGCCCGTTGACGAGGAGCTCTGTGGCCCCGTCGGCCCCGCGGCCCGGCGAGAGCAGGGCGGCCAGCGAGGGGGGCACCGGCTGGACGGGCTTGGCGAAGCTCGACAGGGGCATGGTGCCGGGCTGCTCCAGGATGGGCGAGACCGCGGTCGGGGCCTTGGCTGGGTTCGTGAGGGTGGACGAGTAGCGTGCCTGGGGCAGGTTGACCAGGCCCCTGCTGGCCCCGGTGGCCTGGGCGGCCGTGATGACCGGGGGCTGGTTGGCGACTGAGTAGGACCGCCGCGAAGCAGCCAGATTCGGGGCCCCGGTTTCGTCTTTGGGGGCAAGCTCGTAGCCCGCCAATACGGCGGGTGATTGCGGCACAAGGGTGCGCGGGACGTGGATGTGTGCTCGGGGGCCTGGGGAAAGGGTACCCAGAAGACAATGTCACCCGGGGTCGGAATGGTCAATGACAGACCGACGAATGCCTTTAAAAGGAGCGCCCACTGGCCCCGGTAGACTCGCTGTTTGAGCCGGTTCAGGGTCTTGCCGAGATCCTGGGCACTGACGTCTGGCGGCGGATCGGATGAATACGCAGAGATGTGGGTGAATGTTCACAGACATCCATCCTTGTCTGCATCTGCTTCGTGGAACATATTGTGAATCTCGGATTTATCGAGAGAGAGCCGCTGTCGTCCGATGAAGGAGATCACTTCATCTTCACTCGCGAAACCTGGTTTGGCATGCGTAATCGCATCGATGAAGTTTTGAATTACGTCTTCGGCAATCTCTTGTACTTCAGTCATGGAACGCGGAGGCGCGCTAAGACGAAGAGGCGCAAACGGCCCGGCAGAGTGTCACACACACCGGATCACGCACACCTTTTCTCTTTGACCAGATGGGCGACGACGAGCTTGCCGTGCTCCGGAAACGCGTTGAACTCCTGGAAAATGTCCTCCAGCAGGCCGGGTTGGGTGCTCTCCTCGCAAAGGAGACGTCGTCCGCTGCTGCCATCGCCTGCCCAACAAGCGATCAGCAGCAGGCTCCTTCCCGTCTCCTTGGCCTCCCGGATCCGATTTTGGGCCTGATTATCGAGCGTATGGGCACTCCTTTCGTCTCCCACCAGCAACTCCTCTGCCTGACCGCGACATGCTCCCGCCTGTTCCACTTCCTGCGCAGCCCCTCCACGGCCCCAACCCTGGCGGTATCCTTCACGGACGCGGACCTCGACCTGGCCGAGATCATGCGATCTTGGGCTCATGTCACGGCCCTGCAGCTGAAAACCTCCCAATTCGCGCAGCTCTCGGCCCACCAGCTGCGGCACATCTGGGGCCGCTTCCCCCGCCTGGGTTGGGTCGACTCGGTCGATGACCGCGATTCCAGCGTTCCCGTGGCTGGCCACCCGACCTGGGTCTACCCCACCCAGCAGTTCAGCTTCATCCCCAACCTGACCCACCTCAGCACGGGCCTGCGGATGCACCTGACCCCCAGCGGGGCCCCCTGGGCCACCCTGCAGACGATCGCCGCCCCGCGGGCCTTCTCGATGGAGATGAACACCCGGCGGGCGGTCCTGTCGGGCTTCGGCTCGTCGCTGCTGTGGGGCTACCGGATGCCCGCCCTGACCGAGGCCAACATCGCCGGCTCGCCCTGGTCCCTGCTCCTGCTGCTCCGCTGCGCCCCCGCCCTGGCCCGCCTCTGGTACAGGTCCGCACATCCGCCCAATGTCGTTCCCCCTACTCCTCCTCTCTCCTCCAATCATCATCATCATCATCAGCAGCAGCAGCAGCAGCATCCAATCATCCAATCATCCAATCATCATCACCACCATCACCACCACACATCCGGCCCCAGGTACACGCCCACCCCGAGCTCGTCCCGCCCGCTGCTTTCGTCGGCCGTCCATCGGCACGTGGTCGAGTCGCTCCTCGGCCAGCACCTCCGGCTGCCCTCGGGCTACGATGAGGACGCCTGTCTGCTGCACCCCGACTGCGGGGCCCCCGGCTGGGCCCCCGACGAGGCCGCCCTGTCCCCGGCTGGCGAGGAGCCCCACGGCGTGCAGTGTCTGCGCCCTGCCCGCCCTGCCCGCCCCCCCCCCCCCCCCCGCCCCACGGGTTCTTCTTCACACCTGTGTTGCCCCTTCCCTCTCCGACCCGCCTCTGGGCTGGGTAGGGGCTCTGCGGGGGCGCCGGGAGCGGGGCGAGCAAGGGCCGGCCCAGGTGCCCACGGGGCGGATGATCCGCGACGCCGACCAGGCCGAGACCGACGCCCAGGACCAGAGCCTCGACTCCTCCGAGGAGAGCCTCAGGTCCGCCCCCCGCCCCATGCCGGCCGCCCCCGCCCCAGCTGCCCCGCAACAACCGGACCGCCGCACGCCCACCAACCAACGGCACCACGGGAGCAGCCGCACGCTCAGTTCTGCTGATGTTCCCGTGGGGGGGGGCCGGGGGCTGTGGGCTCTGGGGATGACAGCCCGTCGGGGTCTGAGGACTCGCTGCTGGACCCTGTGGACGGCTCGGACTCGTACGCCAGCGAGGACGAGGACCCGGCCGCCGCCCGGCCCCGGCACCTGAGCGGCCCCATGCTCCTGGCCCACGCATGGACCGACGCCAGGCAGGTCCGGGCCGCCGCTCTCCTCCCCTCACACACACACGGGGGGCACCCGCCCGGTTGGGGGGGCTGGGGGCACTTTGGCGGCCCTTCATCATCCCCGCCCGCTTCCTCCGCCTGGCGCTCCGCTCTCTCCTCCCGCCCCCCACAGCACGGCGAGCCGTTGCCCATCCGAACCTTGTCCGCGTGCCACCACCACCACAACACCACTCCACAACACCCCCCTCTCTCTCTCCTCCCACCACTGCCCTGTTCCCCCCCCCCCCCCCCCCCCCCCAACCCCCCCTCCCCCACACCCCTGCCTCCCTTGCCTGGCACCTGGTGCCTGACGGCTGCCCGTCCCGTGTTCGCGGGGCTCCTCTCGGCAGCGCTCCCGCCATGGGACGCGGGGGGCGGCCCCCGTCCCGGTCGGTCTCGCCCTCCTCAGACTCGCTCCCGCTCCCGCTCCCGCTCCCGGTCCCCGCGCCCTCGCCTTGGTCCGTCTCCACTCCCGCCCCGCCCCCCGCCCACTCTCGTCCCTCCTCGCCCATGGGGCGTGGACGCACTCTGGTCATCGATCGTCTGTGGCTGTCTGCCCGTGCCCGTTGCTGCGCGGGGGGCCTTTCCGGCGCGCTTCCAGAGGGCGTCGAGGGTGCCGCCGAGGGGGCCGCCAAGGGCCCCGCGGATGCCGAGGAGGACAACATGTCGGCCCTGCTGGGCTTCCAGCCCCTCGAGGCGCCCCGGCCCCCTGGCGGGGGGGCAGTCGCGGCCCCGGCTGGGGACATGGCCAGGGAGCGGGACTGGGACCGGGACCGGGACAGGCCCCTCCGCCGGCGTGATGACCGCGACGATGATGATGACGATGACGATGATGATGGCGGTGATGACGACGACGACCGTGGGGACACCGGGCGCCGCGTGGCCCGGGCGCTGCTGCTCATGGCCGGCTGCGTGGAGCGGAGGGCCCCCAGGGAGGGCCAGGCGCCCCCTCGGACGGGTGGCGGGCCGGCCGTCTTCGGGGCCCTGCGGGAGGTGGGCTTCGACGGGCTGGACATCCCCCCGACCCTGGTCTGCCTCCCCCCGCCACACGCCCTCCCCAGCCCGGCCCTAAGCAGTCGCCACCGTACGGACGGCATGTCGGGTGGGATGGCCGCTGATGGTTGATGTGTGTCCGCTGCGGGCGGGCGGGCGGCGGGCTGGGGCAGGTGCACGTGGTGGTTGGGTGCAGCCCCCACCTGGAGCGACTCGCCTTCGGCCCCACGGCCGGGCTCCACGCGCCCAGGCGGCCCCGCCCCGTGCGCCGCCGCGGGGCTGTGGCGCCCCCCGCAGGGGATGCCGACCACCTGTGGACCAGCTGGTGGCAGCCGCTCCCCGGCCAGCCCCTCGACCGGTCCGCCCCAACCCGCCTCGCCCCGTCCCCTCATCCCCCCCCCCCCCCCCCGTCCCTGCCCACTCCGTGGCCCTCGCGCCCTTCGTTCTTCGATCGGCCCGCCGTCTCGCTCACGGGCCATGACAGTGCCGCCCCTCCGCCCCGCATCCACACACACGCACACCTCCCCCCCCCCCCCCCCCCCCTCTTCCCTGCGCGGTGTGGGACAGGCGGGAGCCGTCGCAGCTGCGGCAGCTGGAGATGCCCGTCATCGCGACCACCCTGAGCGACCTCACCCTGGCCCTGCCCGCCCACCTCCCTCCACCCCTCCTCCTCCCTCCCTCCCTCCCTCCCTCCCCCCTCCCGTCCCTCCGTCCTGCCCGCGACCCCGGTCCCGCGCCCTCTTCGACCTCTTCTGCCCCCGCATCTGCGCTGATCGCCGCCCACCGACCCTCCCGCATGGCCGACCTCTTGCCCCCCTCTGCGCCAGTCTGGACCTCGTGGCGACCCGCGAGCTGACCGCCATGGCGGCAGGCCTGCTGCCCGGGCCCAGCGGGGACCTGAAGACCCTCCACGGGCTGATGGTGCTGCGGCGGCTGGACTTCCCGGCCCTCGAGCGGCTCGTGGTGGACGCCCTGGTCCTGCGCAACCCGGCCCCGGCCCCCGCCGACCGGGCGGCCTCCCCGCCCCCCCCGCGGATGTACGACGACGAGGAGGGCCGGGAGGACCCCAAGCCCAAGCGGTGGGCGGCGCGCCGCCGGGGGGGCCGCCGGATGGTCGAGCGGGACCGGGACCGGCGCCCCGAGGAGGAGCAGGAGGTGGGCCAGCGCGGGCCCAAGAAGGGCCGCCGGGAGGCCGGGGGGGCCGAGGCCGATGCGGCCCGGGTGGGCCCCGGGTCGGTGGTGGTGGTGGACATGGGGCCCGTCGCGGCCACCCTGCGCCACCTCGAGATCAGGCTGGTCCGCCCGCACCGTTTTTTCCCCTCCCCCCGATCCGATCAGGCTCCCTCCCCTTCCGATCCGATCAGGCTCCCTCCCCTGCGCCCCGGGCCATGCACCTGCGCCTGCGCCCCCCGTGTCTCGCTTCCTTGCCCCCTTGTTCATTTTCGCGCGCGGTGCCGACGTGGTGGCTGTGGCCCGCCTCTGCTGCCCGCTGTCGTGCAGGCCTCGCATCCGGTGATGGTGCTGGGGCCCGTGAGCGGCCTGCGGATGGCGGGCGTGTGCAACCCCTTCCACGTGGCCGCCCTGCCCGGCCAGGGGCCGCCCGCCCTCCCGGGGTCCCCCGCCCCTGCCACGGCCACGGCCACGGCCACGGAGGCCCCTCGCCTCCGGGAGCTGTCCTTCGTCTACAGCCGCTTCAGCAAGGCGAGTCCGCCCAGCCCCCGCTCCCTGCACGACCCCCCCTCCTGCACCAGAAGCATGCCTCCTCCTCCTCCCTCCCTCCTCCTCCTCCCCCCGGGCGGCAGTGATCGCGCTTTGTCTCACCGTTCGCTGGCTTGTTGCGCGGCCTTGGGCTCGGCCGCCAGTGGAGGCGCCGCTGCTGGGGATGCTGCCCGCCTTCGGCTCGCTGACGGACCTCGCCCTCTGCCTCGTCAACCCCGCCCCCGAGGTCCGCCAGCCCCATACACCGCCCTCCCGCCCGTTAGGATCATCGCCCGGTTCATCACCGCCATCGCCCCCCCTCTCTCCTCTTCCCCCTCGCCCCTCGCCCCCTCGCCCAGCTCACGAGCCGCATGACTGAGGCCATCCGGAGCTGCCTGCCTGCCCTGCGGCGGTGCCGGCTGACGGTCATCCTGCTGGCCACCCACACCCGCGGTCCGCCCACCCCGACACCCCTCCCTCCCGCCCGCCATCCGACGATGCCCCAGGGCCATGCCAACCCCATCATCCTCCGGTCACCCTCACCCCACCCCACCCCACCCCACCCCACCGATGGAGCAGGCGGCCTGGCCGCGCCCCTGTCGGGCCCGGGGGCCTCGGCGCTGGCGGTGGAGAATCCTCGCTGGAGCACCTGACCCTGGCCATCCAGCCGGCCATCCTGGGCGACCTGGCCGCCAAGATCGACGCCAACCCCCCGCCCCGGACCCCCCCGGCGGGCCGCAATGGCATGGCCGCCACCCACGGGCAGCCCCCCCCTGGAGCGGCAACCGCAACCGCAACCGCAACCGAGCCTGCCGCGGTGCAGCGTGGCTTCCAGCAGCGGCGCAACCCGCTATGCGCCCTGTGGCCGTCCGTCCCGTTCCCCCCCCCCCCCCCCCCCTGCACCGCTCCTGCACACCGCCACATGCACCGCCCCGCCCTGCTCGGCCTCATCTCCCCGCGGGGCCACCTCCCCGCCTCGCAGGCGGCTGCCCACCCTTGCCCTGGGCCCCCTGCCGGCCCTGCGGCACCTGCGCCTGGAGATCCCCGACTTCCTGCCGGCCGCCCCCGCCGCCCAGGGGCCCGCCCCGCAGCCCGAGTGCCTCCACGGGGCCCTGCTGGGCGCCCTGGCCGCCCACGCGCCCGCCCTGGAGCGGCTCGTCCTGGTGCTGACCCGCCACCGGGCCGAGGTGGCCCCCCGCATGCTCGACACGGGCTCGCGTGCCGCTGCCGGCGATCGGAATGGCCAGGGGGCCGCCGCCGCAGCCGCGGGGGGCGAGGAGGACGGGGCCAGCTTGGAGACCTTCGACGAGGGCGACTTCCGGGAGGATGAGCGCGACCGGGACCGCCGCCGCCGCTACCGGCACCGCCGCGGCACCCGGGGCCGGGACCTCTCCCTGGCCTCGATGGCCCTCACAGGTCCGCCCCGCCCCGCCGCCCCCGCCGCCCCCGCCGCCCCACCCATCAAAGCAGGAGCGCGTTCACAAATTCTGACTAGAGACAAGCTCAACAGGGTCTTCTTTCCCCGCTGATTTTTCCAAGCCCGTTCCCTTGGCTGTGGTTTCGCTAGATAGTAGATAGGGACAGTGGGAATCTCGTTAATCCATTGCACTCACCGCTTCCGTCCTCACCTCTGGGTCCCGGTGCGCGCGCACGTGTGGGTGGTCTGTCTGTGGTGGTGGCGTGGGGGGGCGGTGGGGAGCAGAGACGAGCACCCGGCTGGTGGTGCGTGGCCTGGCCTCGCTGCGCCACCTGGCCCTCCTCGACACGCGCCTCTCGCCCGCCTGGCTGGTGGCCCGGCACCGGCGGTCGGCCAGCAGCGACGTCTCGGCCCTGGGCGGCATCGACACCCTCCTCCTGCAGGACCTGCCCGCCCTCGAGACCGTCCGCCCGCCCGCCTGCCCCTGCACCCTCCTGCCTGCATGGCGACCTCCCCGCCTGCGCGTGTCGCGGGACGGGCCTTCTGAGACGCTCTCTGAGACGCTCGCTCCTCGCGTGCGGGGCTGCGATCCCCCCCAGGTGGCCACCCATGACGTCTACCTGCGCTCGCTGGGGGTGACCGGCTGTCCGGCCGTCCGGGCGATGGCCCTCAACACGGGGGTGGACATCTCCACCATGTCCATCTACCGGCTGGTCATGGGGTCCGCCCGCTGCGCCACCGCCCCCACACACACACACACACACACGCCCACCCTCACCGTCCACCCTCACCCTCACGGCCGGGCCTCTCTTGGCAGGTGCCCCTCGCTGCGGTCGCTGCAGCTGCCGTGGCAGTACCGCCGGGTGCTGGCCCTGGGGTCCTGGGGGGAGCTGCTCCTCCCGTCGGCCCCGCCCGCCCCCGGGAGCGGCCCCGAGGAGCGCGCCGCGGCCCTGGAGCGGATGGGGCGGCTCGTCCAGCAGGAGGCGCGCCAGCGGGCCCTGGCCCGGCGCACCCGGCGGGCGGGCGTGGGCCTGGCCGCCCAGCAGGCCCTGGCCAACATGCCCCCGGGGGGAAGCGGCTGGCCCCGGGCCCTGCCCTGCCCCACGGGGGTCCTGGTCAAGTTCCAGGGGTCGGCCTCGTTCGACCGGAGCGAGCCCGCCTGGAACAACGCCCTCGAGGAGGACCTGCCCCCCCGGGCGGCGGGCGACCTCTGCATGATGTGAGGCGGTGGGGGGGACTCGACCCCCATGCCTCCCGTGACGTCTGCTCGGCAGCGGCAGCGGCAGCGGCAGCTGTACAGTAAGAAGGAAGGATTTTTTTTGCGGGGACGGAGAGAAACAGGAGTCGATCCCATCCAGGGACGGGCGGGAAGCGAAAGGAAAGAGACGGCCGAAAGCCAAGAGAAGGGGAAGGGAGAAGGGAGAAGGGAGGAGACGAACTGTCCGCCCGGTCGCTTATTTCTGGAAGTTGATACTGCGCCCAGACAGAGCCCCCAACAACATCGGAACAGGCGATGGAACTCAAGCCGAGGCGGGGGATGCGGCGGGGGATGTGGGGGATGCGGAGAGGAGTAGGAGGCGAGGCCTGAGCGCGCGCAAACTCGGGGGCATGCCGACCTGTATGATCCCGTGTTGGGGTCCTTCTGCATCTTGAAGTTGTCCAGACTCAGGCCGATCTTCCCCAGGAGGGTGTTCCCCAGGTCCTTCAGCTTCCCTGCGCCAGACCACCCGCCCGCCGAATGAGAGACCCGAACATGGCCCGGGCCCCGTCTACAACCCAGATGCCCCCATACGGCGGGTACTGAACACCAGGTGACGGACCGAGAAGCTCTTCTTTCTCGCGCTCGTGGCGAGCCGCAACCTGGGCCTCCAGGGGCGGGATGGCATTCCGGGCGCGGGCCCTGCGCTCCGGGTCGCTCTCCCCCGCCTCTACCACCGCCTTGTAGTCTGCACCACGAACAGGATAACAGGCAGAAGGCCGGACGGTAAGCGGATGAGCTCGGAATCAGAGCGGGGGGGACGGACCAGCCAGGGCCTGGTCTTGCTTGCCGAGGGCCTGGTAGGCCTGCGCCCGACGGTCGAGGGCCTTTACGTTCCGCTCGAAACCCGCCGTGGCCAGGACCCGGGTTGTATCCGCCACGCATTCTTCGAAGTGGCCCTGGAGGAGAAAGTGCGTGAAGATGGTGGATCAGCCGGCCGGGAAGATGGGCGAGGTGGGTCATCGGACCAGGCGCAAGTGGCACGCGGAGCGGTTATTCAGGAGCAAGGCCGCCAGATCGGCGAGTTGTTTGCGGCGGGCCAGCTCCTCGGGGCTTGGCTCGGGAGTGGCTGCTGCTGCGGGTTCGGGGACGGCCGGAGCAGGAGTCTCGGCTGGCTTCTCCTCTGGTGGGGAGGCGGACACCACTGAAGGGGTGACCGGTGTCTCGGCTGCTTGGGTGGTAGCGGTAGCGGGAATGGCTGCTGGAGGGGGTGTGGTGGTCGCAGATGTGGCAGCGGTATCAGATGGAGGCGGTGAAATGGTTGAAGTGGCTTCGGCTACTACTGCGACATCGTGATTGTCGGAAATAATTGGAGTCGAAAACGGGGGAGGTGGAACGGGCGGTGCGAGAAGATTGAGAGCCTATAAAAAAATGGTGGTCAAACGGAAAGTCGTGAACTCACAAGCGACCTCTGTGTAAAGACTGAGGGCTTCGTCATAATTTCCACCAGAAAACACTGCATTGGCTCGTTCCTTGAGCTTTGCGGCGTCTTCCTGCATTCGGGGTCTGGAGTTATAACCTTCGGGGACAAGTCCGATCGGAGAAAATGGTGTTGGGAAACAAGAAGGCAAATTGACTTCCCTCGCTCGAGACTTTCGCTTGACCCTCATCATGAACAGAAGCGGGATTCGCGAGCTTTTCTTGGAAACAAGACCAGTCGGGAAAAGAGAACAGCAAAGAAGCAAAGCCTACTCACGGAGGAGGAGCCAACCTCGCCGCCATCCTCCGGACCTGGGGGCCAGTGGGGGGGCGAGAGAGACACGGGCGAGGCGCGGAGGGGGACAGCACCGGAGGCACCATCCACACACTGAAACACGCAGCCTCGGCCTCCGGGGAGGAAGAGGGGGAGGAAGGGAGAGACATCGCAGGGGAGGAGACGCCGCGTCCACACAGCCTGCCACCCAAGCTGGGAGGGAGTTGAGGAGAAGAATAAAAACGAGGGCAAGTGGAAATTACACGCGAGAGGGGCGGGACAGGCGGCGAGGCAAGAGCGGAGGGGCCCGCCAGGAGGGGGGAGCGTCGAGACGAGACGAGAGGAAAACCGGAGGAGCGGAGCAGATGCAGAAGAGAGAAAGCCTCAGGGGGGAGGGACGGCGGGACGGCCCCGAGACGAAAAGGCACTCGGGCAGGAGGAGCGAGCGAGACGAAAGGGGGGGGGAGAGGATGGAGTGCAGTGGGGCGGGTTTATTTGTCGGCGGCGATGGGGTCGGCAGAGGGGATGGGCGCGTAGGCGCCCTGGGCGGAGGTCTCGGCGGCGACCAGCTCGGGGTGGAAGGCGGGCATGGTCTGCTTGCGGCGGAGGGACCAGCCCATCCAGGAGGCCAGCGCGAAGAGGCCCACCACCGAGCCGGCGATGCCGATGATGGCCAGGATGGACATGTGGTGCCCCAGGCCGAAGTCCTCGAACTGCATCATCACACGCTCCTTGGGCCACGGCCCGTCGGGGATGCCCCGGTGCGGGATGGCACCGTGCTGCCGAAGAGAACACAGGGAGGGGAGGGATGCGGAAAAGGGGGGCGGTGAGCATCGCAGGAAACGAGGAAGAGTGACGGGGATGGGGCACGGCGCAAGGGATGGTCAGTCGAAAGACGGTGTTTTGGCAGCGCTGGCTGCACTCTCCAGGGGTGCGGGACCCGAGGGCCCCGCTCAGAGACATTCGGATGCATCCTACCGTCCCAGGCACACAGGCAGGAAGGGCGCGGCAGGGGCGGCGGCCAGACCTCAGCCTCCCAGGCGGAGAAGGACCAGGCGGGCAGGTCCTCGTCCTTGGCCTGACGGGTGGGGCCGGCAATGATGTTCATCTGCAGGTGCAGGGCGTTCCAGTGGTTGGCCGTCTGCGGGGTGGGTGGGCGGGGAGGGACGGGCAGCCGAGACCGAGATGAGCGGCGTGCACACGAAGTCAGGGTGGGGGCAAGGCAAGCAGCAGGTTGCAAGATGATGATGATGGGTCAGTCGAAAGACGGTGTTTTGGCAGCGCTGGCCGCACTCCTCAGTGAGGCGGGGCTGGAGAGCCCCGCTCAGAGACATTCTGATGCATCAGTCCCATCATCATATCATGGCGCGCGCACACACAAGGAAGGGGGTCGTCGCCGCGGGCGGACCTTGGAGTCGGTGCCACCGAAGGAGGCGGCGTGCAGGGGGGCCACGCGGAGGTCGTAGCGGGAGGAGATGGTCTGGGCGGGGTCGGCGTTGGTCAGGGGGTCCTGCTTCCAGTTGTTGTACCGCATGAAGTCGTTGAACTGGTCGAAGGTCTCGATGGCGGCCTGGTCGCGGCGGATGATCTTCATCCGGGCGCTCTCGTTGTACGACCAGTAGTCCGAGGTGTTGGCCACCTTCTCGGGGTAGCCCGCGTAGGCGTACACCTCGTAGATCGAGGGCACGTTGATCGAGGGCACGAAGCCGTCGTCGATCAGCATCTGGGTCCGGTCGACACTAGGGGGGAACGCAGATGAGGGGAAAAGGGAGCGGTGAGCAGGGCGGCTTGGACTGGGGAGGGTGGGGCGAGCCGGCGCGGGGTGCGGGGCCGGGATGGCGGAGCATCAGTGGGAAGATCTGTCAAAAGCTCATGTGGGGTTTCGGACAAGGCTGAAATTTTACTTCAAGGCATCATATGCTCCACAGCCAACCGGTGCGGGGGTGGCGAGGGAGGGAGGCCGGGGCGGACCCGATCATGAGGCCGGGCATCTGCTCGATGGCCCAGACGAAGCCGGCCTTGGGGCGCATGCCGATGTCGAAGAGCTTGTGGTCGATGACCATGTACTGGTTGTTGTACGTGCCCGAGTTGACCTTGGAGAAGTTCCCGTACCAGCCCTGCCCGTCGACGGCCAGCCGGTTGGCGGCCATGGCCCGCATCCAGGTCAGGACGGTGCTGGGGGTGATGTACTGGGCGTAGAGCTCGTTGCGCCAGCAGTGGAAGGTGGTCTCGATGACAACCATCTGGGTGTCCGTCACGTAGAAGTCGTCGTTCGAGAAGAGCTGCATCACCGGGGGGGAAAGAGGAAATAGGGCACAGGGGGATGTGAGTGAGAAAAGGTCGAGGAGGGCCTTCACACAGCAGCAAGGGGAGCGGGTGTGAAAAGGTCAGTCGAAAGACGGTGTTTTGGCAGCGCTGGCTGCACTCTCCAGAAGTGCGGGGCCCGAGGGCCCCGCTCAGAGACATTCGGATGCATCAGTCCTTCTCACTCGAACAACACGGGACAAACCAGAAATTGTGGGTGGGTGGGTGGGTGGAGGACAGACCACACCGGGGTAGCTGGCGAAAACCATCTTGTGGGCGTGGACGGTGGGCGCCTTCAGGGGGAGCTCGAAGCTCTTGTGGATGCGGTTCATGGTGGTGTAGCTGCTCCAGGCATCCTGGGCAACGAAGACATCAGTGAAGCCGGGGCGCTTGGTGTCCCTCACACCCTGTTCATTTCAATCAAAACGTTCAAATCATTTCAGTGGTGAGCGCGTGCCCGAAGAATAGAAGAAAGAACAAGACCTTCACCAAACCGGTGCAGTGGGCGTGCAGCTCGGCGTTGGCATGGAGACGCTCAACATGCTCCTGATCGTTCAGGAAAAGAGCGATGTTCAGGTCATCCATATCGCCCATAGAGTTCAGGAGCCACAGCTCGGTCGAGTTCATGACAGAAGAGGGGTCCTAGAAAGAAGTGAGAATGTGATGACAACAAACACCAAAGATATGAGACCTGCTCAGAGGCGTACTTGTTGTAGCCAGCAAGAAGACCGTCGAACTGCTGGATCTGAACGGCAATCTGGAGCCAGTAGGGATCGGAGTCACGGTTGGCCTTGGCGGTGGCGCGAACGTACTGCTCGTTGGCGACCATATAGTTCAAAACAGGGGCAGGCCACTGATCACCATACTTGGGAGGGAAGTCCTCGAAGGAGGTGTCCCGATAGTTCTGGAACGTCTCCCAGATGCGGTCGTGGGTCAGGTAGCCTTCAATATAACCAGCACCGTACATCTGTGCGTGGCGATGAGTCGAATGGAGGCAGTGAAAGAGAAAAAACGAACCTGGTCGTCATCAGAGAAAGAAGCACCAGAGGCGACGTACAGCCGACCAAAGCCTGGAAAGAGCAACTCATGTACCAAAACACGCGGGGAATGGCAAACTGACCGGTGACGTTCAGCTCATCATAAAAGCGGCCCCAGGCAACACCGCCATCATCCATCTGACCAACCGACACGGACCAGACGCCCTCAGAGGACTTCTTGACGGTCGCATCGGCAGCAAGAACGGCGAGCACAAGCGCCGAAGCGAGAAGGAGCACCCTAGCCATTAAAAGCGAGATACTCCCCGGTGATAAGGGTTCTTTTTTTCACTTCTCTGCTGAGGACCGGGTTTGAATCATGACACGACTCTGGCTCTTTTTGAGCTTGCTGGCTGTTGGGCTTTGCTCGACGGCTCAATATAGACTCAAGGATATTGTGACCGGTCCGCGATGAACGATTTTTTCTTTGCTGAAGAATCTTTCTCTCTTCAGGCAGCGGATCGCTCCAGGGGACGCTCGAACTGATCAACGGAACTTGCGGCCCCTATGCAGGCCAAATGCCTGATGTTGCCACTCTGCGCCTGCGGGTGGAATGCCTCCCGACGGGACCTCACATCCGCATCGACGACCCGGCTCGCCGCCGCTACGAGGTGGCCAACATCTCTGTCCTCAATGAGGCGCCCCTTTCGACGTGCACCCTGTACGACCTCACCTACACCGAAGAGCCCTTCACCCTGACCCTGACCCGCCCGGGCACTTCCCACCTGCTGTGGAAGTCCCTGCCCGGGCTGGTCTTCGAGGACCAGTACATCGAGTGGACCACCATCCTGGGGTCCCCCGAGACGGCCATCTACGGGCTGGGCGAGCGGGTGGGCCCGCTGCGGCTGGACATGAACCACACCTACACCATCTTCACCGTCCGGCGGCCGCCCTCCGCCCCCCTGGGCCGACCCCCCCCCCCCGTCTCATGCCGACCATCACGGAGGCCATGCTGCATGATCTGCGCTGATTTTTTTCTCGTCCAACTCCCCCCCCTGTGGCGGTGCAGCGGGACAACGGGGGCACCCCGCCCGACGTCAACCTGAACGGGGCCCACCCCGTCTGGATGGACCTCCAGGCCGACGGCCAGGCCCACGGCGGCATGATGCTCAACAGCAACGGCATGGTCCGCCCGCCCGCCCCGCCCTGGACCGCCCTGCCACGCCCCGTCCACCCGCGCCATCCACCAGGCGTCCTCAACTTTATCATAACCCCCGCCACCTGCCACCCGCCCCCCCACCTCCCGCAGGATGTGGTGCTGACCCCGGGTGACGCCTCCCACGTGCCGGTCGTCCCGGCGACGATGCAGTGGCGCCTGACGGGCGGCATCGTGGACCTGTACCTGTACCCGGGCCCCAGCCCGCACGACGTCGTCCGCCAGCACACCCGCATCGTCGGCCTGCCCGTCCTGATGCCCCTCTGGGGCCTCGGGTCCGCCGCCCCCCCTGCTCGCCCCCGGCCTCCTTCGCCCCCGGCCTCCTTCGCCCCCGGCCTCCTTCGCCCCCGGCCTCCTTCGCCCCCGGCCTCCTTCGCCCTCCCGGCCTCCTTCGCCCCACGGCCTCCTTCGCCCCCACGGCCTCCTTCGCCCCCACGGCCTCCTTCGCCCCGGCCTCCTTCGCCCCACGGCCTCCTTCGCCCCCACGGCCTCCTTCGCCCCCACGGCCTCCTTCGCCCCGGCCTCCTTCGCCCCACGGCCTCCTTTGCCTGACCCGGGTGGGGCCATCCATACACGGGCGGGGGGGCGGCGCAGGTGGCACCAGTGCCGGTGGGGCTACAAGAGCCTGGACGAGGTCAAGGCCGTGGTCGAGGGCTACCGCAGCGCCAACATCCCCCTGGAGGTGCAGTGGTCCGCTCCTGGCCCTGGGCGGCCCGGCCCCACCGCCCTGCCCCCCCCCCCCCCCCCCCCCTCCCCACCTCTGCCCACCCCACCATCTCCTCCTCACCACCACGCTCGCCCTCCTGCCCGTCTGTCTGCCCCCCGGGGGGGCTGTGGCCGGGGGGGCAGGACGGACATCGACTACATGGACGCCCACAAGGACTTCACCTTCGACCCGGCCCAGTTCCCCCAGGCGGCCTTCGCGGCCTTCGTGGAGGAGCTCCACACCCGCGGCCAGAAGTGGGTCCCCATCATCGACCCGGCCATCAAGGTCCCGCCCCGCCCCGCCCCCGATGCTCACTGCATTGTGGACCGTCGTTCTTCTGTGGGTTGTTGCGGGGTGGGTTGTTGCGGGGGTGGGTTGTTGCGGGGTGGGGTGGGAGTGGTGAAGTGCAGGCCGAGGCGAGCCACGAGCCCTTCATGGACGGGGTCCGGGGGAACCTCTTCGTCCAGGACCAGGCCACCGGGCTGCCCCTCGTGGGGGCCGTCTGGCCGGGCAACACCACCTTCCCCGACTTCTCAAACCCCGCAACACACGCTTACTGGACGTCCGGCCGCCCGCTGCCCCACCTGTGCCCCGCTGCCCCCGCTGCCCCCCCTCCCCCTCCCCCCCCCCCATGCGTCCACTGCCCTCCTGTGGCTCGTGCACCATTTGGGGCTGGGCTGGTCATCACGGCTGTGCTCATCATCCCTTTGTGCGGGTGGGCGGGCGGCCCCGTGGTGGTGTGGCGGGGGCAGCAAGTGGATGCGTGCCTTCCACGAGATGGCCGCCTGGGACGGTATCTGGATCGACATGAACGAGCCCGGTCCGCACACCCCACCCACCCACACACACACACACCCACACCCGCCCGCCCATGTCGCCCCCCCCCCCCCCCCCCCCCCCCACGCGCCCTCCATCCGCCCTGCACGCCCACAACCACACACGCACACACCCATTGGCCTCCTGCTTGGCGCACACCCATTGGCCATCTCCCTCTTGCTCGGGGTGGTGGCGGCAGACTCGTTCACGGACGTCCCCGTGGGGACCTTCCTGGAGCTCTCGGGCGGGGCGCGCCCCGACCAGCCGCTGGCCGAGCCCGAGCTGCCCATGCCCCGCGACCCGCCCCCCTACCTGCCCGGGGGGCGGCCCCTGGCCGAGCACTCGATCAGCCCGCGGGCCGTCCAGCTGGCCGGCTGGCACTACGACCTGCACTCGCTCTACGGCCACCACGAGGCCGTCGCCACCAACGCCGCCCTCGCCGTCCGCACCGCACCCCGCCCTACCCTACCACCTCGTGCCGCACAGACCGCGCCCCATTTGGGGCTGACGAGGCCACCCCCCCCCCTGCTCTCTTCCACCGCTCCTCTCCGGCTCCCCTTGGGCCTCCGCAACGTGAACAGTGTGGGACCGCGGTCGCCATCGCCCCTCCCGCTTAAGCGCGCTGCCAGATTTCATCGCCCCCCCCCCCCACACACACACACACACCCCTTCCAATCGCCCCCGCGTCCTCACGGCATCCTCGGTCGCTGCATGTGGCTGTGGCTGTGGCTGTGGGTGTGGCTGTGGCTGTGGGAATGGGTATGGTTGGGGGGCTGTCGGCCTCAGTCGGTCCTCCCCGGCAAGCGGCCCTTCATCATCAGCCGGTCGACCTTCCCCGGTCTGCTCTCGGCCCCCCCACCCGCCGCCCCGCTTGCCCGAGGTGGCCCTGATGCGGCCCGGCTTCACCTGCATTCCTCGGCCCCTTCTGCGCCCCCGTCCACGCCCCCCCAGGCTCCGGCCGCTACACCATGCACTGGCTCGGTCCGCCTCCCGCTGCCGCCCCCACCCCACCCCACCACCCCGTGTGTCCCCCGCCCCATGTGTGCCCCGCTGTCCCCGCTGTCCCCGCTGCCTGTTGATGAGTCGGTCCCCCGTGTGTGTGTGTGTGTGTGTGTGTGTGTGTGTGTGTGTGTGTGTGTGTGTGTGTGTGTGTGTGTGTGTGTGTGTGTGTGTGTGTGTGTGTGTGTGTGTGTGTGTGTGTGTGTGTGTGCGTGTGTGTGTTTGGGGGTGGCTGCTGCTGGCAGGGGACAACTACTCGACCTTCGTCTCGATGAAGTACTCCATCCAGGGCATCATCAACTTCCAGCAGTACGGCATGCCCTTCGGTCGGTCCCACCCGCCCGCCGCCCTGCCCGACCCCCGCCCCGCCCCGCCCCGCCCCGCCCCGCCCCGCCCCGCCCCGCCCCGCCCCGCCCCGCCCCGCCCCGCCCCGCCCCGCCCCGCCCCGCCCCGCCCTCCCCGTGGAGCCTTTTCTGACCCGTCCGATGCTCCTCCCCGTTCCCGGTGTGTGGCGGCGCCCGATGGCCGATGGCCGATGGCCCAGTGGGGCCGACATCTGCGGCTTCATCGGCGACACCACCCCGAGCTGGTCGGCCCCATGCTCCCATCATGCTCCCCATGCTCCCGTCATGCTCCCATCATGCTCCCCTGGCCCTCATGCCCCAGGCTCTCATGCCCTCACTCACACCGCGATCTGACCGGGTTGCCCGTGCGGGTACCTCTTGCCCCCCCCCCCCCCCCCCCCCCCCCCCCAGTGCACCCGGTGGATTGAGATGGGGGCTCTGTACCCCTTCAGCCGGGACCACAACGAGATCGGCAAGATCTCCCAGGAGCCGTACGTCTTCGGGGAGCCCTACACGGCCATCATGCGGCGCCACATCAACCTCCGCTACAGGTCCGCCACCCCCACCGCCACCCCCCCTTGGCACCACAGCATCCACCATCAAGAGCAGCAGCAGCAGCAGCAGCAGCGCACCATTATCACCATTATCCTCATCATCACCATCAATCAGCGCCACCTCCTTGTTCATGGGCCGCGCTCATCGTCTCGCTGGGGGGGCCTGTGGGCGTCCCGGTGCGGGTGTGCGTCTGTGCAGCCTGATCTCGTTCTACTACACGCTGCTGGTGGACAGCCACCGGACGGGGACCCCGCTCTTCAACGCGCTCGCCTGGGTGTTCCCCCACGACCCGCTGACGCACGACATCGACACCCAGTTCATGGTGGGCACCGCCATCCTGGCCAGCCCAGCCCTCGAGCAGGGTCCGTCCGCACAGCCCCAGCCCCAGCCCCAGCCCCAGCCCCAGCCCCCCATGGGGAGACCGACCCGGGCAGCACCGGACCGACGGGAATGCGGAGTCGGGGGGCGCGCCCTCATATCCCCAATGTCTCCCCCAGAGTCCCACCGTGGTCACGGATCTGCCACCCCGAACCCGGGGCATCCAATGTGATGCCCTGCCCGCACTTGCCGTGACCGCTTCCACCGGGACGCACTCACACCCTGCCCTCCTCCCGCACACCCCGCCACCCGACCGCAGGCGCCACGACGGTGTCTGCCTACCTGCCGGCCGACACGCGCTGGTACGACTTCTACACGGGCGTCGAGGCCCCCGCCACGGGCCGGGTGACCCTGGCGGCCCCCCTGGAGACCCTGCCCCTGCACCTGGCCGGGGGCCACGTGGTGCCCCTGCAGGAGCCCGCCATGACCGTCGCCGCGACCGTCGCCCAGCCGGTCAGGCTGCTGGTGGCCCTGGACTCCGCCCGCCACGCCCAGTCTGCACCCTCCCCCCTCCACCCGCCCGCCCGCCTGCCCTGGGTTCCCTTTGTTTACGATCCTGCCTGCGGTCTCGTCCACCTGGGGGGCGGCCAGGGGCACGCTCTACATGGACGACGGCGTCTCGGCGGACTCGGTGCAGCAGGCCGCCTACACGGAGGTCCTCCTGACGGCCGAGAACGAGACCCTCGCCGCCACCATCGTCCACCACGGCTTCCCCGCCGCCTGGTCCGCCCGCGCCATCTTCCCCACGCCCCGCCCCGCCCCGCCTCGCCTCGCCTCGCCCCGTCCAGCCCAGAGGGCCGACCGATTCGGGGTGGTGGGGCGGGTGTGCAGCGAGCGGATGCTGCGCAACGTGACGGTGCTGGGGCTGCATCCCCCGGCGGACATGCCCCGCGACGCGACCATCGTCGAGGTGAGCCCCGCCTCGGCCACGGTCCGTCCCCCCCACCCGCCCGCCGCCCTGCAATGTCCCATCCTCACACCAATTCTGCTCCAGTACCAATACGACTCGGCCAATGGGATCCTCACCATCGGCCTGGGCGCTGGCCTGTCCCTCTGCCAAGAGGCCCACATCAGCTGGCACTTTACCCACACGGCCCCGGCCCAGGGCTTCCCCTGGTGGATCATTGTGATCGCGGTCGTTGTTTGCGTGGTGGGCGTCCTCCTCCTCTGGCTGGTGTACCGCGCCAAGACCCACAAGCGCCGCCAGCCCGGTGGCTACTCGTCCGTGCCCCAGGTCGAGCCCACCCCGGGCTCGGATGCCCCCGCCCCCAGCGCTGTTTAAAAAAAAAAAATGCGCGTATCTATTGGTGGTCCATCCATTTTTCTCCCTCACCTTCCCCAAAGTCCCCGCCGCGTGCCGCAAACACTGGACAATCACATTGTGCTATGCGGGCGCTTGTCGATGTATGAGCGAATGTTCGGGCGGCTTTCCACTCGTTCGAGGAAGGACTGGAGAAGCGGGAATTGCTCGAGGATATCGCTCCTCAAAACGCACACCTATTTCCGTGTCGCCGCGATGTAATGTCCCTTGCCGCCAAAAGGTGCGTGCACGGACCTCACGGAGCATGGCAGCCACAGCGAGATCGCACACATAAAAATTGTTGCCCAAGAAGTAGGGTGAGTCGCACTTCTGGAGGTACACCTACAGCAGCAGTCCAAACAGACAGATGAAAATAGGGCAGCATAGGCGCTCGATGTCTGGACCTCGAAGTATGCGAGCATATGCGGGCCGTTTTCGTGGAGCAGCTTGCGCTTCTCCTGTTCGTTGGCCCCGTGGTTGATCGGACCAAGGACGCGGTCGGCAATATCCACGCAGCCTGGGGGGGCGTTTGAAATTGTGCGAATTAGCCGTCACGGACTGTCCATGATCATGTCCGCCTTTGCGGCATCTTCGAGATTCGCCGGGTAGAGGTCGAATTTGCTGTTTGGGAGGGACCATGGACACATTCACATCTTTCAACAGTGTCTTGTCCAGACCGGGCCAGGTACCGTGCGATGGCCTGCGATTGGAAGAGTTTGAAGCCACCAGGACCCTCCAACATTGGGAGTTGGCCAAAGGAGCAGTGGGGCTTGACGTCCTTCATGAACACATCTCGGGCAACCCGCACATCATTGAAGTTGATCTGCTTCTCGGCAAAGATGAGGCGGGCAAGCTCCGCGCGGGCACGAATCGGGAAGTGGGTGAGCGTGAACTGTTGGTTTGTGGCGCCGCTCTCCATTTTGGTCTTCCGGCAAAGAGTGGCGAACCGCCCACCACCTCCTCTAAGGAAAAAAGGAAAGCCCAATACAATTTCGAGCACACGAACTCTTCACAGATTGGGTACCCTCATTGTTTCCGAACAAAACAACTTGGTGACTTCAAGCTGATCAGATCCACGTAGGCATCATCACCCCTCCCTCTCCTTTCATGGTGTTGTCTGTCTTGTGCCGTGTCGTCCTGGCATCATCATGTATGTAGTCTCTGAGTAATGTGGCTCGTCATCCCGGGGTCGGCCGAGACTGGGGTCGGCTTTTCTGAAACATGATGATTGGACAAGGTCCACCTCTTGTTTTCCGCCTCACACCTTACCCTTGTACTGGAGGGCCTTCCCTTCGCGGCAGAGCTCGTCCACCAAGGGCTTGAGAAGATGGGGCGTCAGCACGTGGAGCCGCTCGATGCTGGCACACAGCACCACCCACCACCAAAGAGGAGGTTGGTCATCCATTATCTCGCTGAGTGTGGGTGCTGGCTTCTTGGGAAGCCCCCCTGTCTCAGCTCATCTGTGTGGGAACAGGCACGCAGCTGTATGCGCGTGGATGGGTGGATGGGTGGGGCGGCGGACTCTGTGTCGCGGAGCATGCCAACGGCCGTGTGACAGGCCTCCCGGACGGGGGCCCGGGCCGCCGGGTGCAGCGGGGACCGCGAGAGCACGTCGGCCCCGCGGCAGATCAGGTCGGAGGCGTGGAACCGGAACGGAGCATGGGCGTTGCGGCCGATCGCATCCACCACCCGGGCGGCAGCCTGCGGGTGGTGGTGGGTGGGTGGGGAAGGGGAGCGAGGAAGTCCAGAGATGAGACATCCAACAGGGACGCGCTCCATCCACGCGCACATGGGCACGCACGCACCACCCACTCCTCCTTCCCAACTGATTTCGCCTCGAGGTGTTCAAAGCAATCCATCCCGCCTCCACCCATACATCGTCCCATCCCCGCCTCCCCCACCCAGCCCATACCGCCCCCGCATCGGACCTGGGCCGCCTCGAGGGAGAGCGTCGAGTGGAGCGGGTGCAGCTGGGAGCAGTAGGCGGTCTCCTGGGTCTCCGTCCGGGGCACAGAGGTGCCAGCCGCGGGTGCGGGCAGGGGCACAAGATCCAGGAGCGCTGCGGAAAGCAACGGGATGAGTGGAGATGAGCGGGGCAGGATATACGATGCAATGACGATGATGGTGGATGCTGACTGGGTGATGACGACGACGGCGGTGATGGCGGTGATGGCTGGATGATGATGAACCAACGCACCTTCAAGGCACGCGCTCATCATATGCAGGGCTCGCTGGGCCAGCTGGCCGCGGTACCGCAGGGTGGCGCACAGCAGCCGGGCCACCAGGGCCGGGATCTCGCCGAGCTGGTCGGCCGGGGGCAGACAGGCCAACCGGGCCGGGGTCATGGCCGCACGCTGGACGGGCCGCAGGAAGGCCAGCGCGTGGACGGCGCACTGGAGCATATGCGCCAGGTGCGGCTCGGACAGGGCGATGGCAGGCGAGGCCGCCAGGCGGGCCGCGATGCTGAGGGCGTACCAGTGCGAGGCCGGGCTGGGGGGGGGGGGGAGGGGGGGGGGGGAGGGGGGGGTGGTGGTGGTGGTTGGTGAGCAGATGAGCGGATGATTCCGTGCGTCGCCAGACAAAGACAGACAGCCGCCGCCGAAGTGACAGACAGTGACACAGGAGGCACAACCACAAGTATAGGCACATGGACGCACAGTGAGACACGGACCTGGCGGCTGCAACCGCGGGTAGGATCTGCAGGAGGGCCGGCAGCATGGGGCGCAGCGAGTGAAGCCGCGCTCCGCCTGCGAGAGACGAGAACAGGCGGACAGATCGACGGATGAAGCAGCAGCAACAGAAAAACCGGGCCTGGGGGCTCGCCATCCCCCCAAAGGGTGCGCATCGGCTGGTCCCGCAGGGATTGCCCCTCCCGGGCCGACGGAACTTGTCGATGCCGTGACGGCAGCCTCGAGCCACGCCATCTGGGGGCCCACCAAGCCCTCATTCACCACCGCTACTCCCCCGGGCGCCAGTGCGGGGGCCTCTGCTGCCGGGGCGGGGGTGGCGGTGAGTCCCAGGGCGGCGTCACGGCGGGCGATCTCGGCGGCGAGGAGCTCCTGGCTCGAGGCCAGCAGGGGGCCCAGCGAGCGGCTGTCCAGGGCCGGCAGCAGGGACGGGAGCAGGCAGGTCACCAGAGGGGCGCCTGGGGGGATGCGATGGGCGGGTGGGTGGAAGGACAAGGGCCAATGTGAGAAGGGGGAAGAAGGGCCAGGCAGAGGCGGGCGATCCCCGATTGCAAAAGGAATGCTGCTGCTGTGGCTGATGACGTTGATGGACGATTGAATTGGATGATGGATGATGGATGATGACTGGCTGGTGGTCCGCGGTCTCGTTCCTGCAGGGCAGACCCAGGTGGCGCTGGCGGCTCTGCATGGTCAGCAGCCCGTCCAAGGCCGCTCGCCGGTGCAGCTCCACCGCAGCCTCGGCGGGGGCTCCGCTGGCCCCGGCGGGCAGGATCAGCAGTGGCGCGGCGTGGAAGGAGGCCCCAAGGGTGGCGGCCATGATCTACGGGAGGTGTTCCCCGGGCGGGATGTGTGGCGTGTGAAGCCCGTGATGATCGCCGTTGCCCTCAGAAGGCCCCGGGAACAGCACATCCGACAATGACAAAAACGCGTGTGTCCGCACACACCCAAGGAAGTCGGCACTGTGGCATGGAGGCAGGCAGAAGTCACAAGGCAGGGCACACATCCAAAGGGCAGCAGCCACAAGGCAAGCGGGCTCCGGCCGAGCCATCCGTCGAGGCCGCACGGACCCGCAATGCCGGGCCGGCAGCCCGCGAGCCGAAGAGGGCGGCGGGAGACCCGCGGAGGACGTGGCCGGGCAGGGAGACCGCCCGACGCAGGAGGGCCCGGAGCCCCTCAGTGAGAGGGTCTTGGTGCGGTGGAAGAAGAAGAACGCGGGAGAGACGACTGAACACCCCGGGAGCAGGGTCAGGGGCGGCGGCAGGGGCGGCGGCAGGATGGACGACGGGATGGGAATCCGGGGACAGCACGTGGGCACAGACGGACCTTTCCGCATGCCCGCGACCAGCCCCAGGGCCGCCACGGCCCCCACCATCGCCCCGACCACATCCCCGGCCGCTGGCGCCCCTTGCCCACGGGCCGCCTCCTGGCCCTGGTCGGGTCCCACGGCCTTCTCCTCGCCATCCCTCCGGCTTCGCTTCAGGGTCGCCTCCGCCGGGGCGAACTCGATCGGGGAACCATCGCTGCCCAGGCACCGGGCCAGGGCGGCCTCCCAGAGGGGCAGCAGGGCGGGCGGGGGCAGGTACTGGCGCCGGACGAGGCTGCGGGCGGTCCGGAGGCGGTCGTCTTGCCAGGCGCGGCCTTCCGGGGCGGACACTGGGGCCGGGGCGGCAGCCTTTGGGGGAACCAAGAGGAGATCGTGATCACCCTTGGTCGACAGCATCAACAAGGCGACCGCCGCCGCCATCAGCAACCAGACACACCAACGGAACAGACAAACACCAACGGGACGAAAGCCAAAAAACAGCCTGCCGGGCCGCCATCAACGCCATCAACGCCATCAACGCCATCAACAGCAGCACCAGCAGCACCACCAGACAGTCAGCGATGGAAGCACACCCCACCGACCTTCGCGGTTGGCCTCCCCTTGGCCGCCTCGAGATCCTTCTTGCCCTTCTTCGCCTTGCCCTTGCCCTTGCCCTTGTGATTCTTCTCATCCGCATCACCCTCCTCTGCCTCTGCCTCTGCCTCCACCTGCATCATGGCCGACTCCACCCCGTCGTCGTCCGCCTCCTCCGTTTGTTGGCGTGCCGGCGCGGGCACGACCGCACTGACGGTCGGCGGGGTGGGCAGGCAGCCCTCCGTCAGGCCGCGCAGCAGCCCCGCCAGCAGAATGGGATGGGGCGGGGCCGCCGGGGGGGCGCAGGGGGCCAGCAGGGCCGAGATGGACGGATCGGGGGCGGCGGCCGTGGCGGAGGCGCCGGCGGGGGCGGGAGTCGGCGGAGCGGAGGACGGGGCGGGACGAGGGTGGGCAGAGACCCAGTGCCTGCAGGGATCAGATCAGGCAGAGGGATCAGAGATCGGGGTGGGTGGGGGTGCGGGCGAGCGGAGGCGCCGAGGATGGGCCGAGACCCAGGCAACGGGCGAAGGGCAGGCAGTCAGACGGCCCCCAGGCAATGGCCGTCAAACAGGCAGGCAGGCAGCCACCCAAACAGCCATCAGACAACACAACCGGCCCCGCGTCCTCAAACGGACCGGACGGTGAACCAGACGAGTCGATAGGCCGCACCCTGCAGCGCCAAGGCCCGCTCCCATACCGCCTCGCTGCTGCTGCTGCTGCCGCTGCCGCTGGTGTTGGTCAAGGCCTCGCCAAGCCACGGGAGGATGGCGGCCAGGGACGGAGCCCCCGCTGCGGCCGAGTCGGCCAGGAGCGGCAGAAGCTGCGGTGTGGTGGGCGCAGGGCGGGTGCAGGGCGGGTGCGGCGCATGAGCGAGGTGTGTGGCGGGTCGGGGCACAGGCCACCTCGGGGCACGCGGGTTAGCTCTGCCCCCCCGCACGCAGGTCACGCACGGATGATGCCCCCTCACCGGCACAGAGGCCGCATCCAGGGGATTCCAGCCCGCCTGGGTCCAGCCAGGTCTCTCGGCCCGACGCCTCGAGAGCAGCAGCACAGGTACAGACAACCACCCCGGGGACCGAAGAGGCGACAGACCTGGGTCCACGTCTCGGCCCGGACGCCGCGTGCGATGACCCCGAGCGTCTCCAGTGCCGCCACCCCGACGGGCGTCCCCGCCCCCGCCCCCGCCCCCGCCGCTGCGGCCTCACGAACCCCACCAAGGCTCCGCTTGCGGGAGGGGCGGGCCGGGGCGAACGACTGCCGGGCGCAGTCCACCAGGGCCGCCACCAGGGGCTGCAGGGAGTCGGCAGGCCCGTGGGCCAGCAGGGCGGGCGGCAGGCTGGCGGCCCGCAGCAGGAGGGCGAGCGAGGGCGGGGCCCTGGTTAGGAGGAGAGTCAGGGCCGGGGCCACGTGGTCTGCGGAGGGCGGGGAGGGGGAGGGTGGGCGAGCAGGGACGACAGAGAGAAGGGGCACGGTGAGAAAAGGGCAGGAAGGAGAGAGGGAAACGAACTGCCACCGCAAAGCAGCAGGAGCACAAGAATCCAAGTCCAACCAGCCGCTCCCAGCGCCGCAAGCGCCCAGCCGGCCAAGAGTCAGGCCAACCGTGCCACGGCAAGGAAGGCGTCCGTCCAACCCGCCACGACGACCACGACCACGACCACGACCACGACCAGAAGCATGAACCACAGCGCGGCACCCTTGCCACACGCACGTGCGGGGGGGGGGGGGGGGGGGGGGGCGACCTGCGACCCGGGGTCCTCCCAGAGGGCCCCGCTGCGCAGGATCTGCTCGCAGAGCCGGCCCACACGGCCGCTGGTGCCCTGGGCGGGGCTCGGGGCCGCCAGGATGAAGGCCACCAGACGGGTCCACTGCTCGGCCGTGGGGGCCTTCAGGGAGGCCGCCCCGGGGGTGGCCGGGGTGGCCGGGGCTGAGGCAGGGAAGGAGGCGTGCAGGCGGGTGGCGCGCTGGTGGAGACGGCTGGAGAACGGGCGAGAAAGGGAAGGGAATGGGGAGATGGATGCATGATAGAGGGATGGAGGGATGGGATGGAGGGACAGGGGGCGGATGAGGGGGTGGATGAATGGATCGGGATGGCGGGCCGAGAGGCTGAGTCGGAACGACGTGGCGGCTGGTTTGTGCTGTGGGTTGAAGGGGCACCATCTCGGTGTGCTGTGCGGTGCTGTGAGCCTCCGGGACCGAACGACGAAGTTGCGGTGGCGGCGGCGGTGGCGGCAGAACCAAAGCGGGCGGGCGGTGGTGGATGTGAGGGCGAGGGTGGGGACGGACAGGGTGTGAGGCAGGGCGGCCGCCAGGCCCTCGAGGGTCTCAGCCAGGTCGCGCTGCTCGTCCTCTGAGGCCGCGCTGCTCAGCCCCTCGGAGCGGTCTGGGTGGGTGGGCGTTGGTGCGGGTGAGAGGGTGCGGGTGAGAGGGTGCGAGTCACGGACGCACACATTCCACACATGTGGCGCATGCATGCCGCATCGATACACACAGGCACACAAAAGACACACGGACAACCACAGAGCCCGCAAAATTATGATGATGGTTCATGTGAGATCGCGGGGAGAAGTGGGGGCACAGACACACGCACAACACGGACCCAGAGCCTCCATCCCCCAGTCGGGCATCCCCCCCCGGATGACACACGACACGCATCCCAGCTCGGCAGCAATGGACGGACCCAGGGCCTCCATCCACCAGTCGATCATCTCCCGGACGGCCCGGCTGGCCTCGCGGCACTGCTTCCGGCACTTGTCACTGGTCACGGCCCCGGCGCCGCCCTTGAGGCCGGTGGCCCCATCGGCCCCATCGGCCCCATCGGCATCGGCTGGGGCCAGGCTGACGGCCCGGCTCAGGGGCGCAATCCACTGGGAGCGGGCCAGGAGGGTGTCCAGATAGGCCACCCGGTCGTGGAGGGCGGGGATCTGGGAGCGGGGGGGATGCAAGCGTGTGCGGGCGGGTGGTGTGAGGGCGGGCAGCGACAGCGGGGGACTCGGATGATGACGGGCGTCTGAATGGATGGGCGGGCGCAGGCGCATGCGTGGTGCCATGTGAGTTCAGCAGCCGCACGGAGACTTTGACATGTGCCGCGCACCCGCCACGACCCATTCCATGCGGCACGGGAGATGCTCCCCTCACATTCGCCCGCGAATCCGACAGCACCCACACCCCGGGCAGGGGCAAGGAGGATGGGCCGGCAAACCCAGAAGGTGGCCCGGCCCTCGGCCTCGCCTGTGCCCTCGGGGCTGTGTTCCTTGATGGCCTTGGTCAGGCCGTGCATGGCCTTGGCCAGCCCGTCCACGTTGATCACAAGCGGGTCGGCGGCAGGGGCCGGGGTCGGTTCCGTGGGGGCGCCGGCGGGCTGCTGCGGGGGGGGGGGGGGGGGGGAGCGGAAGACGCCGGGAATTCAGGTCGGTCGGATGCAAGCCAGGCACAGGCACAGGCACAGGCACAGGCACAGGCACAGGCACAGGCACAGGCACAGGCACAGGCACAGGCACAGGCACAGGCACAGGCAGACGCACCCCAGCTCCCCAGCCCACCAGGAGTCGGGCGGCAGGCGGTTTGCGCCATCCGGATGAAGGGTTCGAAAGGGACGTTGACCTCTTAACTCGCAGCGCATCCACCCATTCGCCCATCATGCCCCCACACCCCACTTCGCCCAACAAGCAAAACAGGGACGCGCCCTTGTCTGCCCCGCGGACCTGCTGGGGGGGAATGGCCGCCTGGGGCCGGCCAAACCAGGCCCCGAACAGGGGCGCGGGCTGGAGGAGCCCGCTGAGGCGGGTCAGCAGGTGGGTCAGGGCCTGGGCAACCATCCCGTTCCACAGCCTGCGCGCAAAAAAAGGAAGGATGAGTGGGCGGGGCGGTGTGGGTGCATGTTCAGCTCGCATCCAGGTGGCGGTGGCGGGACCGATGGTGATGTTGTTGTTGTTGTGGTGGTGGTAGTGGTGGTGGGTGGTGGTGGTGAGGCAGGCAGGGGACTGACGTGCTTCGCCACTCGTCCGACGCGTTGAGCCGGGCGACGGGCTCAGTCAGGGCCTCCTCGAGGCCGCCCTCGGGGGCACCCAGCCCACCCGCCGGGCAGCCGAGCACAACCTCGGCGAATCCCAGCAGCCCGCGGCCCATCGACTGCAGCACCAGCGCCGGGACCCGGCCCACGATGCGGCCCACGGCATGCAGGGCGGCACACAGGTGGCTAATGCCCACCAGGTGGGCCGGGCTGGGAGCGGCCGCGGGGGCGGAAGCCACCAGGGTCAGGTAGGCCGACAGGAGCCCGGTCAGGATGGCGGGGAGCTGTGGGGCAGGGGCCTCTTGAAGCCGGCCGGCGAATCTGAAGAGGAGGAGAAAACAAAGATGATGTGGCGGCCGGCAATTGGGTCGTCGCAGCCCACCTCCCTTCCGGGGACACTCTCAAGGAGAAAAATCGTGGGCAGGGGACAGACTCCTCGATCACACCCCCGAATATACGGGCAAAGCAGTGGGCAGGGGTAGGGGACAGACTCCTCGATCACACCCCCGAACCGGGTGCGCACCACCTGCAGGGGGGCCGTTTTCTTCTGCGGCTCCTTTGCTGGGGCTGCGGGCGCGGCTGCCAGCAACACCCCGCGGATGGCCGCGCCGACCCACACCTCGATGACGCGGTTGCGGGCCAGTTCGGTCACCACCGTGCGCAGGAGTCCCGTGATGGCCGCCGCCGGCCCGGCCGTGTCGGCCAGCAGCATCCGGACCAAGGCCGGGATGTGGGGCTGCAGGAGGCGGTGGTCGGCCCGGCCGATGGCGCCCAGGGCCTGGCAGACGGGGGCCAGGTCGACGGCCCCCGGCCCGTCCATCAGCTCCAGGGACAGGGCCGCCAGGCGGGCCAGGACCAGGGCCGCCAGGTCGGTCGAGGGGTCGTGGGCCGGGGTGTACAACCCCCGGGCGTGGCAGGTGGCCATGAGGCGGGCATACCCCACCAGGCACCGGGCCGTCAGTGGAGCGGGTGCCGCGGGGGCCGGGCGCAGGCAGGGCGCCAGGCAGAGCAGCCCCAGTTCGGTGCAAAGGTGGAAGGCCACCGATTTGTGGGCGGCGGCGGCGGCCTCGTCCGGTTGCTGGGGTGGTGGTGGTGGCGGTGGTGGTGGTGTGGGTGACGCGAAGTGAGATGGCCTGCGTGTCTGACACTAGGGGAGGATCTGCCTGGAAACCCAGCCACCCATCCGCACGCCACTTCGTCAACCCACAGTGGCGGCAGCACGGACGGGGAGGGTCGCAAAGTGGGCGCCGAGGGTCTCAAGCACCTCCGCCGCCGCCAGTGCCACCAGGCTCGGAGCCGCCGCGGCCGCGACTGGAAAGGAGCGAGGGCGCAGAAGAGAGAGGAAGGACGCGGGATGGGTCACCCGGGCGACGGCCGCAATAGCGGAGGGTGCCGTCATGCAAGGGTCATGGGTCACCACCCAATGCCGCACAACAACCGACCGCGGATGGGCTCGTCCGTTGCGAGGCACGCACGCGAGCCGCCCAGCAGCATCCCGCCCAGCCGGGCGAAGACTTGCTGCAGGACGGTGGTCGCCGTGGCGCCGCCCCCGGACAGGGTCTCCACGTCGCCGTCCTCCAGCTTCTGGTCGGCTTTGCTGGGGGCGCTGGCGCTGGCGGCCAGCAGGGGGTACCGCTGCACGTGAGGGCATGGGGAGATGGCGCGATGGGAATGCGAACCGCGCATCTTCATACTCCGACGCACCGCCCACACGTTGACCCGCACAGGCCCTAAGCGCCACATTCAGTCTTCCGAACCCAGAGCGTGCAGACACCGATTTCAAAAGCGAGAGGGGAGAGCACCACCAGAAGCATCGCCACATCAAGGATCCCGAAGAGCACCACTAGAAAGGTCGATCGGCACAGACGCAGACACCAACGCAAACATGGCCAAGTCGGAGATACAGATGGATGGATGGATGCACACCCCCGGCGCCCAGACTTTTGCCAACTTCTCGGCCCACCGCGGGTCGGGGCTCTGGGCCTGGGCCAGCTCGACCGCATGGCGGGGCATGGCCGCCGCATAACCCGGGACCAGGTCGGGGTGGAACAGGGCCCCCAGGAGGCAGGCCCGCAGGGCGGCCGAGAGGGCGTTCAGAGTGGCCGCGGGGGCGTGGGGCAGCCGGGAGATGGCATCCAGACGGAGCAACAGCAGCAACAGCGGGTCCAGCAGACGCTCCAGGAAGGTACGGATGTGCTGGCGGCACGGAAAGCGGCGCATCCCAAAAGTGCAGCGGCGGGCAGGGGGATGAAGAAGGTGTGGGCAGGGTGCGTGTGGTCTGCGAACACAAGCCGAGGCATACGTATCGACACGTGCATGCGTGGACGCATGCTCGTGAGCATGAGGCAGGACGGACCTTCCTCTGATTGGGCACCTGTGTCAAAATCGCCGTGTGCTGGTGGACACTGAGGGTAGTGATCTGGGTGAGATCCTCCACCCATGCGGGAAAATCCGCCGGTGCCTCAGCCCCCGAGTTATACAGAGTCACAAGGGTTTGGTCCAAGGAGACCAGCAGCGTGCGAATGTAACCAAAGGTGACGGTCGGGGTGGGCCGGAATACACCCGATCGATAGGCGGTTCCGAAAAGGTGCTTCAAAACTGCGAGAATGGCACCCAAAAGATTGTGCGGATCGGAAGGGGACACCACGGCGGGGGTGGCAACAGTGGTCGTGACGACCCGGGCGATGATGTCAAGAATCGCCGGGGGGAGCGTCGCCAATGCCGAAGATTGCTGCAAGATCCGCGGCAGAAGATCGGAAACGAGGAGCCAGTATGAGGGACACAGGCATGGGAGCGTATCCTGTGGAATATCACCGTATTTCAGAAGATACTGTTTTGCTGTTTCCTCCACAGCCGCAGTCTTCTTTCCTTGTTTGCCGATGTTTTGTTGGTGCAGCGCATCGATGCAAAAATTGAGCAAGAAGCCATCCATGCCTCGTTGAAAGGGAGAAACGTGCCCAGGGATGATGGGACAATTGCCGGAGAAGAGAGGTCGGGGGGAAAAGACAGATTCATTTCAAATAGGTCTTGTCTCACATCCCTGCCCCTCCTGGCATTTGGGTCGTCCTCCACCTTGTGATTGTCGAGCGCCGGCGCTGGCGCTTGGTGGTCTGAGCCAACCCTCGGTCGCCCGAGAGCAAGACGGCCGCCATCTCTTCCAAAGGGGAGGACGGCGAAAAAGGGTGGAGAGAAAAAAGGAAGGTCCAATGGTTCTCAGAGAAGTGCAACCTCCAGCATCCGGACAAGCTCTTTCTCGGCTTGAATTCCCTCGCCACTCCCGAGCAACCTGGGGACTTCAAGCAGCCGATCCGCGTTGGCCTCCTTCTCCAGGAGCTCGGTCAGGGCATCCATCTCCCGGCGCTCTTCCGACACAAACTCCGTCAGCGCGCCGATGGCAGCCGTCGTGGGGGAGTGCTGCTCCTGGATGCGGGGATGCTTGCCTCGGGCCTCCGGCGGGAGGCCATTTGCTGCTGGCGGGGTGGCGGTGGGTGATGAGGGGGCATCTGCCGAGCGGAGGCGGCGTCTTCTGGGAGTTTGCTTGCCTTGTGGGGGGCAGGAACGCGAGGCAGGCGGTGACGGTGGTGGTGGTGCAGCCGGAGAGGAGGGCGGCAGGTGGGCTGGGGGCAGTCCCATCAGCCCGCGCAGCCTGGGCCCGATCAGGTCGGGCGCCTCGGTGGCGCATGCCTCGAGATCCATCGACCAGCCCGAAGCCGAGTAGCCGAAGACGGGGGCCGGGGGGGCGCCCGCGGCCCTGTCCGGGGGGAGAAGCGGCGGCCGGGCCAGCCCCAGGCGGAGCAGGGCCAGCAGGTCGCACCAGAGGTGGGCCACCCGGTCGGCGGGATCGGCGGCCTGGAGGTCCGCCTGCTGACACTCGGCCACGGCCCGTTCGGCCCGCTCCCGGGCGGCCTGGCCCAGGAGGATGCCCCGCAGGTAGCGCAGGGCCGGCTCGAAGGGCCCCAGGTCAGCCCCGGCCCAGCCCGCCAGGCCCTCGGCGAGCCGCTGGGGCATGGCGCGCAGGGTGCCCGGGAGGTCCTCCTCGGCCCCGGGGGGGAAGGGCGGCTCCAGCCGGGCCAGCAGGCCGACCAACAGCGAGCACGAGAGGGCCCGCCAGAGGGCCAGCGCGTCGGGGGACATGGGTTGGGGCCCCAGGGCCCCCCAGAAGACCCGCGGCACCAGAAACTGGTGGCGCTCCCCCCCGGCCGGGGTGGCGGCCCGGGGCGCGAGCGGGGCCTCCCAGCGGCCGGTGGGCCCCATGGTGGAGAGGGCCCACCCGAGGCGGGCGGCGGTGGGCAGGGCCGCCTGGCGGAGGAAGGCCTTCAGCAGGGCCGCCGTCCGGGGCCCCTCGCCCGACGAGGGGGGCGGCAGGGGGTGCAGCAGGTGTCGGTAGCGGCCCCACCACTGCCGCAGCGTCGCTGCGGGTGGATGGCGATGAAGCGAGGGGCCCACAAGGGGGAGGAAGACGGGAATGAGGTGGTGGTGGAGGAGTTGGGAGAGGCGAGCGCCGGGGGGGAGGGGGAGGGGGGGGGGGGGGGGGGTGAGGCCGACCTGCGGCATCGTCCACCCTGGGGCGGTCCGTCTCCTGGGCCAGGCGGGCGGCGACCTGGGCGAGGGCTAGCAGGGCCCCCGCCACCTCCTGGGCGCAGGTGGCCATCCACTGGCGGGTCGGCCCGTCGGGGGGCCAGAGGGCCAGCTCCGCCTCGGCCGGGGGCAGGCCCACCAGCTGGCAGCCGATGGGAGCCCCGGGGCACCGGGCGGCGATGAGCTGGCGCAGGAGGTCGAGCGCGGCCGCCCCACCGGCGGCCTCGGGGGTGGCCGGGACGAGGAGCAGCGTGGGGGGTTGCGGGGTCTCGTCGTCCCCGGCCCGCGGGCAGCCGCCGAGGAGCAGCCCCGACATGAGGCTGCGCCGCAGCAGCAGGAACCCCGGCCGGAGCCGCGATGAGCGACGAGGCAAGGGACAGCGCAGCGCGGCTGGGACATACGGACACACGGACACCCCACCCGACCGGGCGACCAGTTGAGGAGATGCTGCGGACCTGCCGTCCCACCAGCGCTCCAGGGCCGCTTGGGGGTCTGCCCGGGTGGCCTCGTCATCGGGCAGCGCGGCCGTCCAGATCAGCCGCGCCGCGCCCGGCCCGGCCGGCGGGGCCTCGCTTTGCGAGCTCTCGCGGACCCTGAGGGCCACCGTGGTCGGGTCGGGGCAGGTGCCGGCGGCCTGGGCGGAGGGGGCCGCCGGCGGGGCCATGGTGACCAGGCAGGTCAGCTCGGCCGCGGGGCCCACCGTGCAGGCCGTGTGGTGGGTGCAGAGGGGCGGCGCGGAGGCGGGCGCGCACAGCAGGCCGTGCCGCACGGCCGCCAGGGCAGCCAGGGCCTCGGGGCGGGCCGAGGGCTGCGGGGCGGCGCTGAAGGTCAGCTGCAAGGGCGCCGACCCAAACCAGAAGAGGCGGGGACGGGGGGAGGGGGACCGGGTTGAGTGCCCCAACAAACGAAACAGGAAACGGGGGAACACAAATGGGTTCGATTGCACCGCGCTGCAGCCGGGGCGGGATGGGGCTGGCCCCGACGACGCCGGCCCATGGGGGCTGTGCGGCGGACCTGCAGGACGGGCATGGCGGCGGCCCCGTCGAGGGCGCGGGCGCAGAGGAACTCGAGGGCCGCAGCCAGCGGCCAGGCGGGGAAGGCCAGGGGGGGCGCCTCGAAGGGGGGTCGCGCCAGCACAGCCCGCAGCCGATCCGCCTGCCGATAGGGGGAGCGCGGCCACACGCGGTGAGCCCCACGGGCCCGCTCAGCCACTCCCCAGCAGCAGCAGGGGCCTGGCAAAGGGAGCCGAGGGCGGGGCGGGGCGGGACCACAGACCGTGCGCTCGGAGCGCAGCCTGTCGAGGAGGATCCCCAGCTGGGCCGGCTGGTCGCGCGGGGGCAAAACCAACGGTGCCGCCCGGGCCGCCACGGGCCGCTGGGGGGGGAGGGGGGTTGCCAATTGCGCAGTTGCGTGCGTGTGTGTGGAATGTCGGCGAGGCAGGGACGGGGAGGCGAGTGGCGGGCGGGCGGGCGGGCGGGGGGGGGGGGGGGGGGGGGGGGGGGGGCGTGTGGGCGGACGGAGGGCGTGCATGCGGCGGCCGCGTATCGCTCGCGCTGCCAGGCCCGCTCCCGGGCGGCCATCTGCTGGGCCGCGTGGAGCTTCCACTGCTGCAGCCGGAACCAGACCCGGGGCAGCTCGGCGCGGCTCAGGGGCCCCGAGGAACCCGCGGGGCAGGGCGGGGTGGGGGTGGGGGTGGGGGCCGGGGCGGATGGGGCTCGGGGGCCGTGGTGGAGGGGCCGCTCGGGACACCGCCGGCGAGGGTGGTGGCAGCGTGGGGGGCGGTGGGGAAGAGGAGCGGAGGGGCGCCGGGGGGCGCCGGGGAGCGGGCGGCAGCCGGGCCGAAGGGCGGCAGGGGGGGAGCCGCCTGAGCCGGGGGGGCGAACGCACCGCCGGGGGCCACGGGCGCCCCAGCCAGCGGTGGAGCAGGGGCGAGAGGGGGAAGGGGAAGGGGAGGGGGAGGGAGCGGATGGAGTGGAGGGGGCGGCAGCGTGGAAGCAGTGGGCGGGGGGCTGGCCGGTGCCATGACCAGCTCCCCGATGATGGCCGGGGGGGCGGCCGGAGGGGGCGCCCGGCTGGCGGCCCGGGCGAAGGCCGACAGGGTCAGCGGGGGCGGCGGTGCGGGCTGTGGCCCCGCAAACCGGCGGCTGGGCGAGAGGCTCAGCGAGGGCGGGGCAGCCGGGGCGGGGAGGGGCTCCAGGGCGGCCGGCGGCGAGCCGACCAGGGGCGCCGGGGACGGGAGCAGGGGCGAGGGCGAGGGCGAGGGCGAGGCGGCGAGGTCGATGGTCATCGAGGAGGGCGACGGGGCCGGCGAGGGCAAGGGCCACAACGAGCCGACGGGGGCAGGCGGGGCCCCCGGAAGAAGAAGAAGAGCCGGCGGGACCCCGATGGCGGCCGGCCCGAGGGTGTTGATGCTGGCCGCAGGGGCAGGGGCAGGGGCGGCGGCCACCAGGGCAGCCGACGGCTGAGGGAACGGGAGTGGGGCCAGGGGTGGGCCAGGGGCCAGGGGCGGGGGTGCGAAGAGCGAGACCGGGGCCGGTGGGGGGAGGAGGGCAGCAGCGGGCTGCTGGGCGGCGGGGAAGGGGGGCGGCTGCGGCAGCTGATGAGGCAGGAGGGCAGCGGTCGGGGCCGTCAGCCAGGTGGGGGCCGCCGGCCCGGGGGGAGCCGCCACCACGGCCGCCCCCGAGGGCTGGGGCGGCCAGGAGGGCGGCTGGGATGCGGGTGCGGGTGCGGGAGCGAAGGGACTCGGGGCGGGTGCCCCAAGGGAGCCGCCCGGGGCCCCGAAGATGGACGGGGCCGGGCGAGCGGAGGGCGCTGGCAGCGGTTGAGCCGGGGCGGCGCTGGGGTGCGCGACCGGGGCCGGGGCCGGGAAGGCCGAGCGGCCGAAGATGCTGGCCGCGGGGGCCCCGCTGGAGCTGCCGGCCTCGCTGGGCGGGGGCTGCGGCCCGACCGAGGGGACCGCTGCCGAGGTCGCCGTCGTCGCGGATGGCTGGCCGAAGATGGAGCCGGAGAGGGGCGCGGGGGCCTTCGTGGGGGCGACCGCGCCCACCACCCGGGCCAGGGCGGAGGGCTGCAACACCAGCGCCTGCGGGGCCTGCTGCCCCCCGGCCGTGGCGGCTGCGCCTTGGGGAGGCGGGGGCCGCAGTCCGCCGGGCCCCATCAGGGCGGCCGCCGAGAAGGGCGAGGCCCCGACAGGGGCGGGCGGGGGCAGGGGCGCCAGGGAGGCCGTGGGCTTCTCGCCGTCCTCCTCGCGGTCGTGGGCGGCCTCGTCGTGGGCCCCGCCGGCGGCCTCGTCCTCGTCCTCGTCGGTGGCCGTCCGGCGGAGCGTGGCCACCCGCGGCCGGAAGGTGGCCGCCCGGGCGGGGTCGAACAGCGAGGCCGATCCGCTGGCTCCGGGGCCCCCGGCGGCGGGCGCGGCCGCGAAGATGGACTGGCCGCCCCGGGCGGCCGCGAAGATGGAGGGCGCGCCGCCGCTCGGGGCAAAGGCCGAGGCGGTCGGCTGGGGGGCGGCGGGGGCAGGGGCGGCGGCCCCCGGGTGGGTCGGGGGCGAGACCGATCGGGTGGCAGCAGCGACGGCGGCAGCGGCGGCCCGGGCCAGGACGACCGTGGGCCGGCTGCCCCAGATCGAGGCCGATGCGCCCCCGGCAGGGACGGCAGCCGTCGTCGCAGGAGCAGCCATCCCGCCTGCCCGGGCGGGCGAGGGCGGCGGCGCGGGGGGCGGAGCCTGGAAGAGGCTGCGGTGGGGCCCCACCCGCGACACGGGCGAAAAGGGAGCCGCCTGCTGGCAGCCAGGGGCGAGCGGAAGCCAGCCCCGGGGCAACAAGGAGCGATGATGGACGATGGTGTAGGGACGCCACGGTCACGGCGAGCGGCGCGGCGGCATCAGGGGGGCGGGTGGAGGGCGGGGCAGAGGGCATCGCCCCCGGGGCGGCGGCTCGGACCTTGATGGGGGCCGTCGGAGGGGGCCCCGCGTCGAAGCCCTCCTCGGCCTGGGCCCCGGGCGCCCCCTCGAAGGAGCCCTCGCCGCCCTCGCCCTCCTCGGGCTCCTCCTCGCCGCCCTCCCAAGGGCCCTCGTCACCCGAGTACAGGCCCCCGCTGCCCGCCTCCTCGCCCTCGGCCCCCTCGTCGCCCTCCTCCTCGCCCTCTGCGCCCCAGCTAGCCGCCTCGTGGCTCAGCTGGGGGGCCGGTCGGGGCAGGGGCGGCGGGGGCGGGGGCGGTTGGGCCTCGCGGGGAGCCGTCGGCTCGTGCAACCTGGCCGGGGCCGCGGCGGCAGGCTGCTGGGCCGCCCGCAGGACCACCGTCGGCGGGGCCGCGGGCCTGGGCGCGAAGATCGACGGGATGGCGGTGCTGACGGCTGCCCCCGACGACCGGGCCAGGAGCGGCGGCGGTGGTGGCGGCGGCGGCGGCGGGGCGAAGGGGGGCGGCCTCAGGGCAGCCGAGAGGGCGTGGGCTGCCGCGAGGCCGGGCGGGGGGCGGCCCGGGGGTGGCGAGATGGGCCGGAGGGAGGTGGGCGTGACGGGGCGCCCCGGGGCCGGGGCCGGGGCGGCCGGTGGGCTGGTTGGGGGCGTCGGGGCGCCCAGCCGGAGGCGCCGCTGGGCCAGGTCGGCGGGGGATGGGGACCCCTCGGGCGGGCTCATCAGGAGCCCCGTGGGGGAGGACACCGGAGAGGGCCCGTGGCCGGGGGCGGGGGCGGCGGGCGTGGCGGGCAGGTGGGGCGGGGGCAGGGGCCCTTCGTGGGACGCTGTGTCGGCCAAGGGCCGCAGCCCCATGCCGGAGGCCAACCCAGCGCCCAGGGATTGCAACCACGGGCAAGGCAGAGCGGGAGAGATGGACGATGGGATGGGATGGGAAGGGCCACAGGGAACCGGGAGGGGCGGGTGGCACAGGGCGGTGGTGGGCAGGGGCCGGGCGGTGGGCCGGGCGGGGCGGACGCTCGAGGACGCGCTCGCCGCGGATGATGCGGCTGAGGGGCATGGCCGGCCGGCGGGCCTCGATCAGGCTGCACAGGGGCGGGCACTCCTCCAGCACCGTCCACCGCAACTCTGCGCCCCGCCGCCCCGGACACACAGAGGTGAAGGCGGGCCGTGCGAGGGGTGTGTGCACCCCTTCACTTCCCCTCGGAAGGCGGAAGGCGAGCCCCCGGATCAGAGACACCGGCGGTGGTGGTGGGAAGGGAGGGAGGGAGGGGGGGGAGGGGGGTGGGTGCTGCTGCTGGGTGAGGAAGGAGGAGGAGGAGGCAAGGGGCGCGGGGGCGCGGGGGGCGGCGGACCCTTGAGGCGCTCGACCGTGAGGGGCGGCTCGGTGATGGAGGGCTGCTTGATGAGCATCTCGGCCTCCTGGGGCAGCCCGTCAGCAGCAGCCGGCAGTACTCGTCCGGCTCCAGGTGCGGCCTCTCCTTGCCCGGGACGGCTGGGTCGGGCTGAGCGTCTGCCCAGGCGGGTACCATGCGCCGGGGGGGGGGGGGGGGGGGGGGGCCGTGGCGGGCGGGAGATGGTCAGGGCGACAAGCGGGGAAGCGGTGGGCGGGCGGGTGGGCGGTGGTGGCAGGGGTGCGGGCCGGACCGCCCTTGCCCTTGGGGGGCGGCCGCAGCAGGTGGGGCGCCAGGGCCAGGGCGTCCTGCCGGATGGCCGTCGCCAGCTGGACGTAGGCCAGGCAGCACTGCAGGTAGGGCAGCCCAGCAGCAGCCGGGCCGCCCGGGCGTACTGGTGCGTCTGCACGGCCATGATGCACTGCACGGCCAGGCCAGACAGACCCACCCACCACCGCGGGGGGGGGGGGGGGGGGGGGGGGGTGCGTGTGAGGGAGAGTTGTGCCGGCTGGCCGGCGAGGCCAGGGCGGGGGTGGTGGTGGGGGCCTTGGGGCGGACCTCGAGGGCGTCGCGGATGGCGGGGTTGCTGTGTGGGGCCCCACTTGGAGCAGCCCCACGAGGACCGACCCGTGCAGGAAGGTCCGCTGCGAGTCGAAGGCTGCGCGCGCCCATGGAGGTGCCCGAAGCATCGCGCCCGGGGAGGGGAGGGGGGGGGAGGGAGGGGGGAGGGAGGGGGAGCGAATGAGCGGGGGCGGATGGGTGGGCGACGGAGCAAGGATCATCCGCTTCTCTTCGCCTGTTGTCCGCCCTGCCATGGCTTGCGAGCCTGGCGAGCCGAGGGCTTTGTGGGGCGCGTGGGCTGCGGACCGGTGTGCCTGTGCGGGGTGTACTCGGGCATCAGCAGCCGGTAGCAGCGGAACTCGGACTCGTTGGGCGACGGCCGGCCGGCCTTCCGCAGGCGGGGGTCTGTCGCCCCACAGCGGCCCCACAGACGCGCCGCCACGCACGCCGGGGGGGGCATCATCAGGGTGAGGGGCACCCGAGACAATTCCGGCAGGTGGGCGGGGCCCGTGTGTACGGCTCGTGCGGGGTGTGGCGGGCGGGGCGGACAGCACTCGGTGATGAGGGTGCTCAGGCAGTTGTTCATCCGCTCCACGTTTTGCTTGAGGTCGGCCGACGAGGCCAGCAGCTGATAATGCATGTACGCCACTGCTCGCCCCCCAGGCCCCACCGGAAAATGGGGCGGGAAGGGGATGGGTCAGGGGCAGTCAGGGACAGGGCCTGGGACAGGGGCGGGCGGGCGGGTGGGCGGACGACAGGAGTGGGAGGGGCAGACAGAGGCGGGCGTACTGCTCCAGGATGGTCACGGCCGTCTCGTCTCGGATGTCCTGCAGGGCGGACGTGCGTGGGGAGGGGTAAGATCGGCCGGGGTGCGGTCGATTCGATCCGGGGGTGTGGTGGGTGGGTGAAGACGGGGGTTGCAGACTTGGGTGGTGAGGTCGGCCTCGACGGCCCGGAAGCGGTCGCGCATGAAGTAGTACGTCTCGAGCACGTCGCTCGTCTGGTCGAGCAGCGAGACCAGGTGCTCCGAGGTCCGCAGCAGCACGGGCGCCGGCCGGACGTCATGCGATTGAACAACAAGGCCAGCGGCGCACCGTGCATACGACTTGACCATCATCTCGCAACTGTTCGCGTCGTTCGGGTCCTGTTCCCGCGGGATGAGGTCTGCACGAAGGACATTGGACGACGGACTTTCTCGAGGCTATGCATTATCCGGCCATACTGGGAGGCTGGGCACATCGTCATACAAGTTCCAACGATCCGTGTCGTTGGAGAGCACCCAGATTGCGCGGGCGGTGGCGTGGGAGTGATGCTCGGCGCAGATTCATGCTTCGCATCATCATCGCTGCCAGCAAAGTCTTGTCTAACTATTGATTCCAATTGAACTCCCTGAGAAAAGGCAAAAAACTTCGCGGGAAACGCACTGGGGCCCTGTTCCTGCCTGGTTCAAGAGCCTTGGGGAACAGCAGCACGTGTCATCCTGTCAACTTTGGTCGGACTGGTTAGAGGAGTCGAAGGAGGGGGCAGTGCCAAATATTGCGATGGCGATGGCCAGGCGTGGTTTCCGACCCAGATCAAAAACACAGGGGGGGATCCTGTCAAAACCCAAAAAAACGGAAAGGGCACCCAACCCTTTGGTGCGAGTTTCCATTCCGGAGTTGCCCATTCCCTCCCTGCCGCCGCGGTGTCGTCTCCTTATCAGGAGGCAATTCGCTCCTTCTTAACCTCCCTTCCGACAGCTGCGACAACTCCTCTCATTAAAGTCGCCCGCAAAGCTGTCGGCCATGGCGGACTGTCCACATCTTCTTTGAGCCGGGTGCCGGTCTCGAAGTCGGCCCACAGGAAACGAGTGCCCCATGCACGCACAAAATCTGGCGATGTCTGTGGGACCATGGTTGCCATCACTTCTTCTCATGTCGTACGAACCACCGCAAGTCAATATCCCCTCCCCCATCGCCCGAGCTCCTGGCCCAGATGCACCTCAGCCCGCCCGTACCCTTGGATGGTCTGGTGCCACTATCCCACGACTCCAATTCCCGGGGGCCCATCTTTTCTTTAGCAAGCGCCACGGCGCCCTATTTCCACGTCCATCGGCATCACCGCCCCAGGGTCCCGATCCTGCCCGATGGGGTCGACTCGCTGGTCATGCGGTCTGGCTTCTGGCTCAATTCCACGGCAACCGCCTCCATTTCGCTTGCGCAGCTTCCCGCAATTCCGCTCCATCCTGACCCGGGCCTCCACGAAGGGGCCGTCGCCGCCGGCGCCGGCACCAGGGTCCCTCGAGGATGAGGCGGAGGGATCCTTCTTGCTCATCATCCCACCCGCGGCTTCCACTGGCTCTCCTCCGGCCACCACCAGGCGCCACGATGCGCCGACGCCCACCGACACCCACGGGCAGCCGCACGGTGGCCCAACTGTGCCATTGGGATCCCCTCCGTCCCCCAAGGAGGCCGCCCCGCTCTGGCTCTCCTCCGGCTTTTCGGCGACCCCGCCGCAAACCGCCCGCCGCATCCCTCGTCCCCAGGCAGCCGCCTGCCCGTCCACCCCCTCGTCCTCATCCCTCCCCCACCGCCGCCCGTCCAGCCCTGGTCACCCATCAAGCAGCCCGCCCTGGAGCACAAGGCGCATGTGGGCTGGACGGGGCCCCAGTACCCCAGCCCCGAGATCCGGGCCCTGGGCAGAGGCCCCGCCATTCCGCACCCCGCGCCGGCCCTGCCGCCACCCCCGCCGTCCCTCCTCCGACGCCCCGGGCTGACCCCACGTGCCCCAATCCACGATCTCACGGCCACCTCGCCACAGACCATCTCCCAGCACCAGCAACAGAAGCCGCAGCAGCAGCAGCAGCAGCAGCAGCAACAGCAGCAACAACAACAGCAGCAGCAACAACAACAGCAGCAACAACAACAACAGCAGCAGCAGCAACAACAACAACAACAACAACAATGGCGGGAGGACGTGTCGCCCGCCGGGTCCGCGCCGCGCGGCGAGGGGCCGTCCCGTTCCCAACTTCGGCCGCCCGATGACCCGAGCGCCCTTCCCACCGCGGAGGTGGTGCGCCCGGAGCCTGCTCCGATCCCCACGGGGCCTGCCCTGGGAGGTGCCCATCCTCATGTTCAGCCCCGGAGATCGGCGGTACACCCGCCGTCCCAGCCGCCCCCCTCGCCGGCCCAGCCGGAGCCCTCTGCCCACTGGACGACAGCGGATCCGCTGCGGCAGCGTGCCCCCCCTCACTCCCAAGCAACGCCCCCGGCACCGCCCCCGGCACCGCCCCCGGCATCGCCCCCGGCACCAGCTGCCGCCCAACGGGTACCGGGCATGGAGATGGGCCTGCCCCCCGACGCGACGCCTTGCACGAGCCCGCTGGGGCCGCCCAGCGCAGCGCCGAGCCCCCGGCTGACCCTGCTGGTGGCCGAGGAAGGCGAAGGCGAAGGCGAAGGCCCGCCGACCCCCGCGGCGCCTGCGGATGGCAACCGATCGGCAGAGCCCGTTGGCGCCCCGCACCCAGGGCCTCCTCAGACACCGCCGCCTCTCCCTTGCCCGCCGGCCAATGAGCAGGACCGATCGCCCCTCGTGTCGCCGCTCCCGTCGGAGCCCGCCAGTCCTCTGCAGGCCGAGGCGTCGCGGCCCCTTGCCGAGGAGGGCCCTCCCCCGGCCGGAGCCACGGTGCCGCCCCCAGCAATGGGCCCCAGCCCCCCTGGCCTCCTCGCCCCCTCCTCGGGTGCGCTGGCGGCGGCTGGTGGAGCCCCACTGAGACCAGAACCGGCCCTCGCCGCCGCCGGCCAGGAGGGACCCCCGCCGGTAACAACGGTGACTGCACTGGGCCAGGTCGAGGCCGCGCTCCCTGCCGGGGCGGCATCCGATCAGCTCCCCCAAAAACAACCCGAGCACCACCAGAGGCCTTGCGCTGCGTCCCCGTGCCCCCAGCCCTGGGCCGCCTCCACCGGGGGGTGCGGCCAGACGGAGCAGCATCGTGACCGTGTCGAGACCCCCGACCGTCCGCTGGGCGGTTTCCCCGGAGCCGCCGAAGCCGCCCTCCCGCCCCGGCCCTCGCTCATCCTCACCGAAGCGGCCCCGCCCTCGGCAGGCCCCCTCCTTCCGCGCTCCCGCCCGCCCGCCCCGGCGTCACCTCCGTCCCTCCGGACGCGGCCCCTCTCGGCGCCCGTCTCCCGCCCCTCTGCACTCCTTCTCGCCCTGTCCGTGCCGCCCCTCGTCGGCGTCCCGCCGTCCTCTCCCGCCCCCCGCAGCCGCCCTCAGGTCGCAGGGGGCGGGAGCTGCTCCCCCGGGTCGGAGCCCCCATCGGCCCGCTGCTGGACGCCCACCCCCCGCACGCCCGCCTTGGGTAGCCCGTCCTTGCAGCCCTCCTCCCCCTCCGTGGCCTCGTCATCTCCCGCCGCCACGCCCCGTTCCCGGGGCAAGGAGGGGTGCCTGGAGACCTCTCCAGTGGGACACCCGGTGAAGGCAGGTGGGGCGGAGGACGTCGGGGGTTCCGCATCCCCATCCTGGTCTCGGCGGCCCCGCTCGGTCTCCACGGAGCGCTCGGGCCGCTCCGCCCCCCGGTCAGCCGGCCCAGCCACCGAGGTGCCCAGCCCCCCGTCCTCCCCCTCCTCCTCCCTGGGGGCCTCGGCCTCGAGCCCCTCCATCGGCACCGCGACGGGCACCGAGCCCTGTGAGCCGCCGCCCCCACTTGTCGACGCGGCCATCCAGACGTGCGGCGACGAGCCCGATTCGCCCCCCCGCCCAAGCGACGGGCCCACCGCCGATGACGATGGCGAGGCCGCTCCCCCCGCCCCTGTGGCCCCCTTGGCCGCACCTGTCCCCATGGACCTGGCCGGCCCCGCCCCCGAGATGACGGCCGCCTGGACGCAGACCGACCCAGCGGGCAGCCCCCCTCACCCAGCCGATGGACGCGGCCCAGCCACGGCCGACGGTCACGGCCCTTGCGAGGAGGCGGCAGTCTGTGATGATGAAACCCTGGCTGCCGCCCGAGGGGGCGCGGCCACCGACCGGAGCGGCGGGAGCGCCAGCCCACGCAGCTGCGGCTGGGCGGAGGGGGCGGGGAGCCTCTGGCATCCCCCACGAGGGGAGGACGCCCTCTCCCCACGCTCCACCACGACCACCGCAAGCACCACTGGGGGCCGCCCCCCGGCCAGTCTCCGCCCCCCGCTGAGCCCCCGACCGCCCACCTGCGCAGCCGCGGCAACCCAAACCACCGGGGCAGCTGCCGCCCCCCGGATGCCGGCCTCCCTGTGTCGCCCCGGGCTGCCGGCTGGGAGGCGTCCGGTCGCCACCCTGCGGCCCCAATCGGCCCCCGTGGCGCGCCCCCCGGAGGATGGTGCTGGCGCCGCCGCTGGGGCCGCGACTTCGGGGCCTGGCTCAGCTTCCGCCCCCCGGCCCCTCGGCGTCGTGGGACCCCCGACGGCCACACTGCCGCTCTCACCGCCGGCCGCACCGCCGCCGGCCGCACCGCCGCCGGCCGCACCGCCGCCGGCCGCACCGCCGCCAGCCCTTGAGCAGGCTGGACGGGAGTCTGCCTCGGGTGCCTCCGGGGAACCTTGCGCAGGGCCCCTGGAAGGGCACGTGGCCATCATCGGGTCGCCCAAGGACATGAGCAACAAGGGGGACAAGGGGGTCAAGGAGGAGGGGGACAAGGAAGGCCTCACCCCGAAGACTGCCGGCGTCAGCGTCCCTTCGGGGGGTGCGTCCAGTGCTCCTCCGGCCGTGCCGACGCCGGTCTGTGGCTCTTGCCGGGCCTGGGTTGGGTCGACCCAAATCGAGCAGGTGTCGGGTGGTGTGGCTGCCGTCGTAGGGTGTCCGCCCGTCCCTCTGTCTGGTCTCTTGACGATGTGTCTTTCTCTTTCTCCGGGGCGGCTTCTCCTTGCCCTCCCCGCCCGTCGCGCAGCCGCCCCCGACGACCGTCCTCCGCCACACCATCGCCTCGCCCGCGGGGCCCCCGCTCACCTGGCGCTCGCCTCCGCCGCCATCCCCACCGCCATCCCCACCGCCATCCCCACCGCCATCCCCGCCGTCCTTCCCGCAGCCAGCCGGACCCGCCAAGGCTGTCGCCACGCCCTCGGCTGGCGCCCTGGCGGCACTGGCCGACGCCCATCTGTCCTGTCCGACCCGGGCGGGGGCGCCCGAGGTGGCCCCGCTGGTGGGTGCCCTGCAGTGCGAGGCCCTTGCCCTGCTGGAGCGGGCCCGGCTGCTCGTGGTCCGCCAGGAGGCCCTCGAGCTCCGCATCCGCCGGGTCAGCCCGCCCGGGCCCTGCCTGGCCATCAGCCGGCTCTGCCCACCCGGACCCGGGCCGGCCCTCAGCATGGCCGCCTCCGCCCGGCCGCCCGGCCGCCCGGCCGTCACCGAGGCCCCGTGGTCGGAGCCGCCCGCTGGTCTCGGCCACCCCCTGGGCCCGGTCGCAGCCGAGGACGAGGCCCCCAGAGATCCGGTCGCCACGCCCCCGATGGTCGCTCCGCTCCGGCGGGCGGTTCGTCCTCCTTCCCCGCCACCGGCTTGGGGCACCCTCGTCCTGCCCCTCGAGGACGGCCAGCCACCCGCCGCAGTCCCCCAAACGGCCCTGGAGTACATGGCTGCGGCCGGGTCGCTGGCCATTCCGCCGCCGCCACCCTCCCAGCCTCCCGCGGGCCCGGCCGGCACCTTGCACCGCCCCCATCAGCCCACCCACTCGCCCAGCCATCACCAATCCCCTACCAGCGTCCCCTCTCATCCGCACTCGCCACCACCCGCCACTCGCCGGCCCCACTCGGCTGCTGTCGGCAGCCCTTGTGGTTCCCCACCCAACCCCAACCCCGGATGGGCATCACCCCTTCCCCTCACGGGCCATGTCCCTGCCTCCCCATCCTTGTCGCCCCCACTCATGGGGAATGGACCCGGCCGGGGTGCCGCCCGGCCTCTGGCAGGCAGCCGTAGTACCCCTCAGGGCCTGCTGTGGGCGAGTGCGTCGCCCCCCGTTGTCATGGCCCCGCGCACCTCGAGCCCCCCGGCCTCGCCCCTGCTCACGGGCCGGGGCTCCTTCCCGGAAGCGGCCCGGTGCCCGAGTGCGAGTGGGTCCCCACCGCTGCCGCCCGGCGGGTCCCCTTCCCCTGGCCGGGCCTCCAGGCCGCGACCGGTCCGTCCGGCAGCTGCTGCGGGGTCGGGCAGAGGGCAGCGTGGAACGGAGGTGGCGTATGGCGGGGTGTGTGTGATGCCGCAAATTCACGCCCCCGGCGGTCTCGGCGTCTGCTGCTTTCTGCTGCCCCGATTGCCCCGCGAGCAGAACACCGCGGCAGGCCGCCTGGCGGGCAGTCCCTCTGGGCAGCAGCAGGATCCGTACGCGGAGTGGCTGGCGGGGGCGGTGATCGACATGCGCCGGGTGCAGGCCCAGCACGCCCGCGACATGTGTGCCCTGCGGGAGCTTTTCTTCTCCGGAGGCGGCGGCGGCGGCATGCCCCGGGACTCCACCACCGCACCCCCGCGGTGCCCCGCCCAGCCCGCCCGCACGGCGTCTCCCCTCAGGACCTCGGTCTCCCCCGGCGGGGGAAGCCCGCAGCTGGCCCCGGCATTATCAGGCGCCCACTCGTGCTCACCTTCCCCGCGCCGTCCCTGCCGGGCACCGCACACCCTCTCCCTCTTCCACTCCGCGCAGCCGGTCGCCGCCGCCGCCGCCTCCCCAACCCCGGCGCCTCCTCGCCCCACGTGTCCTACGCCTCCCATCTCCGGACCCCGGCAGGTTCTGGAAGCCGGGCCACAGGCACCATCCGCAAGCCCCGCCTCGTTGGCCGACTCCCCGCCCACGCCCTCCCCGCGGCCTCCCCGCCGCCCCGTGACGGCCGCCCCCACGGGTTCCCCGCGCCGCCGGCCTGCGCCCCCGGCGGTCTCGCCGCCCTCCCAGCGGCCTCGCATCCCGCCCCTCGACCTGGCCCGCACCCTCGCCCAGCAGGGGTCCGCCAACCCCGGCCAGCCGGCCAACTCCTCCCCGTCCCCCCATTCCCACCACGATGGCCCGGCGGGGTCCTCGGCGCGGCCTCCCGCCGGAGCGCCGGCGCCCCTCCTTGGCTCTGGGCCCTGGTCCGCGGCCACTCCCCTCTCTCGGAGCAGCAGCAGCAGCCTGTCCTCGCCGCGGAGCGGCTCTCCGCATCCCCCGGTTGGAAGGCCAGCAGAGGCCCGCGGGGGGCTGGCCCCGGATTGCTGGCCAGTCGGGGGCGGCATTGCGAACCGGTCCCTCGCGGAGCTGCTGCCCTCACCGACCCAACTCGAAGACCGGCTTGTCCTTCCGGCCACACCCCAGGTCCCCCGCGGGGGCCCCTCGCTCGTGGCCCATCCAACCTGTTCGGCACCATCCCCACCCCAGCCGCTCGTGGGGTCGGTGGTCGAAGCCCCTCCAACCCAGCAGCCCAAGGGCCACTCGCTTGCGCCCCGTCCCCGATCTGGACAAGTCCACACGCCACCTTCCCACCACGTGTCTCGGCCTTCTTTTTCACCGGTCGTCAACACGCCCGAGGGTCCGACCCGCAGGCTCGTCTTCCCCCTACCACCTTCCCCAAATCCTGTGGCATCTCCCGGGCTCCAATAGCCCGGACGGCTCGCAGGCTGCGCTCCATTAGCCTCTTTCACGTGATTGTCCGATGATTTTTCTCGATCGGATTGTTGACACGGTTTTTTGACAGGCCGCTGCCCCACCTGGCTAAATCCCCGATGTAAACACTCACTCCAAAATGCGGGCGCGTGCCGTGCCCATCACAGAAATGAAACGTTGGTTCATTCTGTGTTTCGTGTTTGTTGCTTCTTTTGCCAGATCAGAATCAGATTATCGCGAGGTCTCGTCTCATCATCGAGCACCTTCGCACGGCTGAAATCTTTTGATTTTCTTCAGTTTCCCACAGAGAGTACTCTCTATTGGGCCACTGCGGCGATGAACTGCCCTCAAGTTGGGCAGACTATTCCCCAGTCGAGTTACTCGGCGGCACAGATTCCTCAACCGTGCCCACAACCGGTTCAGCCGATTCAGCCATGCCCGCAGCCTATTCAGCCTATTCAGCCATGCCCACAACCGGTTCAGCCTATCCAGCCTTGTCCGCAACCCCAACCGATCCAACCCTGCCCCCAACCCCAACCGATTCAGCCTTGTCAGTGCAGTCACTGTCCGATTCACTGCCCCCAGCAGTGTAGCTATTGTCCCATGCCAACCCCTCCCACCCCAACACCACCGCAGCCTCAACCGGTGCCCCCACTCCCTCCGCCACTCCCTTCGGGTGGGGCTCCCTCCATCCCACCTCCGGCGATGTACGGGACCGTCACTGCGACCGTCTGCGAAGCCACAGTACCGTCGGTCCAAACACCCACATGTGGGTGCCCCACCACGGTCTTGCCGACCATTGTCAATCCCCCCATCACCGCCGCCCCGGTGGTGGCCCCGACGGTGACCAACCCCACAGTGACCAACCCCACGGTCGTCGCTCCCGCGGTTATTGGTCTGCTGCTGCGTTTCAGTCATGGTGGGTGATCCGTGTCATTCACATAGAGCAATGCACGACCACGGTCCGGCAGCCGTGCCCCGCTCCCCAGCCATGCCCCGCTCCCCAGCCATGCCCCGCTCCCCAGCCATGCCCCGCTCCCCAGCCATGCCCCGCACCGCAACCACTGCCTCAGCCCTGCCCGCGACCCATCCCCGTGCCGAGGAGCGAATGCGTCTTTGCGCCGACCCCGATCCCGGTGCCGCGCATCCGGCGGCACGGCATCCCCGTCATGAAGCCTCGCGGCGTGACCCCGTGCCCCTGCCCCCCGCCGGCCTGCCCGAGTCCCTGCGCGCTGCCCTGTGGCGGGTGCCCCGACGCGGGGATGGCGGCTGATGCGACCTTCGCCCAGACCCAGGCCATGATCGACCGCATCATGGCCGCCACCGCGCCCCCCAGCCCTATCTTGGGCCCTGCCGGCGGCTGCTCCCCCGAGCCCATCGCGGCCCGCCCTTCCATGCCCCGCCTGCCACCGCCGGCCCCAGCGGTGCCCTGCATGCCGGGCGCCTCCGCCTTTGCCGCGGCCGGCGGGACGAAGGCGCAGGTCTCCAGCATCGCCGGGGGTCTCGGCATGGGCTGCGTGGGCGCGGCCGAGTTCTTCGACATGCTCCGCCGCGACATCAACGCCACCGCTCCCACCGATGCCGCCGACCAAACCGAAGGGGAGTTCCCCGCCCTTCCGCTCGAGAGCTGCCCCGCTGCCCTTGCTGCCCGGGCAGCCCTCCTGCCCCTCGTCCGCATCGCTGGGCTCGGGCCGCGCCGCTTCATGATCGACCGGCCCCGGCCAGACGACGACACACCCCCGCCCTGCGTTCACTTCCTCCGCCCATCGCCCCAGGTCTGCCATCGACTCCCCAGCCAACCCAGGAACACCCATTTCCATTTGACGCTTCTAGGAATGGGCCACTTTTAGTGCACGAATGGCACTCCCGGGGAACATCCCCTTCGGTCAATCGGACCCCGAGGTGTCCCCACCCGGGGAGGATCGCCGCCCCTCGGACGACAGCGAGGAGGAAGGCGAGGGCGAAACTGACGGCGAGCCGGAGGGTCCGCATGACCACGATTGGGAGGATGAAGACGAAGGCTGCCCGTGCCCCCGGCGCGAGCGAATTCCTTCTTGTTGTCGTTGCTCTCCCCTTGACGCGCGGGCTCTCCAAGTGGCTTTTGCGCAGCCCATCGTTGATTCGCCGCCGCCTGCCATTCTCCCGCCCTTGCCCCTCGCTCGGATCACCCGCCACGTCAAGAGCGGGGTTCCGACCACATCAGCTGGAGAAGTCGCCGTTGAAGCCCTCTGGGAGGACAGCCCGTTTTGGGCAGGAACGGGGGATGCTGAGGCCGAGACACTGGATTTTATCGAAGATTACTACGCCGAGTTGTTGTAATCCGTGAGATCGCATGTATTGTTTCTTTTTTCCGACAAAGAGGCCACAGAATTCCGGGATACAAATTGTTTGTCAAACGCTGAGGCCTCCTTCCTTCTCGGCGCCGATTGCCTGCATAATGCGACAGATACCGTGGCAAGGCGGGCAATTCACACATGTTTTCGTGTTTTTCCGTCTGTCCTCTGCTCGTTTGGCTTCTGTTCGACTGATCCGTGCGTGTATGCTGCAACAGAGGTGGTTCCCATGCGGGCAACACGACGTTTTGGAGCTCGACCCGATCGGCGGCAAGATGCCTCCCTCACAACCGGCCGCCGGGCAAGCTCCCGCCCCAATGATGGAAGCGCCTTCCAAACAGTCACCGCAACAACCCCGCAAGCAGAATCGTGTTCATGACGATGACGACGACTTCGACAGCCCCCCCAAGACGAACATCAAGACCATGGAGGCGGCTGCCTCCCGACCGATCACCACTTCAAGTGCCACCTTCAGCACTGCCTCGACCGCTCCGGCAATTTCGGCCCCTTCCTCGGTGCCGGTTTCCCAAGCCGCTGCCCCTGCCGCCACGGCCGGCTCCCCCCCGCCGCCTGCCCAACCCACGGAGGAGGAGATCGAGCGGAAGAAGCAGGAGGAGGCGATGCGGCTCTTCGAGCAGTTCGGTCCGTGTCGTTCTCTTTTTGCCTCGGTCACCGCCTCCATCCCCCGGGCAGGCCTCGCCTCTTCCGGCCCCGCGGCCCCCACCCTGGCGGCGACCCCCCTGCCGGCCCCGGTGCCGATGGTGCGGCCCATTGTGCCGCCAGCCGTCCCGGCGCCGCCGCCGGAGGCCGAGAACTGGGAAGACGACGAGATCGAGCCGCCCAAGTGAGCGGCATTTCCATTCGCAACTGGGTCGCCGAGGGTGGGCGACTGATTTAAAAATATGTTTGCCCATCCCCCGGCTGCAACCCCCCCCCCCCCCCCCCCCCCTCCTGTTCCTGCCTCCTGGCTTGGCCTTTTTCTTCTTTCTTCTTTTCTTTCCGTTGGGGTCGTGTTGTCTTATCTTGGCGGTCTTATCGCTGGCCGCCCGTCGCGTGGGGCTTCCCAAAAATGGCCCGCATCTTCGCTCGCTGGTCGGCCCCCCGGGTCTCCGCCGCCGCCGCTCGCCCCTGGGGGGAGCGATCCACCTGGGGGCCCTGCTCCATCACCCGGGTGGGGCTGGCCGATGGGCTCTGCGGCACACACCCGGGCTGGGCGGGGGCCAGCTGGGTCCCTTGCGGCCACTGAAGTTGCTGCTGCGCCGAGCAGGCTGGGGGCCGAACGGTGGCCCCAGGGGCGGCATTTGGGTTGGGCTGCTGCGGCTGCCACGGACACCACGACCCCGGCTGCGGCTGCGGCTGTTGTTGGATGCACTGCTGCTGTTGGGAAGGCCACTGGGGCTGGGGGGCTGGCCCCCACTGCTGCTGCTGCTGCTGCTGCTGCTGCTGCTGCTGCTGCTGCTGCTGCTGAGGAGGCCATTGGGGTTGAGGAGCCGGCTGTCCCCACTTCTGTTGCGGCAGCTGTCGCATCGCTGTTGTTGTTGCGGAGCCCACTGGGACTGCGAGACTGACTGCTCCCGCTGTTGTTGTTGTTGTTGTTGTTGTTGTTGTTGTTGTTGTTGTTGTTGTTGTTGTTGTTGTTGTTGTTGTTGTTGTTGTTGTTGTTGTTGTTGTTGTTGTTGTTGTTGTTGTTGTTGCTGCTGCTGCTGCTGCTGCTGCTGCTGCTGCTGTCGGGGCGGCTGTCGCGGCGGCTGGTGCTGCTGGGGCAGGCTCCGCGTCACGACGGCCCTCGAAAGCCGCGTCGGGCCCTGCAGCGACACCTGGGCCCCGCCCCGCTTGCCGCTCTGCTAATCGGGGGCGAAGGGGTGGGTGGCGGGGCGCGGCAGAACAGGCGGTGAGCAGCGCGGGGCGTAGAGCCAGACCTCGGGGCGCGCCTTCGTGGGCTTGCGATCGGGGACCCCTCGGTGGCCCTGCGCCTCGCTCCGTGGCGCTGCCTCCTGGGCCTCCTCATCCTCATCCTCTCCATCGTCGTCGCCGCCACGACCCGCGCCTGGCGTGGGGCCCTTCGATCGGGCGCTCGCCGCCAGGCGCTCTTCGTCTTCGTCCAATTCATCATCGTCATTGTCATCACCGTCACCGTCACCGTCATCATCATCATCATCATTGTCATCGTCATTCCGAGGGCCAGGGCGGGCGCTGAGGGTATCCATGAGCGGATCCTCGCCTTCATCGTCCAGCCCACGCCACCCCTCCTCTCCCTCCGCCACCACCTTCGCGGGCGGGTGCCGGAGGGGCGCCGCGGCGGGCACGTCCTGGGCGGGCACGGGCCCCGGCTGGAGGTCGGCCCCCTCCTCAGGGCACGAGCAGCGCCGGGCCGCCCCGGTGGGTAACGCAGGTTGCTGCCTGCTGCTGCTGCGCCCCGTGGGCTCGCCTGGGGGGGCGGGCGACTTGTCGTTGCCCCGGAGAGCCGCCGCCGCGGCTGCGGCGATGCGGCAGAGCAGCAGTCCGCAGCTGGTTGACCCGGCCGCCGCACGGGTCCCATTGCCGGGCAGCGAGCGGCACGCGAAGAGGCCCCAATCCTAGGAGGAGGAGGAGGACGGGCCGCGCACAGAAGGAGCACTCGTCTGACATTGGCCGGCTCGAGGGCGTGCAGCGGATCGAAGTGCAGCGCCGGCAGATGGGGCGATGAGTGGTGGGGAATGGCGCGTGGTGGTGGTGGGGCGCGCAGGGACCTGGGCGCTGGGGCGGAGCATGCGGTACTCGGGCGGCCGGGGCAGCGGTTCCGGTGGGCGCCGGAGGGCGGTGGGCCTGGTCCAGTAGCTGCCCACCCCGCCGGCCCTCGAGGCCAAGGCGCGCGCCTCGAGGCGGCCCAGCCGCCCTCCCGCCTCTGACCCCGGCTTTGGCCCTGGGCGGGCGGCGGCCGCGTCGAAGCGCAGCATGTCGAAGAGGCCCTCGGCCCCCTCGGCCCCCCAGAAAGCGGCCCGGGAGGCGGCGGCCTGGATGTGATCCCCGATGGCTGCGATGGTCTCGCCGGCCGGCAGGGCAGCCTCCAGGTAGCCCGAGCAACTCGCAGCCGCGGCCCCCGGGCCGAAGGGCGCGGGCGCTGGGCCTCCAAAGTGCGGCCCGTAGAGGCTAGGGCCCGAGGCAGGGAGGGCGGCTACCCCGGGGGCCGGGTGAACGACGGGTGGGCAGCCCTGCGGGCCGGCCGGCGGAGGGGCGCCAGTCGGGAGGGGGATCTGGGCCCCGATCTGGTCGACCGTCGCCTGGGCAGCGGCAATGGCCGCGTCGGGTGACGGGCACGGCGGCGGGACGGAGCATGAGGCCGAGCACGGGGGCGCGGGCATGGGCGCAGGGGCGCATGGCGGGGGCGCGGCGACCGGCCCGGGGCAGGGCGCCGGAGGGGGCGGCGATGGCGGCGGCGGCGGGGGTGCCGAGCATGGGGGCGGCTTGGGGACGGGGATGCCCGGCCGCCGGATGGGCCCCACCGGTATCGGAGCGACCGGCCCTTCTGTGGGCCGCGGGGGGGCGGACGATGGTGTCAGTCGGCGGGGGCGTGGCCTTCTTCAGAGGGGAAAGGGAGGAGAGGGCGGGCAGGGCACGGACCGGCAGGCGGCGGGCCGGCCACCACAGCCGGTGCCGTGACGGGCGGGGCCGTGATGGGCGGGTTGACAATGGGCGGAGCCGTGATGGGTGGGTTGACGATGGGCGGCAGGACCTGGTCGGGGGGGCCCCACGTGCAGGGTGGCTCGGGCCCCGGGGGCGACGGCAGGGGACCTGGGCCCTCCTCACCGGGCATCTGGGGGCAGGGCAGGGCAGGCAGCAGGGGGGGGACGCCCCCCATCGATGCCGGCAGGGGCGGCGGCAGGGGCGGAGGGTTCGGGGGCGTCGGCGGGGGGGACGGCGGCTCAGGCTGGGGCGGCGGGGTGGGCGGATACGGCGGCGGGGCAGGCCGGCAGGGGCTGGCCGGTACGGGGGACGGGGCGGCGAGGAGGCAAGGGCGCCGGCACGGGCTGGGGCAGCGGGGCGGCCGATTGGGATAGGGGATCGGGTTCGGATGGGGGTCCGGGTACGGCTGGGGAGATGCGCACCCGCCCGGGACGGGGGGCGGGTATGTGCCCACATCCACATCCACGTCCACGTCCCGGTATACGTCGACATCCCGATACACATCCACATCTCGATACGCATCGACGTCCCGGTATACGCCGACATCCCTGTACACGTCCACGTCGACGTCGACGGGCGGCCCGGGGCCGATGACCCGGGGAGTGACTCGCCTCTCGCTGTGTGGAAGAGGCAGCATGAGCCGATGGGGGGCGCCAGTGGGGGGGGGGGGGGGGGGGGGGCGTACGGACCATCGCCGCGCGGGTGGGCCGACTGGGCCCGGGGCCGGGACGACCACGTCCACATCGACATCGACATCGACATCTCCGCACCGAGAGTACCGGGACCCATAGCCCGCACCGACCCTGTAGTCGCGCCGGCACGCGCTGCTGCCGCCGTATCCACACCCGTAGTCGAAGCGGTAGCCGGGCTGACCGTAACGGCCATACTGCGCGGGGGGGGGGGGGGGGGGGTGACAGGGGCAGCATGACAGACAGGTAGGTAGGCAACGGGAGATGAGGAGTCACGCGTTCAAAAGCTACCGCGCCCGCGGACCGCGCCACCCGTGTAGAAGGACTCGCGAGCCACGGCCGAGGCGGCGCTGGTGCTGCGGATGATGGGCCGAAAGAAGGAATAACACCGGTCGTACATGGCCCGCCGATCGGAAGGCGAGAGGATGCTGACAGCCCCCACGATGCCGCCGCCCCCAAAGCCGGCGCAGGCTCCCACTCGCGCCCCCACACCGATTCCCCCAGCGACGCAAGGAGGCGGATACTCGGGTGGGGGTGGTTCGTCACACGACGGCGGCGGTTCGTCGCATGGTGGTGGCGTCACGGGAGGCTCTGGAAGAGGCTCAGGCTCGAGGATGGGCTCTGGCGGTGGTTCGACGATGGGCTGTGCCACGGGAGGAGGGCGGAGAACACCGGATTGACACAGATAGTCGCGCGGACGCAAGCCAGTTGCGCCGTTCCAGTACAAAGTTGTCTGGTCTGGCTAACAGGAAGTTATGCATCCGTGGGTGCACCAATTGATCCAAACCTCTGGAGCAGTCGTGTTTCGAAGATTCCGGAGCCGCTCGCGCTGGGCCTGGTTCATTGCAGACCCATTTATCACGAGAGTGAATATGAATACCAGGGGGAACGTCAGACGCAACATGCGCGTCATCCCCACCGAAAAAACACAAACACGAAATTTGACTGCTTTTACATGATCTGAAGCACCTGAGTTTATAATGATTATCCTCAATAACCGGTTCTGCTGAAAAGCACATGTTGCAGTTCCAATCATCGATTTGGCAAAACGAAACCACAGCCACCCGCGCATTTCGCGAAGTTTTCTGCCACACATGGGTTTCCCATCGGCACCCCGGCTTTGAAATATTATCGGGCCTGAGGCTCACCGCCCCAGAGCCAAATTTTTCTTTTGATGTACTATTCAATAACGCAATCGATATTCCTTGCCTTTCCGAGTTTCTTCGGGGCAGCCCATCCCTGCAACCCGTGCAAAGGCTTTTTCTGTACGCCCAATCGCTCGGGGCGCTGGGTTTCTTGCACAGTGCCGGGCTTGTCCATCGGGCGCTCTCCGGCACAGCATTTATGGTCATCGACCCGCAGTACCACGTCTGTCTCCGGCGGTTCGGGTGGTGCCGGGCCCTTCGGGCGCTTGTCCCGCCCGACGTGGACGAGGTCCAGGCCGCCCGGGAGCTGGGCACCATCGGGTCATGGTCCCCCGAGCGGCTCATGATGGAAACCACTGTCGTCGGGTCTGCTTTTTTGGGTCGCGTTTCTCCGGGCTCGAATGATGGCACGGTCACGGCTAGCCTCCATAACCCGGCCGACGATATCTGGGCCATGGGCTGCCTGCTGATGGAAGTCTTCCTAGGCCGGCCCCCCTTTGCCGGTCCGTCCGGGGTGCTAGCCGTGGGGAATTTCATCGCATGTCGGGGTCCCATCAGGGTGCAGGACCGCCACAGAGCAGCTGGGGCGCATCTTCGAGTACGTGGGGCCTCCCACCGACGCCGACATGGACCGCTGGCGCGCCCTCTCCCCCCAGGCCCGCGATCTGGCCGTGGCAGCTCGGGCGGCCCTCCCGCCACCGTCTGTGGGGCAGGTCGGGGCGGGCGGGGAAGCTGGCGGTGAGGTTGCAGTTGCAGCTGCTTCACGTGGCGGGCGATTCCACTGCCCTGCGGGGGACAGCCCGGGCCCTACGCTGGCCGATCGGATCCCTGGCGCACCCCGCGAGGCGGTGCAGGTGCTGCAGGCCATGCTCCGGTACGACCCGGCTGCCCGCATCCAGGCCAAGGCCCGCTAGCCCGAACGCCCGAACGCCCGAACCCCCCCACCCCCCCACCACCACCACTACCGGCCAGCCCACCATGTGCTTCCCCAGGCCCCCCAGCCACACGGTTTCTCATCACGGGGGGATCCGGGTGGGGCGGCTGGCGCACCACCGCAGGATGCCCTGGAAAGCCCCTGCTTCGCCCTCTTCCGGCACGCCTTCCCGCCCCAGGGGGCGCCCGAGCCGCTGCTGCTCGAGTGCGACCGGCACCCCACGTCCGCCGGGCCCCCCACCCCACCGCCCCCCCGCGCTCCGGCTTGCTGGCGGGCCTCCTGGTCATCTTCCTCTCGGTGATGGTGCGGCCCCGGGTGGGCTGGCGGCGGGTCGGGGGTGTTTGCAGGTGGCCCGTGGAGCGGAGCCGCCGCGCCATTGCCGAGCTCATCCGCCAGTGGGCCGCGGCCGCGCCCCTCGGCGCCCCCGGGCCGGCCGCCCCGGCGCCCCCGCCCACGCCCCACCCGTCGACCCCCATGCGGCCCTCGCCCCACTTCGGGCGTCCGCGCCCCTCGCCGCCCTCCTGCCCGCCGGCCATCCCGCGGCCCCGCCCCGCGGCCCTCGGCCTCTCCGGCACCGGGCTGACGCCCCGCTCGCCCGCCAGCAGCGGCGCCCTCGCCACCCCGCCGCCCTCGTCGGCCCGCGGGCGGCCGCGGACCACCCCGCCCGACAGCAGCAGCCTCGCGGGGCGGCCACCGTCGGAGGAGGAGGACGAGCCGGTGGAGAGCGGGGCAGCCGGGCAGCCGGGCGGGCCCAGCCGGGAGTCGCTGGTGCTGGGGTCGCCCCGTTGGTGGCCCCCGGTGGCCCTGGAGTCTGAGGCCGAGCGGGTCGCCCAACGGGAGGCCCTCCTGGCCGCCGCCCTGGCCGGCCCCAGTGGCCAGCCCAGCGGCCGCCGCCCCGCCGCAGGGCGCGGACCCTCGCGCTCCCCGGACACCCCGCGCCACCGCCACCGCCACCGGCAACGGGTCCCTTCCATTCCCCCTCGCGGGCGCCCCTGCGGCCAGCGCGCTGCTCCCGATGAGCTCGGCCCGGCTGGCCCTGATCGCACGGGGCACGCCCCGCCCGCCCCGGGGGCCCCACTACCTCAGCCCGCGCCGCATCAGCGCCGCCTCGCCCTGCTGCTGCGCCAGAGCGGCCCCATCGCGGTGAGCCTGAGCCCCTACCGGCCCCGCACCAGCCCGCCCCGCTGGGGCCACCGCTCGCCACCAGCGGGCGAGGCTGCCCTGGTGGAGGAGACCCTCATCCCCCTCGGGGCCGCCGCCCTGCCCCCCACGGGCTGCCCCGCCGCCACCCCCCCGGCCCGACCACCTCCTGTCGCCGGACCCTCACCTCCGGTGCCCCCCACCACCAGCCGGCTGCCGCCCCTGCCGCCCGTCGTCACGCCGCCCCCCCGCGGGGCCTCGGCCATCATCCCGCCCCTGCCCCCCCCGCCCCCCCGGCCGACCCCGTCGCCCGTGACGCCCACCTGCTCGCCCATGTCGCCGCCTCCGCTGCCCAGCTCGCCCTCGCCCGTCCTGGAGCGGCCCCGTGTCCCGCTGCTGGCCCTGCCCCGGCTGGGGCCCCGCCCCAACCGACGAGCCGTGCCCCCTCGCCGCCCCACCGAGTCCCGCCGGCGGATCGACGGGATATCCACCGCCGGGGCGTCCCATGACCACACTCACCGGCACCCGCCGGCCCCTGGCCCCCCCATCCGCCTCCTCATCCCACTCCGGCACCCCGGCCGCCCCGAGCCCCACAGGCGCCACCGGAGCCCCGTGGTCCGGGGGCACGGCCACCGCCCCGGGACCCCCGCCGGGGGACAGCAGCAGCCCCGCCTACCGGGCCGCCGTGGCCGGCCTGGAACCGGCATGCGCGGCCCTGGTGCTGACCATCCCCACCCACCCGCCCCGACGGGTGCCGCCCCGGCCCTTCCGGCCAACCCCCATCCCGGGCCGCCACACCCACCCCGCCACGCCGCGGCCCCCCCTTCGGCGCCCCCAGCCCGCTGCTCCGAGGATGACACACACCTCGCCCCCACGGCCCGCTCAGAGGCCCATCCGCCCGCCACGGCCCGCCCCTGGACGGGCGAGGCGCGCCACCTCACGGCCGCCCTGGGGCTGCCTCTGGCGGGCATCGCGGGCCGGGGCCTCCGGGGTGGCTCACCCAACGAGGCGGCCGACCCCACCGCCGCTGCCGCCTCGCAGGGGCAGACGCCGCGATCTCATGGCCCCCTCAGCGGTCCCGACGACCTCCTTCCGCAGGCCGCGCACTCGCCCCCCACCCACCGGCCCAGGCCCTCGCGGGCCGAGGGGGACCGGGGGCGGCTGCTGGCCCATGGGGTCTGTCGGCATCCTCGGCCCTCGTCGCTTCCCTTCCTTTGTGCCTCTGCTGGTTCTCCGTGCCACCCATCCGTCCGTCCGTGTCGGCCTGGACGTCCCTTCGGCCCGACTCATCTCCTCGCTCCCTTTGCGCCTTGTGTGTGCTCCGGGGCGGCAGTACCCTCGGACCTTCTCCCAGTCGGTGTCCCCGACGCGCCCCCTCCACGTCCACTCGCGCGCGGCGGTCCTCTGCTCGCCCCCGCGGGGCTCCCCCCAAGCGGCCAGCATCTGCATCCCCTCGGTGACCGTCAGCCGGGTGCCCCCGCCGAGCCTCTTCACCCCCCGCGCCCTGCAGATGGCCAAATGGGCCGCCGCCCAGCAACGGCACGAGGAGAACCCGTCGCAGCAGACCCGCTCCCGGGAGCCCGAGAAGGGCAGCGCGGCCGAGCGGCGGCTGCTGTCCATGTCGTTGGACATGTGCGCCCGGGTTGCGGGGATGCCCCTTGTCGGCTCGGTGAAGTGAACAAACCTGTCACAGGAAAACCATCACCGTGACCTATCTCCCTTTTTGATTCGACTTGGGCCGCCGGGTTCCAGGCTGTGTGATCTGGGTCGACCCGAAAAGAGAGAAAAAATCGGCTGTGCACACGAGGACAGTGGAGCAGCAGAGGTTTTTTTGGAGAGTGTGCGTTCCCTTTTCCGGGCCCCGGTGGCTCAGAGAGAGAGAGAGAGAGAGAGAGAGAGAGAGAGAGAGAGAGAGAGAGAGAGAGAGAGAGAGAGAGAGAGAGAGAGGAGAGAGGAGGAGAGAGAGAGAGAGAGAGAGAGAGAGAGAGAGAGAGAGAGAGAGAGAGAGAGAGAGAGAGAGAGAGAGAGAGAGAGAGAGAGAGAGAGAGAGAGAGAGAGAGAGAGAGAGAGAGAGAGAGAGAGAGAGAGAGAGAGAGAGAGAGAGAGAGAGAGAGAGAGAGAGAGAGAGAGAGGAGAGAGAGAGAGAGAGAGAGAGAGAGAGAGAGAGAGAGAGAGAGAGAGAGAGAGAGAGAGAGAGAGAGAGAGAGAGAGAGAGAGAGAGAGAGAGAGAGAGAGAGAGAGAGAGAGAGAGAGAGAGAGAGAGAGAGAGAGAGAGAGAGAGAGAGAAGGAGAGGGAGAGGAAGGAGAGAGAGAGAGAGGAGATGGAATGGAAGAAGGAAGAGAGAGAGAGCCTCCCTTTGTTTTCCCTTTGTGTCTTTAAGATTTCGGTCTCTCGTGTTCCCTTTACGGGCCCCGGTGGCCTGGTTTTCGGAATATGAGAGAGAGAGAGAGAGAGAGAGAGAGAGAGAGAGGAGAGAGAGAGAGAGAGAGAGAGAGAGAGAGAGAGAGAGAGAGAGAGAGAGAGAGAGAGAGAGAGAGAGAGAGAGAGAGAGAGAGAGAGAGAGAGAGAGAGAGAGAGAGAGAGAGAGAGAGAGAGAGAGAGAGCTCCCTCCCTTTTGTTTAAGTGATTTCTTTTCTCTCTTTGTTCCCCTTTTACGGGCCCTGGTGGCTCGGTTTTCCGGAATATGAGAGAGAGAGAGAGAGAGAGAGAGAGAGAGAGAGAGAGAGAGAGAGAGAGCCTGCACCCGCTCGGTAATTTCGGTTGCCGGGGTGGGTTTGTATAAAAAAAAAAAAAAGAGAGAGAGAGAGAGAGAGAGCCCTCCTTTGTTTTCCTTTGTGTCTTGGTGATTTCGGTCTTCGTGTTCCCTTTACGGGCCCTGGCTCGGCTGGAATATGAGAGAGAGAGAGAGAGAGAGAGAGAGAGAGAGAGAGAGAGAGAGAGAGAGAGAGAGAGAGAGAGAGAGAGAGAGAGAGAGAGAGAGAGAGAGAGAGAGAGAGAGAGCCTTTTTGTGTCTTGGGTGATTTCGGTCTTTCTCGTGTTCCCTTTTACGGGCCCCGGTGGCTCGGTTTCCGGAATGTGGGAGAGGAAAAATCGAAGAAGAAAAACCAAAGGCAAATGTGGGTGGAGGCAGAAGTGAGCACCAGAGAATTTACGGCAACTGACTGGACACAGCCTACATTGCCAGCGGTTGACGCGCACGAGCAAACGCACCAGTTCCCAATGAACCCCGTCCGCCGTCTTCTCGAATGATGCTCAATTCTTGAAATGATTTTTTTTTTGATTCCAGTCTTTCGGATTCCAGATGGGTGGCCAGCCCCAGCAGCCCCAGGGCTTCGGAATGCAAATGGGCATGCCTATGGGCTTCAGCGTGTCGATGACTGGCATGGATCAGCAGGGCATGCAGCAGCAGCCCCAGATGGGCATGAGCGTGCAGCCCCAGATGGGCATGCAGCAGGGCATGCACCAGCAACCCCAGATGGGCATGGGTGTCCAGATGGGTATGCCCGGCTTCAGCGTCTCGATGGGTGTCCCCAACCAGCCCCAGATGGGCATGGGTGTCCAAATGAACATGCCTGGCATGCAGATGGGCATGCAACAGCCCCAGATGGGCATGCAGCACCAGCAGATGGGCATGCAGATGGGTGGCTGTGGTATGCAGCCCCAGATGGGCATGGGCATGCAGCCCCAGATGGGTGGCTGCGGCATGCAGCCCCAGATGGGCATGCAGATGGGTGGTTGCTGCCAATCGGCTGGTCTGGATCCGCTTTTTTTTTCCCCCTGTTTTTCTGACGATTTTTTCGTTAGGCAAGCATAAGCGCATCTCTCCTCAAGAGGTTCATTCTCTCGTCGAAATGGTGCATCGCGAGCACAACACGTGTGTGGCCGAGAGCGAGATCGAACACTACGAGGATCGTGCGTGGAGCTGCGACGAGATTGCCCAAGTCATCAAGTCCATCTCTAACACCTGCGTCCAGTCGAACATTGTTGAACACATTGCTGACCATGGAGGTCTGCCAGAAATTTCCTTAGCATTTCCCACATTCCCACATTTTCCTCTAGCGATCGTCGACAAGTACAACGTTGAACACATTTGCCAGGTCATTAGCAACGGTGCCGTGAACATGAGCGTTCGCGACTACGTCCGCAAGGCCGAGGATAACTAAAAGGAGCGACCAATTCCGTTTTTTTTTTGACATGTCGACTCTGAGACTTGAGGATTCTTTGTACCCTTAAGTAATTTTGTCTCGTTTTCTATATTTTTTTTTGAGTGAGCTCCTCTGAAAGCGAGCTCGTGAAACAATATTATACACTAATAACCCGATTCGCGGAGTGTTTCGGTCCGACTCTCAGAGGGGCCCAGCACACGCACTTTCCCAGAGGAGAAGAAATCCTCTTCTTCGCTTCCTCCTCCATTTTTGCCAGTAGCTGATCGATCCTCTACAGTCGTCGATCATAGTTCCCTTCAACCATATCCCTCTTTGGCCCTCCGAGACGATGGACTGGAATTGATGTGTGCGGAAGTGGATTGGGGCTTTGGGTCAGGCGGATTGTAGCGGGATCCGTGAATCCTGCCCAAGAATGGATCATGGCGGACCTGGTGAGAGAGTTGAGAGAGGGTGCTGTTCTCGGTGGTCCAACTTGACCCTGCCTGGGGATGCGCCGGCGGGCTCGCCTCGAACCTCTTCTTCTCCTCGAACCACTTCAGCCGATTTCGATTCACCCTGCTCGCATGTCGATCGCGTTTCCAACCTTCTCGTCCCAAATAGAACGTCCATATTCCTGGGCCGGTTTGACCGTGGCAGAAACTCCCGTTTGAAATTACATGGGCTGTAAATACAGCCTGAAAGTTTTGATTTGGTCCCAGGATCTCTTCCAACCCAAATCCACCCTCTTTGTTCAAGGCTTAAAGTGGGGTTGAATGTGCGGTGGGTTGAAATTACAGTAAGTGGCACGTGCGTAATTTCGCCACGGTCATTCCGGCCCAGGAATAAAAAGAGCCAAACTGAACCGGCAACTCCCATTCTCACCCCGGGTTCAATCAGCTCATTGCTGCGGTTTTCGTGGATCGATGCAACAGGCTTCACTTCTTCATTATCTTGACCCAGAACCTTTACGCCGACTAAGCGATGGATCATTGGCCACTGCAACTCCAATCCAACCAACTCCCGTGGAAGAGGCATTGAATGCAATCTTCCCACCATTGGTTTTCGAAGATGAGAGGGGTATTTGGCAACAGCGTGTCGACCCCACGCGTGCCTCTCGCCTTGATGCCATCAAAACACAGGTCTTGGCCCTTTCACACGAAGCACTTTCACTCTCAGCAGGAATTGTTGGAGCAACTCATTGTGGCCAGAAAGGCTCGCGAGGACGGTATATGCCCCGTACGTGAGCAGATCTATGATTCAGCCTTTGGTTCGTTTCTTTTTTTTTGGAATCTTTCCGAACCATCCCATTCAGATGAACTCATTCGACAGGAGTCGATCGACTCGCCCGAACGTGGAATGCTCTTGATCCGGATTCGGGATGAACTTCGGATGCGCCTGGCTGCGTTTAAGACTCTTCAGGAGGGCTCACTGACATACGGGCTCAGGAAGTCGGTCGTTTGCGAGCAGGCCCTCTCACAAGGGGCACAGGAGGTCCGTCCCCGCGCGGCACACTTCCTTCCGCCGCCGCCACCGCCACCACCACCACCACCACCACCTCCCCTTCCCTTCACCTCCTCCCTTCACCTCCTCCCTTCACCTCCTCCCTTCACCTCCTCCACCAACCATCCCATGCGATCGTGAGGTTCTGATGATTTGTTGACCGGGCCTCCGATCCATCCCCCATCCCCCATCCCCTCCCCCCTCCCCGCACGTGTGTGCAGATTACACAGTTGCAGACCGACTGCCAGCTCCTCTCAAAACAAATCTCAGAGCTCAACGGGCGCCTGACGGCCTCCGAGAAGCGCGAGGCGGCTTTCCGGGCGGCCGAGGAGTCCAAGCGCAAGGAGGAGATCGCCTTCCTGAAGAACACCGTCCGGCAGATGAAGACCCAGCTCGAGCTCTACTTCGCCTCCCAAAAGCGCGAGGGCAGGTGAGGCGGGGGGCCCCCTTCAAACCTGTTCACGTCATTCCCGCGACCTCGACCATCTGCCTGCCTTCGTTTTTTCCTGTTTTTTCCTGTTTTTTTGCCACTTCTTTTCTCTCGGTCCTATGCTGGTGCACTTCAATAGTCCTTATTACCCCCCCCCCCCCCCCCCCTGCTGTATATTATTGGTTCGCTCACAAGAATCGGATAATCCCACCAGCTGTCGAAGGAGAGGACACGGACTGGGCGCCCGACTCGAGGCCTTCGGCGCGGTGACTTCTTGGCCTGGCTCCTGCGGGGTTTCAAGTGCTCCGGGAGCGGCGAGCGGCGAGCGGGCCCCGTGGAGGCAGCATCACACCAAGGTTGGCCCTCGTCACCCGATCCGGGCCCGTTTGCAGGCGATCCTGCGAAGCCTGCCCCGTAGCTCCCCCTCCACATCCGAGGCCTCCACAACATAACAGTGGACCTAACCCCTCACCCTTGCGGGTGGACGGCAGCTTGGATGGTGCCTGAAGTCCGACGCCTGGCCCAGCCGCTGGAGAGGGAGTGGCAGATGAAGGGAACTGGGTCAAACCTTTTGAAATTCTTCCGAGGAGTTATTTTCTGGTTCGCCTCCTCTGAGGCTTCATAAGACTCTGACACAGACGATGACAAGAAAGGGGGAGGCCGACCGTTCCGGATTTTTATCCCCGCTGCTGCGCACGTCTTTTGCTTCGATTTTTCGATGGCGTCTCTCATTCGGTCTGGATGTTCGGCTACAAAGTTGCTCTAAAGTCCGTGCAGATTTGGCCCCTCGGGGTTCGCGTTCGCACCAATCACCCGGCTCCTTTTGGTGGGATGTGGCATCCTCTCCATCATCCTCCCTTCAGCTTCACTCACACCATCGTTGGTGCTCAATTCTTTTAAAATCTTTCATTACTCCGAATACTGGAGGCTCTTCACACATTACGTATTCTTCTACGGCAATGACTTCATTGCCGGCCTTCTGGTCTGCCGTTCACGCGTCGTTCCAACTTCGATCCCTTCTTTTCCGATCACCCCATTCGATCAGCTCATCTACTTTTGGAGACTTTTTGAGCGACTCTACAGCTCCTCCCGTTTCTTTCTCTATCTTCTTTCTTCCTGGATGGTGTACACCCTTCTGGGACTGCTCTCCCTCTCTCTTCTCCCACAGCTGACGTCTGTACTTAGTCCGATTCCGTTACACGGTCTTTTTCTCGCAGTCTCAGTCCCGGCCCATACGGGCTCGTCTTTGGCCTTCTTTTTCAATATTTTCTCGACGTCCCGGCCGGGTCCCACCTCCACCAGCTTCCTTTCATCAACGACAAGATCCTCATCTATGTCTTGGTCTGCTTTTCCCCCACTCCGACTTGTGCCCCGACATTGTGCGCGGTGTTGGGCCCATCTCTCACATATCCCTTCCTCTGCCACGGGTGACGAAACCACCAGGGTGCCCAGTTGATGGTTTCTCAGCAAGGCACCTGCCACGCTGGGATTCTCGGTCTTCTGACGGGTTTGATCCTTCGGGTGGCAGGCGTGAACCGGGTGAACTTCTCGCCCCGTGCGCGAATTGCCGGATCGCGTTTCTTCCGCTTTCTGGATCCAACCCCATCAATTCCCATCACCAGGGGCGCCCCGACGGCATATCCTCCGGAAATGTTCGTGGTGCGTGCCCCGGGGCTCCCTGCACCCAGACCAGCTCGGGCGGTCTGTTGTTTCGTTGACGTTTCGACGTTTCGAGCTTCCTCGTCCTCCACCCACAATCAGCCTTCCGCGGTTGACGCCTCCTTCGGCGATGATGCTCAAATCCAAACGCAGCTTCGGACACCACCCCCAGCCCCCCCCGTTGCTTTAAACCCCGATGATGTCGAGCACTTGGAGCAGCTTGGCTTCCCCCAAGAGATCGCGGAGCGGGCATTGAGAGAGTGTGGGGGAAATATGGAAGGTCGTCCCATGACGCTTTTGGTCTTCTCATTCTTTTGTCTTTTCTAGCGGCTGCCAACAGATTGTTGGCCGAGCTTGGAATGTCGTAGGTTCTCTGCTTAGTCTTCTTTTTCTTTTCCTTTTCCTTTTTTGGTCCTCGGAGGTTGCACGAATACGGGCCCCCGAATACGAAAGTGGTTCCCGTCTTCCCACTTGTGTCTTCCTCTGCATTGCCATTGGTTGATCAGACTAACTCGCATATTCAAAGCTTCGCTAATCGCCCATGATTGGGCCCACGACCAGTCCGACCCCGACTGCACCAGCCCCGGAAGCACTACCAGGTTCCTTTGTTTCCATTTTTGCTCGTCAAAGGCTCAATTCCTCCTCACAGCCGATGTGTGCGTTCCGCGGGCTGACTTTCAGATCTTCGAGCCCCCCATTGGTGGTGGTTCATGTGGCGTGGTGAAAAGAGGCAAATGGCTCGGAACTCTCATCGCGGTGAAACGACTCCACCCCGAGCTTTTCATGAACACCCCTTCAGCGGTGAGCACCACTCTTCTCGATCGGCCACTGAATCAATTTAAGAAGACCATCCAAACCTATAGGTCAGGGTGAAGGGAGCCTCTCGGCAGACCGTCTTCCTTTTCCCGATAGAACTCTGCGGCATCCCAAGCTGGTGCAGTTTCTGGGTGTTTGCTTCGAGCGAGAGAACATTTGCATTCTCTCCGAGTTGATGACTTCGAATTTGTTTGAAGTACTCGAGTCACGCCCCCTCCAGTATCGCGAGGTGGTCGACATGGCGCTGGACGTCGCTCGTGCCTGTCGCTATCTGCACGAAAAGGGGCTCGTGCATCGGGATCTTTGCTCGTCCAATGTTCTCGTCTGGAAACGCACTGCTTCCTCCCCCAGGCACACACATCGTCCTCTCTCTCCCCAGGTGAAGATGCCCATCGTCAAGGTGAGCGACATGGGCCTTTCGCAGGCCTTCGACACGCCCCACTCGCTGCGTGTGGGGCACCCCACCTACGCGGCACCCGAGCTTTTTGCTCGGGACCACCCTTCGTATGACGAAAAGGTCCGAAGCCTCGTCGCCTCGTCCTCACCACCCCCGTGGCACCATCTTGCCTCCTTCGTCACCAGGTGGACTGCTACAGCTTTGGGGTGCTCCTGGCCGAGATGTGCACCCGGCAGCCGCCGAACCCCTCCAAGCGGCCCCGGCAGCTCGAGGCCATCACCTCGGCGGCCCTGCGGGAGCTGGCCACGGCCTGCGTGCAGCGGGACCCGGCCCGGCGGCCCCCCATGGCCGAGATCATCCACCGGCTGGAGACCCTGCAGCAGTCCCAGGAGTACCTCACCGAGCCGCCCCCCCAGATCGCCGCCCAGACCGGTCTGCCCCCGAACCGCCCCTCGCCCGGCGTCCTTGCCCGGCGTCCGTCCCATCTCGATCCCCCACGCCCGAATCGTGGCGCAGACTCGCTCCTGGAGGACCTCCGCAACGGCAACACGGCCCTCAAGGAACAGCTCCTCAAACTCAACGCGGAGTTCGAGGGTCTGCTCTTCAGATCCCCCCCCCCCCCCCCCCCCCCCTCCCGAGCTCCGTGTCATCCTCCTCCTCTCCCCAAAAGGTACCCTTTGTGTTGCTGCTTCCTTGATTTGCTCGGTCTCCACGCCCTTGCCTCGGGTGCCGGGGTGTACAGACTCGCGGCGGTCCATGGCCGAGATGGACGAGGCCCTCCGCAAGGCCCTCGTCGACGTGGACGGTCTGCGGCGGAGGGTGGGGCACAACGAGCGTACCATTCCTGGTCTTCCCGTCTCACGCTTCCCCTCGGTCGGTACCCCGGTTGCCCTCTTGGCACAGCCACCCGCGCCAAGGCTGCCTCCCTCCAGGACCTGCTCACCAAGCGCTCGGCCGAGGCTGACGGTCTCTCCATCCATCCCTCCATCCCTCCATCCACCCTCCGCGTCCCCCGTCCTTCCGCGTCCCCCCGTCCTTCCGCGTCCCCGTCCCCCCCCGGTTGATATGGGCGCGAAACTCACTCCGCCATCTGTGTTGCCGCTGCAGCTGCCATGCAACGGGTCACCCAACAGGAGCTACTGATGACAGAGCGCAGCCTGCGGGTGACCCAGCTCGAGGGCGAGCTGGACTCGGCCCGGCAGCAGCTCGAGATGGCCGAGGAGCAGCTCAAGGTCCTCCAGGTCCGCTCCGCCCCGCTCCGCCCCGCTCCGCCCCGCAGCCTCCCTTGCGAATTCGACCTCGTTCGGTCGCCGAATGCGAACCATTGATGTTTTACAGCCGCTCTGCATCCCCCCCCCCCCCCCCCCCACACACACACACATACATACACCCCGCCCGCACAACTGCAGGCCCAGTCGGCCAAGCGGGACGCCCAACTGGCCGACTACCGCAAGCAGGTTGTCGACCTGCAGAGTAAGATCTCCGAGCAGCGCATGCAGATCACCGTCCGCCCCGCCGCGCCCCCGCCGCCCCCACGCCCACCACCCGCACACCCGGGGCGTTGCATCGAGCTCACGATCCCGCGCTTCTTGGCCATCGGGCGACTGGCGTTTGGCATGGGGGGCCCACAGGTTCTGCAGCAGCTTCGGCAGCACGCCGCCACGGCCGCCACCGTCGCCCGGGCCTCGCCCGAGGGGTACGGGGCCCCGACGCCTTCCTTCGCCGCCGCGCCCGCCACAGCCCCCCAGGCCCCCGCCTTGGGCAGCAGCTCGCTGCCCTCCGCCCCTGCCCAGCCCGTCCTTGCCCAACCCGCTGCCTCGGCCGCCGCTGCAGCTGCAGGGGCCACCATCCAGCAGCCGGCAGACCCCCTCGCCCCCCTCGCCACGAAGGGGGTGCCCGGACCTGGGGCCGACAAGCAGGTCGCTACTCCTCCTCCCCTATCCATCACCACCCACCCCACCCAGACCCCGGTTTGCTGGTCGGGCTCGCCACATCTTTTGTGATACCCCGTCTCCGTCTGCCCCCCCCCCCCCCCCCCCCCCGTCCCCCTCGTGGATACAGGGCCCCTCGGTCTCGACCACCCCTTCCGCCGCTTCCCCAGCCGCGGCCTCTTCCAACACTGTGCTCTCCACTCTCCCCACCCTCGTCTCTGCCTCCGCCCCCGCCACAAGCGCCCCTCCCCGCGCCAAGGTCTGCGCCCTGTCGCCCCGCTGCTGCGGATCCGTGCCTCATACCGTCTCTCCTTCGCTCTCCTCCCCGTCACCAGGGCCAGCTGCGCGTCCTGCTGGCGGGGGCCTACTCGGACATCACCCAGCTGGAGGAGCTCCACATGAAGCTGCTCAAGGCCTTCCCCGAGCTGCATCCCAGCCTGAACTGCCCCATCGACACCGTCGACCTGACCCAGGGCACCCCCACCCCCGACGAGCTGGCCGCCTTCGACAGCGTCCTGCTGTTCAGCTTCGCCCCCTTCCGGGACCCGGTCGGGCTGGGCGACGCCTTGGCGGCGTACGTCGAGTCGGGCCGGGGGGGCGTCGTGGTGTGCCCCTTCGCCACCAACGCCACCTACCGGGCTCTCGAGGGGCGCTTCGTCGAGCGGGGCTACCTGCCCATCCAGCAGGGCCCGCTGGCCTTCTGGCCCCAGGAGCCCCTGCTCTGGAAGAGGGCCAACCCGCGGCCCGCGGGGGCATCCTCGGCGCGGCGCTCGGAGGGCCCCGAGAGTCATCCGATCTTTAACCGGGTCAACCAGCTCGACGGGGGTGATGCCGCCTACCACACCGCGGCCGATGTGGCCCCCGGGGCGACTTGCCTGGCCAGGTGGAGCGACGGCACGCCCCTAGTGGCTCTGCAGCAGATCCGAGGCCGCCCCTGCAGCGTGGTTCTGAACCTGTTCCCAGTCTCCTCCGAGGCAAACCCTTGCTTCTGGGACAGCAGAACCGATGGGGCTGCTCTAATGGCCAATGCACTTCGTTTTGTGGCAGAATAAGGTTTGAGAGCATCATTCCGAAGCGAGGAGGAGGGCCTCTTTTTTTTGTGTCTTGTGCTCTGTTTGAAACGAGGTCTCACAACACAGACCCGGACGAACTGCGAGCCAGCCGGCGCAGCCAGAGGCGAGCTCGCTTGACACGCGCCAGCTTTGCAGAGCTATGGGTTTCTTGACGCCAATGAAAGTACTCTTTCTTTGTGCCATCATATTCTCCACAGTTTCTGCAGCAAGCCCAAAATTGAAAGAAGTTCTTGGGGATCTCGACCTCACCGAAATCACCGAACATCAGGCACGCCTTCGTGTCATTTACGGCACGAATCTTGTCGAAGATGGGGAGAGAATGGCCGCAGAAGACACGGAGAATCCTCCGACTGTTTGGTGGGACGCCGAATCTGGTCGGTGGGCGGTCGTCATGGTTGACCTCGATGCCCCATCGCGCCGATCTCCGACGGTCTCTCTCTTTTAGAAGTCGCATTTCGTGAATTTTGCTTCCGTAGATGCGTGAATGGCGGCATTGGGTTGTTGTTAACATTCCTGCCGACGAGCTGAGCGAAGGCGACATTTGGGCTTCCTACAAAGGGCCCACTCCACCGATTGGGACGGGCCCTCACCGGTATGTGTTTCTCCTCTTCAGGCAGAGAGGCCCTCTTTCGGGGGCAAATACCATCCGAGGAGAACGCGGGCGGTGGAGTGTATCATCGTTCGCGCGGGAAAATGGGCTCAAGCTGGTTGATGCAACTTGGATTGAAGTCGAGAGGACACCTGATGACCTGTAAAAAAATTCACCGCCCCACCCCACCCCTCCCCATTCTTCTCCTTTTTTTCTCTCTGTGAAAAAAAATGAATCCCTTTTTTCCCTTTCGTTTTCAGATCGTTTTCTTCTTCCTTCTCTCTCTTTCTTCCTCCACCTCCTTCGTCGTTCTTCCCCGGCAATTGCCCCATCGTCCCCGGGCCAACACGTTTTCCCCCCTCTCTCTGTGCTCCGATCTTCTCCGCAAAATCACTCCATCGCGCGGCCGGGCCAAGAGACACGGATTCGGCCTCGAAACCCGGGGCAGGGAGGAGGATTCCGTCACAAGTCGGTTAATCGGTCAAAATGACAAAAAAAGGCATTCATTTCCCCTGGCACTTCCGTCCGTCCGCCAGCAGATCCAATTCCGTCGAACTGTCAACACGTTTTCTGCTCTCCCTTAGCGTCAATACGAAATGCAGGAACTTCTCGGAGACCTGAATCTTCATGCCCCAGCAACCCCAATGCACATGACGATTCGGTATGCTGCCAAAGAAGTGCATGATGGCAACGAGTTCACTGTCTCAGAAACGGCGCGTGCGCCTACCGTCCTCTGGGATGCCGCGCCTGCTCAAATGTACTGCCTGGTGATGTGTGATCCAGATGCTCCAAGCCGTCGCACACCTCGAATGCGTGAGTGGCGTCATTGGATTGTCGCGAACCTTAACGGCAGCGATGTTTCGCATGGTAACGTCTTGGTCTGTTCAACGTTTTTCATTCATTCGTATTTCTATCCTACTTCCATTCCTTTTAGACCCCCTACAATGGGCCGACTCCCCCAGCCGGAACCGGCCTGCATCGCTACGCATTCTTGCTTTTCAAACAAAATGCCCCAATCCCCGCAGCTGAGATCACAAGCGGGCGGGGTCAGTGGAAGGCCGCCCAATTTGCGGCCCATCATCATCTCGAGTTGCTTGGTGTATCATATCTTCAGGTGCAACAGCACTAAGTTCACAAGAAGAGGTGCTCTTTCTGCCTCTCTGCCCTCATTTGGGAATATGGCGGAGGAGAAGTGAAATGGTGGTGAAAGTCTCAAACGTGACAAAGGGGTCGAGCTCATGGACGACGTCGAATCAATGGAGACTAAAAAGGGAGTCCGAGAGTTTTGACAGATCCTATCATTGGCATCGCCGGGTCGCGTCGAACTTTCTCGCCGGCTCAAGTCCTGTTGTCCCGACGCATTTTTTCCGTTGCCACAAATACCGAGATTCATCTTTACAGCATTTTCAGCTCTCCTCCTCTCCTATTTATCCGGCTGCTGCGGCTTGACGTATGTTTACACTGATATTACGGCTTCGCAGCACTGGGACGCGGCAAGTGGGCCGTTCGTCCTCTTAAGCAATATTTTTGTTGTGCAAGGGGTCACCCTTACCATTGACCCAGGCGTTGATGTGCTCTTAAACTTCGACCTCTCTCTTCGAGTCGAGGGCCGTCTGGTGGCGCACGGGACACCGAATGCCCCCATTTCCTTTCGGCCGACTTTTGTCACAGATCAATGGAGACGAGTGTATTGGTCTGCGTTTTCCATCTTCACACAACAACTCAGACGCCAATCTGCCCCCCCCCCCCCCCCCCCCCGATTCCCCTTCGGGTCCCTCTCCCTCCCTCCATCCCACACCCGACTTGCCGCTTCTCGATAGCACCACCACAAGCGGTTGCTCCTTCGAGCATGTGTGCTTTGCGGACGGTGGCAGAAACGTGAATGCGGTCCTGCGGGCTGAGGGCACGTTGGGCTCCTTCCGGAACGTCACCGTTCTGCGGAGCCTCTCGGGCGGGCTGTACTTGACACCCAGAGGTCGCGGCCCCCCTCCCTCCGTGCCACACACTCATCGCGCGTTCCTTCTTAACCCCATCACCACAGGCGCAGCGCCTCTCCTCATGGGTCCACTCTCGGTCGCCCAGACGGCCAGAGATCCGTTGGTGGTGATTCTCTCGGCCTACCAGGGCGTCGAGGTGGCCCTGGACGAGTACACGGTCCTGGGCCCCGGTCCGAATTATCTCGGTCCGTTCTCCCCAGTTTCGAACTCCTCTCGCCAATGCCACAATACATGCAAGCTCATCCGGCCTACCACTCCCTCTCTTCCCGGCAGCTCTTTCGCTGTCCGGTGGGCAGGCAGGAAGCGAGATCACCCTGAGCCGACTAACGTTGACCGACACGGATGGGCTCTCGGTGAGCACCCAGGGGCGGGTTGTGATTTCCAACAGCACCTTCACCCGGGTGGGGCTGGCCGGGTCACGGACCCTGGTAGCCATCCCGACGGGGCAAGGGGCCCGGGTCGAGGGCAACGTCATGCGGAACATTGGTGGGCCCGTCGTCATGCCCGCATGCTGCACCCCGGTCCGCACCGTTCGGCCCTGTTCTTTGACCAGACTTCCTCACTCCTCCTGCCTCCTCCTGATACGGCCCGACCCAGGATTGTGCCCAACTAGTTGGAAACCAGTTCCTCGACTCGCCCAACATCTATACCACCAGCGCCTTCATTGCCGGCTCGGTTCGTCTGATGCCCCGCGCCCGGGGCCACTTCTGCTCTCACACTCTTCTCCATTTCTTTTTTTCTGCTGCGTCGGCCTGCTTCTGCCCATTGCCCCCCTTCGTCATCCTCCTCCCTTGCGGCGCCTGTAGTGCGTGCTGACCCATGTGGTGGACAATGTCTTCGCGCGGCTGACGGTGCGGGTGGACAACCGGTACAACACCCCCAAGGGATTCTTGGTCACGCGGCGCTACGGGGACACCTCGCCAGGGAGCGGTGTGCCCATCTGGCTCTCCAACAACACGCTGGCCGACCTAACCCTGGTCAATGCCTTCGCCGATGGGCAGAGCGACTCGCTGCTGTACGTGTCGACGCCTGGGCCTGTCCGTTGCGAGAACAACACCATTTTGCGACCCCGAGTGGGGACCCGCTACTCGACGATCGTAACCCTGGCCGGGGCGGACTCCCAATCGACCTTCGTTGGGAACCTGATCGACGACGTGACCCTCCCTTCGGCCACCCTGCTCTCCTTGGGTCGCCACGCCCGGTCTGGACCCCCCCTCCCCTCCGTCCCCCCTCACTCACAGCCTCGCCACCTGTCACGGTGAGATGAACGAGCATGCCTTCATCACGCGCTCCGCTCACAATGTCACGTTCGAAACACACTTCCATCTTCAGGATTGTCGGCAACCGGATCACGAACGTGCGGGACACCTGGGGCAACCGGGACACCTCGACGGCGGTGCTGCGAGTCCAAACGCACGTGGACCTGCTGGCCGACAACGTGCTGATCAACATCACCAACCCGAGTGCGGTGTTGTCCGTCTACAGCGGGGCAGCGCCGGGGACTCTGATACAGAACAACACCTTCGCCGGCATGACCTTCTACGACCAGATCGGCACCCCCTTCTACTTCTACGCCTCCGGTCTGCCGTCGCGTCACCCCCCCCCCCGCCCCCCTCCCGGAAGAGCTATCGGCTTTTGGTGATGGACCTGCTGCCGCCCACACCGGCTCCCTCGGGAGTTGTCCTTGAGGTCCATCCGTCACCTTCCTCTCTTCCTCCCCACGCCCATGGGGCGCAGCTGCCTCGATGAACTTGACTGACAATCACTGGGCGGACATCGCCTACCACGACACGCTCATCCAGCTGGGCGGGCCCAACCGCTACCGGTGCCTCTTCGCCAACAACACGGTGACCCTGGCTCCAGGCACCTCCCCCGATACGAGCGGATGCCTCATCACAGCCTCATCCGACTTTGCCCTGCATGACAACGCCCTGCCGTCCCTGGCCGGGGCCGGGGCGGCGTACGGGCCATATACTCTCTGCGCCGGGTCGGCGTTCACGTGCACCTTCATGGACGCCACCCGCAACTGGTGGGGGACGGCCGACGCGGCCGTCATCAGAGCCGGCGTGCGGGACTTCTTCGTCAGTGGCCAGGCGGCCATCGAGGTGCGTCCCTACCGTGTAGCCGCCCCTACCGAGACCGAGCCGCTGGGTCCACTCTCGTCGGCCGAGGGCGGCGGCGCCCTGACCGAGGCCACCTGGATACGGGCTGCCGACGGGCCGGTGGTGGTGTGGGCCGATGAGCACCAGCCGGCTGGGTCGGTGCTGGTGGAGGCCGGGACGACGCTGGTGCTGGAGGCGGGCGCTACGGTGCGGCTGGCGTGGCGGGCCTCGGTGGGGGTGTGCGGGGCTCTGGTGGCCAACGGGACGGCCGAGTCTCGGGTGACCATAGGGAGCCAGGCGGGCCGATGGGGATCGATCTTCATGCGGAGCCCGACGCAGGCATCTCTGCTGCGGCAGGCGGATATCTCAGGGGGAGGGGCGGTTGGGATGCCCATGGTGGCCAACGCGGTCGGGGTGCCCCTGGAGGTGGACGGGTGCACCTTTGCCGACTCGGGCGCAGGCGGCCTGCAGTGGGTCGTCACCTCGACTGCGAACTATACGATCCGAGGCATGCAAGCCAGCGGATGCTCCTCTACGGGCATCTACATGGACCTCACCGCGTGGAAGGGTCCGCACCTCCACCCCGAAGAGCAGCCGCAAAAGTCCTCGTATTCCCTCCGCTCTCCTCGCCGTGTTGGCTGACAGACTTGCCCCCCCCCCCCCCCCCCCCGCCCGCCCGCAACACCCCCTCCTCAGGCTTTCGTCTCGAGTGGCATGGCGGAACGTTCGCGAACAACTACCTGGGGCTGCAACTGAGTCCGCTGCCCCTCTTCAGTGAGGCCTTGGTGGAGGGGGTCACATTTCTGGCCAATCGCGGCGACTTGACCATCAGCAGCGTGTCGGGCCGCGTGATCAACCCCCAGAACCGCACGGTCCGCATCTGCCCTGCCTTTTCCCCCCCTCTTTGCACCCCACCTACTCCGCCCACCCCTCCCACCCTCCCACCTGATCGCCACACCGCGCACCTCCATATCTCCGACTCCGGGCAGGTGGCGGTCCGCGACTGCGTCTTCCGCGAGTCGAGGCCGTGGGGAAGCGCATCCTCCACCTCGTTGGCCATCAGCGGCCGGATGAACAGCGCCACCATCGCCGACAACCTCTTCGATCACCTCAGAGGAGCTGCAGCCTCACTCCCCAGTCCGTTTGCTTGTCCCCCCCGGCCCGTGTTCGAACTGACCGACGTAACGTGCCTCCACCCCAGTGTGCAGCTATTACGCGACGGAGCAGTGTCTGCTGGTTGCCAACAACACCTTCGAGCACATGGACGTACAGTGGACGGGCCCCTACTATGGCACCACCTTCCTCTCCGGGGTCCGCCCCTCTCGTTGCCTTCCCCCCTCCACCTCCACCTCCACCTCCCCCCCCCCCCCCCCCCCCACACACACACACACGCACGCACGCACGCACGCATGCACACGATACACCTTTTACCGCTCTCCATCCGCCTCGCTTCTCCCATCCTCACTTCCCTTTTCCTCTTGTCGGGGGGACGATTCGTGGTGGGAGCAGTCGACGGGCCACTTCGTCAACAACACCTTCCGCGAGGGGTCACTCCGACTGGGCATGAGCGACTCCATGCTGGTCAGCCTCTCGTGCGGCGGCCTCTACAACGGCTGTCCGACCCCCGCTCGCTTCGAGAACAACACATTCCAGAACCTGGTCCTCGATAACGCAGTCCGTGGCTGCGCTCCGCCAGGGCGGTTCGGGCGCGCTGGCGGGTGGGCGAACGTGCGTTCCTCATGTGCTTTTTTTTCTTCCCCGGCGCTGGTGATGGGACATGGTGCGGACGCAGGGCTTCGTGCGGATTATCACGAACTCGGCCGCACAGACGATTGCCGGCAACCAGGTCGTCAATCTGACCCTGACCGGCTCGGTGCGTCCCTCGGCATACCCGCTGTTCTACCATAGTAACAGCAACCCGGCCTGCAGCAACCACACGGAAGCCTGCGTACTGCGCGCCAACCGGGTCGAAGGCATCATCAGCAGTGTGCCCCTGTGGTGCCCCACGACGGACTCGGGCGGAACGGTGCGGCCCAACCAGGCCATCTACACGACGGCCGGCCTGGTGACGGGCAACGTGCTGAAGGACGTTTGGTACCCGAGCAGCCAAGCCGGGGCGGCGCTGGCGATTCTGACTCAGGCAGCCCTGGTCGAAGGCAACCAGGTCGTCAACGTGACGGCCCCCGGGGCGGCCCGGCTGGTGGCGCTGGACCGGCCCGGGGGCGGGCAGGTGCGGGCCAACACTGTCGAAGGCCTGGTGGTGGGTCAGCTGCAGGCCGACCCGGCCACGAGCGGGTCATCGGGGCCCTGGGAGTTGGTCGGCAACCGGTTCGTGGGGATCCGCTACAGCAATCCCGTCCTGCTGGCCCTGGGGCCGGGTCTCTTCCGCAACAATACGGTCGTCGTGGGGCACCTTCCACAGCCCGGCGACAATGGCACCAACTGCACCAACGGCGCAGTGGCCACCGAGTCGCCCTGGGTACCGCCGGCGGGGTCCTGCCTGGTGGCGGCCACGAGCAGGGACTTCGATGTCACGTGGAACCGCTTCGGCGGGCTGCCCGAGGAGGACATCGGCGGCCCGGTGGGCAGCTCGGGGGGCAGCGGGACGGCCAGTGTGCGGGTGCTGTGCTTGCAGGTGCCCCTGGAGGCAGCCGGCTGCGAGCCGGTCGAAGGGGGCTGGAACTGGTGGGGCACGGACAACCTGACCCTGGCCCGGGCCCGCATCGGGGACTTTTTCAGCAACCACGGGCTTGCTCGGGTCTCGTTCAGCCCTCTGTTCCTTTCGTTTGACGACGCGGCGGCGGCGGCGGCTACCCAGTCCGGCGACGACCCCACCCCCAGCACCACCGGGGCGACTGTCTCATCCGGCGCCTACTGGCCCACCCCGGAGGAGAGCGGGCTCTTCCTACTGAACCACACCTTCGCGGCAACCCCAAGTCCGCACCTGGTCAACGAATCGACCATGGTCCTGCCGGGGAGCTGGGTCCGGATCGAGCCGGGCGCCGCGGTCGCGTTCCAAGGGGGCGTCTCCGTGGTTGTCTGCGGGTCCTGGCTGGCCCGGGGGACCCCCAACCAGCCTGTGGTCATGTCTTCGGCCGGCTCCGCCGCTGCCACGGCCACGCCCACAGATGGGCTGCTCTTCATCGGGAACCGCAGCCTTCTCGAGGTGGAACAAGCCTTGGTGGACGGCGGGCCTCCCCTGCGGGGCAACGTCAATGTGAGACCCAGCGGTGGAGAGGGGGGCAACGGGTTCGTCTTTCGTGACCTGCGTCTGCGCGGGGTCCAAGCCTGGCCGCGCAGTGTCTCTCTCACCGTCACCGACGCTCGGCCAGAGCCGGCCGACGTGGCCCTTCTGACCAACATCACCACCGAGGCCAGCGCGGGCCTGGCCTTCTCTACCCCGGGTCGATGGAATGCAACCGTCGCGGGGTGCCAGTTCGAATCCTTCTCGGTCCGTCCCTCTCCCTCCGGGGCCATCGCCCTCCTGCTCACCTACCGCGCATTAGGGCATGACTTCCGACTTGCTGAGTCTGCGAGCGACCGATGCCCCCGAGGTGGCCATCAGGGACTGCCTCTTCACGGGCCCCGTGGCGGGACATGCTTTCTCCTTGGACGGGGCCTCGACCATGGAGCACCTGGACATTCGCCGGTGCCGTTTCTTCAACACGGATGTTCCGGGGGCAAGCGCCTCAGCCCTTGACATCTCGGGGGCCATCGCCGCCGCGGCGCGGGTCCAGAACTGCTCTTTCACAGACTCGCGGGGGATCCGGTACGCCCCATCGGCCGAGACCACGGTCGGGCCCGCTCGTCACCCGCGGCACACTGACCCCCTGCTTCTTCGATATCGCGTAGGTGCCGCTCGTGCTCAGAGACACACCATTCGTCAACTCCACCATCTCCTACCCGTTCGGCGACGACAACGCCTTCATCTCGAGTGCGGTCTGCGCTTGTGTTGCGCCCCTCCGCATCATCCCCCTTTCCCCCCCAGTCCCTGGGTGGCATAGACCTGGGCGAATGCACGTTCCGCTCCCTGCGAATGGTGGGTGGCGATGCGGCTTGGGTGGTCGCTGGGCTGCTCTCGTTCAATGCGCCCGTGAATCTCACTGGGTGCCGCTTCGAGGACATCGCCTTCCTGCCGGCCGGCCCCGGGACCACCGCCGGATACCGGGCATTCCTCGTTCGCTCGACGGGAGCCCGCCTGAGCCTCACGGGCTGCACCTTCTCGGGGATCTCAGCGGAGCCCCTGATGGGCTTGACGCTGGTGACCACGGCCGGTTCTGACCTCCTCTTCACCAACAACACCTTGGGCCCGATCGCATGCGGCTGGGCTGCCAACCAGATTGTGTGGGGAGCTAGCCCGGACAGCCTGATCGCAGACAACCTCATCCGGGACGTGACCCAGCCGGCCAGCGGCTCCTTTTCGGGGGTTCTCGGTGGCCTCGGCACCATCTCAGGCAACCGGATTGCCAACATTACCGGTGGGCGCGGCTACGTGCTCCGGCCTGGTGGCGGCAGCCCGGCCGTGGTGGACAATTGGGTGACGGGCGTCACCGGGCCGGGGGCGCTCACCTTCACCACGAGCAGCCCCGGCCTGCTGGCGGGGAATCTCTTTGCCAACGTGACGACCAGCTCCTCGAACTCGCCCGCCCTGCTCACCCTGGACGGCGAGTCCGGTCGCATCACCAACAACACCTTCCTCAACCTCCGGTCCGTTGTGTTGTCATTCCCCATTTCTCGACAATCACCACGCGGGCTGGTGGGCGGCGGCGGTTGCAGAGATGGAGCTTGCCCCGGCTCGGCGGTTCGCCTGGCTCGGCGGTCGGCTTTTTGGCAGATCGCTGGCAACGTCTTCGCGGACCCTGGGACCCAATACGAATTCCGCACGGGGCTTCTCCTCGACTCGTACCCTGACCCCGTCGACCTCAGCGCCAATTACCTCGGCCCCAACGGCCTCTTCCGGTCTGTTCCCACTTGACGATCCGACCACCACCACCAACCATCACCGCCACCCCGTCGCAGAGCGACCACAGCGCTTTTCGACATGCGCTCGGACTTCACCCTGGGGCGCCTCTCTGTTGACGCGCCACTGGAGGACTGGCCCGCCGGCGCCCCGCGGCCTGACTGGGCCATGCCCCCCGTGATCACCTTGCAGTTTGCCCGGTTTGCCGACGACTACTCGGCCCTGGAGCTCGCCTTTGACAGGCCCCACCCCACGGTCCGTGGTGCCGCTGGGCACTCGCGTGGTCTTTGGCGCAGTCGGGCGGCTGGGGCCCTCAGAGCCTCCCTCCTCCACCTCCCCCCATCCCCATCCCCGCCCACCGCGCTATCGGCTGCAGAATTTCCTGGGTCAGGCCGAAGTCTACCAGACGCCGACGCCCTGCAGCGGCCTCTTCGGGGCCGCCACTGCGGCCCTGGTGGGGAGCGGGGCGACCTGCCAGTGGATGGACCCGGGCATGCTCAACGTCATCCTCGGGTCCGACGCTGACCTCACCCTCAGCCCGGCCCTGGTGGCTCTGGCCGATGGGGAGCTCCGTGCGGCCGGGGCCGTGACGGCCTGCCCGGCACCCTTCGCCTGTGGCACCAACGCCGATTGCAGTATCCACGGTGTCTGTGTCGCGGCCGGCACCCACCGCTTCTGCAATTGCACATACCCCTGGTCTGTCGTCACTCCCCCACCCCCGCCCCACCCCCCCCCCCCCCCCCCCCCCCCCCCCACACACACACACACACATACACACAGAATCACCTCACATGTCTGGCATGTCTGGAACAGGTCGGGCCCGAGGTGCGCCATCCCCGGACAGTTCCAGGTCCGGCTGCTCACCTGCCAAAAACCATGTCACCACCTTGGCCGTCGTTTGTTTTTGCGCAGCGGGCCTTCCACTTCCTGGGAGTTGTGGAGCCCGTCAACTTTGTCTCGCAGGCCCTGTCGAGCCGGGCCTGCATCGTTGGCCGACGGGCCTACTTCACGATCGTCTGCCGAAATCGCTACCAGCAAACCGATTGCGTCAGCACCAATGTGACCCTTGTCCTGGCCGGCACGGACGGGGCCCCCATCCCACCGGCCGCCGTGGGGCTCCAGTGCGCGCTGGACCACGGGGCCGCGGTCACCCGGGTGCGGTGCACCTTCTCGGTGCCCACCAACACCTCCGCCCAGCCCTTCACCTACCGGCCGGCCCTCGATGAGATGCCCCTGGGCTCGTACGCCGTCCGTGTCCTGCCTGGTCTGTCGCCCGGAACCCTTCGACCCACTCACGGCCATCGGTCGGTCGACCAGAGCAACCCGTGTGGGCATACGCCCAGCTGGAGGCAGCCCCGGAGGAGCTCGTGGCGGGTTCTGCGGGTCAGGCATCCCTCTCGTGCCGGGACACCTACCGCAACCCGACCGACTGCACCGTCCCGCCGCGGGTCGAGTGGGCCACCCTCGCCGACTCCGCGGGCCGCTCCCTCCTCCCGGGGGCGGCCCCCGCGGTGGGCCCCTGCGTCGTGGGCGCGGAGACGCCCTCCAGGCTGCTGCACTGTCGCCTGGGTGCCCCCACCAACAGCACCGCCGGCCCCTACGGGTGGTCCCTCCGGCTGGGCGACGCCAACGGCACCGCCACCCTGCCCTGTCCGGCCCCACTCCGGGTCGTCCCCGGTCCGTACTGCGAGACGGCCGGCGAGTGACGGTCCGCCTCATGTGGTTTTGTCTGGTCCCTGGCTTGTCTTGGCCTGGCCGGGTACAGGGCGCGTCTACGGGCCCAACAGCCCGCTGGTCGAGGTGCCCGCCGTGGCCGTGGAGGCGGGCCGGCCCTATCGGGTGGCGATCGCTGGGCGCGACCGGTACATGAACCCGATCGGCTGCGTGCCCCCCAACGCCAACTCCACCTTCGCCGTGCGCTGGGGGACAGGCCTGCTGCCCCTGGCCGTCACCACCAACACCACCAATGCCACCAGCAACACCGCCACGTTCGTCGACGACGACGGCAGCCTCAACCTTGATGGGGCGACGGCACAGGCGCTTTCGGCGGTGGTGGGCGTGAATGGGACGCTGGCCGGGGTGCGGTGGAGCTGCTCGGTGGGTGGGGTCGCGGCCGATGAGACGGCGGGGCTGTTCGTGGGCGAATGGGTGCCCATCGTGACGGGCCGCTGGGTGCTGGCTCCCCAGACGATCGCCGGGGACGAGCCGCAGGGGGTCGTCCAGGGGGCGCCCCTCAACGTCACGGTCCTGCCTGGTCTGCTTTGCGCCGAGCAACCGCTTGACAACCAGCCGCCTGGCATTGTCATCACTCGTCATCCGAGCGTCGGCCTCACGGTCCCGCCTATGCTGGATGTCTGCTTTCTTGGGCTGTGCTGTCTTGTGGCTGTGCAGGGGGCCTCGACTGCAATCGGAGCGGCCCGGTGTGGGTGTCCCCTGGGCTGGCCGAGGCTGGCGCGCCCTTCCTGGTGCGGGTGCGGGCCTACGACCGGTTCGGCAACCTGCTGCCCTGCAGTCCCGCCACGGCCGGTGCCCGATTGGGGCTGCTGTGGCGGGAGGCCAACGCCTCCGCCAATGCGACCTCCACCGGAGGCAGTGGCGATGCAGAGTTCGTTCCCGTTCCCGGGCGCGGCCCGGCCGCGGCGCCCACGGTGACTTGGGGCTGCGCCGCTGACGAGGGCGCGGAGGGCGACTTCGAGGCGATGGCGGTCCCCACCCAGGCAGGCCACTTCGCGGTGGGGGCAACATGCGGGTGCGCCGTCAGCGTGGAGGATGGGGAGGCCTGCTGGGACCTGGGGCTCCCGGTCACCGTCACCGTCGTGCCGGGTCTGCGAGGCGCCTGCTTCCCCCCGCCGTCTCCATCCGTACCCGCCCCTCCCCTCATCTTGCCATCGCTTCCACGGTGTGGCAGCCTTGCATGTGGCGGGTGCCCCGACGACGGTGGCCTGGCGCCCATACGCGGCCCGTGTTGCCGGGCTGGACCGGTTCGGCAACGGGGTGCCCTGCCTGGAGGCCGCGGCCGCGGCTGCCCCCGTGGTGGAGCTTCTGTGGGGCTCGACCGGCCAGTCTCCCCCCGCGCTGGAGTGGCACTGCACCCCCGGGGCCGGCTACGAGGCCCGCTGGACGCCGACCCAGGCCGAGGGCCCCGTCGCGGTGGACCTGCTGTACGGGGGCAGGTGGCGAGTCCCCCGGGGCGGCCTCAACTTGACCGTCCTGCCCGGTCTGCCCACCTCCTCACCTCATCGCACCCCCCCTTTCCCTCCTTCCGCTCTTCATTCTCGACTCATCACTCGTCATTTCTCATCCGCACTGTGGGGACCGCTCTTGTGGCGGCTGGGCTGTGGGGGGCAGACGTGACACCGCCCGCGGTGGCCTGGGTCGCCCTGCGGAGCAGCGGGCCCGATCCGGCCTGGGCGCGGCCGGGCGACCGGGTCTCGCTCACCTTCGGGGCCACCGAAGCCCTGCGAGGCAGCCCCGAGGCCCCCTTGGTGCGGGTCGGGCGCCCCTCCGACTGCGGCACCGGGGGCTGCCTGATCAACGCCACCGCAGTGGCCGGGCCCGGGGCCGCCTGGGAAGGCGGCCGTGTCTGGGCGGCCGAGCGGCCGATGGGACCTGCCGAGGCCGAGAGCCTGGTGCCCTTCGGCATCCTGGGGGCCCGCGACCTGGCCGGCCTGGGGCTGACGGGCCCGCTGCTGAGCGAGAGCTTCCCCCAGTACGCCGACCCACCCACGCAGTCACAGCCCGCCACGTTCACGTTGCCACTCCTCAACGCCACGGTTACCTTCGGTCTGTCTGCCCCCCCCCCCCCCCCCCGCCGCGCTCTCTCCGCCTCGGCTCCTTCTTTGGTGGCGCTGGCGCGATGCCAAGGCCCTGGTTTTGGGGGCCCCGGGCTCACGACTGTGCCCCTGCCTGTTGGGTTGGGTTGGCAGACCGCACCCCACCCGGGGTGGCCCGGGTCGTGTTCAACTGCACCCGCAGCGGAGCCGAGGCCGAGGACGGTGGGGCCGCCGTGGTTGCGGGGCAGTGGATGCAGGTGACTTTCACCACGACCGAGCCCGTCCAACTCACCGGGCCGGGCGCCCCCTGGGCGACCATCGCCGGCCAGGCGGCCCCGGTGGAGCTGCTGGGCTCCGCGGAGGCTGGCGGGGGCCTGGTGTTGCGTGCCACGCGGCGCCTGGGTGGGGCCGAGGCGGTGCGGCTGCTGCAAACGGGCGGCGCGGCTGGGCGGCTGGGCTTCACCATCGGGGGCCTCGTCGACCGGGCCGGCAACCCCATGGCGGCCCCCGTCACCGAGAACGGCACCACGGGCCCCCTGTGGGCGTCCGGTCCGCCTTCTTGCCCGCTCCCGCCCCTGGTGCTGCGATGGTCATGGACCGCGCGCATCCCCGGCGTTCGCCCCGCATGGTCATGCGCTCGCCCGGTGGCTGGCCTTGCGCCCCACTGGGCCCCCCTCTCGGTCGGCTTGGTTGGCATGGCGGTCTTCACCCTCGTTGCCGCCCTCTCATCGTCGTTCATTGCTCTCTCGTGCCCGTCTTCCCCTTCCCCGCCTGTCTGTCGCATGCAGCGGGCAACTGCACATCCGACGCGGACTGCGGCACGGGCGGGAGGTGCGTCAACGGGACCGACGACGGACCCCGCTCATGCTTCTGCCCCCCCGCCACCAGCGGGCCCCAATGCCGCACCATCGGTCCGACCCCCCCCCCCCCCCCCCCCCCGCAGCAGCCTTCCTGCTCATCGGGCGAGGCCTCCGTTGGCTCATCCTCCACTCTTTCTCTTTCTCTCTTTCTCTGCAGTGCCCCCGGGCGAGGCCCTCCTGTGGCCCTTCATTGTGGCCCCGCTGGCCTCCCTGCTTCTTCTGCTGGCTCTGCTCCTGTTCTGCTGCTGCTGGTGCTTGCTCGCCCGGCGCCGCAGAAGGCGCGACGAAGAGGTCTGCCCGCCACTCCGCGCGCACCCACCACCACCCCACCACCCCGCCAGGCCTCCCCTCACTGGCACCCCTCCCGTCGGGCGCCCTGGCGGGTGCAGGGCGTCGAGGCCAAGAGGCAGCCCATGGCCCTGCAGGCCCTGCAGACCGTCATCAACCCGCTGGCCCAGGCCGCCACCACGGCCTCGGCCTCCGCGACCCCCTCGCCTCCACCCTCGGGGCCTCCGTCCCCGGTGCTCTCCAAGGCTCCTGCCACGGCGGGCGGCGGCAAGGGGAAGGAGAAGCAGACGCCCCCGCCCACCCCCCGGCTCGGCTCGCCCGTCCGGTCGCCCCGGCGCCCCAACGTCCCCCCTCCGGAGGTGCTCTTCGGGGCCGCCTGGACGCCCTTTGCCTACCGGCGACGGCACCAACCGGGCCGCGAGGCCCCAAGCTCCGCCACCAACCTGCAAGAGGCGCCGCCCCAGACCAGCGGGTCGCCGCCGCCCTCCTACACCAACAAGGAGGCCCTGGCCGCCCTGGCGCTGGCCGACGATTCGACGGGCGGCTCCGCCACGCCGAGCCCGCCCCCCACGCCGGGCTCCACGCGTCCCACCTCGTCGGCCGCCTCGTCGGCTCGGCTGCTGCCGCCCCTCGTCCAGCGCTTGTCGGGGTCTCCGACCAGCGCATCCGCCGCGGCCCTGGGTCTCGATCTTGCCGCCTCGCCCAGCCCCCCCGTCTCACCGGCGCCATCAGCCCTGCTGGCCCTGGCGACCTGGGAGCTTCGGGCTGGCTCCGACGGGGACCTCGGAGCCGGTTTCCCCTCGGGGAGGAACGTCCCACCCCTGCCGCCACGCATTCGTCCGCCACGTTCGCCCGTGCTTCCCTCGCTCATCGATGCCCTCCGGCTCTCGCCCAGCGGCCCCCTCCTCGGGGCCGCCGAAGCGGGCGTCAGTGGGGGCACGCCGACGGGGTGCCTGGAAGACTACCTTCTGCCCGCCCCGCCCCCTGGGGCGACCATTGTGGGGACCCTCGGGCGGCACATCTCCACCGGGGCTCCGCCCGGCCCGCCCGGCCCCGATGGCGGCACTCCCCCCGGGTCCGAAGACCTTGCCGCCGCGGCGGACACCCCGCCCAGCAGCCCCGGGCCCCTGCGCTTCGCCAGCCCGACGCCCTCGACGGCAACCGCCGGGACCGAGTGGTCCCGCTCCTCCTCCTTCGGCGGCGGCGGCGGCAGGCTGGATCCGGGCCTGGGCCTGGGCTTCGGCCTGGCGCCCCCGCCCCTGGGGAGCGACGTGCGAGCGGCCGTGGCCGGTCTGCTGGGGATGCAGCCTGGCAGCGCCCGTCGCCTGCCGCCGGGAGCTCCTCCACGGCGGCCCCGCCCGGCAGCCTTCCGGAAAGCCACCAGCGCCCGCTCGTCGCCCCAGCCGCCGCAGTCGGCATCGGCAGGGCCTCCCTTCGACGGAGGCCTCGAGGAAGGCGAGCCGCCCCGCTGTCGCACCAGCCCGCCCATCCAGATGCCTCCGCTCTCGCGGGGGCCCTCGCCCTCCCCGTCCCCACCGATCAGCCCGCGTACGAGCGAGTCCGCCCCTAACGCGGCTGCCCCGATGGAGGGCGCCCCCAGCAGCAACGGCTGCCTCGCTGTCTCGCTGGTCCCTTATATGTCCACACCGCCGGGCCCCACCGCCTAAGCATATGGTCTGGCTGGCTCTTCGTTCGATGTCTGCGCGCCATTTTTGTCGATATCTTGTGCGTCGCGGCCTCTGAATCGCTCCCCGACCCCCACTTCACCTCCACCTCCACCTCCACCTCCACCTCCACCTCCACCTCCACCTCCACCCCACCTTCACCTCCTCCTTCTTTTTTGACACCGGCGGGACCTCGTCCTTTCCCAGCCACCCACCCTCCTTAATTTTTAATATGGCAAAGCGGATCCCCGCAGTGCCTCCGGCCTTCCCCTCGCTTTCTTTGATGCGGTCTACCAGGTTGCATCTTTTTTTCGACTCCCAGCTGCGCTGCCTTTTTTACTTCTCTGTGTTGTCCGTACGTATCGTTCTCCTCTTCCCTCTCTTTCTTTCTTCCTTCGCGCCTTTCATCGTTGTGTTTTGTTCACGGTTTCCAATCAAAAGGGGAAAAACGTGTTGGCCCGGGGACAATGGGGCAATTGCCGGAGAAGAACGATGAAAGGGGTGAGGGAAGAAAGAAAGAGAGGGAAGAGGAGACGATACAAAAGGAAAAGAAGAGGATTCATTTCAAGAAAAGGGACAAAAAGAAAGGATTTTACCCCACTCAAATCAAATAACGTATTCTCAGGGGGAATAAGACCGCCGGTTTGTGACAGGGAGTCATTCATTCATTCATTCATTCTCGTGTTAATGCAGCCCCGTGTGAGGCTAACTAAGGAGCCATGAGAAAGAAATCACAAAAGGTTTTATCCCCCAATCCCCCCCACCTCATCACCCTCGATAGGCTTCACCGGTCATTTGGCGTTCAACGGGTGCCACGGGGCGTTTTTCGGTGCCTCGGCTGCACAGACCCTTGGCAGCTCGCACCACTGGAATGAAGCTTCTCCTCTTTTTTTTTTTGACGACCGGCTTCAGATATCTTACACCATCTTTTCCGAGACCCTTTACGATCCACAGTCTCTCCGCACGCTCGAAAATTGGTGTAGTGCTTTTTGCGAAAACCAACAGGTGGTTCATGTCGTGAATCTTTCACTGGCAACATCTTGAAGTTGCGCGCCATCACATACACACTTCGCACCCCCCCTCAAACAGAAAGGAGAACCACCATACTTGACGATTTACTGAACAAAGAAATGTGCAGCAGAGGTCTTATTCCGGCTGAGGTCTTATTTCCCCGAGAATACGGTATGTTGCGCCCTCCTCAAGCCTACACAGGAACCCAGAGGCGGAGTGGCGGAGAGGCAGGCGGAGAGGCAGGCGGAGAGGCAGGCGGAGAGGCAGGCGGAGAGGCAGGCGGGGAGGCAGCAGGCGGGGAGGCAGCAGGCGGGGAGGCAGGCGGGGAGGCAGGCGGAGAGGCAGGCGGAGAGGCAGGCGGAGAGGCAGGTGGAGAGGCAGGTGGAGAGGCAGGCGGAGAGGAACGCATTGTGCAACCACCGATCTCTTGAATGGCCCGATGGAAATTACTTTTTGCGCGCCGCCAATTCGTAGAAGTAGCGGTCCACCGTCATTATCATATAGGGAGCGTTGCGGATGAGGCTGAAACGAAAGAGGATGTCGCGAGCCACTTGGAGCTCTTCGACCTGATTCAGCACATAAAACTATGTAGAAAGGGTAAGAACGGCGGAGCGGAGAAGGAAAACGGACGCGCAAAAAGGCGCACGTAGCGTGATCCCTCTCGGCAACGCAGGCATCAATGTGCGTGTTGTAGGCCTCGGTGACACGTCTTTCGTTTTCGGCCAACTCGACAAACATCTCATGATTTAAGCGGTTGTCAGTCAACCCAATAAGCAAAACAAAAACCTTCTCGAGACTTTCCCATTGCGATGGGATCGGGCGAAGGTGAGGCAATTTGACGTGGTTGCCACGAGCCAGAATGTACTGATGATTCGATGTGCAGAAAGAGTGACCCGACGAATTCGACGCAGACATCAGCCAACTTCCTCCCATGCATGTGCTCATCTTCGGCCTCCTGTCGGAGCCATTTGCTCATTCCGTGCATATTTTGATGCTCCGCCTCGTTGGACATCGAGATGTAAAATTGTTCGGTCCAGTATTCTTCCGCGACCTGGCGACCAAGCCGCTCTTCCATCGCCTCGGACAGTTGATTTTGCTGCATGTTGTTGGGGAACGAAACATGATTCCGGAGGCTGCATTCTCCCTTGGGTTTCTATGGCCGACGGAGTGGGGTCGCCCCGCCAATGTGCGAAGCGCCCCCGCCTTGAGGACCTCGAGAATTCTGACTCGGTGACAGATAGAACCAAATTTGTCCATCCAATCTTGTCCCGCATGGAAACAAAGACCATCCCCGTTGTCACTTCTCCACTTTTACTTCGGCCCACAGCATCGGCGCGTGATGTAACGGCTTTTCCGATGGATTTTCCTGTGCTGGCCGACATTCGTGGCCTTCCTCTCGACATTCTGAAGAAATCATGGCCCGAAATTCCCTGGGATGATGACAATCAACTTCAGGCCCGCTGGGACTACTGCCAAGTCTACCAAGTCTCCGATGTTTTCCTGGGCACAGATGGCGTCCTCTTTACGAAGGACCACTTCTACCTCCCCCCATATGATCTGTGGCTGACCACCCTTGAAGTGCTTCAGAAACACCTGCAGAACGATCTCGTGTTCAACATACGGAAGCAGACCGTCTGCTCGGGCGCATGTTCGTTGCTTCTCACATTGCGCACATTAGGTGACATTTCCTTCTGCCGAGTTTCCCTCGTGCTTTCGGTGGCGCCCGTCCCTCCAGCTGCCATTTGCGACATCGCCCCGGGGGCACCCCCGCTTCCGGTGGTCGCCCAATCGATCTCCGAGAGGTCTGTTGGCAGCCTGTCTTCGTGCTGATTGTTCTCCAACCCCTTTCGATTCTGGCCCCTGGCCCCCGTGGACATCCCACCCGGCATCACTGCCACAGCCGACCTGGAGCCCTTCGTCGAGCGGCATCGGCGGGTCATCTCGCTCATCCACCCGGAATGCGGTCTGTGAGGTAGCGCTCACACGCACCCCTGTCCCTGCCCACCTCCTCTGCATCTCTCCCACACGGCACTCCCCTTCCCGGCACGGACACGTTGCTGACCCACGTGACCCGTAGGGATGTACTTCCACTGGCTCATCGAGGCCCAGTCGCGGCTGCTGCTGGTGCTCGACGTCCTCCGCCGGGAGCCCGCGGTTCGGCTGCTGGTGGACGACCAGGGATACGGCGGCTGCTATCGCAACCGGTGGACGAGCTCCTTCCTGGCCCGGGCGGGCATCCCCGAGGAGCGCCTCATCCACTATGACCCCCGCAAGGTCCCCAGGCAGCGCCGCTGCCCAAAACGACCAGAGGGTGCTGCTGACAAGGGGCCAAAGGGCATTCGGGTCACGAGAAGCGCTCATCTTCCCCGTTCCGGCCCGGTCCTTCCTCCCCCCCTGGGTGGTTAGATCTACCTCATCGAGGACCTGATCCTGCCGCACCCATTCGTGAGCCCCTACATTCCCCGTTCGGTTTTGCACGGCCTCCGCAACTGGTGGGTCCCCAGGTCCGCCTCCCTTCATCTCGCCTTGTCTCGCCTGACTTTTCTTCACACCACGACCTTCTCTTTTCTTCGTCCTGCCCACGCCATCGGCAGCCCAGCCCCGGCGGCCCAGCGGAGGCTTGTGATCCTGATGCGGCGGGGCACCGAGGCCGACCGCGAGCTGCCCCCCGAGGAGCGCGACGTTCGGCGCGTCTCCAATCACGGGGCCCTCCTGGAGGCCCTCCGCGCCGCCACCGCCCTGCGGAACGGCCGCCACACGGCCGCTGGTCCTGCCCCCGCCGCTTGCGCCACCGCTTCGGTCGGGCCCGGCCAGGAGCAGCAGCGCGATGATCAGCCCCCGGCTGCCGCACCCGACGGAGGCCTGACTGACGCGGGCCATCGGGATCCTCCCTGCCAGCACCCGCCGCCCCTGGAAGTCGTCGAGTTCACCAGCGTCAGCCTGCCCACGGCCGCCCATGCGGTGGACCTCTTCTCCCGGGCCGCCCTCGTGCTGGGGCCCCACGGGGCGGGCTTCGCCAACATCGTCTTCGCCCCTGCCCGCTGTCGGGTCTTGGAGATCTTCCCCATCCCCCGCGAGCAAAGGAAGATCGGGTCCGCGCCTCCGCTCCTCCCCCTCACCCCCCTCACCACCACCACCCCGGGTCGGGTGCGTCCAGGTGCCGTCCGTGCTTCTGGTCCTTGGCACTGACGATGGAGCAGCAATACCAGGCTTTCCCTGTGATGTTCGAAGACACGGATGAGCAGGGGTGGTCCGCTTGGGACGTCCCCGAGTTCGAAGTCCCAGTGGCAGACGTCGTGAAAACTGCAATCGAGATGCTCGACCACGAGTAGCAAATGAGGCAGATGCGCTGGCTCTTTATTATTTAGTTTTTTTTTCATTGTTTCTTTTTTTCGTTCGTCCTCGGACACTCCGAATCCAAAGATTTCCCCGCGCTATCGATCCAACCCTGCGCACTATTTTCATAGAGAACGCCAGATATCACCATGTCCACCATTGAACTTTCTGAGGCAATGCGGATTCGCCTCTCTCATCAAGTGATGGAAGAATTCGCATCGGAGCACCTTTACGATCATATGGCCGACGAGGCCGAGCATCTTAATCTGCATGGAATGGCAAAGGTCGGCCGTGGCAGTGGCCAAACGTTCTTCCTGACGATCCCTGATTAGTTTCTGCGTGCCGAAGCTGCTGATGAGCATGTACATGCGCGCAAGTTGGCTGATGTCTGTTCATCAGCTCCGCCCCGCTTTCCGAGTTTGACAACGGTGATTAGTATATCCTTTCCCGTGGCAGTCCAGTGCGGCTGCCTTCCATGAAGGGCGTTCCTCAGCAATGGGAGAGCCCCGAAAAAATGTTCATGGACTTGGCGGACAACGAGCGCCACGTGACCGAGCTCTACCACGGCCACATGGAGGCCGCCATGGCCGAGAAGGACTACGCGACCGTGGCCGCGCTGCAGGTCTGTCGCCGGGCGAGACCGAAACGCGGGTCCCAAACCAATTTTTCTATCTGGTCTCCCTCGGGCAGTGGTTCGTGACCAACCAGGTAGCAGAGAACCAGAAGGCGGCCGACATCCTGTACCACTTCGCCCAGATCCGGCAGGCCCCCTTCATGATCACCGCCGTCGACGGCTACATCGGGGGCATGAAGTGAGGCGGAAGGCCCAAGGGAGGCCTGACTGGTCGCCGGATGTAAATAACTCACCCACAGGTGTTTATATAATTCGGGTGCGGGCTAAGTGATGGCCGTGCTGGGGTCGCTGGGACTCCGCTCGAACAACTGAGCGGCCGCGTTTTGGAAAATCCGGGCGGCCTCCTGTGGAAAAGGGTGGGTCAGCGGGTAAGGGGGAGACGGCCGCGGGGCAGACCTGACGCTTGAAAATGTCCGCCTGGGTCTTCTGTGGGTCGGGGCATTGCTGGGCCAGTGAGCGGAGGTTCTCGCAGCACTCGCGAAGGACCCGGGCATTCTCCAGGGTCTGCACAACAGTGGGGGGGGGGGGGGAGGGGAGGGGGGGGAGGGGGGAGGGGGGGGGGGGGGGGGGGGGGGGGAATGTTAGTTGGTTACTTACTGCGCACCGAGGCCGAAAGGCTCGCGAAGGTGAGAGGGATCAGGGGGCAAGGGCAAGGGGCAAGGAGGTGTCGGAGGCAGGTGGACCTCGAGCGCCGCCTGGAGTTGGGGGAGCGCCTCAGTGGCCGCCTCGCCGACCCCCTCAAGCACATCGGGCTGCTTCATCCACGGGGCGAATTCTGCCAGAAGCCCGTATGTGATGAGACACCGCCAAAGAGAGACGGGGGCGGGGTGGCGGGGGGCGGACCTGTGCTGTAGACCGAGACGAAGACGGTCAGCGCCTGCTGGAGGTCGCCCAGCTGGGCCGCCAGGGCGGCCTCGGCGATGGCCGTGTCTTCGCCCGGGGTGAAGGTGCACTGTGCGGCCATCTTGGCCAGCTGTTCCTCGAGGGCGCCGTGCCGGCTCTGCAGGTCCATGAGGGTCCCCCGCACCTTGGCCAGGTTGGGCCTGGCGGAGGGGAGGGGAGGCGGGTCGGGTCGGGTTGATGCAGGTGGTCTTCGACAGGCCTTTGCAAGGTCGCCGGCAGGGTGCGGGCGATGTCGTCCGGGAAGAGCTTGCACTCCGTCGAGAACATCCCGATCTGGGTGCTGGGGGCCGGCAGCCCCGCCATGGGGGGGTCCGAGGGTGGCGCGTCGGGGGGCAATGGGGTCCGCTGGGCGAGCACGCAATCCAAGAGGTCGCAGTCGCGGTGGTAGGCCTCGTTGAGCCCAGCATGCAGCGACTCGAGCTGGATCCGGCCCGTTCTGGGGGAGGCCGCCGTCAGAGAAGAAGATGGAACAGAGAAAAAGGACAGACGAAAGCTGTTCTGGCGCCTCGATCAACGTCGATGCAAAGTCGATCAACGTCCGGAAGAAAGTTACCTGCCGCTCCGGGGGGGCGGTCCCGTCGAGGAGGTCGGTCTGACTCGATTGGCAGAGCCCCAGATAGGAAGCGAAGCGAGTCATCTTTTGAACTTGGTTCTCCGTCAAGTTTTGGCCCGTATCCTTCCAATCCTCGTCGACTCTGCCGATCGGCCCGGGTGAGTGACTCACGAGAAGAATGCGCAGACAAGGAAAAAAGCCATTCGATGACATCAAATCGTAACTTGCCGGGAATTAAAATAGATTCTTCTGTGACTTCGAATGCCATCGGACATCCCAATGCTCTTAGTCGTTGTTGTGTTGGGTTCATAAGTTTTTGAAAAAGCGAGCGTACTCACCCAAAGGGTCGAAAAACAAACACCGAATGGTGAAAAAGAAGAAGGGTCACCGGGCAGCCTCTTCAGATGCTCCACCAGCCCCTGCTTTTGTCTACGAAAGACCACCAGAGCTCGTAGATGATGTCAAATGGGTCACGTTGCATGTTAGACCACAAGTATGGACTTTCCTCAACTTTGAGTCTGTAAATTTGTTGGTGTTCAATCATTTTCCACACCGTGTTACCCCTAGCACAACCGTTCCTCTGTCGACGAGGCTATATCGAATCATTGATCAGATCAAGCAGCAACATGGGAATGCGATTACCAGACTCACCCTCTACTTGCACGACTTCACACCCAAGAATGTCCTCGCAAACCCACTTGCCACTCTCGAGGAGCTCGGTGTTCCCGGGGGGAAGAAGGGCGAGGTCAACGAGGCCATCATTTACACGTTTCATGCCCCGCACCTCCCGCAGGTCTGCCTCGCCCCGACCACCTTTCATGACTCATCTTGCCCTTTGACATCGCATGCCCACCCATCCCGCCCGTCTCCGTTCCCCCTCGCCGTCGACATCCCCCCGCAGGACGAGCTGATGCCCGAGCCCAACGGGGTCAAGGCGACCCTGGGCCTCCCCGCGGCCCCCGAGAAGCCCCCAGAGGCGGCCCCGGCCACGGCCCGGACGGAAACCACGGAAGGCGGCGAGGGCGAGGAGACCGACGAGGAAGGCGAGGGCGGCGGCGAGGAGGATGACACCAAGGGGGAGCCGTAATCTTGTACAACATCTGCTCACTGTTCGGAACGGAAAGGAGGGAGGGAATGAGGTGGAGGGGGAGGGGGAGGGGGAGGGGGAGGAGGAAATGAGGAGAGGGTGATGGGGGAGGAGCTCACCGTCGGGTGACACTGGGGGGCCCGGGCGCGGCCAGCTCGATGCGGGGCCTGGGGTGGGCCAAGCGGGCATCCCCCCGGCGCCCCCTCCCGCCCCCCCCTCTCGCCCTCCGGGGGGGTCCCAGTACGGGCGGCAATGGGATCCGGGGCCCGCGCGGTTGATCGGCCCGTCCCGCCTCAGTGCGGGTCATGGCGGTGGACGAGGCGCCACGGGACCGGACGAGGGCGCGGCCCCCCGCTGCGGAGCCCGAGCACCAGGCCAGCGGGTCGGTCGGGTCGGACGGCGGCAGGGGGGCAGCAGAGACCCCCGCGCACACGGCCAGCGGATCCGCCTGATCCTCGCCCTCAGGGCGGCCAGCGCGTGGGTGCTGCAGGCCGGGGCGAGGAAGTGGGTGAGCTGGGGAGGGAACGGGGGGGAGCAGACCTTGCCCAGCAGGCGGGCCCGGATGGCCGCCCGGGTCGCATCCTCGGCTCCCTGTCCGACCCGATCCCCGGCCTCTGTCGTCGTGTCGTCCGCTCCCCCACAGGTTGTTGGTCCCAGGTTGGGGGCGGGGGCGGGGACGGGGGCGACAAAGGACCCCGGGCCCTCCCCGAGGGTGGGCTGGTGAGATGATGTGGGCAAGGCCGCAGGCCGCGGGTGGGGCCCCACGATCGCGGATGACCACCAGAGTGGTCCCGAAGCGGGATGGGGGCCAAGGAACCCGAGGGGCGGTAGATCGGGGATGGGGAGGCCCGGGGGGGCCGAGGGCCGGGGCGGGAGCGCCGGGAGCGCCTTCCCCTGCCCCTGCTGAGACCGCGCGTGTTGGGCCACCGCTTCAAGTGCAACCCCCACAAAAAGCATCTGAAAATCTGGAAGCCAATCAAAAGGCCACGACAGACCGGCAAGAACCCGAGCCCCATGCTGAGTGATCTTGGCCCATGTGTCGGCAACAGTTTCGAATTCAGGGGCATATTTCACTGAAATTTGGACACCGAAAAGACTGTATTGGTCCATCTGGTGTTTGGCAGCGCTAGATTGAGAGGGTGAGGGCGTCTGGGCGAGGAAAAAGAGACCGAGCAGAATCGATGTCTTGAAACTTGATCCAATAAACGGACGTGAAATCTTCTGTGGGTTCGTTCTCTAAAAGACGGGTCCTTCAGGAAGGATTCCAGATGCAAGATGAGAATGTGCAGACTCGTCGATCTCGCCAAATACCGAAAAGAGCGGGATCAGATCCTCCTCTTTCGCAACCTGGGTCACGTTCCGCACGGTGATATAGCGGGACTCCTCATTCACGGTGTACACAACCGCCTTTTCGCCCTCCTCCCCGGAGTCCCGTCGCCGTGACATCACCCCAAAGGGGACAGCCACAGGGCGGCTTGCGTCATTTCAATTGACGCAAAAATCGGCGTGTTCTCGGAAAAGCGGGGTGGGCGTGTGAAGGGGCGGGGTGGGGTTGGTCACCCCGAGGAAGGTGGGCCACCGGGCAGGGCGGGTTCGCAGAGGACGGCCACCGGGAAGGCGCGTAGGTGGCCCAGCGTCACCGGAGACACTGCGATAAAGTGCACCCAGCAGTACACCATCCCGTCCACAGAGACTGGGGGCAGCGCGTGGGGATGCGGAGCGGGTGACCCGTGAGAATCGGACTGGGGGTTTGAGCTGGGGGCTTGGATATGGGTGGGGTGGGGTGGGGGTGGGGGGGCAGACCCTGCAGGCCGCCCTCGGACTTCTCGGTGGTCTTGTGCCAGGCCACGAGGCGGGTCAGGGGCCCCCAGATCAGCTCGGCGCACTCGCCCTCGAGCTGCCGCAGGGCCCGGCGGAGCTCGTCGGCCGAGACGGGCAGCGCGCCTGCGGCAGGAACCAGGGGCGCCACCGGGGCGGCCGGGGCCGGGGGCGGGGCCGTGGCAAGGGGGCCCAGCAGCAAGGCTGGCGGCTCGGCCCCGGGGGGGCTCAGGCTGGGGGTGGGGGCCGTGCCCAGCAGGGGGTGGGCCGGGCCTGCGGGGCCAGGGATGCTGATGCCCGTCCCGGTGGCGGTGGCCGTCTCGGAGGGGCTCCCCTCGGCCAGCGAGGGCGGCACGGGCGGCGGCTCGGAGGGGCTGGCCGTCGTCGAGGCCGAGGGGGCCACCGACTCGGGGGCCGGGGCCGCGGCGGGCGGCGGGAGGGGCGGTTCCATCTGCCGCTCACGGGCCAGCGCCTGGGCCTGGGCAAGCACCGAGGCGTACGGCTCCAGCGGGCACTGGAAGGCTACGGGGGAGTGAGGGTGGGCGGGGAGGGGGAGGGGAGGGAATCGGCGGTCCTCTCAACCGAGGAGGCTGCGGCCGGGGCGGGCGGAGCCGACGAGGGGGCGGAGGGCGGACCGTCGCGCCACTTGGCGAGGCGCTTCTCGGGGCGCATGGTGCCCAGGAACCACAGGCTGGCCGGCCGGGGCGTCCAGCGGCGCATGGCCTCGTTCAGCACCACCGCCACGACCTCGGGGGGAAGCCCCGCCGCAGCCGAAGCCGCCCGGCCGCCGGCGGCCCCACCCTCGGGCCCCACCGGGGGTGGAGGAGCCAGGGGCAGGGGCGAGGCGGGCGGCGAGGGGCACTCGTCCTGGGCCATCCAGCGGGCCGTCACGGGGGCCGGCCCGCGCCGCTTGGGGCTGGGGCTCACCTTGCGGGGCGGCGGCGAGGAGCGGCCGGGACCCGCCGAGCCCGAGGAGCCCGTCCCCCGGCGCAGCAGGCCCGGCGGGGGCGGGGTGGCCGGGCCGCCGCCCGCCTCGGGGGGCACCGCTTGCCGGAAGCGGAGCAGGGTCACCGAGGTGAACGCGTCCCCCACCGAGAGCTGCCGCCACCCCACCCCAAGAGAAACGCCAGCAGACAGACGGACGCGGCGGGGGTGAGTCGCGAACGGTGGGCAACGGGGGGTGGCGGCGGACGTTGTGAGGGCTCTTGGGCCGGGTGCCGGGGCGGGGCGGGCTCTCGGGGGGCTCGCCTGGCCAGGCTTCGACTCGGATAGGGTGCGGCGTCTTGCGCTTGCCATCCTCCCGGTGGTCGGGGGCCCCCAGGGGCTGCTGCCGGATGTGGATGCTCTGCAGTCGGCCGCCCGGCCGCGATCCCGATGGGTCCCGTATGCGGGGGTGGAGAGGCGGCGAGGGGAGATGAAGACGGGGGCAGAGTCCGAAGGTGCGGCTGTGCGCCCAGCTGGGGAGGAACAGGGGCGGATTGAAGGAGGAGGTGGAGGATGGTGGGGTGGTGGGTGGGGAGGGTGGGCGACCTTGATGAAGTGCACCTTGATTTGGGTCGACTGGCGCGGGGCTGAGTCACCCGGGGGGCCCGGGGGCGCCAGGACGGTCATCTGGGCCTCTCCCACGGGCAGCCCCACCACGTGGCGGGCCCGCAGGTACAGCCGCAGCCGCCACTGCACGTCGGCAAGGTCCTCTGCGCCCGCAGCCGCCCCGCCCCGTGACGAGTGAGCCCACAGGCCAACCCAGCTCGGACATTGGGGCGTCCTGGCGGTCTCCCATCCAAGTCCGAACCGAGCGCTTGAGCGCTTAACTTCGGAGGTCTGAAGGGATCCGGTGCTTTCGCCCAACTATGGCCGTGGTGTAAAGATCGCTGGTGTGATGCGGGGCGGGGGGGAGGGGGCAAGGTGGGAGGCGAGAAGAGCGGACGGACCGTCGGTTGGGGGCTGGCGCGAGGTCGCGAATGCGGCCCACTGGGGGCAGCAGAAGAGGGCATGGTAGTTGGGGTCCAGCGAGCCGATGAAGGCCGACAGGCTCGCCGGGCCGGGCCCTGTCCCATCCCCCAACCCCAATGCTGTGAGCGCAGACCAGGCCCCACGAGGAGCCGCCGGGAGGGGCGGGGAGGCATGGGGGGGGGGGGGGGGGGGGGGCGCCCGCCGGCGGACCGAGGGGATGACCAGGAACCGGAGGCCCTCGCGGAGGGGGATGTGCATGTGCGGCCCGGGCATCTCCGCGTAAGCCGCCACCACAGCGTTGACGTACGCGTCCTGCCCCGCCCACGGCCACGGCCAGTCAGCGGGAGGGGCCAACAGGGAAGGGGAGGGGAGGGGAGGGGAGGGAGAGGATGGAGTGCGGACACTGCCCACGATGGCGACCAGGAGCGGCCGTGCGGGGCTGCCCGGACGCTGCTTGGCGGGGCTGGTCTCCTCGTGCTCGCTGCAGAGGCACCGTCCGTGGGGCGGGAAAGGCCGGTGAGCCAAGAAGAAGAAGACGAAGAAGAAGACGAAGAAGAAGACGAAGAAGAAGACGAAGAAGAAGACGAAGAAGAAGACGAAGAAGAAGACGAAGAAGAAGACGACGAAGAAGCAGGCGGGGACGGGGCGGCCGTGTGCCTGGGGGACGGGCGGGGGCGGGGGACGAAGGACGAAGGACAGGCCTCTGCAGCCGGGTGATGGCCGCCAGGGCCGCGGTGACCTCGTCCCGGCTGCGGGTGGCCACCATCCGCCCCGCGAAGAGCGGCTGCTCGACCTGCGCGCAGGGCCGCCCCCCCCCCATCGAAATGGCGGTGTGCGGATGGCTGTCGATGCGTGGGCGGGCCCTTTGCCGGATGGGTGCCCGGCCGGTGCGGATCGCGGATGTCTGCTGGGGGCTGCTGGCGCAGCTGGGGCGGGGGGCGGACCTGGTCGGGCCGTTCGCGCTGGGCCAGCGTCCAAAAGCGGACGCCCCGACGGGTGGAGGCATCGACAAGAACCACGTGGTGGCCGCCGGCCCCGCCATCGGCCGAGGCACCGCTCTCAGCGCTGTCGGGCGGCTGGGGGCCCACTTCGGAGGCCCCGACCCGCTCGCGGTCGGCCGAGGCGGCGCGGGCGAGAACCAGCCCACGGATCTGGTCGCCCAGAGGCGCGATCGCCGCCTGGGCCTCCTTCCGGCTAGCGGGGCGAGAACGGGCGGGGGTGGGGAGGGGAGGGGGGGGGGGGGGGAGGCGATCAGGACATGGCCGGGGTGGGGTGGGGTGGGGTGGGTGGGGGGTGATGGCGACCTGGGCGACTGGAAGCCGGTACCACACCAGATCTGTCGCTCGATGGCGCTGCGCTGTGCGAACTGGGCGGCCGGGCTGGCGGGGATGGGGCGGGGTTGGCTGCCGGCCGGGAGCAGGGCGGGCGACGAGGGCGGCGAGGAGGCGCTCCGCAGGCTGGACGGCTCTGGGGCGGCGAGAGGCAGGACAAGGGTAGCAGGGGAAGCCCCAAGGCGGAACGCCAGCCAACAACAGAGGTGAGATGCCATGCGGGGCAGATGGTCGGGGGTGGTGCAGTGGGGCGTGGCGGGGTGCGTGGGCGGCGGGGGAGCAGGGACGGGGTGATGGGTGAAGGGGCTGGCCGACTTTTTGTGGGGGCCTCGCTGTGCACGGTCTCGGGTGAGTTTGGCCGGCTGCTGTCGGCCCCGCCCCGGTCGGAGCCTCCAAGGGGGTCCCGCTCCCGCTCCCGCTCCCGCTCCCGATCGGTGGGGGGGTCGCCCCCCGCCAGGACGGCGCCTCCCGAGGGTCGCCGCCCGTGCGACGGGGCCCGGACTGGCCAGGGGGCCACCCCGCAAAGGGTCTTTGGGACCGCTGGGGCGGGTGCCGGCGCGGACAAGGCGGGCTGCTGAGGTGCGGGCGGTGGAGGGGCTGCAGCGGGTGGGCCGGGAGGGGGCGGCCCTGAGGCGACCAGAGGGGCGGGCGTGATGATGGTTGGCGGAGCTGGTGGATGGGGGTGGGAAAGCACAGGGGAGACGGGCAGAGGCGGTCCCACCCCGTGGGGAGACGCGGGCGGGGTGGACGGTCCGGCGCCCCACGAGGGAAGGGACTGGCCCGAGAGGGAGAGCTGCGACCGCGACCGGACGTGAATGTGAGCCGGAACGGCCGGGGCAACAGGGAAGGTGATGGGGGCCACGGCGGGGGTGGGGGCGGGGGCGGGGCAGGGAGGGACTGGGGCAGGAGCCACGGAATGAAAGAGGCCGCCTCCCTCCCAGCCCCCCGCGGGCGACCCGTACAGGCTGCCTCCCAGCCCCCCCGCCCAGCCGGCCCATCCCCCGGGGGCCGATCCGCTGTTGACACCGGGGGCCGGCCCGACCAGTGGCGGGGGCGCGTCACCGTCGGGGGGCCCCTCGGGGTCCAGGCTGGGGCTGTTCTCGTCACTCAGCGAGAAGTGCGCCGGGGCGCAGCGCGAGTCGCCGTCCACCGAGCTGTCGCCGTCGGTGGCTCCGTCGCCGTCCCAGTCCGGCTGTTGTTGTTGCTGCTGCTGCTGGAGTTGCTGCTCCTGCTGCTGTTGTTGCGGTGGCGGCGGGGGTGGCGGCAGCTGGAGGGCGCCGCTTTCCGCATCTGGTGGGGCGGGGGGGTGGCCAGGGAGGGAGAGGGACGATGCGACAGAGGGCAGGGCGGCAAAGGCGGCACCGATGGTGGTCGGGTGTACGGTGGGTGTGGTCGCAGCGGGGTCACCCGCAGCGGGGGCGGTGGGGGCTGGGACGAAGGGGGAGGCCATGGAGGTCAGGAAGGTGCTCATAGCCGACCAGGCCGTTGGGAGCAAGGACACGGCAGGCTTCACCGTGGCAACAGCCACCACCGCGGGGCGGTCGGGAGAGAAGGAGCGGATGGGGTGGGGGGGCAAGGTGGCCACCGAGTGGGGGCGCGGGTTGATGGGGTACGATCCCACCAGGACGTGCATCCGGACGAGTGGAACCTCCTCGGGGGTCGGAGAGACCTAAAACCGAGGGGAAAAAAACGGGCAGCAATGGAAATAGAGAAGATAGAAAGACCAGACCAGAACGACGTCTGACTCCAGCGGACACTGCATGGCCTGCGTCATGCTGATGTAGGTGATGCCCATCGATTTCCGTGTGCTCCCATTGTTGGACACCTTCTGGAGGACAACCGAAAGGAACTCCGGGGCTCCCTTAAGCTGGTGGTTGTATTCGAGCACGAAGTCGAGGTCGGTGGGGACCGAAACCGGCCCCGGAGGAGACGGAGGAATCGGGACGGCCTTGCAGAGAAGAGTTGTTCGGTGCCCCTTGAGATGGATTTTGATGGAAAAATGGTTGAAGGAGGGCTGGGTCAGGAAATCCACTCGCCGGACGAGCAGATGACAGAGACGTAGAGCGGCAGTCTTTTGCTCGTCCTGTGATTTGCGCTCCCGAGAGTTTTTTCTCCTTTGAAGCCTCTGGTTCGTGCTGTGAGTCGCCGGATCCACGACTGGGCTTCGGATGATAGTTTCAACAACCCAAGGGGGAATGATGGATCCTCTCGCAAAGATCAAAGAAGAGATTGCCAAGAGGCGGCAGGCCGAGTCGGCAGCTGGCGGTGCTCGAAAATGGTCCGGGGTTTTGTCTTTTCGAAGAATTCCGAACCCTCTCTTCTAGGCGCCGTCGTGGCGAGATCGAAAAGGAAGAGGCTGAGAGACGTCAACGTGAGTATGACGAGAAGATGAAAAGTCCGGATCGACTTTGATTAACCCCTAGCGCTCATATGCCGCATCATTAGGTCACCACAAACCAACCCAGGCGGCCACCCTATTTGGCGAGCGCCCGTCGGCCGAAGCCACCAAACCACCCGCATCCGATTCTCAGCTTCCTCCCTCCCCACCTACGAAGGAACCCTCTTCTCCTTCGTCGACGCCTCCGTCCAGCCCTCCCTCCCAGCCCTCTCCTCCGCCGCCTGCCCAGGCCGAACCGAAGGCACAGAAGAAGGAAGCCGAAGACGCACTCGATCGGATTGCTGGCGACATTGGGGATGCCGGCTTTGAGGACGAGGAGAACGCCGGACTCGACCCGGTCGCAGCGGAGAAGGAAGAGGTCGGAATGACCCCACAATCCCCAGCCTCCACCTCCCCTCCACCACCGTCAGTCCGCCCCTCACCCCACCTTCACGCCTCCTCGCCATCCTATGTTCGTCATGCAAGCGGAAGCACACACACGCCGCCATCCCCATGCATGCCCTTCTTCCCCTGCTGGTGGTGGGATCAGGTTGGCGAGGATGGCTTGCAGCTGCCCCCACGGCAGGATGTCTTCCGCATGCTGCGGCGGTACGGGGAGCCCATCACGCTGTTCGGGGAGACTGACCTGCCCCGGGTCAAGCGGCTCCGGCTCGCCCAGCTGCGCCACGATCTGCAGCACGGCCAGCAGGATGTGTGGAGCAAGCTCGAGAAGGTTCGCCTCGGGGAGAGGGAGGAGGATCAGGGAGAGGCGAGAAGGGGGAGGCGAGAAGGGGGAGGCGAGAAGGGGGAGGCGAGAAGGGGGAGGCGAGAAGGGGGAGGCGAGAAGGGGGAAGCGAAAAAGGGTGGTGGAGGAGGAGGAGGAGGGGCGAGTGCCCTTCCACTCATCTCCCACCGTGCACTCCCTCACAGAGCGGCGGGAGCGCCCTCGGCGGAAGCGGCTATAACTTCACTTACATGCAAGAGTTCCTGCAATCGGTCCTCTCGGGGAGCGCCGCCAATACCGCGGCTGCGACGGCCTCGGCTCCGGCCCCTGACCCGCATTCGTTCTCGGTGGCGGCCATGATCGACGAGGAGGATGCATCCCCGTCGGCCGCTAAGCCCGCCACCAAGGGCCATGAGAAGGAGGAGTTCCTCCTGTCCGAAATCACGGTCAGCTTTTCCGCAGGGTGTGGTGGTAGATATTCATTCACCCTTTTCTCCTCCCTCGCCCAGAAATACCTGAAAACTTGGGAGGCCGATCTTGAGGCACGGCCAGAGAGTGTCAAAAAGACTGCAGCCGGTCGGAAGGCCCTCAACCTGCTCCGCCAGTGCGCGGAGTACATCAAGCCTCTCTTCAGCATGCTCAGGAGAAGGGTCTGTCCCATCACACGCCACGCCGCCGCCGCCGCCGCCGCCCATCACCATCCCCACACAGACGCCGCAAGATGTTTTCGGTGACGTGTTTATTGGCTGCGCTGTTGCTGCTTCTTACAGAGATGGACCTTCCCCTCTGCGATCATGTGCGTGAGGTTTGCATTGTATGCCTCGAGTCTTTCGCACTCTTCGCAATCAGTCGCTTTTCTCAGTTCCAAAGCGCCTCTCAGACGGGCGAGTTCCACTTGGTGGCTTTCCTTCTCCTCCTCTATTTCCTTTTTGAGCTGTTCCGCCTATCGCGTGTTCAAGACCGTGTATCCATGCCTCCCAGGCGGACCTTTTCTTTCATGTCGCGCTCACTTGACACCGCAAGCCTTGCTTTCATTGCTTGGAGCTTCTCTGCACAGATATCTCGTTCGTGAACGATCCGTTCATATTCGCCTTTGACGGTCTCTTGCGCTCTGTTCTCTTTTGCGATCGTGTTCACTTGGAAGGGAGAAGAGGAGATTGAGCGCACCTTGTCCCAAATTTCGGACATTGTTCCGTGATCTGGCGAATTTCATTCTCCAGATCTTCTTTGTGCGCTCTTAGTGCGTCCGGTTGATGGTTGGCCCGCAAGTTTAGTGCTTCCCGGGCACTCTCGTCCAGAAATCGCACAAACGCTTCCCTATTTTGATTTGTCGTGAATTTGGGAACGTCCTGCGCACAGACCTCTCGTCTTCCTTTTCCTGTTCCAGCCTCGCGATTTCTGTTTCCAGTTGATGCTTCTCTGAATTTTGTTCACTTGCATGGAGCTCTGCCAAGTGATTTTGTTGCTGATCAATGTTTGTTTGGAGCTTTGTGAGTCGGACTCTTTTTTCTCTTTCTCGTGCGTGCGCATCTGTTACCCTTTTTGCAACTCACCGAAATGGTCAGGGCGATAGGGCTGAAAGTACAGACCCACATCAATTTCTGCTTGGACTTTTTTTTTCAGGGCCTCTTCGGCCCACAATTCCTGTTGCAGTTCCGCATTTTCCTTTTCAATTTCTCCAATTTGCGAGAGAAGAACTCCCTCTTCGCCCGCCTCTTCTTCTTTTAGCATCGATTTCAATTTTTCCTGAATGCTTCTGTTCCCTCGGGGGTGGTTGTCCTTGTCTTGTTCTAGCAATGCCCTCAAGAAATTTTGGATCCTCTTTATCGGATCTTCCAACTTCTAGAGCAACGAGAATATGTTAAGGTCTGTCTGCCTTTCCGTCTTTTTTGATGTCTCTGTTTCCTCCTTCCAGGCAAGCGATGTGTACCTGCGCTTTTCCATCGGTAATTCTCCTTGGCCAATGGGTGTGACATGTGTTGGCATCCACGAACGCTCAGCTCGTGAGAAGATTCACTCTGATCAGATTGCCCGTCCGTCTTTTTTCCCCTTTTTTTTCTCGAATCCTAACCGCTCCACAGACGTTCTGAACGATGAGTCTCAACGCAAGTACATCCAATCAATCAAAAGAATCATGACCTTTGCCCAGGAACGGTATCCCACAGACCCATCTAAGTCGGTGGGCTGGCGGTGATCGAACCGGCTTTCCTCTTTGTTTTTTTGGATTACAGTTTTCCATTACACGGTGCACAGCTGCGCAGAGTTGATGGTGACTGGGGCCCGCAGCATCTGTGAGAGGAAAACCGTGGAACGGCGTGTGCAATGATGATGAAGACCTTGAGTCCGCCCTGAATCTGTGTGGGTAATTGCGCAATCCGTTCGGCCACATCCATACCCTCTGTGCGGGCAGACAGGTTGGTGAAGATAGAGAAGCCGAATGGGGCAGAAACAGACCAATAACCTCACCCCAGACCGTGAAACCGAGACCCCAACCCGAGTTGCTCGTGCGATCCAGATGGGTGTTCTCGCCGAGGTTGATGAAGAACTCAGAGGTAGCTGAGGTAGGATCTTCCCAACGAGCCATGGTGACGGTCCCACGTCGGTTGGGGAGACGGTACTCGAGAGGAATGCCACCGTGGGGGGACTGCTTTGTCTCGCCAGAAGCTGCGCGGAGACCTCCCTGAACAACAAATCCCGGCTCGGCACGGTAGAAACAACATCCTACGTCCTGTTTAAGGGAATCGAGGAACAACAATGCAAGGGACCGTTGTACGCGCCCGACTGAACGAGTGCCTTCATCACTCGGCAATGGTTTGGGGCCGCATCTTCGCGGAGGAGAACCTTGATATTCCCCTGTGTGGTGCTGAACAGAATCGCGGGGCGCGACATGAGACCGCGGAGAATCAGTACCTACAGCCCTCAGGTTATGCAATTCGCTGGGAAATCCAAACGAAAACGGCACTCTCTCTTTTCCCCACCCTTCTGGCAGGTGTCTTTGCGGGCATCACATTGACACTAACGCTTGTTTTGCTTGTCCTACATGTGACGAACTTCCGCTTTCCGGCGGATCAGCTCCACTATAGCCGTCTTGTGCTTTTCATCTTTGTGACCGCTGCTCTTGCGGCAGTGTCTTTTTTCTTCCCTTGGGCGGCTGACTTGTTGGCATGCTTCCGCGCTTCTTTGGAAGGCTTCGCATTGTTTTGCATGTCTGTCTCGCTCGCGCGACAGGCCGGCCCAATGAGCCACCCTTCAGGTTTCTCTGGCTCGAAGCACGTGTGGGAGGCCGAGAAGCAATCAAATCTTTACCGAGCTCTCCCCGTCTCGCTTCATCCACCCTCCCACCGCTCTCCCCCCAACTGCCGACGCGGGTCCGGCTCCTCTGTTGTCATTTCCCGATGTGTGCCTCGTCGGAGGCCATGATTCGGTGGTGCCGGCTCGGGGTTTTCCAGCTCATTTTCACGCGTCCCGCACTTCTCCTGATCCCTGTGATCATTCGGGCTGCTGGTTCCGTAGAGAGCTCCAGCGCCTCCTTCGTGATCGGTCTGGAGCTGCCCTCACCCCCTCGGCTCACACGGCTCCTCTTCAAGACACTGTCTTTCGCTCGCTTGGTTTTGGTTTTCTTTTTTGGGCAATGCTTGCCCTCCTGTGGTTCTACCGGTCCCTCGCTCCGGCTGGGCTGCTGGAGCTCACTCCCCCGTCCACCTTGAGCTCCTCCCGTCCCGATCCCCCCCTGCGCGTCATTCTGACCTTTCTGTGGATCAAGTCGTTGGTTTGGTGCGAGGTCGGCCAAAACGCCCTCCTCAAGCAGCTCGATCGGATGGGAGCCCTCGCCCACATGGGGTGCGACACGAGTCAGCTCGAGGCGCTGCTGCTCCTCGCCGAATGTGCGCTCGTGACGGTTTGGAGCTGGCATCTGTTCTGGCCCCTCCGCTACGCCGCTGCCCCCCCACCACAGTCCGATCGCAAACACCTCCGTTCGAGCCCTTTCGCTGACGAGGCCTCTTCCGAGCTCCCGAGACCCAGCCCCAGCCCCAGCCCCAGCCCCAGGGCCGCGACTAGGCCACGATGGGTGTCCCGACAGAATCCTTGGCGGGCTCTGGTTTGGGTGCTAGCGGTGTGGCGGGGCAGCTGGAAGCAGCCCAGTGCCGAGGACACTCGGGAGCATCTGCTGGCAGAGCGGGACCAAACGCCCACGCCCACACCAGACGGCGGGGGGTGGGTCGAACAGGCCACAGCGGAAGGTTCCATCAATTCCCACGACCCCGTTTGATTGCGCGAATGGTGGTTCGCGTAGTCGCGTCGTGGGACTCTTTCCCTTATTTGCTGTCGTGGGTCGGTCGTTTTTTGTGGATGCGAATCATTTTGAGACAACAACCCGCCGAGAGGAGACACGCACGCGGCGACTCAGCTCGCGACGTCCATTTGGGGTGCCCCCTCGTCCCCTTGGGCCGGCTCGGGACGGCTCGGGGGGATGAGGAGCGGGTCCAGCCAGCGGCGGGCCAGCCGGGCGATGAAGTCGGCCCGGAGGTGGCCCTGGTAGCGCTGCACCAGATGGGGCCCGTTAAACTGGTTGCACCGCGGCTGCTCCACGCGGCCTCGCTGCGAGGGGTTTGGGTGTGTGGGTGTGTGGGTGGGTGAGACGGTGACGACGAGACAGAGCGGGGGCGTTGGGGGGGAGGAGCCGGCACGGGCCAGAGAGACCGACCAGGGCGGCGATCGTGCGGCTGTCGCCATGGCGGGCGCTCAGCTCTGTGGTGCCCACGGGTCGGGTGCAATTGCGTCGGTTGGCGGAGGCAGGCGGGGAGTGGGAGTGAAGGAAGACACCTCAAGAGAAGGCTAGGGCGGAGGCGAGGGGGGCGAGGGAGGGGCGAGGGAGGGGCGAGGGAGGGGCGAGGGAGGGGCGAGGGAGGGGCGAGGGCTGTACTCGATACGCACAAGGGCCTCCATCAGGGTCATGTCCCACACGCAGCTCAGCAGCGCCTCTGGGAAGGGCCACGCGGCACTCTGCGGCAGATGGAACAAGAAAAAAAAAACTATGTCGACCCATAACTTTTTTGGGCAGTGCCTTGAATGATCAGGGGTCTCGCTGCGGCTGGACGGCACCATATTCATGTGCACACCGTTTTTTAATCTTGTCCCGCGTGTTTGTGGGGGCCGGGTTGACGAGCGGTGTTAGAGCGACAGCCCCCAGCCTCACTGTGTCTGTGGTTCGGATCAGCCCTCCGCAGGCCGCAGGGCAGGGCGACAAGCATAAATGGGGGGGTTATACGGGACGGACCTCTGCTAATCGGACGGAGGCCGCCGGGTCGGGGACGAACTGGGCCAGAACCGCGCCCTCCCAGAAGGCTACCCGGGAGTTGGTGTGAGCCGAGAGTGGAGGCCAAAGGGGAAGCGGGGGGGCGGACCCGACAGCTCCTCCAGGGCGTGGGCGGCATGGCGGAGAAGGGCGCCCTCGGCGGGGAAGCCCAGCCCCACCGGCGGCGGGCCCAACAGGGTCAGACAGCACCTGCAGAGCGGGCCGGCAGGGGGGAGGGGAGGGGAGGGGTGACCAGGGCGATGTGGGCAAAGGGGGGCCGGGGGGGGGGGGGGGGGGGGGGTGCGAACCTGAGGAGGTCGCCGGGGAGGCGGAGGCGCAGGGCGCACTGTGCGCGGGTGTGCCAGAGGGGGCCCTCGAGGGGCCGCCGGACGCAGAGGACCCCCACCACGTGCCACAGCAGCCGGGCCGCGTGCTGCCCCAGCCGGACGCTGTCCGACCGCATGCACAGGCTGCCCCCGTCCCGTCCCGGTCCCATGCCCCCGGGTGGGTGGTGGGACACCTGCTGGGGCGCGGGGGGGCCGCAGACCTGGTGGCGAACCAGCCGTCGGCCGAGGCGCCCGTGACTTGGCTCAGCGGCCCGAAGCGGCCCATGTCCAGCGGCCCCGCCGGGTGCTGTCCGCACGGCAGAACCCAACCGGCGGGCCGTGAGGTGAGGCCCATCGCGAGGCGGCCGGCAGGGGCGGGCGGGCAGACCGGGGCGGTTCGCTCGATGACGGCCACGGCGCCCGTGGCGAGGGCCGCGAGGGCCAGCAGGGTGGCCCCGTCCAGCCGGCCCAGCAGCAGCTCCAGATGGGCCGCCGTCCCGGGCTGGCGCCACCGGCCCCCCACAGACACAGCACATCGCCCCCCCCCCCCCCACACACACACACACACACATGGCCGTCATTGCTGTGAGGAGGCAGCGGCGCCCGAGGCAGCAGACCGTCTGGCGGGAGGCCTTGGCAGCCAGGAGCGCCTTCAGGATGCGGTTTTCTGCAAAAAACCAAAGGGCGGCGCAGGGGGGGCAAGACAGTCTTGAAGGTCACGGCAGGCAGGGCGTGCTCATGCCCATGCCCATGCCCATGCCCATGCCCATGCCCATGCCCATGCCCATCCACGTGCGTGTGTCCGCAGGGGGTGGGCAGGGGTATTTGTGTGTGCCGTGCGTGGGAGCGTGGGTGCGGCAGGGGTGGCAGACCTCGCCGCTCACGCTTTGCGGGCAACACGGCCGCGCCAGCCGGTGGGAGGGGCAGGGCCAGCAGGTCGGCGGGTGGCTGGGGCCGCTCGAAGCACCCGATGGCGGCCTGCAGGAGCCGGTCGAAGGCCCCCGCCAGCAGCCCCCCCGCCGCCGCGGTGCCCCGGCCGCTCGGGTCCCCCCCTACGTGTCCCGGCGGGAGGTGAGCTGGGCAGGGCGAGGGGCGAGGGGCGAGGGGCGAGGGGCGAGGGGCGAGGGGCGAGGGGCGAGGGGCGAGGGGCGAGGGGCGAGGGGCGAGGGGCGAGGGCGAGGGGCAAGGGGGAGGAGGAGGAGGAGGCTGCCGCGGACCCTGGCCATAGGCGGGCCAGCGGGCCCGCAGGATGCACAGCGGCCGGGAGACCTCCAGGGCCCACTGGCGGAGGGCGTCCCGCGCCGCCGCCTCGTGAGAGGCCGCCACCGCCGCCTCGGCGGGCTGCATGGCCATCAACCCCAGGCACAGAGCCGGGTGTCGTTCAAGTCCAATGGGGTGGGGGTGGTGGGCGGGGGTGGGATGAGGCAGCGGACCCCGAGCACCTGGTCGACCAGCCAGCCGGCCAGCCCCTCGGGTGTGGTCGTCTCTGCCCCATCGGGCACCTCGCCCGGCTCGCCCGCCGGGGCCGGGGCCGGAGCATCCGGCTGCCTGTCGCCAGCCCATTCCTGCAGGGCCGCCGCCAGGGGCGCCTCCTCGGCCGGCGAGCCCCAGGCGGCCCGCGACATGGCGCACATCTGGGCCTCAATCGCCCCCAGCCCGGGGCCCTCCTCCGGCCCCCAATCACCACGGCCGGGGGGCGGGGGGAAGGCCGCGTAATAGCGGCGCAGGGCGGCCTGGGCGGCGGGCAGGTGGGCGGGGGCGAGGGGGCCCAGGGCCCCAAGGAAGGGCCGGCACTCGGCCAAGAGTCGATCCTCCGGGCCGCAAGCTCGGGGGCCTGCTAAGCCGCCAACCGGCCCACCCCGAATGGTCCGGGCGGCAAACAGATGAAATTTGTGTTACGCTCAGCCCCACACCAACCCACCACACACACACAACCGCCAACCGCCAACCGCCAACCGCCAACCGCCAAACCGCCAAACCGCTGGCGGACCGGTCGGCTGGGTGGATGCTGCGGCCCCCCGGTGGGCGTGGGCCGTGCGGGCGAGGGCCATGAGGAGCAGCTGGCCCAGCACGAAGAGGCCGCCACCCTCCCCCAGGACGGCCACCCGAAGGGCGGGGTCCGCCTCCAGGGGGTCGCCCTGGGCCCGGCCGGCCATGGCCAGGCCGTGCAGATGGGTGTAGGGCCCCGGGGGCACCCAGCCCACCCGCAGCAGGGGCCAGCCCCGGTCGGGGGCCTCGGGCCGGGGGGGGTCAGCCACCATGGCCGCCCCGAGAGCCTCCCAGAGGTCGTCGCCGTCGGCCGAGGGGGACCGGGGGCACAGGGACCGGTTGAGGACCTGGTGCGGGCGCGGGAGGGGGGGGAGTGTCTCGAGGGGTGGGGCGGCGGGGGCCCCCGCGGCGAGGCTGAGCGGAGCCAGCAGGCGCGTGTCCAGGGCCAGCCGACCCAGCAGGCTCATGGGCACCACGGGGCCCGTGCGGAGGTCTGCCCAGCCCCCCCCAGCCGCGCACACAGGCAGACGCCAGAGCAGTGGTGGGCAGTGATGAGCAGTGATGAGCAGTGGTGGGTGGTGAGCAGGTGCAGTAGGCGGCAGGCGCGCGACAGGGCGCCTCGAGGGTCGGGGTGGCAGGGCGACCTTCCTCGCAGTGGGCCACGAGGGCATCCCCGTCGCCCCGCTGGATGTCGGCCATCAGCTGGCCCACCCGACCCGCGGCTGAACCCGCGCCCGCCCAGGTCGCCGACGGGGCGCCGAGGAGGGCAGGATGAGACCCGGCTGCGGGACGGAGGCCCACTGCCAGCCGGACGGAGGCTGCCAGGGCGGCGACCTCCGAGGCCGTGAAGGTGCTACGACAATGGTTGGCCGTGAGGCGGGATGCGGGGAGTCGGCCGCGGCAGACACGAGGTGGGCGGCCGGGGCGGGGGCGGCCGGGGCCTCGAGGGCGGGCTGCAGGAGGGCCGCGATGGTGGCCAGATGGGCCCCCCGGGTGGGCTGCTCCAGCAGGTAGCAGGCCGCCTCGTAGGCCAGCTGGGCCCGGTACAGCGGGGCCGCCTCGAAGAGGGCCGCTGCAGGGGCAAGGCGGCGGAGGGCGGCCGGACGATGATGGTGCCGCTCAGGGACCACGGCCGAGAGAAGGACGCCAGGCCCGGGGGCGGGGAACGGACCGACGGGGGCCGGCACGGACACGGGGTGCCGCTCGGCGAAGGCCAGTGCCTCAGGGCAGCTGCCCCTCGGTGGGGGCGGGGCGGCGGACGGATCCTGGGGGGGCAGGGGAGGAGCGGGAGGGGTGAGGCGGATGTGGGACGGAGAGGAGCGGCCCCGCCCGGGGCGGACCTCGACAAAGCGGAGCAAGGTCTCGAGGGCCTCTTCGACCTCGGCAGAGACGCAGTGAAGGCCTGCAGGGGGGGGGGGGGGGGGGGGGCGAGCAAATGGCCGCCACCACGTCAGCGAGTGAGCCGAGGGGAGGATGGTGTGCGGCGACCTTGCTGTTTGAGATCCCCCAGCATCGCGGGCATGCCGCCGGACACGTCTGGTCCCGGGGCAGTGGCCGGGTCGGCTTCCAGAGGGAAGAGGGCCTCGACCTCCGTCACCCGGGTGGTCGGGGCGGCGGGGCCTGTGGCCGGCCCTGCAGCCGACGGGCCCGCTGCCACCGCGGTTGGTGCCGGGGTCGCAGGCGCACCCGAGGGTGAGAGAGAGATGGAAAGAGGGGGCGGAGAGCCGATGGGCGGGGGCGACTGCGGTCGGGTCTGGGGCGAGGTCACCACGGGCTGGGACGCGCTGTTCCAGCCAGCCACCGCGACGGGGGCCGCCGCTGGACCGGGGGGAGGGGCATGCCCCGAGTTTGACGACAGAACCCACCGGTAGAAAAGATGGTGGTAGTACCTGGGGGGGGGGGGGGGGGGGTGGCGGCAAGGGATGAAGTGGCCCACGAGAGAAAACACAACGAACGGATGTCGGGTGAGACAGGCTTGGGCAGCAAAAAAACGGCGCTGGTGCTGGCTTGGAACAATTTGCACCAAGCTCTGAAAAGGGATTTCCAGTCTGGTGGCCACTGTCACGGCAAGCTCAACGTGACTCAGGGCGCTGTGGATTGTGCGATACGATCCCCCCAAAAAGGTTGAAATCATCTCTTCCGGAGATGGCAGCAGCCCAGGTGTTGCTCGCAGGGCCTCAATATGAGCTGATAAAGCTACCCGATCGAAGAGAAATGACAGCTCGAGTCTGGCAAAATAGAAGGCTAAACCCCTGGCTGGCTAGACTCTTCTCTCCTCATGGGTGTTCTTTCTGAGGAGCTGCAGCTCACTGCCGAGCTCACTGCAGACGAACTTTCCGGTGGCGAAATTGGCGGTATCATTGGCTTCTTTGCAGCATTTGTTGTGGTCTTCATCATCACCTGCTGTTGCTGCCGTGCTGGCGTTAAAGTGGTCCACCAAGCGCAGGTCATGGTGGTTGAACGTTGGGGGAAGTTCCATCGAATTTTGAAGCCGGGTATCCATTTCATTAACCCGATTTTCGACCGCCCACGCAAAATTCGTCTGCTTCATTTTTTCATAGTTTTTTGATTCAACCCTTTCATCTCAGATTGGAAGTATGTGAATGTTCCTATTGGAACGCATACCGAGGCTGTTGTCACCCAGCAAACTGATCGTGTGGACATGCGTGAGCACTGTATCGGTCTACTTTGCGGCATCATCCTTTCTTCTCATTCGGAACTCGAACAGACTTTGGCAAGCAAAATGTAATCACCAAGGATACCGTTTGTATCGAAATCGATGCGTTGGTTTATTATCAAGTCCGTGCATCTGGCTTTTTTTCTTGAAAAGATCATGCGTTTACAGGTCACCTCGCCCATCCGTGCTGTCTACCACATCCAAAACTTGCCGGATGCGATCGAGGTTCGAATCCTGCCACCCTTTTACACAGCTCACACGGAGTTCTCTTCCACTCCAGCTCCTGACCCAAACCACGCTCCGGAACATCATTGCCCATTTGACTCTGGATGAGACTTTTTCCTCTCGCGAGCAGATTAACGTCTGTGGACTCGAATGGGGCATTTTCTCAATCTGTTCGGTGCCTTTGGGCAGTCGATGCTCCAAGAGCGCACCCAGGAGGACGCCGGCCGTTGGGGCGTCTCCATCATCCGTGTCGAGATCCAGGATATCATGCCCCCGTCGGGTCTGCTCGCCTTCACCTCTGCACGCTCGGTGCCGTGAACACAAACACCTCATCATGCCCCCCTCCCCCTCCCCCCCCCCCACACACACACACACACACACATACACATGCATATAGACATCAAGACCGCAATGGAGAACCAGATCATCGGCGAGCGCGAGCGTCGCTCTGCTGTGCTGCAGGCTGACGGGGAGCGTGAGAGCCAGATCATCCGCAGTCGGGGCGAGGCCGCCCAGATTGTGCTGCGGGCCGAGGGCGAGAAGACGGCCCGCATCCAACTGGCCAAGGGTGAGGCCGAGGCCAAGCTCACGGTTGCCAACGCCGAGGCCTCATGCATCAAGGTCGCCCCTTTGGCTTCCCGCTCCTTCCCATCTTGAGACCACTTGTTCGACAGGCACTCCGGGATGCTATGGAAGGCTCTCGCGTCCGTGCTACGGACTATTTGGTGGCTATGCAGTACCTGTCGGCCCTTCCTCGTCTGGTCATGGGTTCCCATCCGACACGTGCGATTCTGCTTCCCCAAGAGACAGTCGACGTCTGTTCTTCTCCGCATATATTTTCATCATTCGACCCCTTTTGCGCAGGACGTCTCGTCCCTCCTCAACATCCTGCCCCAGCGTGGCTGAACTGTCAAATAATTTTTTCGATCCCCCCCTCTTCTCATTTTGGTTTGAGCCAATAATGGCGTTTGTGGAAACCTCCTCGTTCGCCCGCCGCTCGGTCCAGTCCTGTGGAGGAAAGAACACAACGGGGTGTTTCCGGCTCTCTTCCGATGGAGAAAGAGCTTCCTGTCCTCGTCGAACGAGAGGAGGTCAAACCGGCAGATGATCCCGAAAGTTGTCCGATGACTGAAGCGCACACCGAGAAGGAAGCAGTGCATCCTCCTGAGACAACTGAATCTCTTTCCCATAGCGAAGCCAAGAAATATTTTGCTCGTGCGGAGCAAAGGTTCGGTTGCGTTTTCTTTCGTATTTTACCAAGGAGAACCTTAGACGCCTCGAATATCTCGAAGCCATATCGGACATAAAGAAGATGGATCTGAGGGTAATCCCCCCGAGTCCCATCCACCCCCGATCGCTCCGGCCCCTCGCGAGTCTTCACCACAGCCTCACCACCAGCAAGTCCAGTCGGCTCCTGCCTCTATGAAACGGCCCCTGCCGCCATCGGAGGCCAGCCCCGCGGCCCACCAACATTCCCCCGAGACGCCCCTCTCGTCCTTCTTCGCCAACCCGACGTCCATTCTCCCGGACTCGCCCTCTGTCTCCTCGTCAGCCCCGCGGCACCCCACCCCGGCGGATCCACTCGCCGAATCCGGGACGGGCCCGCAGGCGCTGCCCCCCCCGCACCCCGCCACCACCGGCCCCCATCCGGCGCCGGCCCCGATCGACCCCGCGCAGGACCCCTTCGCCACCGTCTGGGCCGAGCACCTGGCCAAGCAGCGGGCCCTCTTCCTGGAGTTTGTGCGGATGTTTGCCATCGACCCGCGGGCCGCGGCCCCCACGGCCGACCACGTGGATCACCCGCTGAGCGACGAGGAGGACAGCACGTGGAAGGTGTTCTTCGAGAACCAGAAGATCGTCGACGAGATCCGCAAGGACATCCGCCGCACGTGCCCCGACCTCCACTTCTTCGTCTGCGAGGGTCCGCCCACCGGCACCCCCCTCCCCCCACCCCACTGCCGTTCTCATCATCCATCGTTGGGCTGCCGCGCGGCACACACCTGGAGCGGATCCTGTACGTCTACGCCAAGCTCAACCCCGGCATCTGCTACGTCCAGGGTCCGCTGGCCCCCCCCCCGGCCCATCCGCCCCTCGGCTGGACATCTCCTCCCTCGACCTCCACCCTGAGTCCCTCTGCGGGCACCCTGGCACTGACCCCGGATTCCTCGGGGCCTCCCTGGGGGCATCGGGCCGGCGCAGGGATGAACGAGATCCTGGCCCCATCTACTACGTCTTCGCCCAGGAGCCCGGCCTCAAGGAGGGTCCGCTCCCTCCCTCCCTCCCTCCCTTGCCCCTTGCCCCTTGCCCCTTGCCCCTTGCCCCTTGCCCCTTGCCCCTTGCCCCTTGCCCCTTGCCCCTTGCCCCTTGCCCCTTGCCGCTCCCATCGCCTCACCACCACACCCACCCCACGGCGACCGCTGTCCTCCCATCCACCCCATGGGGTACCCCCACAGACGAGGTGCAAGCGGACGCCTTCTGGGCCTTCACGACCATCATGAGCGAGCGGCGGGACGTCTACTGCAAGAGCCTCGACCAGCTCTCGTCGGGCCTGCAGGGCTCCATCGCCGTCCTGCACGAGATGATCCACCGGATCGACCCCGCCCTCCATGCCGACATGGTCCGGGGGCGGCTCCCACCGCTGTCATCACCACCCCCCATAGCGGAAGAGGCCCCACGGTGGTGGTCGTGGATGGCTGAGCCGATCTCATCTGGCTGCCACCGCGGGTTGCCCTGCTGTGCCGGGGCTGTGGGCTGTGGGCTGTGGGCTGTGGGCTGTGGGCTGTGGGCTGTGGGCTGTGGGCTGTGGGCTGTGGGCTGTGGGCTGTGGGCTGTGGGCTGTGGGCTGTGGGCTGTGGGCTGTGGGCTGTGGGCTGTGGGCTGTGGGCTGTGGGCTGTGGGCTGTGGGCTGTGGGCTGTGGGCTGTGGGCTGTGCTGTGGGGGGGCGCAGGAGGCGAAGCAGATCAAGCCCCAGTTCTACGGGGTCCGCTGGGTCTCGCTGCTCCTCTCGCAGGTCCGTCCGGAGCCCCCGACCCCGCCCCCTCCTTCCCGCCCCTTTGCCCTCTGCTCTTCAGCCGCTCAGCTCGACTCCGCTCCGCTTCCCCCACGCCACGCCCACTCGGCGGCCCCTGTGCGGCGGCGGGGAGCAGGAGTACTGCATGCCCGACGTGCTGCGCATCTGGGACTCGCTCTTCGCCGACCCGGGCCGGTTCGACCTGCTGCTGTACCTCTGCCTGGCCATGGTGCTCCACTTCCGGCGCGACCTGCTGGCGGGCAGCTTCTCGGACAACATCAAGCTCCTCCAGGCCCGCCCCCACCTGCCCGCCCACCCAGCGCCCCCTCCTTTGTGATGTGGTGTGCACCTCGGCTTGCCATCTCGTGAGGCCGCGGCCTGGCCTGACCGTGGGCATCGTTCGGTCGTGCCTGGGGGGGGTGCGGACCTGGCTGGCGGGGGTCTGCAGCACATCCCGCCGGTGGACATCAACGTGCTGCTGCGCGAGGCGGCCGAGCTGCAGGAGCGCGACCGGCAGCGGCCCCCCGCGGGCGGCCTGGCCACCCTGACGGGCCGCCCCATGGCGGCCACCTTCGCCCACCCGGGCCGCCCCGGCGCCCAGAAGGACCGCCGCGTCAGCAGGCTCGGCTGAGGCACCATCCCCGCCCCCCCTGCCGCTCGCTCGTCGCCCAAGAGCATCGTCATCTTGCCGACGCCACCCCTCGGATTCTCTGCTGCCCGTTGTTGCACCTTCGCGTTTCTCGTCGCATGTTTGTACGTCTGCCGAATAATGCCGTAATGCCGACCAATCGGCAGGGAGTCGGGGGGGGGGGGGGGGTCAAGGGGAAGGAGGAGCCGACTCGCCCTGCCAGGGCCCCTCAGTTGCGGAGGGGCGAGGGCTGCACGGGGGTCGAGGGCAGCCCAGGATGCCCGGGTGGCAGCTTGCTGCCCAGGGGTGCGAAGGGCCGCACTGCTGGCGAGGGGGGCGGGACGATGGTGTCGTGGTGGGGCGAGAGGGGCGGGGGCAGGTGGTGCACCCGGCCGAAGATCTGGCGCAGGTAGGAGAACCCGCCCGCAACCAGCTGGCGCCCGATGGCCCGGCAGATGAGGAAGCCTTCGTCCAGCTCGTCCTGCGGATGGAGGGCAGGACAGGGATGGAAGGGGAGGGAGGGGATGAGAGAGAGAGAAGGGGGGGGGGGATGCCGACCGTCCGGTTGATGCAGGCTGCCCACAGCGCGAAGACGAGGCCCGCGACCAGCGAGATGGGGGTGGACGAGGGGCCCAGCGGGACAAGGGTCTGGCCCCATGCAAAGCCCTGGAGAAATGGAAGTGGGATGAAACCGGGAGTGGGAGCCCCGGGGATCAGCGGGCCTTGGCGAAGGCGTCGCGGATGGAGATGGCATACTGGGCATAGGCCACCTTGTGCCGATCCACCTCGGCCACCAGGCGCCGGAAGAGATCCGGAACCGCCGAGGTGATCAACTCGCGCTCCTCGATCGCCTTCTCGACCTCGCGCCAGTCGACGGGGGCCTCCGAGAGAACCCGCTCGAGTTCCTTGACGACCCGCTCCTCGTTGACCTCCGGGATGGGGCTCGCCACCTGGGAGGCCGGCTGATCCTGGGGCTGGAGGGGCTCTGGCCCGGCCTTTGACTCTTGGGCGTCTGACTGTGGGACTGATGAGTCGCCCGTCTCGTCGGCGGGAGGGGGCGGGGGGCAGGCCGGCGCGGGCTCGAGGGGTGGAGGAGGTGGGCAGAGACTCGGGATGGCATCATCAAGACGGCGTGGTGGTGGGGCAGATGGTGGGAGTGTTGTTTGCGAGTCGACCTCTCGAGGGGGCATGCCCCATTCATCAGGGAACGGAGAGGGCGGAGGCGGCACTGGACCAGCCAGAGGAGTCGAGTCCGCGATGGAGGAAACGACAAGTTGTTGTGGTGGCAGTGAAGGCTCCGCGGGAGGCGCAACCGGAGGGTCTGCCGAAGGCGGCGTCACAGGGAGCGCCTCTCCGGGACCCTGGCTCAGACCAACCGTTGAGGGGCTGGTATACGGTGGAACCGTCAGATCCTCGGCAACATCATTCGGAGTGCCCACAGGGGGCGAGATAGCAGGCCCAGAAGGGGATGATGGTTGTTCGAGGAGCTGGGGTGGAGGGCAATCCTCGGAGACGGGCTGTTTCTCGGGAGGAGATCCTGAAAACGGAGAGAGAGGGGGGAAAACTTCGTCACTCATTGATGGGTGTGGTTCTCGGCGTTGCGAGGTGGAATCGCGAAGCCAGGGGCAGCATCCTCCCTCGCACGGTCGTAGTCGGACGCTTCAACCCAAAAGGAGGAACCGCCTATTTTTTTCTTTCCAAATCCGGGGCGGTCCGGGGCTCCGTGTCCCATGTACGTTTTACATCGAAGAGGGTTTCTTTCGAAAGTTCCTTCTATAATCTACCCAGATGAAAACGGGGAGGCTCTTGTTCATCCGCTCCCCTCGGGAAATGATCCGAAAGAGCCCGAAGTCTTCCAGATCGAGGACCTTTCATTCCTCCCTACCGGCGAATTTACTTTGAAGGGACAAAAAAAGCTCGAAACATTCGCGTCCTTCAATAACCGCGACGATATCACAACCGCCCTGCTTGCCACCCGGGACCTCGTGAAGTTCGCCGATGTTTTCAAGTTGTCGCATGACAATTCTGTCCGTGTGCTTGTTCCCTCAGGCACAGGTGACATACTCACCAGTTTCTTAGTTCTCACCGATCTTTCTGGAGATGTCGGCGGTCTCTCTGCGCTACCAGTCCAGAGGCCCGAATGCTGAGACCCCAGCGGGAGTTTGGCATTCCTGCGAATTGCGGTGGATTTCTCGCGTGGTAATTCTTGAGGTCTGTTGGCGACGAAAACTGTCTGCTCAGCGTCTGGCCCCTGGGATCAGGACATTGGCCCCCCGGCACCAGCACCCCTGCTGCCACAGTCGGCTCCAGCATCCCCTGCCACGCCCGCGGCCACCACCCCCGAGATCCAGCCCGTCCGGCGGATGCCGACCCACCTGGTGTTGTACTTCGGGAACGACCTGGCCCGGGTGATGCACCTCCGCCTGCCCCAAGCCGAGGCAGCCGCCACCCACATCGTCAACGCGCTTCGTCGGTACGATCGACCCACGTCTGCAAGCGACCCAATCTCCATCCCGCCTTGCCCCCTGCCGCACGAACGATGCACATGATTTTGGCTTCTCTTCCCGCTCACCCCTCCGCCACCCGTCGGATGGCAGGGTGCTGATCGAATACCTGCCGGCTCCGCCCCCGGCTCGGATCCAGCTGTGCCTGGACCCGGCCCCCTTGGCCCCATCCCGCCCGAAGTCTGCCACCCCGGTCTCCCAAGGCCCGGAGGCCCCCGAAGCGGCGACCCCCGCCGGGGGAGCGCCGGCGGGTCCCCCGGAGCGGGAGGGCGGCTTTATGGGCGAGCTGGTTGCCGAGATGCGGCTCTTTCGCTTCCCAACAGCCAGCGGGGGTCCCCTCAAGCGGCGGTCTGGGCTCGGGCCATTTGCCCCCCAGGATGCCACACCACCCCTCTCCGTGCGCCCCTAGGCATCTGCTCGTGACCAGCGGAGGGCTGCTGCTGGAGTGGGACCCGCTGTCGCGCCTGGTCCGGTCGGCGCACCCCGTGGCGGCGCTGTTCTCTGTCATCAGGCACTCGGTCCGCCCCGCCCCGCACCCGTGCCCGTGCCTCTTGCCTGCCCCCTGCCTCTCCCTTTGCCCGGCTCCCCACCACCCGGAGATTGTTGCACTTCACGCGGGGGTGCTCTCTGGGTTCCGGGGCTAGGGGGACCCGTACCGGATCACCCTGGAGTTCACCAACGACCGGGCGGCCTGCTACACGTTCGCCGGCGGTCCCACGGCCCTGCCGGCCCCCGGCCCTGCCCCTGGCCTGGCCTCCCCCGCCGCCCCCGGCCCCATACCCCCCACGGCCACGCCCACTACGGCCACCCTCCCAGACTCCCCGGTATGCCCTCCTGCGGAGACCACAGCCGGTTCCACCCCGACCCCCGTCCCGGCCCAGACCCCACCCTCTGTGCCTTCGGCCTCCCCGGCCCCCGGGGCACGGGTTGGCGGTGGGGGCGGGAGCTTCTCGTCGGAGCGCGAGAAGTTGATCGCCCACCTGATGGCCGCCTACGCCGAGGCCACCCGGGGCCGGGGCGAACTCTGGGTCCAGTACGCCGCCCAGTCCGGTCCGCGGGCCGGGCAGACACCCCTCACGCCACACCCACCTCATCGCCGCACACCCCGCATCGCCGCATCCCCTCATCGCGCCCTCCGTCGTCGTTGCACTTCCCTCCACGCACACCCTCCCCAGGGTCGCACTACCGCTGCTACTCGCGGACGTTGGCCCTGCCGGCCGAGGTGGAGGACGTCTGCACCCGGGTCCTGCAGGCCTCCCTGGCCATGTCTGCCGCCCCGACCAGCCCCCACCCCCGCACGTTGCCCGGCCTCTCCACGGCACACGCCTTTCCCGCTGACGATGGTCCGCACCCTCGCCCCGTCCCGACCCGGGTGTTGGAATCGCCCGCAGCGCCCCCCCGACAGCGACCTCGTCGGCCCCAGGGGCGCGGCCACAAGATCTGCTCTTCGCCCGGCCGCCCCCGTTGGTCCCTCCGGTGGCCCCGCGCGGGTGCATCCCCGGGCAGGCGACCCCGCCCCCCCCTGCGGACGACCAGGCCACCCCGGGGCCCCCGCAACCGCAGCCGCAGAGCATGCGGTGCCTCCCACTGGGCCCCGGGGCCAGCTGGATGGAGGGCTGCGCCTTCTACTGCGCTAATGTGGGCCTCCGAGGCGACGGCCATGCCACCCAGCCGCCCCGGGGCCTCGCGGCGGCCCTCTGCCAGCTCCTCGCCGACCGCAACCGTCCGCCACCCCCCCACCCACCCACCCCCACCTCCCCACCTACCTCCCTACCCACCACCCACCCACTCACCCGCCCACTCACCCGCCTGCACACTCTTCCGCCCGGACGCCAGGGAGCCCGGCCCAGGTTGTGGCACTGCTGCAGACGGTGCACCGGGTGCTGCTGGCCCGGGATGCCTACGAGGAGCTCCCCTCCCAGACCGGCCGCAGGGTCCTGGCGACCCTCCTGCACCTCGCCCGCTCCCACAGCGACAGGCCCGCCGCCTACGCGCCCCCGGCCATCCTGTGTCCCCCGCCCCACCCCGCCCCGCCCCGCCCCGCCCCGCCCCGTGCCCCACCGGCCCTCCTTCCTTGGGGTTCCGCCGCCCCTCCCTCCGAGCCTGACGGGGTTGCTTGGTGCGCGACGGCGGTGACGGCGCATGGCTGGGGGTGCGGTGGTATCTGCGGTGTGGTGTGGTGCAGCATCGCCTTCAACGCGGCCCTGTGCCTGCGGGCGTGCGTGCAGCCGCCCGCGGAGGGGCTCAACCTCAAGTCAGTGCTGGCCGTCCGGGTGGCCCTGCTGGGCGAGACCTCCCTCGACGACCACTGCGGGTCGGCAGCCGACAGCCGCCCGCCCGCCCGCCACCCGCCCCCTGCCACCTGGGGTGGTGCTCATCATGAAGGTGGGGTGGGGTGGCGCACAGGGGGGACTGGCTCATCTCGCTGGTGCCGCAGGTGGTGGGCTTCTACATGGCCCACACGCCCCCGCCCCCGCCCTACCGGCCCCCACTCCGGCCCGGGCCCACTGCCGCCCCCGCCGCCGCGGCTTCCGCTCGCCCAGGCAGCCCGCTCTCACCTGCCCCCGCTGCCCCCGAGGCCGCGCCCGGTGGGGGGGCCGGGGCCCCTCTGCCGTCCGCCATGCAGCTGTGGCCGCTGCCTGTGCCCTTCCCGCTGGGGCGGAGCGTGCCGCTCTTCCTGGGGCCCGTGCTGGACCTCCTCGCGGCCGCCCTCCGCGAGGCCGACGGGCTGCTGCTCCCGGAGCCCCTCCAGGCGGCAATGGTCGGCCATCCCACCACGCGCCCGGCCAGAGTGCATCCCAGCCTCTTTCCCACCACCACACCCAGTCCGCCCTTCCTCGAGCCGCTCCGACTTCATCCGTTTCTTTGTCCCTGCGGGGTCCGGGGTGGGGTGGAAGTGACATGTCGCTGACCCATCCGGGCAACCTGCACTCGCTCATGGACCTGGCCTACTGCCAGGCGGCCCCCCTGGGGCTGGCGGCGCTGACCCTCATCCGCGGCCTGCTGGAGGTGGTCTCGCCGAGGTCCGCCTGCTCCCCGCACCCCCACCCCCGCACCCCCACCCCCGCACCCCGCGCCTGGTGCGGCGGCATCCCCGGCCGCCATCGGTGCCGCCGCCCCGCCTTGACCATCCACCGCCCGGGCCGGGCCGGGCTGCTGGCTGGGGGGGCCGCATGGGCAGCGGGCTGCAGGCGATGCAGGACGGGGCGCGCGAGTCGGGCTTCCTGCTGCTGCTCATGCTGGGCGCCCTCGAGGCCCCACACGCCCCCACGCGCGCCCTCAGGTCCGCCACCCCCGCCACGCCACGCCCACCCCACGCACCACCCGCGCTCTCGGCACCCCTGACTGAGGCCGGTGTGGCGGTTCGATGGGGGGGTGGGGGGGGGACGCTGGACAGCGGGCGCCTGGTGGAGCTGCTGGTGGCCCGGAACACGGCTTCGGTGGACGTCCTCTTCCGGTTGCTCCCTCGGGCCTTGGTGGCGCCCGTCCTGGCCGCGGCCGAGGCGCAGCCGGCCGCCAGGCCCAAGAAGGAGCGAGTCCCTGAGCCCCAAGCAAAACGGCCGCGGTCCGCTGCTGAACAATATTTTTTTTGCTCCGACCCATAATTTTTCTGGTGATTGGATCACTTGATACCGCCCGCCGAAGGGGATGAGGGTTGACCTACCGCACTACTTACTGATAGCCCTCTGTTCTGAATCGGAGCCGGTCGGCGGGGCATGATACGGTGCGCAGAAGTGGTTACTCGGTGTATCTGTCTCTGTGCTATGGCCCTCGGGCTGGATGATGCACGGATCCTGTCAGCACCACAAAGCTGAATCGATTTGATGATCTCATACATGGATGTGATGTCGAGGGTCCCACTAATCGTGGATCGGGGAGCGTCTGGCCTGATCTCGGTCCTGTGCATCCCTGAGCCACAGTGGTCAGTTCGTTATTCTGAGCCGGCGGAGAGGGAACTGAATGGGCAGGAAGAACCGTCGAGACCCGTGCGTGGTCCGAGACGAGACCCCAAGCAGGTGTGGTGTGCCATCCCCTTGTGCTTGCTTCTGCAATAATGTGTTTCTGCGGATGCCATTCATTGTGGTGCCTGTGGCGGCGGCGGGGCAGTTGCCGGCTGGCGGAGCAGCTGTGGCGGGATCGGGCCGAGCCCAACCTCATCTGGAACGGGGCCACCCGGGCCGAGCTGGCGGGCTACCTCAGGGCCACCCTGGCGGCAATCCACCAGGAGCGCGTCCGCCGCCCCTCCGCCGCCCCTCCTCCGCCTTCCACCCACCCCCGCACCTCCGCATGCCACCGTTCCGCTCGGTCGTTCACCAACTGGCCCCTTGCCGGTGTATGGATGTGGTGGTGCCCTGCAGGCCCGGGTCACGGTGTCCCGGCGGCGGCGGGCCCGGGAGGAGCTGAGCCAGGCCGAGGCGGGCCGGGACCCCAACCGGGAGCTGGTCGGGCTGCTCCTCAAGCGGAAGCTCTTCGCCTGGGCCCACACACGTCCGCACCCCATCACCCCACCCCCACCCCCACCCCCACCCCGGCCCCACCGCCCCGAACGCACCGTCCAACGACCCGCCTGGTCCATCCCATGCTTTGCTGCCGGACTGGTGTGGGCCTGACGTGCGGCTGGGGCCATCCCGGGCCACCGTCCCCGCCCAACCCTCGCAGGCTCCTTCCCAGGCCCTGGCCCTCCTTCAATCCTGCCTGGACCAGATGGGGGCGGACGGGCCTCCTCAAGAATCCGCCCCCGTCCGGGCCACGTCCCCTCCCCCGCCCCGGCCGGCCCGGGCTCCTTCGAGGGCAGCAGCCCATCGCCCGGGCTGCCCATCCCCGGCCCCGCCAGCGTCAGCGGGGGCCAGGACGCCGAGTGTGAGGGCGCGTGCGAGTGCGCGGGCTATCGGGACGGGCCCACCCGGCGGGCGCTGCGGGACGGGTTCTTCAGGCTGCTCCTCGATGTCCGCCCCGCCACGCGCCTCCCGCCACGCGCCTCCCGCCACGCGCCATCCCCCACAGCGACCGCCTTGCCTGATCACTGGGCGTCATGGGCGTCATGGGCGACGGTGGGCCACCGCGGGTGCAGGTGCTGAGCACGAGCGGGGCCAACCTGGTGCCCATGTGCCGCGAGGGGGTCCCCCAGCTGCTGGTGGTCTCGCTGTGCCACCTGCTCTTCCGCCCCGACCCGCCCAGGCCCCTCCTCTCGGCCAGCGCCGGGGGGGATGCCCCCCCCAGCGACCAGGGTCAGTGGGCATCCCCAACCCACATCCCATCCCATCCCCATCCCTATCCCTGGCGCGCCCCGCTCGGCCATCACGTCGCCAGTCATCGGCATCGCCACCGGTCGGTCGATCGTCATCTGGACCCGGACGGTGATGAGTGTGGGTCGTGGTGGGTGGGTGGCCATGGGCGGTGGGCTGCAGGGGAGGAGGGCCCGCCGAGCGAGACGGTCTTCAGGCTGTTCGAGCTGATGGTGACCCTCTCCCCCGCCAAGGAGGTCCGCCTCCCCCCCCCCCCCCCGGCCGCCGCCGCCGCGCGCCCACATCCGCCCGCTTCATCTGCCGCCTGCCGGCTGCTGCTGGCTGGGCGCGCAGAACGGGGTCCACATCGCACCACTGCCCCTCGTGCGCCAGATCGCTTCCGCCCCAGCCTACTTCCCCACTGGGTCCGCCCCCCCCCCCCCCCCCCCCCCCCAGCCCGCCCGCCCGCCACGGGCCTCGGGGATGGTCCTCGATGGCGATGGTCCTCGGTCACCCACTCATCCTGCCCTGCCCCCTCCTGGGTGTGTGGCCGTGGGGCGCAGGTGTCGCTCATCCTGGGCGACGACGACCGGATCGCCGAGAAAACCATCCTGTCCGCCCTGCCCCGCCCCCCCGCCCGCCCTGCCCCTGCCCTCCCTGCCCCTCCCATGCGCCCTCAGCGGGGCGAGGCGAGAGCCCACCCGCGCTCCAGGATCTGACCGCCCCTCCCCGTTTGCCGTCCCTTACCCACCCCCCACCCCCCACCCCCCACCCCCCCGCTCGCCCGCCCGCCCCTCGCCCTCGTCCACCGCTTCTGCCTGGCGGCTGGTTGGCTGCCGTCGGGCTGCAGGCTGGTGCTGATGCTGCTCCAGCAGAACCCGCCCCTGTACGGGCGCCTCTACGGGACGGGCCTCTTCCACGCGGTCCTCTGGCGGGCCGCCTCCCGGGCGGCCGGCTGCACGGCGGCCATGGCGGCCCTCCTGGCCCGCACCCACCAGCGGGCCTGGCCCTGGCCACCCAGGCCTGCACGGGGCCGCTGACCCTGACGGGCACCTCGGCCGCCCTGCCCCGCCTCGACCTGGCGGCCCTGGGGCGCCCCCGTCGGGCGGCCAGGATGAGGAGGCCCGCCCGTCCCCGTGGCCGCCTACTGCCTGCAGCGGCCCGTCATGCGCACCCGGGCCGAGGACCTCGCCCGCCAGGCACGCGCAGCCACCCACGGCCGCCCCCCGGCGTCCCACCACCACCAGCAGCAGCAACAGCAACAACAACAACAACAACAGCAGCAGCAGCAGCAGGTGGGCGAGGGTGCAGCAGCGGCAGCCTGGGTCGACGACGGGACGCCCTGGTCTCGGGCCACAACCCCCTCCGTCCTCGGGTCGGCAACCCCCACACACACACACACAAGCCGTCACGCCCGATCCGCCCCCTCTGTCAGCCATCAGTCCGCAGGTGCTCAGGACGGGCGGTCCTGTCTGTATCTGGCCCCGTGCGTGGGTGTGGGTGTGGGTGCCGGGGGTGTGCAGGCTCTTTGTGCCGGACTTCCTGGTGCGGGCCCTGCAGGGGGCCTGCTTCCTGGCCACCGTCGGGGCCGAGCCTGCGGCCACCCCCGGGGCCGAGGACGGGGCGTGTTGCTTCATGCGGCTCTTCAACGGCACCTTCCACGACCCGCGCATCGTCTGGGGCCCCGCCACCCGGGCCGAGCTGGCCAGGGCCCTGGGCGCGGCCGTGCTCAACCAGCGGTACACACTCGCCCACGAGGACCCCCTCGCCCAGTACAAGGTCCCCCACCCACCCACCCACGGCCCCACACACCCCGTCCCACGCTCCTCTCGTGTCTACGTCACTGCCACTGTCATGTCTCCCCCCTCCTCACGCCCCCGCCCGCGCCCCCGCCCGTGCGCGCCCAGGTGCCGCTGCCCACCATCCGCCGCTTCCGGCTGCTGCCTGGCGGGGGCCCCGATGGGCCTGGCGGGGCAGGGCCCGAGGTGGCGGCCGCCGTGCCGCTGGTGGAATATCGCACCCTGGCCGACGAGCTGCAGGCGAGCGGCCTCTTCGTGACGCCCCTCGCCCAGCTGGGGGCCGCCCCGCTGGTGCCCACGGACCTCGAGCCGGCCGGCCTCCCCGCCCCGCAACAGCCGCCCGCCCCCGATGGCCCCGGCGATCCTCTTCCTGCTCCTGCTGCTGCTCATGTTGCGGCTGCTCCTGCTGCTGCCCGTGTTGCGGCGGCGGCGGCAACGGGGGCCGTGGCGACGGCCCGACCCACGGGGGCCCACGGGGGCGCCACCAGCCGTGTGGTGGCCGACCTGGTCATCGACCCGGGCCTCGAGCGGGTCGTGGGGGCCCTCCTCGACGCCCTCCAGGCCCCCATCCCGTCCGCACCCCACCCACACCCCACCTGCACCCGCACCCCGCCCGCCCGCCGCCTCCCTGGGGAGCCTGGGGAGCGGGTCATCACCATCGCCCATCGCCATCGCCCTGTCCCATGGGCCGCACCTCCTTCGCCCCACTCCGCTCAGGCGGCCCCTGCGCGAGAGCGCCCTGCTGGTTCGGGGGCTGCTGGCCATGTTCCGGGGGGCCCCGCTGGCCCGCTCCTGGGCCGGCTTCGCGGGGCTGCCCGCACTGGCGGCCCTCCTGCAGCGGGCCCTCGGGCCCGACACGCCCCGCGAACAGGTCCGCGGCCCCCACCCCTGCAGCTCGGCCTGGCCTGCCTCCTTCCTTCCACCACCACCCACCCCGTCCCGCCCCGTCGCCGTTCCGATCCTCCCTTGGGGCGGGCGGCCCGTGGGCCGGGGCAGGCGGGCCCTGTGCTGCTTGCCGTGGCCGAGCTGACCGAGCTGCTTGTGGCCCACTGGCCCGCCAGCGCCGTGCCCGCCATCCTCCGCACGCCGGCCCTGTGGGGGGCCCTCTGCGCCGCCATCGGCCAGCTGGCCGGCCGGCTGCCCGCCGACCCGCGCGGCCCCGCGCCCGCCGGCCCGGAACCCACCGAGGCCGAGCTGGCGGCCCTGCGGGCCCTGCTGGCCACCCTGGGCGCCTGCCTGCCCTACGCCGACTGCGGCCCGCTGGCCGAGGGCGACCCGGCCGAAGCCTTGGCGGCCGCCCTGGCGGCCCTGGTGCCGGGGCTACTGGTGGGGCGGCCCCAGGCCCCGCCGCTGCCCGGGGGGGCCCTCTTGCTGCGGCTGCTCTGTTGCCAGGCGGCCGTGGGGCTCTGCGGGCTCCTGGCGGCGGCCCCCGGGGCCCGCGAGCGGCTCGTCAGGCAGCGGATGCCCCACCGGCTGCTGCTGCTCCTCTTGGCCGTGGGCCCGCCCCCGCCCGCCTCCACCACCCCCGCCTCTACCTCCCCCGCCTCCACCTCCTCCGCATCCACCACCCTGCCGCCGCCCTTGGAGTCCCCTGAGACGCCCGCGGCCGCCGAGGCCGATGATGCCGCCGGCCCCCTGGCGCTCCTGTCCGCCATCCTCCGCCCGCTGAGCCCCGCCGGGCCGGCCGACCCCACGGGGCGCATGTGCGAGGGCCTCCTGGGCCGGATCCGGGGGGCCGCCAGCTGGGCCCTGCGCGCCCTGGCCGGCTGGCCGGCCTGCCCGCACCCGGGCGCCCTGCCCTGGGAGCCCGCCGCCCAGCGGCCGCCGTTGCTCGTCCAGCCGGCCCCCGGCCGCTCCCTGCCCGGGGTGGGCCTGGCCCCGGCGCCCCGGCCCCCGCTCCACGAGGCCACCCGGGCCCTGCTGAGGGCCTGGCTGCCGGGCCCCATCGCCGATGGGGTGCTCGCCTTCCCGGCATGCGCCCCCCGGCCCCCGCCCCCGCGCCCCGAGGCCGCCACCGCCACCGCCACCGCCACGCCGCCTGGCTCGCCCCCGGCCGGACAGCCGCCGATGGTCCCCGAGGACGCCGCCGCCGACTGGGCCCCGCCCGGCAGTGCGGCCCTGCTGGGAGCCTTCGCGGGGCTGCTGCACGGCGACCAGGCGGCCCCCGACTGCTACTGGGCGGCCCCCACCCGGCGTCAGCTTGCCGGCCACCTCCTCGCGGCCCTGGGGCGCCCCCCCGAGGCCCCCGAGGCGCCGCTCGGGTACGACCTCTGGCAGGCCGAGGACCGGGTGGCGGGACTCTTCGTGCGTCTCTACAACCTGCGCCCCGCCTGGGACGTGCGGCCCCATCCTGCCTTCGGCCCGGCCCTGTGGGCCGACGCCTACGCGGGGCTGCGGGCCCTGCTGGCACGCGAGGAGGCCGCCGGGGGCCGGCTGGTGCTGGTGGGGCCGCCCAGGGAGCGCCTCGAGGGCCGCCTGGTGGCCGTCATGCAGGCCCTCCGCAACCTGGCCGCCCGGGCCGGCCTGGCTGCCCTCCTCGACGCCTCCCCCGACCCCGCAGCCCCCGGGCCGGTCATGGTCAGCCCCATCTCCCCCCCCCCCCCCCCCCTTGAAAGTGGTCAAACCCTCCAGAAACCCTATCTGGGGCTGTAGATCACTTGGTAGATCGTCCGCATGGCATGCGGGAGGCAAGGGGATCGATACCCCTCAGCTCCATCTGTTCTTTTTTTGCTTTTTTGTTGTGTAGTCTTCGGCCGCCCGGGTTGGGCTCCTCTTCTGGCTGGGGGCCCTGCCGACCCTCTCGTCGGCCGCGTCGCTGCAAGCGGTGCGGCATGCCCTGGAGCTGCTGCGGGCCCTGGCCCAGCGGGCCCTGGCGGCACCGGGCCTGCCGCAGCCCCCCGGGGGTGACGACTGGGCGGCCGGCCCGGCCACGGCCCACGAGTGCGACCTGGTCGAGCAGACCCTGCGCCGGCTGCTGCCGACCCACCTGCACCTGCTGGTGCGCCTGCTGGGGCTTGCCCGGGCCCAGCCCGACCTGGGCCGGCTGGTGCTGCAGACCCTGGGCGCCCTGCTGGCCGCGCCCCCGTTCCGGGTGGACCCGGCCGTCCTGGGGGCGGCCCGCCAGGCGGGGACGGTCCTCTTCCTGGTCAACATCCTGGCTGCCCCGGGCCCCGAGCCGCCCCAGCCCGCGCCACCGGCCCGTGGGGCGGGCGCGGTGGTGGTGGGAGGCAGCCGGCGGCGGGCCCGGCCCCAGGAAGGCGACCTGCGGGGGGCGGCCTGCGGGCTGCTGGTGCGGCTGCTCGACCAGGAGCGCATCCTGCCCGCCACCCCGCCGCGGCCGGCCGGCCCCGCTGCCCCGGCCGAGGCAGCCGGCCCAACGACGGGTCCCCAGCCCCAGCCCCAGCCCCAGCCCCAGCCCGCGCGGCCGATGGCGCTGGACCTCGTGCGCCTGGTGCCGCTGCCCCTGGCGGCCGTGCTGGTCGCGCCCCCCGCGGCGGCCCCCCGAGGATCGCAGCAGCCCCCCGGGGGGAGCCCCAGCCCCGTGGAGGGGGAGGAGGAGGACGGGCCCGGGGATGGGTGGGCCCTGGCCCGGGACGTGGGCGGACCCGAGCTGCTCTGGACGGAGGCCACCCGTGCCGCCTGCCGGGCGGCCCTGTGCGAAGAGGTCAGCGCCCACGTGGCGGCCCTCTGCGCCCGGGACCCCTTCGACCGGATGCCGCCCGCCGGCCCCGGTGAGGCCGAGCTGGGCGACCGGGCCGCCGCCCAGGGTGGTGCGGGGGAGCGGGCGGCCGACTGCTCGCCCGGGGACTGCTTCCTGCGGGATGCCTGGCCCGAGCCGCCAGGCCCCCGATGGGACTCGGCCCGCCTGGCGGGGCTGGAGCCCTGGGCCTCGGGCTTCCTGGGGGCCGCCCTGGCCGAGGGGCGGCCCGATGGGCGGCCCGTGGTGGCGGGTGTGCACCTGCGGCTCTTCCTGGGGCAGCCCGGGGCAGCCATCGGCCGTGGCCGGCTGGGGCCCCTGGTGGCGGGCCTCCTGGACGAGCTGGCGGCCCGGCTGGCGGGGCTGGGGGCCCCCGAGACGGCCACCGGGGCGCTGGTGGGCCAGGCGCGCCTGCTGGCCGAGTGCCTGCTGGCCCTGCTGGCCCGCCAGAGCGCCACGGCCATGGGCTGCCTGCTGGCCCACCCGCGCCACGACCTGCCCGTCCGGCTGCTGGCCGCCGCCCTCGCCCTGCGCCGCGCCCTGCCCCTGCCCTCGACCCCGACCCCGCCCCCGCCCCTGGCGGGCGGACCGGCCGGTGCTGTGGGGGGCGCCCGAACCGTGGAGCAGCAGCAGGATGACGAGGAGGAGGTCGGGGACGCCCTGGCGGACGCGGATCCCCAGCTGGCCGCCGCTGAGCGGGCCGTCTCGAGCAGCCCGGGGCTGCCCCAGCCCCAGCCAACGGAGGGCGGCGCCACGTCGGGTGAGCCGGCCGGGGCGGCGGGTGGGAGGCCCCATGAGGAGCAGGAGGAGCAGGAGGAGCAGGAGGAGCAGAAGGAGGACGAGGCCCCCGCCCAGGTGGACGCCCTGTGTCGCATCGCCGTCAACCTGCTGGCCCAGTGCTGCCTCCACCACGGTCGGCCGCCCGCCCTTCCCCCTGCTTCCGCCCTCTTCCCTCTGCCCCCGGCGATGGCTGATGGCGGCCACGCTCCTGCCTGCCGTTCTTGTCTGGGTCTGGGTCTGGGCTGTCGTGGGGCTGCGTGCTGCCTTGGGTGGGCGGGATGGGGGCGGGGCAGCCTTCTTGGACCGGCTCGCTCGCACGCCGCTGGAGGACGGGCGGCCCCTGTGGAGCCTCGTCAGCGCAGCCCTCGTTCAAATGTCTGCCCCCCCACCACCACCACCACCTCTGGCATCGCCCGTCGCTCGTTTCTTCTTCTTCTGTGTGTGTGTGTGTGTGTGTGGGCTGTCTGGCGGCGGCTCCACATCACCGTGCTCGCACCGAACGACGGGGCCTGTCGTCGCAGGCTGGCCGGGGCGTACAACCTGCCCCAGCCGGTGGTCCTGACGGCCCTGACGGGGCTCCTGCGGGCCGTGCGGGCCAACGGGACCCTGGCCCGGATGGCCTACGCGAGCGACCTCAAGGCCGCCCTGACCGGGGCCCTGTACGCCCCCACCCCGGCCCCCCTCAAGGACCGGGCGGCCCTGGTGCTCTTCATCATGTGTCTCGACAAGGGATTCGGAGACACCCTCTGGACGGAGCTCCTCCAGGTGGACGAGTGGAAGCCCTACCAGGACCTGATGCGGCCCCCCGAGGAGATCCCCCCCACCGACACGACCCCATCGCCCGGCGAGGTGCCCCCTCTCGTGGGGGTCCTCGAATCGGCGGCTTTGTCCTCGGCACCCCAAACGCCGAGCTATTTTTGAGAATGACTTTGGGCGATGCGTGCTGTTGTCGCCTCCGATGAGGCTGCACTGTGTGGTCAACCCGTTTCCTTTCCTTTTTCCCCTTGCCGTTTCTTTGATGGCGGCCGCGAAATAACAGGGTTGGTTTTCGAAGAACACTTTGTTCTCGAGTCCTGGCACAACCATCGTCCAATGGTGAGATGGTTGAGATGGTTGATTGAGATGATGGACCCTCTCTTTTCCCTGAAACACCCCTCGGAAACACCAAAGAAGGGAGAAAAAAGGTCCGCAAAAGAGAAACAATGAGCATGTGAGGATATTCATTCTGCTGGAGGGGGGTTCGGAGGATTGCCGGAGGGAGGGAGGCTGGGAGTGTTCGGTGGGGTAGAAGAAGCTCTTTCTGCAGCTGTTTCGCTCGTGCTGAGATGCGAAGGCATCGGTCCGCGCCGGGGTCGGAAGAGTGCACTCCATAGTCGATGGAGTAAGGGATCCTGCCGTCCTTGTGATGCCCCTGCTGCGGCTCCCGAGAGGAGACTTCCAGCATCCAAGGCGCCAACACCTGCCGCGGCCCCACCATCAAGATCAAGCATCATGCGACCACCCTATGAACAACGAGTGTGAATTTCCCAGACCCAACCTCCTGCAGACGTCATCATCGGATGCCCCGGGCACGACCGAGCCTCCCGATGGAGCGGCAGGCTGTGCTGGGGGTGCTTGACCTCCTGATTGAGCAGGGGTCTGTGCAACAGGGGGTTGGCCTGCTGGCGCAGGTTGATGGTGGGCTGGCTCCCCGGGGGAAGCAGCAGTGCCCGTACCGGCCGTTTGTGTCCGGAGGGGAGGGACGATGGGAGTCCCTGGTGTCACGTTGGCGGGGTAATAGTGGGGCACATGTCCTCCGTCAGGATGTGAAGGGCTCCGTGGCCCCATGATAGGAGATGAGTAGTAGTTGTCGGGGCGCCGATAAAGGGCGAGAAGCTGTTTGAAGTAGTCCTTCACGTCAATGTTCTAGAAAAAGGGATGATTTGGTGACGCCCCAAAGGAGGGCAGATGGAAGAGACCTGCGCCAGAATCTCCGGATTGGGAAGTTCTTCGTCTTCGCCCATCATGAGCCCGTTGTAGTCCCCGTAGAAATAGTTCCGGGTGCAGGGCTCCTTCTCGAGACGATGGGCAATGGTGAATGTCTGGCCCTCACCGAAGTGGATCTCAATGAGCACGAAAACGTTTGTCGAGCAAAGCTTGACAAGTAGGTCATAAGGTTCGCGATTCATCGTGAGCGAGGCAACATTGAAGGCTGGGTGAAAGACGTACTTCACCTGTTCGTGGGGCGGGCGGAGGAGGGGTGGAAGGGAGGATACAGAAAATTGAAAGTGTGAACGGGTGGGCGCTCACGGACTCTCGTGATCCGCAACCCGGGTGGCGGAATCACCTGGAGCTGAATGTTGTACCATCCAGTCGCACGAATCCGCATCCCTATGGGGGAGGGTGCGTGAGGTTTGGAATTGGTGCCTACCAAAAAGGACCTTCTGCGGTCGGCAGGCAACTGAGGGCGATATTGCGAATGCTCCACATGATATCACGATAGGCCTGAACCATTGAGAATTCCGCATTGCAATTGGGACACTTGTGGTGGTTGAAATGGAGCCACTGGATGAAACAATAATGGTGGAAGTGATGCCCACAAGGCAACTCATCGAAGAAGTTTTCATCGCCCGTTTGGCAAATCGAGCAAAAGTCATTGGTTTTGATGGAGGGTGGTCGCGCGCATTGAGGGACCCCATCCATTTGTTGTGGGTCTGAAGAGTGTTCAGTCATTCGTTGAGCCAAATCGGGTGATCTTGCAGCTTTCTCCTTCTGACTGCGACCTTTGAATGCGAGGCTTGTCAAACAGTTTGCCGGCTGTGTATCTAACACTGGTACCCACCCAATTCGGGGTGCGGGGGTGGCAGGTGACGGTCTTGTTGTGATTTCAGCTGACGAGATATTCCAAACAAAGGCAGAGAATGACAGGGACACGCCAACTTCAAAGATGCTTCTTGTTGTTGTACAAGCGGATGAGGGGGGACATAAACAGCGGCAAGCCAGGCCGCCCATTTCACCCCTGGAAAAGAAATGTAACAGTCACTTCAAGATAAACACACCAACGCAATTAAAAAAGCTCTCGCGCATGGCGCCAGAGGACGGCTCACCCTGTCAGTGGTTCCACTCACCTAGGCGGCGGCCGCGGTTTGGCGTGCCCTGCCGGACGCGGCCTGGTCGGAGCCCCGGAGGGCGGGAGCGACCGAGAGGCGGTTGTCCCACCGTCGGCTCCGGCCCGCCGGGCCAGGAGAGCCAGCGCGTCCTCCGAGATGATGGGCGACTCGGCACGCGCCGCCATGCCAAGGAGCGGGCTGGGGCTGGCCATGTCGGAGGAGTTCAGAGAACATTCCAGGGCCGATGGAAGAGAGAGAGCCGACAGGTCCGTGTCAGGGGCGCCCGCGCTGTCCGGCAGAATGGGGGAGACGGAGGGCTCTGCGGCCAGGCGGTCCTGTCGGGCCCCCTGGTGGCCCCGGGTGCCGTGCGGGCTGGGGTTGGGGTTCTCCGTCGACAGGACGAGGAGGCTCACCGCTGATCCACCGTGGTCGCTGGCCCCCGGATGGGAGCTGGTGCCCAAGAAGGGTGGCGGGGGTGGGGGCGGCATGTCTCCACGAGCGGTCGGGGCCTCGTCGACGACATCGACGACACGGAGCGGCTCCTCGGGGGCCGGCGGGAAGGGCGCTGCGGATGCGGGCGCGGGTGGGAGTGGGTTGCAGCCGGCCGCCCCGGCCTCGGCCTCGGCGATTGGGGCGGGCAAGGCCTCCGAGGCGACCCGCGAGGGGGACGCGGTCCCAACGGGGTCCTCGTCGAGTTCGGGGCTCCTTTTCATGGCCATGGGGGGCCTGCGGGCGGCGCCCTTCTTGCGGGGGGGTGGCGGAGGCGGGGGGCTGGTGGATGGCCCGCCTGCCATGACGCCTGGCGGGCACCGGAAGGCCGATGGGGAGTAGGCGTGACCTCCCTCGAAGGCCGAGCCGTCGATGGGCACGTCCGCAGTGGGGAGCAACTCGGCCAGGGCCTCGGAGGCGGTGGGTCGGCCGCCCCCGCCGGGAACGGGCCGTCCGGCAGCAGCCCGCTCGGCCCGGGTGGGCGGCAAGGGCGGCGGTGTGGGCAGCCGGCGAAGGCCCAGCGCTTGGGTGACGAGATCGGCGGGGCCGGCGTTGATCGAGCTGCGCACCTGGCGCTCCAACTCGGCGAGTTCCTCGGCCGTGGGGGGCGGGGCCATGGACTCCGTTGGCTGTAACTCGCCTTGGCGTGGGCGGCGGGGCATCACCGGGCTGGGCCCGCCCTGGGGGGTGGTTGAGCCGCCCAGGAGGCGCTCCGTCTCGCGCATGTCGATGGCCTCGGCCTCGCCCCGCTCGCCAACCTTGCTGCCGCTGGTGCCGCCAATGAGGTGCCCCGATGAGGACGACCCCCCGGGGCCCCCCAGGGGGTTGGGCTCCCACGAATCGCGCTGCGCGGCGAGGCGGGGGGGAAGAGGGAAAAGCACACGGTCAGCCCCCAAAAGGGAAACACACATGTCCAGCCCCAAAAAGGGAAATACGCACGACCAGCCCCCCGAAGCAAAAGGCCCAGCAAGGAGGGGAAAGGGGTGGACCGCCATTCGCTTGAGGGCCTGCACACGCCGCCTGCGCTGGAGGCGCCTCCTCACGCAGATCGTCAGGGCCACCAGGGCCGCGATCATCGAGGCCCCCGCCAGCAGAGCTCCTCCGACCACCAGCGCCCAGACCCACCACGGGGTGCTGCTCCCGCTTGGCTTGCACGGATCCCCACTGATGCCGCCCCCCGTGGCGCTGGCGCCGCAGATGCAGGCCCACACCCGGACCATCCGGGTCCCACCAACATCCGCATCGCAGGCTCCGGGGTCGGCAAGGCAAGACCGGCGCACCGGCTCGTCGGCAGGAATGGTGACCAGCTGAGACTCGCATTCGGCCCCAGGGTCGCCCCAAACCCTGCAGTCGGCATGGGCGCCGCACAAGCGCATTTCGTCCACTGTCCGCAAACCAGAATGACTGCCGGTGGTGGGAAGTGATGAAAACAGACCCGCTGTTTGACAAAGGGACCCAATCCATCCCAATGGACATGTGCAGCCCTTGGTGGGCGCAGTGCCGTTACAAACGCCACGATGAAGACAGTCTGAGTCGACTGTACAATTGCCCTCTGAAAAGAATTTGAACCCAAGTCAGAAGAAAGAGAAATAAAGAAGACAAACCTAAAATATCGCAACGAAGCCCACTGTATCCTGGATGACACGCGCACTGGGCGGCATTGATGATTGTGGAGTTGAGGCAGCGCGATGCCGGTCCGCAGTCGGTGTCGTGGGTGCAATTGCCTCCACCATAGACTAATGCAGCCAACTGACGAAGAGAATTTGACGCCAACGAAGCAACACAACCCCCTACACATCGATGTACATCGGTTCGGGCAGAACAAAGGATGAAACAAACCTTCTACTTGCTCGAAGACAAGGAAGACCAAGAAAAAGGTCACGAGCCGACGAAGATCCACCACCAGTCCCAGTGGATGTCAGAGGAAACAAAACCAATCGATATTCCCTGAGGTAAAGACTGCTCGCTCTCTTCACGACCCAATTCCATTTTCCCCTTTTTCCCTGACATTTTTCAGCTTACCTCCCGGGCCAACTGGGGAGGAGTGGCGAACTGCCATCACAAAAAATACTTCCCGCAATGAAAAGACAACAAGTCAGAATACAGAGAGGAAACACGCACAGACGACACAACAGTCACTCATCACTCCAAACAGATACCGATGAAAAAAGGCGCCTTTGTTCAGGAAGGCGACTCGCAAACGGGTGTGAAGTTGAGCGAAGGTCCGCTCAAAGGGTCTCGGCAAGGTCGTCTTCTGGGGTCTGAGGCGACCGTGGCGAGAGGAGCTGCGGGGCCTGGGAGCCGACAGGCGATGGGGGCGTGCCCCCGAAGAGGTGCGAGTAGAGGCTCGCAGGGCGCAGCTTGGTCGGCTGGCTCGCGGGGGGTTGGGGACGGCCAGCCCGCAAGGCCGACCAGACGGCGGATGAGATGGATGCCCCGTCGTCATCCACCAGGGGCTCTGGGGGCGGGGGCGGGGCCGCCACGGAGGCCGCGCGGCGCAGGGGAACGAAGGGCGCCATCGCATGGACCTGGCTGGCCCGCCGGAGGAAGGCCTCCATGACCGCGTCCGAGAAGGGGGTCTCCAGAGGGACGGTGGGGGTGGGGGACCCGCAGGAGAAGTCCACCGGGGGGAGGGAGACACCCGGCTCCCCGATGAGCTCGAGGAGGCTCTCGGTGCGCCGGGGGACCGGACCGGTCGGAGGGGGATGCACAGCGGCTGCGGCTGCTGCAGGTCCGTCCGCAGCCATCAGACCCTCCGCAGCCGAAAAGCCGTCCTCCTCCTCCAGGGCCATGCCACCGGCTGCCTCGGCGGGAAGCGGGGACATGGGCAGGGCTGCGTCCTGATCCCCGTTGGCGCTGGGATGAGCCGCCACGGCGCGCACCATCCCCGAGAGGCCGATGGTGACGGCCAGGGGGAGGCCAGCCCCGGCGGTGGGCGAGGGGGGCTGGGGGCTGCCGCGCGAGCCGGGGGCCGGGGGCTGGGACTCGTCGTCGTCCTGCTCGTCGCCCACCTCCTGGTCCTGGGGCCCGGGCAGCATCGAGGCGGCCGAGAGGGACCGCTCCAGCAGCGAGCGCACCGAGACGCGGGGCGAGAGGGCCCCCATGGGCCGGGGCCGGGTCGGGCCCAGCCGGAGGACGGGCGGGAAGGGGTCTTGGCGGCCCCGGCGGAGCTCCAGCGCCTCTGCGGCCGCGGCGAGGGGCGGCGAGGTCGTCGTGGCGGCGCCCATGAGGCCGCTGAGGGGCGTCCCCGCCCGGGAGCCCCCCGCCGATGAGGGCGGCAGGTCGAGCACGGTCTCCGCGTACGAGAGCAGCGCCGACAGGGGCCCGCCAGCTGCCGTGGCAGGGGCCGCGAGGAGGAGCGACTGATGGGAGCGTTGCTGCTGCTGCTGCTGCTGCTGCTGCTGCTGGGACGCCCCCCGGGGGGAGCGGTCGGGCCTCAACAGGGTGCTCACCTCGGAGTCCTCCGGGCCGGCCGGCGATGCGAGCGCGCTGCCCTCGGTGCTGCTGCGGGGGGATGTGTTCCCCACGATGGGCAGGAACTCGAGGGGCGGCGGCCGCAGGGTGCGCAGGGCGATCGGGAAGGCCGGCCGGGCAGCAGCAGCGACGGAAGCGGGGAGCGGGGCGCCGGCCGCGGCAGGGGCGGCGAGGCTCTGTGGGGAGGCGGCCTCCGCGCTTGGAGCCTGGAGGGATCCCGAGGACTGCCGGCCGGTGCCGGGTGGGCCACGGCACGGGGGCCGGACCGCCTGGCCCGAGGCCGGCGGGTGGGGGACGTGACGAGCGCCGGCGGGCCGGGCGAAGAGTCGTGGGGGCTGGGGGCGCCGTCGCTCTCTTCCTCGCAGGGCCAGGCCTCCTTGCGGACCAGGGCCGGTTGGGGCCAGTCGCCACCCGGAATTCGACGGGCCGGGGCGGCGGGTGCCTTGGCAAGCAGCACCAGCGGATTCACGGCGGGGACGGGGCGGTCGGCGAGTGAGCCCCGCGCCGCCCGAGCAGTGGGAGACGGCTCCGGGCTGTCGGCCTCGTGGGCGGTGGTGGCCGCCGAGGGTGCAGAGGCCGTGGATGAGGAGGCCGAGAGGGTCGGCGAAGGGTCGCTGAGGTGGCGCACGGAGGGCTCGCTGTACGGGGGCGGGGTGGCTGGGTAGGGAGCCCGTTCGGTGGCCTCGCCTGGCGGTGGGGCCGGGGCGAGGGCGACGGCTGTCCGTGGCGCGGCGATGGGCGGGGCGGCGGAGGTGGCACTGGGTGGGGCGGGCAGCACCACAGGGTCGTCCTCCTCTGCGGCCAGGAAGGTGTCGGCCGCGCCGGGCAGGGAGGCCTCCACCGCACAGGCTCCTTCGGCCCGCAGGCGGGGCGACGCGGCGGCGGTCTGGGCGGCGCAAGGGGCGGAGGGCGCGCATTCGAAGGAGGACGCCCGCCGGAAAGTGGGCAGCCCCTGTGGCGGGAGAGAGAGGGCCAGCTCATCCACGGCCGACGGGGCCTCATGAGGCAACGAGAGCTGGGGGGCAGAGTGAGGAGATGAGAATGAGGGATGAGGGCCAGCAGGGGGGGGGGCTGCCCAACAGACATCCGAGAGGGAGGTCGTCGAGGCCGAGGGGCCGCTCGAGACGCGAGACGCGGCCGCGGCCAGGCGGAAGGGCTGCAAGGGGTGGGGCCGGACCCGGTCGGGGAGCGCAGGCGGAGGGCGCCGGATGGCCAGCGCATCCCGGAGCAGGTCGGGGGGCTGCTGAGGTGATCGTCGGTCGGGCCCATCGGGCTCGGCTCGGGGGGCACGGGAGAGGTCCTCCCCACCCGCATCGCCGCGCATCGCCGAGTCGGGGCTGGCCAGCAGCTGCACGGCCGAGGAGCGGGCCCGACTCAGCAGCCGCCAGGGCGACTCGTCCTCGGGGGGCGGCGGGGGCTGCTTCTCGGGGGCGGCGGGCGGGGGGACCCGTTTCTCGACGTAGACCAACGGGTTCTCCACCATCGCCGCATCGACAGCCCGGCCCAGGGCCACGCGCGGCAGGGCTGCCACAGCCACAGCGGGGGGGCCCTCCGAGGGGCCCGGGACCGGGGCGGCAGCCGCGGCCATCCGGGGTTCCTGTGCCGGCAAAGCAGCAGCAGCAGCAGCAGCAGCAGCAGCAGCAGCAGCAGCAGCAGCAGCAGCAGCAGCAGCAGCAGCAGCAGCAGCAGCAGCAGCAGCAGCAGCAGCAGGGGAACAGTGAGCGCGTGGGGAGGGGCGGCGGGGGCTGGGGATGCCGACCTGCTTGTCCTTCTTCTCCTTCTCCTTGGACCGGCGCCGGACGAGGATGCCGAAGAGCAGCAGCAGCCCCACCAAGAGGATGGCCCCCAGGGGCCCCGCCACCAGCAGGACCACCGAGCGGCTGGTGGGGGCGCACGGCTGCCCCGTGGTGCCGCCCCCGGACACCCCGGCGCTGCACTGGCACAGCCAGATGCGGATCGTGCGGGGCAGGGACTCCGCCGGGGGGTCCGGGTCCAGGGGCACCGTGTGGGCGGTGGCCACGCAGGTCGCGCCCCCGTCGCCGGCCGTCCGGCAGTCGGCGTCGGTCCGGCAGTCGTACACGTCGTCGACGGGCTGCGCGCAGTGGGGCCCCGACCAGCCCACGATGCACTGGCAGCCCCGGGCGGGCGCCTGGCCGCCGCAGGTGCCCCAGTGGAGGCAGTCCGCATCGGTGGTGCAGTTGCCCTCTACCCGCGCCGCGGGAGGGTCAGACACGCGCGGTGAGCGGGCGACAAGGTGCGGGCGTGGGCGGTGGCGGCGGTGGTGTGGACGGGACCGACCGTGGACGTGGCACCATGCGCCACTGTACCCAGCGGGACATCGGCACCCGAAGACGCCCGGCCGGGCGGCCCTGCAGGCCCCATCGAAGTCGCTGCAGTCGCTGTCCATCGTGCAGTTGCTCCCTGCGGGCCGGCGACCGACCCACACCGCGCCACGCCAGGCAGGTGGACGGTCAGACGCGAATCGGGGGGCGGTGTGAGCGGGTGGGGCGGTGGGGGCCGGCACAAGGGGGGGCGGGCGGCCGGCGGCCACGGACCGAAGAAGACGACGGAGGGCCCCGTGGTGGCGTTGACCACGGGGGCTGCCAGGGGGTTGCCGGCCCGGTCGGAGAGGGCGCTGATCAGGAAGCCCACCGGCCCGGGCGCGTCGAGGGCCTCCGAGGCCAGCCGATAGGTGGCCACGAAGGTCGTCGCGTCCGCGTCCGCGGCCTCGACCAGGAAGCGGCGGGCAGAGGCAGGCGAAGCCAGATCGCCATCGGCATTGTCGGCGGGGGCAGAGGCCGGGCTGGCGGGGACGGGGTGGGTGGCGATGGCGATCGCTAGGCGGTCGGTCTGGGGGTGGGCCGGCTCGGAGAGGGCGAAGGTCAGGATGAGGTCGTCCCCCAGGGCCGCCACGCGCGGGTTGGCGTTGCTGCTCACGAACGACACCGAGCGCACCGTGGGGGCCGTCCGGTCTGCCGTGGGAAGGGGTCAGAGAGTGAGGAGGGAGGGCAACATGAGAGGGCGGCTCGAGGAGGTGGGAGGGTGGGAGGTGGGAGGTGGAGGTGGGAGGTGGGGCGGGAGGCGAGGGGCAAGGGAGCGGGGGGGCCGACCGAAGGTCACCGAGCACGAGGGCGCCTCGGGTGGGCACTGGGTGAGGGGGGGCCGGAGGTAGGGAGCCCCCCTCGGCCCGCCCTGCCAGTGGGTCCCGTTGCTGGTCAGGGCCACCGGCCGCCCGCCGATGAGCAGGGTGCCGCTGCGGAGGGGCTCCCGGGGCCGGAAGGCCACCGTGACCTGGTCCCCGACCCGGGCCAGGGTCGGGTCGGGGTTGGAGCTCCAGTAGCGCAGCTCGTCGACAAGCAGCGGGCCCCCTGCCCCCCACACGGCAGCCAAGAGAGTGGGAGGGGCGGCGGGCACACGAGGAGAAGGAAGTGGCGGTGAGATGCCGGTGCCCGAGGGGCGACGCGACCCGATCCGTGGGGGATGATCGTCAGGAGGGGGCCAGACCGTGGACGACGGTGACGTTGCGGGCTCCCCCCGGGAGCTGCACGCCGCCCGAGGAGAGGGTCAGGTTGTGGACCCCCGGGAAGGTCGACGTGAAGGTGGCCGTGAAGGTTGCCGGGCTGGCGGTGCTGTTGCAGCCCCACGTCAGGTTGGCCGGGGGCAGGCCGTCCCAGAGCAGGGCGAAGGTGACGTTGGCGGTGGCGTTGGTGCAGGGGACGGGGTTCCCGTAGGGGTCGCGGGCCGTCAGGTCGACCGTGTAGGGGTGGTTGGCCACCACGGTCGGCCCGCTCGTGGCCACGTCGCCCCGGCCGGCCACAAAGGAGGCTGGGCGGCGGCAGGGGTCGGAAGCGGAAAGGCGGGAGGGCGGTCAGACGGAGGGTGGGAGGGACCGTTGGCTTTGGATGTGGGATGGGATGGTGGGCAGGGGTGGGCAGACGGGACGGACCGGGGTCGACCGTGACGGTGCGCTCCCCGCCCACCAGCACCCGGCCCCCCGAGGCCACCGTCAGGTTGTGGGGGCCGCTGGCAGTGGGGCTGAAGGTGCCCACGAAGGTGGCCGGGCTGGCGGTGCCGTTGCATGCCCAGGTGATGTTGGCCGGGGCGGCCCCGTCCCAGAGCAGGGCGAAGGTGGTGCCGGCCGCGGCCGCGGTGCAGTCGATCGGGTTACCCTGTGCGTCGCGGGCCACCAGGACCACCGCGTACCCCTGGCCGGCCACGTGGCGGTCCGGGAGCCGGATCACGTCCCCGCAGCCGGCACCGGGTGGCCCTGAGCGGCGGGGCACCGGAAAGAACGGGACGGGTGGGCGGTGGTGTGGGCGGGAGCGGGGGGGGCTGCGGGACGGACCGGGGGTGACGGCAACGGTCGAGGTGCCGCTGTGGAGGAGGCGCCCGTCGGCTGAGGTGAGGGTCAGGTTGTGCGGCCCGGCCGCGGTGGGGGTGAAGGTCCCCACGAAGGCGGCCGGGCTGGCGGTGGCGTTGCAGGTCCACACCAGGTCCGCGGGGGCGGCCCCGTCCCAGAGCAACCCAAAGGTGGCGTTGGCAGTGTCGGCCGTGCAGGGCACCGGGTTGCCGTAGCGGTCGCGGGCCGTGTAGGTGACCTGGTAGGACTCTCCCGAGACGGCGCCAGGGCTGGGCGGCACGAAGGTGCACATGGCGGGGTCCGGGGCCGCTGTGCGTGCCGGGTGGGGAGGGAGAGACGATGGGCGCGGGGTGGGGATGGGGGACCGCCTGGAGAGTGAGTGCCTGGGAAGGGGAAGGGGATGGGGAAGGGGGGCGCGGGGCCAGGAGGGCTACCGACCCGGATGGACGCTCAGATCCCACACGCCGCCCGCCAGAGTGCGCCCGCCCGAGAGGACAGTCACGTTGCGGACGCCGCTGGTGATGGCCGTGGAGGTGGCCGTGAAGGTGGCCGGGCTGGCGGTGCTGTTGCAGGTCCACCGCAGGTCGGCCGGGGCGGCCCCGTCCCAGAGCAGGGCGAAGGTGGTGTTGGCGGTGGCCTCGGTGCAGGGCACGACGTTACCGAAGCGGTCGTAGGCTGTCAGACCGAGGGCCCAGGGGGCCCCCGCGACGACGCTGACCACCGCCTCTGCGACCTGGCCCAGACCGGCCCCGGGGGGACCCGGAACAATTGCGGCAGTGGCGGAGCCGCCGAGGAGGAGGGCCCCGTCGGCCGTGGCGAGGGTCAGGTTGTGGGGGCCGCTGGCGGTGGGGCTGAAGGTGCCCACGAAGGTGGCCGGGCTGGCGGTGCCGTTGCATGCCCAGGTGATGCTGGCCGGGGCGTCCCCGTCCCAGAGCAGGGCGAAGGTTGTACCGGCCATGGCCGCGGTGCAGGGCACGATGTTGCCGAATGCGTCGCGGGCGGTCAGCTCGACCGGGAAGGGATCGCCCGCCGTGCGGGGTCCCGCAGGAGCCACGAAGGAGCCCTGCCCCGAGGCGGGCGTACTCGCGACCACAACGACCGCCACCTCGCCGCCCGGCAGGACGAGCCCGCCCGAGGTCAGGGTGAAGGTCCCCACGAAGGTGGCCGGGCTGGCGGTGGCGTTGCAGGTCCACACCAGATCCGCGGGGGCGGCCCCATCCCAGAGCAGCCCGAAGGTGGCGTTGGCGGTGCCGGCCGTGCAGGGCACCGGGTTGCCGTAGGCGTCGCGGGCCGTGAGGACGACCGTCTGGGGCGTCCCGGCGGTGGCGTTCGGGTCGCACCGGGTCACGTCGCCCTGGCCGGCCGAGGGGGGCGCTGCATCCAGATGAACGGGGGGGGGGGGGGGGGGGGGGGTAGATCGGAAGATGAGCGGGTGGCCCAATCCAATCCAATCCGGATGGGAAAGGGGCGTCCAGGAGGAGGGTGAGGGAAGATCGCGAATTGATGTCCTGCGGACCGGGGGCGAGGGGCACGCCCACCGAGCCGCCGGGGAGGAGGGCCCCGTCGGCCGTGGTGAGGGTCAGGTTGTGGGGGCCGCTGGCGGTGGGGCTGAAGGTGCCCACGAAGGTGGCCGGGCTGGCGGTGCTGTTGCAACCCCATGTCAGGTTGGCCGGGACAGCGCCATCCCAGAGCAGGGCGAAGGTGCTCGCAGCCGTGGCCGCGGTGCAGGGGACGAGATTGCCGAACGGGTCACGGGCCGTCAAGGTGACACTGACGGGGTCGCCCGCGATCGGGTTCGGGGGGGCGGTGCTGAAGGCCCCTTGGCCCGAGGCGGCCGCGGCTGTGGGTGGGGGGAGGCAGCAAGCCGTTGCGATGGCGTGAGCGGGGGCGGGATTGGATTGAGCGCATCCCGTGGCTGCGGGGGGGGCGGGGCAGACCAGGGGCGATGACCACAGCCGGGTCGGCCCCGGGCAGCAGCGCCAGCCCGCCCGAGGTCAGGGTCAGGTTGTGCGGCCCGGCCGCGGTGGGGGTGAAGGTCCCCACGAAGGTGGCCGGGCTGGCGGTGGCGTTGCAGGTCCACACCAGGTCCGCGGGGGCGGCCCCGTCCCAGAGCAGCCCGAAGGTGGCGTTGGCAGTGTCGGCCGTGCAGGGCACTGGGTTGCCGTAGCGGTCGCGGGCCGTGTAGGTGACCTGGTAGGGCTCGCCGGCCGTTCCCCAGGGTGAGGTCGGGCACACGTCGCCCAGGCCGGGGCTCGGGGCGCCTGGTCGGGCGCCAGGTGAGGGAGGAGCGTGAGGAGGGGTGGGAGGGACGGTGGAGATCCTGGCTCGGCGGACGGGGAAGAGTGGGAAGTGGACAGTGAGGGATGCGGACTGGGGCTGACGAGGACTGCCGGGGGGCCGCTGGTTGGGGCGACCCCGAACAGGACGGCCAGTGCATGCGGCCCTGCGGCTGTTGGGGTGAAGGACGCCAAGTAGTGGGCGGCGTCGGCGCTGCAGGCCCACTGAAGGCCGAGCCCGTTGGGGGTCAGCCCGTCCCAGAGGATGGTGAAGGTGCTGGCCGCGAGGGCGGGCTGGCAATCGAACGGCACGGGGTGCCCGTCCGGGTCGAGGTCGCTCGTGGCGGCCCGGACGGCGATGACATAGAGGACGCCCGCCGGGGTGGGTGAGGGGGCCCCGTACGTGGTCAGCCCGGGGTCGATCAGGGCTGCGCAGAAGAAGAGGCGAGCGGTGAGTGGGATGGGCGGAGGGGCGAGGGGAGACACGGACAGGGCACCAGGGTGACGCTTGCGGGGCCGGCTCCGCTGAGGGGCAGGCCGCCGTAGCGCACGTCGATCGTGTGGTTGCCCGCCCCGGTGGCCACGAAGGAGGCCGCAAAGCGGGCGGGCGTGTCGGTGGTGCAGCCCCAGACGACCGACCCCGTCACGTCGGCCCCATCCCAGGCCAGGTCGAAGGTGGCCCCCGCCATGGCGGCCGTGCAGGGCACCGGGTTGCCGAACTGGTCGCGGGCCGTGGCGGCGACCGTGAGAAGGGCGCCCTCGATGGCCACCCCGGCCACGGCCAGGCTGCTCTGGTTGGCCGCGATGGGGCCTGCAGCCAGCCAAACACAAGCCGCCACGGACGGGCAGGGGTGAGCAGAAGTGTGAGGGGCGAGGGCACTGCTTCCAAGGACGGACCTGGGTGGACGGTGACCGTCTGCCAGCCGGCTCCCAGAAGGGCCGAGACGTCGCTTGCGGGGGCAGGGCCCAGCCGATGAGGGGCCGCGACGGTGGGCACGAAGGTTGCCACGAATGCGGAGCCGTTCGTCGGGTCGCAGGCCCAGGCCAGGCCCAGCTCCCACGGGGCCAGGCGGGCCCCGTCCCACCACAGGACGAAGAGGCCGGCCACATTGGAGGCTGAGCAGGCGATCGGGTTGGAGAAGCGGTCCTGGGCCTGGATGGACACCAGGCACTCGGAGCCCGCCACCACATCCGAAGGGGCCCCGTAGGGGCACAGAGCCGACGCAGGGGCGGCTGAAGAGGAATGGGCGCAGCAAACGGATGATGAGGTGGCCGAGGGATGCTGCGGGGTGGAGGACGTAGCACTCGCGAGGAGCGGGGACGGACCAGGGGTGACCATGACCGGGGTGGTGGCGCCGCCCCCGAGGGGCGCCCCGTCCCGCTGCACGAAGGGCGCCAGGCTGTGCAGGGCCGCCACCGTGGGGGCGAAGGTGACCACGAAGAGCCCCTCGGCGCCCCGGCAGCCCCAGTGCAGCCCCGGCAGGGCCCCGGCCCCGTCCCAGCCCAGGGCAAAGGGCGCCCCGGCGGCGGCGGCGGCGGCCTCGGGGGTGCAGGGCACCCGGTTGCTGAACCGGTCCCGGGCCGCCACCGCCACCGTCACCGTCTCCCCGGCGGCCACCGCCACGGCCCCCGCGCCCTCGCCCCCGCCCACGGCCAGCGGGCCCGCCGCGTAGGTGCTCTCCGGCCCCGCCGCTTCGGCTGCCCCGGACAGATTGCGGGCGGGAGGAGTGGGTCAGTGGCAGTGGCAGTGGCAGTGGCAGTGGCAGTGGCAGTGGCAGAGAGCAGAGGGCAGAGGGCGGTGCCATGGGTCAGCAGAGGCGGCCTGCGGACCGGGTGCCACCACCACCACCGTCGGCCCTCCGCCCACCAGCAGGCTGCCCGCCGTCCCGGGGGCCAGCACCGGGGCCACCGTGTGGTTGGTCCCGGCCACGGTGGGCACCAGGGTCCCCACCCACACGGCCGCCCCTGCCCCTGCTCCTGCCCCTGCCCCAGCGCCCGCCGGGTCCGCCTCGCAGCCCCAGGCGAGCCCCATCTGGCCGCCCGCCGCCTGGAGGGCCCCATCCCACTCCACCCCGAAGGTGTCCGCCGCCGTGGCCGCCGTGCAGCCCAGCGGGCCCCCGGCCGCGTCGCGCGCCCGCACCACCACCCGATAGGCGGCCCCGGCCGTCGTGCTGCCCGCGGCCTCGTACCCGCTCAGGCTCCCGTCTGACGCGCCGCCCACACCCACCCACCGTCACGTCACATGCACAGCGCAGGGAGCCAGTCGACAAGGAGATGGGATTTGATCTGAAAAGGACAACAGCCCGAGCGCACCCAAGTGGGCAGCACGGGGCAACGGGTGCGGTGCGACAGAGTGTGCCGTGGGCGTGCCGTGGGCGTGCCGTGGGCGTGCCGTGGGCGTGCCGTGGGCGTGCCGTGGGCGTGCCGTGGGCGTGCCGTGGGCGTGCCGTGGGCGTGCCGTGGGCGTGCCGTGGGCGTGCCGTGGGCGTGCCGTGGGCGTGCCGTGGGCGTGCCGTGGGCGTGGGCGGACCGGGCATGACGGCGACCGTGAGGCCGGTGCCGCCGGGCAGGGGCGCCCCGGCCAGGGTCACCTCGAGACTGTGGGGCCCCACCTCGGCCGGCACGAAGCTCCCCACGAAGCGGGCCGTGGGGCCCCCCGCGGCCGGATCGCACCGCCACACCAACCCCGCCGGGCTGCTGCCCGCGCCCGCCGCCCCGGCCCCGGCCCCGGCCCCGGCCCCGGCCCCGGCCCAGGCGACCCCCAGCAGGGCCTCCGTCGCCCGCGAGCTGTTGCTGTCGGCCCCGCACCCGACCGGGTTGCCGAAGGCGTCCACCGCCTCCACGGCCACCTCGAAGGGCGCCCCGGCCGTCCCGCTGGCCGCCGCCACGCACAGGCTCGCCCCGGCCGCGGCACTCGCTGCAACAGACAAGTCCAGGCGGGCAAGTGAGTGCGGTCCGCCCAGGGTCAGGGGCGGGGGCATGGGGGCTGGAGCCGGGGGGCAGACCCGGCTCGACGGTCAGGGCCAGGGGCGCGGCCCCGGCGGGCCCCACGGTGGCGTTCGCCGCGAGGGCCAGCAGCACGGCCGCCAGGGCGTGCAGACCGGCCGCCGTCGGGGCCGCCGTCGCCACGAAGTCGCCCCCGCCCGCGGCGCCCCCCGCGCAGCCCCAGCTGGCCGCCGCCCCGCCCGCGGCCGGGATCCCCGGGGCGGCCCCGTCCCACTGCAGGGCAAAGGTCCCGCCCGCAGCCGCGGCGGGGGTGCACTCGACCCGGTTGCCGAACGCGTCCCGGGCCTCGGCGGCCACCGTGTACGGCGCCCCGGCCACCGTCCGGTCGGCCCCGTCCGGGCCGGCCCCGCTGGCGCTCCGGTAGCCGCTCACACTGGCGCTGATGGCCGCTGCAGAGGGATGATGACAAAAGTGGATCAGCCCGGATCGGGGCATGAGCGGTGCCCGGCGATCAGTGCGGCGAGGGCGACGGACCCGGCACGACAGTGACGGCCCTCGAGGCCACGTCCCCCGAGCCACCCATTCGCAGGTCGAGGGTCGCGGGGCCCGCCTGGGTCGGGGCCACGACGGCCATGAAGATCCCGTCCCCGGTGCAGCCGCCCACCGGGCTGGGGCCCAGCGGGTCGAGCAGATCCACCTCGCTCAGCTCCCCGGGGGTGGTACCGGCCGCAAGGGCGCTCCCGGGGGGCAGCGCGCAGCCCAGCCAGACTTGCTCGGCCCCATCCGGGCCTAGCTGTCCCGCCGCCCCGAGGGCGACCGGGCCGCCCGTGGCCGTCACCGCCAGCCCGGCCACGTCCAGCCCGGCCAGCCCCACCTCGGAGGCGCCCACTTCGAGCCGCAGCCAGCGCCCCCCGATGGGCACGGGGCCCAGCCGAACCGCCGCCCCTCCGCCGGTCCCCGGGGCGCACACGGAGGGCCCCCAGCACGCCGCGCCTGCCCAGGTGGAGCCCGCCAGCCCCCACTGGATGCCCACCTCGGCGGGCGGGGTCGCCGGGTCGGCGTAGAGCCACAGGTAGAGCCGCCCGTCGCCCTCCAGGTGGATGGTGGTGCTGGTCGTGAAGGCCCACCGGCCCCCCGAACCGACGCGGTGCCCGCCCGTGGCGCACCGCCAGCGGGTCTCGTTGCGGGGCTCCCCGTCCCAGCGCAGCCCCAGAACCCCAGCCGCGGTGGCAGGCGCGCAGCCGACCAGGTTGCCGAACAGGTCCCGGGCCGCCACCAGGACGGGGTATGCTGCCCCGGCGACCGTGCTCGGGGCCGCCAGCACCTGGCTGTTTGCGCCCGAGATGGGTCCTGCACGATGGCGATGGAAGGGGGAAGAAGAGGACGTGATGCCGTCAGTCTCGTGGGGGCCAGCAGCCACGGACCGGAGAGGATGGGGATCGTCTGGGCGCCGCCCGTGACGAGGCGCCCGTCGGCTGCGGTCAGGGTCAGGTTGCTGGCCCCGCGAGCCGTGGGGGTGAAGGTCCCCACGAAGGTGGCCGGGCTGGCGGTGGCGTTGCAGATCCACACCAGGTCCGCGGGGGCGGCCCCGTCCCAGAGCATGTCGAACGAGCTGGCGGCGTTGCCGGGGGCGCAGGGCACAAGGTTGCCGTACGCGTCGCGGCCCGTGAACTCGACCGCATAGGGGGCGGTCGCCACCCCCACCGATGGCGCGACGGCCGTGCTCAGTGGGCCCGCAGCCGCTGTGAATTGCCCGGGGGGGGGGTCAATTCGATGAAGGGAGCTGTTGCGGGCAGGCGGCGGATGAGGGGTGGGCGCGGCGGCGGACCCGGGACGACGGTCAGCTCGATGGCCGGGCCGCCCAGCGGGCTGCCCTGGAGCTGGGCTGTCAGGGGGCCCGCCCCGGCCGACGTGATGCTCTGGTCGGCCACGAAGTCGGTCCCGTTGCAGCCCCACAGGGTCGCCCCCAGGGGGGCTCCGGGCCGGTCGAGGGTGAAGGTTGTACCGGCCGTGGCCGAGGTGCAGGGGACGATGTTGCCGAACCGGTCGCGGGCCGTCACCGTGGTGGCAAAGGACTCGCCGGCCGTCACCGTGCTCGGGGCCACGTACGTGGATATGGACCCCGCAATGGGGGCTGTGCCGCAGGAAGGAAGATGCGCAATGTGCGGCGGCGGGGTGAATAGGTGGGTGCCAAGTCGAGCAGCGGACCTGGCGTGACGGTGGTGGTGACTGCTGTGCCCGTGAGGCCGGCCGCCTGAGGGGCCAGGGCGAAGCTGCCCGTCCGGTTGGGCCGGAAAAACCCCATGAAGAGGGCCGCCCCCGCCCCGCAGGTCGCGGCGGCCGAGGTGGGGCTCGCCAGGGGGTCCCACAGCCCGGCCGACTCCAGGAAGGCCCAGGCCTCGTTGAGCCCGCTGCCGGTGGCCCCCGCGGGCAGCCCGCACCCGAACCAGGGCACCTCGGTCGGCTCCGGGTCGGCCGTAAGCGCCCCGGCGGCCGCGTAGGCGGCCCGCCCGTCCGACAGAGAGAAGGACCAGCCATCGATGGACGCCGTGCCGGCGGCCAGGCCGAGGGCCGCCTGGGGGACCTCGAGGCGCGCCCACTGGCCCGGGGCAGGGAGGGGCCCCAGCCGGACGTACGAGGTGGCCGAGCCCCAGGGGGCCCCCCAGAAGAAGGTCGCCCAGGTGGCGTCGCCCTGGCCGGCCGGGTGCAACCCCAGGAAGAGCCGCCCCGGGGGGTCCGCCGGGTCGAGGAAGACCCACGCGTACAGGGCCCCCCCGACCGGGGCCGCCAGGGGCAGGGCGGCGTGCTCGAAGATGTGCATGTGGCCCGTGGGCAGCCCGGCCGAGCGGTGGCCCCCTGTGGCGCAGGTCCACTGGGTGTCGAGCCGGGGGCCGCTGCCCCACAGCAGCCCCACCGTGTCGGCCGCCGTGGCCGGGGTGCAGCCGACCGGGTTGCCCCACCCGTCCCGCGCGTCGACCAGCACGGCATACGCATCGCCGGCAACCGTCGAGGGGGCCGCCCGAAGGAGGCTCATCGAGGCCGCCACAGCGCCTGCACCCGCCACCCCCCATCCCATCGAGAAGGAGCCCCACCCGTCATCATCATGAGCCGGGTCGAGGGGGGAGGGGAGGCGGGCGGCAGACCTGGAAGGACCGTGACGGCGGCCTGTGCGCCCACGGGGCTGCCCCCGAGGGAGCACGTCACACTGTGGGGGCCGCTGGCGGTCGGGGCGAAGGTGGCCGCCACGAGGAGGCCCTGGCAGCCCCATGCGAGGCCGTCCGGGGCGTCCCCGTCCCAGCGCGCCTCCAGCAGACCCGCCGGGACGTCCGCGCAGGGGACCGCGTTGCCGTACAGGTCGCGCACCGCCACGAGCAGCGTGTATGCGGCCCCGGCGACGGTGCTGTTGGGGCCCGCGTGGCTGCTGGTGGTGGCCTCCGGGGCGCCTATTGCAAAGAAAGAGAGAGAGTGTGTGTGTGTGCGCGTGTGTGTGTGTGCGCGCGCCGCCTGAGGCTCGACGAGCTACGGGGCTGAGCACTGAGTGGGACGGAGCCAACCAGTTGGTATTTTAAGTGATTTCTTTTCTCTCTTTGTTCCCCTTTTACGGGCCCTGGTGGCTCGGTTTTCCGGAATATGAGAGATAAGGCCCCTGATGCCAAGAAGGGCTGCCGGACGGACTGGGGCGCACCTGGATGGTGCTCTGGGCGCCGACGGGGGTCAGCCCGAAGAGCACGTCCACGGTGTGGGGCCCGGCCAGCCGCGGGGCGAAGGTGGCCTCGTACCGGGCGGGGCTCAGGCTGGCATTGCAGGCCCAGCTCAGGCCGAGCCCCTCGGGGACAGCCCCGTCCCAGAGGAGGGTGAAGGTGCTCCCGGCCAGGATGTCCACGCAGTCGACCCCGTCCGGCTCCCCGCCCGTCTTGGTCCCGCGGATGGAGACCGTGTACGGGGCCCCGGCCTCGGTCGCAGCGGGCGCCGCGTAGCTGGTCAGCCCCGGGGCGATTTGCGCTGCCGCCGAGAGAGAAAGAGCGGGGGGTGAGGGGGTGACCGGGTGAGCGGGGCCGCGCCAGCGGTGCGAAGGAGAGGACGCTGCGGAGGCGGCGAGGGGGGAGGAGCCGAGCGAGCGGACAGGACACGATCAGGACGGCGGCGCCCCCGCCCCCGAGCTCGTCGCCCAGGTAGCGGGTCGACACGGTGTGGCTGCCGGCCCCGCCCGTGAGGAAGCTGGCCGTCCAGCGGGCCGGGGCCTCGGTGGTGCAGCTCCACAGCAGCCCCGCGGGGGCGCTGCCGTCCCAGGTGAGGGTGAACGTCCCGGGGGCGGCCTCGGGGGTGCACGCGACCGGGTTGGAGCACTGGTCGCGGGCCGCGATGAGGACCGCGTACTGGGAGCCCTCGGTGGCGCTCGGGGCGGCCGCGGGGGCGCTCGTGGCGGCCGTGATGGGGCCTGCATGCAGGAACGAAAGGGCACAGCGGAAGCCACCATCATTGCGGGCCCGTGTCCGTGGGCCATCATGGCCGGCGCAGGGTTGGGAGGCGCGTGCTCAACGGACCCGTGAGGACGGTCACGGCCTGGGCGCCCCCGTGGAGGAGGGCGCTGCTGTCGCCGGCCAGGATGGGGCCCAGGGTGTGTCCCCCCGCGAGGCAGGGGGCGAAGGTGGCTTCGAAGGAGGGGACCGACGCGCCTCCGGTCCCCGGTGTGGCACAGGCCCAGACCAGGCCGCCCGAGCTCAGGACGCCCCCGTCCCAGAGCAGCTCGAAGGGGGTCGCCGCGCTGGGGGCCGTGCAGGGGATGGGGTTGCCGAATCGGTCGCGGGCGGCGACCGTGACCCGGTACGGCAGGCCCGCCACCACGGACGGCCCGGCCGAGTAGGTGGACAGGGCGGCCGCGGGCGCGGCTGAGAGCGAGCGGAAGGCAGGCAGAGCCCGAAATGATCACCTGGCATGAGGCGGACAGCACGAGACCGGGCGAGCAGAAAGGGCAGCAGCAACGAGGCGCATGACAGTAACGGACCAGGGGTGACCATGACCGGGGTGGTGGCGCCGCCCCCGAGGGGCGCCCCGTCCCGCTGCACGAAGGGCGCCAGGCTGTGCAGGGCCGCCACCGTGGGGGCGAAGGTGACCACGAAGAGCCCCTCGGCGCCCCGGCAGCCCCAGTGCAGCCCCGGCAGGGCCCCGGCCCCGTCCCAGCCCAGGGCAAAGGGCGCCCCGGCGGCGGCGGCGGCGGCCTCGGGGGTGCAGGGCACCCGGTTGCTGAACCGGTCCCGGGCCGCCACCGCCACCGTCACCGTCTCCCCGGCGGCCACCGCCACGGCCCCCGCGCCCTCGCCCCCGCCCACGGCCAGCGGGCCCGCCGCGTAGGTGCTCTCCGGCCCCGCCGCTTCGGCTGCCCCGGACAGATTGCGGGCGGGAGGAGTGGGTCAGTGGCAGTGGCAGTGGCAGTGGCAGTGGCAGTGGCAGTGGCAGAGAGCAGAGGGCAGAGGGCGGTGCCATGGGTCAGCAGAGGCGGCCTGCGGACCGGGTGCCACCACCACCACCGTCGGCCCTCCGCCCACCAGCAGGCTGCCCGCCGTCCCGGGGGCCAGCACCGGGGCCACCGTGTGGTTGGTCCCGGCCACGGTGGGCACCAGGGTCCCCACCCACACGGCCGCCCCTGCCCCTGCTCCTGCCCCTGCCCCAGCGCCCGCCGGGTCCGCCTCGCAGCCCCAGGCGAGCCCCATCTGGCCGCCCGCCGCCTGGAGGGCCCCATCCCACTCCACCCCGAAGGTGTCCGCCGCCGTGGCCGCCGTGCAGCCCAGCGGGCCCCCGGCCGCGTCGCGCGCCCGCACCACCACCCGATAGGCGGCCCCGGCCGTCGTGCTGCCCGCGGCCTCGTACCCGCTCAGGCTCCCGTCTGACGCGCCGCCACACCCACCCACCGTCGCACACAGCAACCAACAAGGAGATGGGATTTGATATGAAAAGGACAACGGCTCAAGTGCTCCCTGCCCACTCGCACGGGGCAACGGGTGCAGTGCGACAGGCGTGGGGCATGGGCATGGGCACGGGCATGGGCGTGGGGCGTGGGGCGTGGGCGGACCGGGCATGACGGCGACCGTGAGGCCCGTGCCGCCGGGCAGGGGCGCCCCGGCCAGGGTCACCTCGAGGCTGTGGGGCCCCACCTCGGCCGGCACGAAGCTCCCCACGAAGCGGGCCGTGGGGCCCCCCGCGGCCGGATCGCACCGCCACGCCAGCCCCGCCGGGCTGCCGGCCGCGCCCGCCGCCCCGGCCCAGGCCCCGGCCCAGGCGACCCCCAGCAGGGCCTCCGTCGCCCGCGAGCTGTTGCTGTCGGCCCCGCACCCCACCGGGTTGCCGAAGGCGTCCACCGTTTCCACGGCCACCTCGAAGGGCGCCCCGGCCGTCCCGCTGGCCGCCGCCACGCACAGGCTCGCCCCGGCCGCGGCACTCGCTGCAACAGACAAGTCCAGGCGGGCAAGTGAGTGCGGTCCGCCCAGGGTCAGGGGCGGGGGCATGGGGGCTGGAGCCGGGGGGCAGACCCGGCTCGACGGTCAGGGCCAGGGGCGCGGCCCCGGCGGGCCCCACGGTGGCGTTCGCCGCGAGGGCCAGCAGCACGGCCGCCAGGGCGTGCAGACCGGCCGCCGTCGGGGCCACCGTCGCCACGAAGTCGCCCCCGCCCGCGGCGCCCCCCGCGCAGCCCCAGCTGGCCGCCGCCCCGCCCGCGGCCGGGATCCCCGGGGCGGCCCCGTCCCACTGCAGGGCAAAGGTCCCGCCCGCAGCCGCGGCGGGGGTGCACTCGACCCGGTTGCCGAACGCGTCCCGGGCCTCGACGGCCACCGTGTACGGCGCCCCGGCCACCGTCCGGTCGGCCCCGTCCGGGCCGGCCCCGCTGGCGCTCCGGTAGCCGCTCACACTGGCGCTGATGGCCGCTGCGACGGAGCTGAGCCAAGAGGCAGGAGGCGGCGCGACACAGACCCGGAACGACGGTGACGTTGGCCGCGCTCACGGCTGCCCCGCCCAGCTGGGCGGCCAGCAGGTACTGGCCCGTCACGACGGGGCGGAAGGTGGCCCGAAAGTTGGAGAACGTCCCGCACCCGTCGTTCTGCGCGGGGGCATTGAACGGGTCTAACAGCTCGGCCGGGCCCAGGAAGTCCCAGCTCTGGGCGCCCGTGCTCAGCACAGCGCCCTGGGGCGGGGCGCACCCAATCCAGGGCTGCTCGGTCCCGTCGGCGGCCAGGGTGCCCGTGGCCCCAAACGCGGCCACGCCCGCCATGAGGCCGAACTCGAGCCCGTCCAGCGAGCCGCCCGGCGAGGCGATGGCCGCGCTTGCGGGCATCTCCAGCCGCACCCAGCGCCCCGGGGCGGGCAGGTCGCCGATCCGAGTCAGGCCCGCCGACGCGGGCAGCGCAGCCCCCCAATAGGCCGACCCCCAGTCCGCCCCCGCCTGGTGCCAGGACAGGATGAGCCGGCCGGGGAGCGCCTGGGCGTCCAGGTAGACCCAGCTGTAGAGCAGGGCCCCGCTGGGGGGGCTCAGCATCTCGGCTCCGGTGGCCCCCAAGAAGCGGTGGCTCTGCGCCGCGCCCGGCCGGACCAGCCGGTGGCCGCCCGGCATGCAGCCCCACTCGAGGCCCAGGGCCGCCGGGGGGGCGGCAGGGCCCCAGAGGAGGGACAGGACGCCCCCCGGGTCCGCAGCCTGGCAGGGGATGGGGTTGCTGAAGGCGTCCCGCGGGGCCACCAGGACCGTGTAGGCCTGGCCGGCCACCGTGGACGGGGCCACCAACATCTGACTGGTGGCCGCCGAGACGGGGCCTGCCGGGGGTACGGAAAGCAGACCAAAGCACGTTGATGAGCCGGGGAGGTGGGGGAGGTGGATGGCAATCGGAGCGGACCCGGCGCGACGGTCACCGCAAAGGCGCCGCTCGGGAGGAGGCCCCCCCCGAGGGCCGAGATGGCGACCGCGTGGGGCCCCGTGACGGTGGGCGTGAAGGTGGCCGTGAAGGCGTCCCCGGCGCAGGCCCACACGAGGCCCGCGGGGGCGGCCCCATCCCAGGTCAGGCCGAAGGTGCTCGGGGCGGACCCGCTGGTGCATGGGATGACGTTGGAGTAGGTGTCGCGGGCCGTCAGGGTGGCCACGAGGGCCGTCCCCGCAGTGCCCGCGGAGGCCATGAGGAAGCTGCACCGAGCATCCACCAGGGGCCCTGCATGCACGCACAGCAGCACCAGATTGCCACAGCGTGAACAGAGACGGTGAGCAGGTGGGCGATGATGAAGGGAGGGCCGCCGGTGGGCAGGGCGGCAGACCGGGCAGGACGGTCACGGCAAGCGGCTCCCCATGCGGCCCCAAGAGATCCCCGCCGAGGCGGGGGCCCAGCAGGAAGGAGCCCGCCACCGTGGGGGTGAAGGTGGCCGTGACGAGGGTCCCCTGCGAGCATCCCGTGGCTGCCGGGGCCTCGAAGGGGTCCAAGAGGCCCTCGGCGTCGAGGGCAACCCAAGGGTCTTCCCCAGTCGCCGGGGACGTCCCGCTGGGCGGGGAGCAGGCGAGCCAGCGCGACTCCTGGCCAGCCGCGTCCAGGCGCCCCGTGTCCCCGAAGGCGGCCCGCCCGTCGAGGACCCCGAAGGCGATGCCAGTCAGGGTCTTGGTCGCCAGCCCGGCCGCCTGCGCGTCCACCTCGAGCCGCACCCAGCGGCCCAGGGGCGGCCGGGGCCCCGCCTTGAAGGGGGCCGTCTGGCCCTCGGCCGCGCCCCAGACGGCGTTCAGGGCCGGGTCGGCCCCGTTGTTGACGTCCACCTGGAGGGCCACCCCCAGGGGCGGGTTGGCCGGGTCCAGCAGGACCCACGCGTAGAGGCGCTCCCCGGCCCCCATGGCCAGGGTGCCGTTCATGAAGCCGTGCCGGTGCCAGCCGCCCCCGGTGGCCGTCCGGTGGCCGCCCGCGGCGCAGCGCCACCGCAGGTCGCTCGGCTGGGCACCCTGCCAGAGGACAGCCAGCGACCCGTTGGCCCGGGCCACCAGACAGTCGACCAGGTTGGCGAACTGGTCCCGGGGCGCCACCAGCACCCGGTACGGGCTCCCGGCCTGGGTGACGGGGGAGGCCTGGTAGGAGCTGACGGACGGCCACATGGGACCTGCCAGAGGAGACGGAGGCCGAGTCTCAGGGGGGCGAGAGATGGCGGGTGGGAGCGGACCGGGGGCGATGACCATAGCGAGGGTGGTGCCCGCGACGGGGGTGCCCGCCGCCCGCACCTGGGCCACGAAGGAGCCGGCCAGGGTGGGGTGCCAGCTGGCCGCGAAGAGCCCCTCGGCCGTGCAGGACCAGACCAGCCCCGGCGGGCTGGCCGATGGGGTCGGCCACCCGATGGCGAAGGGGGCGCCCGAGGAGGCGAGCTGGTCCGTGGTGCACGGCACCTGGGCCCCGGCGGCATCGGCGCCGAAGACGGCCAGCTGGTAGAGGTCCCCAGCCACCAAGGACACGGGGCTGCTCGCCTTGACTGGGCGCCCGAGCACGGAACGGAAAGAGAAAGCAGACCCCAATCAGCACCAGCGGGTCTGCCTCCTCATCCATCCTCCGCCGCCCCGAAGGCTGATCAGTCGGGCTCACGGACCGGACGGGGCACCGTAGCGGACGCGGGTCTGCTCGTAGAAGGCGGCCACCTGGTCGGCGCCCCGGGCCCCATCGAGCAGGGCCACCTCCCAGAAGCGCCCGTGGGTGTTGGCCCCGGCCACGAAGGCGGCCTTGGGGGCGCCCGCCTGCTGGCGCTGGTCGAGCATCCAGCCCGCGGTCGCCCCCAGCGAGGCCCAGGGGGCGCTCGCGACCCCGGCCAGACGGCCGTTGACGTAGAACCTCCAGTCGGCAGGCCCCAGGCGGACCGTGGTCAGCAGCAGGGGCGCGCCCGCGGGCAGCCAGCCGGCCGCGAGGGTCCCGCCGAAGGGGTCCCGGATGGCCCCGTCGTCGCATGCCAGCTCCATGGCGAAGGGCGCGTCCGCGCTGCTCGCGGTGACCATCGAGTGCACCGTCGAGGAGCCCCCCGCCTGGCAGCTCAGCGGGGCCATCCTGGTGGTGCGTGCGGTGGCGGTTGTGGTGGCGGTGGTGGCGATTGGGATGATTCTGACGATGAGCAAGAGTCAGAGGGGGGCGTCGTCGGGGCCGATCGAGGGAGGCGGACCAGGTGTGCAGCGTCCAGCGGTCGCCCGTCGGGGCGGCCCAAGCCGCCTCGGGCATCTCCAGCGCCCGCACGAGCTGGTCGGGGGCCGTCACGTAGCCGCCCCCGTAGAGGGGCGTCCCGAGGGTGCCGCCCCGGTAGTGGGCGTGCCGCCCGTGGGGCGACTCGTCCAGCCAGGTGTCGCCCGTCATGTGGCGCACCCACAGGTGCGCATCGGCGGGCCGCTCGGCCTCGAGGAGCAGCCCGTAGGCCGACCGGCTGGCGTCGACGGCCCCCGGTGGGTCTGCCCCACAAACCCGGCAGCGGAGTGATGAGCATCGATGAGTTGCAGACGAGGTGCATGGCGGCAGATGAGGTGCATAACGGACCGGAAACGACCACGGCGACGGCGCCGCCCACCAACGGGGCGCCCCCAGCGAGCACCTCCAGAGTGTGTGGCCCCGGGCCGGTGGGCATGAAGGTCCCCTGGAAGAGGGCCGGGCTGTCGGCGGTGCAGGACCAGGTCACCGCCCCGGGCGGGGCGGCGCCATCCCAGGCCAGAGTGAAGGCCCCCGCGGCCTGTTCGGGGGTGCACGGGACCGGGTTGCCGAGGGCGTCCCGGGCGGCGACCGTGACCGTGGCAGGGGTCCCCGTCGTCACCCCGTCCGTCAGGGCGACCGTGCTCGTCCCAGCCGCGATGGCCCCTGGCGAAGGGACAGCATGATGGGCCGAGGACGCGGGGCGGCGGAGGGACAGACCGGGCGAGACCCAGACGACCAGGCTGCCCGCGGTCCCGACGGGGGCGCCCGTCCCGGTGGGGCCGAGGGTGGGCGTCAGGACGTGGCGCCCCGAGCGGCGGGGCACCCAGCTCCACACGAACCGGGCCGGGCCGTCCCCGCCGCTGCAGGCCCAGGAGCCGTCCACTTGCAGGGCGTCGTCCCAGAGGCAGGCGAAGGCCAGCCCGGCCGTCTCGGTGGTGCAGGGGACCAGGTTCGCGAACGCGTCGCGGCCGGTTAGGGCGGCCGTGTAGGTGGCGCCCGCGGTGGCCGTCTCGGCGGCGTCGAAGCTGCTCGGGGCGGCGGCAATGGCGGCTGTGCGCGGGGGGGGATGATCAGCCCGGGGGTAAGGGGGTTGTGGGGGGGAGGAGGCGGACCAGGGACGACGGTCGTGGTTGCGGGCGTCCCGATGGCCGTCGCGGCCAGGGTGGGGCTCAGGGCGTGCGGGCCGGCCGCCGTGGGGGCGAAGGAGGCCCGGAAGAGCGTCCCCGTCGCGGCGCATGACCAGGCGAGGCCCTCGGGCGGGGCGCCGTCCCACTGGAGGTCGAAGACGGCCGCCGAGCCGCCGTACGGGCAGCCGACCGGGTTGCCGAACGCGTCCCGAGCCTGCACGTCGACCGGGAACCCCTCCCCGGCAACCGTCGTGGCCGGGGCCGTGAAGGCGCACTGGCCCGCAGACGGCGCCGCTGAGGGGGAGAAGAGTGGCGTGGGGAGGAGGGGGCGGGTCAGGGGAGGGGCCACAGAAGGGGAAGGACGGCGCGGGAGGAGGCAGCGCGACGGAGGGACGGGCCTGCGACGACGGTGACGGTGTGGGGGCACGTGGGGAGGTCGTCCCCGCCCCGTGTGATGCGGAGCGGCACCGATCCGGCCACGGTGGGGGTGAAGGTGGCCACGAAGCGGGCCGGGTCGGCCAGGTCGCAGGCCCACAGCAGGCCCAGCCCGGTCGGGGCGCTGCCGCCGTAGAGCAGCCCGAACGTCAGGGCGGCGGTCGGGGCCGTGCAGGGGACCGGGTTGGCGAACTGGTCGCGGCCGGTGAGGGTCACCGGGAAGGGCTCACCCGCGACGGTCGAGGCGGCCGCCGCGAACTCGGACTGGCCCGCAACGGCGGCGTCTGGTTAGGGTTGGTGGCGGGCGGGGGCGACGACGGGCAGTCAGAAAATGAGAAGCGGGGGCATCGGAGGGGTATCGGGGGGGGGGGGGCATCGGGGCGCAGACCATGCAGCACCAGCACGTCGGCGAGGCCCGGCGCCACGGGCTGGCCGCCGATCAGGGGTGCCACGTGGTAGAGGCCCGCGGCCGTGGGGGCCGTGAAAGCCACCTCGAACAGGGCCGGGGTGGCCGCGGGGCAGGACCAGACCAAGCTGGCGGCCCCGGGCCAGGCCAGGGTGAAGGTGGTCTCGGCCAGGGCGGCCGTGCATTCGTACAGGTTGCCGTACGGGTCGCGGGCCGTCACCAGCAGGGCGCTCGGGCCGCCGGCCGTCGCAGTGGCCGGGGCGAGGAAGGAGCTCGTCTCCACAACGGGGGGCGCTGCGAACAGCAGAAGGCCAGAGGAGCGAGAGAGGGCCGCAGGGGCAGGGCGAAGAGGTGAGTTGAGGAGGACAGGTGGGGGTGGAGCGGACCGGGGACGATGTGGATCGCAACGGGGGCCCCGGAGATGGGGTCGCTGGCCAGCTGGGGCTCGACCTGGTAGCTGCCCGCGACGTGGGTGCGGGCTGGCCATGTGGCCCTGAAGGCGGCGCTGTCGCAGGTCCAGACGGCCTCCGTGACCAGGGCGCCCTCCCAGAGGACCGTGAAGGTGCCGTCCCGGGCCTCGGGGCTGCAGGGGACCGGGTTGTCGTACTGGTCGGCGGCATCCACGGCGACCCAGGTGGGCGCGCCCGCCGGGTACTGGGAGGCGAACCGGAAGGTGCTCGTGTCGGCGATGATGGCCCCTGCGCGTGTCGGCGAGGGGATATGGTGAGGAGAGCGTGGTACCAGGGCGTGGCGGGCGGGGACAAGCACCAGACCAGGCGTGAGGGTCACGGCCAGGGCCGGGGTGCCGAGAGCCGCCGCGCCCATCTCGACCCGGACGGTGTGGGCCCCGGCCAGGGTGGGCCCCGCCAGGGTGCCCAGAAAGCGGGTGGGTGCCTCGGCCTCGGAGCAGCTCCACAAGGTGTCTGCGGCGGGCGTGATGGCGGCGTCCCAGGAGGCCTGGAAGGTGGGCATGGCCGCCGCGGCCGCCGTGCAGTCGACCGGGTTGCTCCACGCGTCCCGGGCGGCCACGCTGAGGGTGACGGCCGTCCCGACCTCGGCCGTGGCAGGGGCCCCAAAGGTGGTCGTGGCCCCGACGATGGGCCCTGAGCAACGTCCGCGCAGGGGTGGGAATGAGCGGCCGTGGGGTGGGAATGAGCGGCCGTGGGCCGTGGGGCAAGGACAGGACGGGAGGCAGACCGGGCACCACGAGGACGTCCAGGTCGCCCGTGCTGAGGGGGGCCCCCTCGAGGAGGGGCGTGATCCGCTTGAGGCCCGCCACCGTGGCCACGACACTGCCCACGAAGACGGCCGGGGTGCCGACGCAGGCCCAGGTGATGCCCCCGACGGGGTCCACCAGGACGCCCCCCCAGAGCAGGGTGAAGGTGCTGCTCCGGGTGGAGGTCGTGCAGGGGGCCGCGTTCGACCACGCGTCGCGGGCCGTGATGACGAGCGAGTACGTGTGGCCCGCCACGGTCGTCGTGGCTCCCGTGTAGCTGCTCTGGGCGGCCGTGATGGGACCTGGCGCCCCACAGGGGAAGGCAGCGGGTCATGTCAGGCCCCTTTAGGCAGGCGGGGCGGGGGGGGGGGGGGGGGGGGGGGGGGGGGGACAGACCATGGACGACGGTGAGGATCCGCGACCCTGCGGTGAAAGGGCTGCCGAAGCAGGACAGGGCGAGCATGACGCTCTGGGCCAGGGTGGGGGTGAAGGTGGCCACGAAGGTGGCCCCGCCGGCCCCGCAGGACCAGAGCAGCCCGGCGGGGCTGGTGGCGCCCCAATTCAAGGCAAACGGGGCGGCGTCCAGGTCGGCCTGGGTACAGTCGGCCACGTTCTGATAGACGTCCCGGGCCGTGACCGTCACCGAGAAGGGGTCCCCGGCCCGGGGGGTCACCGTCGGCACGGCGAAGGTGCTGTACGCGTGGTGGATGGGCCCTAGCGGAAGGAACAGGATGATGGGGTGCGGGCACCGATGTGGGCCTGCAGGGGAGGAGGGGCGCGGAGGGGAGCAGCGGGTGCAGACCGTGGTGGACGTCGATGGTGTAGGGGCCCTGGAAAAGGGCGTCCGCGCCCAGCATGGGGGCGACCGTGTGCGACCCGGCCGCGGTGGGGGTGAAGACGGCCTGGAAGGACATGGGCGCGTCGCCCAGGCAGGACCAGGCCACCCCGCCCGCGACCGGGGCCCCGTCCCAGAGCACCGCGAAGTCGCCCCGGTTGCCGCTGACGCACCCGACGGCGTTCCCGAAGGCGTCCCGGCCCACGATGGTCACGGTGTAGCCCGCACCCGCGGTCGTGGCCGTGGCGGCAGTGAAGCTGCTCCGCGCCGCCGAGAGGGCGGCTGGAAGGACGACAGAGGGGGGGGGGGGGTTGGGGAGGAGCGCGGCGTGAGAGCGGGCAGCCCGGAGCAGAATCGGCGGGGGCGTGGAGGCGTGGGGGCGTGGGGACGCGGACCGGGGCTCACGACGAGGTGGCTGGGGCTGCCCGTCAGCAGGTCGGTGGCGTAGTCGAGGCCCAGGGCGAAGTCGCCCGCCATCCGCGGGGTGAAGGTGGCCACGTACAGGGGCGGGCTGTCCGTCGAGCAGGCCCAGGCCAGCCCGTCCGGGGCGCCCAGGCCCGCGTAGGAGAGACCGAAGAGGCCCGGGGCCGTGACGCATCCGACCCGGTTGTTGAAGCTGTCCCGGTCCGCGACCGCCACCACGTACGGGAGCCCCGCCGTCGTGCTGGCCGCGGCCGCATACGTCGTCTTCGAGGCGACAATGGGCCCTGCGCCAGGCCGGGCGTGTCAATGTGTGTGTCAATGTCAAACAGAAAGGGAGAAGGAACGGGTCAATATGTGTGTATGGAGGCGCGAGGGGGGGGGGGGGCGGACCGGGGTGACGACGACTGCCTGCGAGTTGCCCCCGATGGCCGCCCCCGAGGCCCGGGGGCTCAGGGTGTGCGTGCCGGCGGTGGTGGGGCTGAATGTGGCCACGAAGAGGTCCCCCGAGCAGCTCCAGGCCAGGTCCGATGGGGTGCCTCCATCCCAGAGCACCCCCACCACGGTCGAGGCGGTGGGATCGGTGCAAGCGATCGTGTTGCTGCAACGGTCGCGGGCCGCGATGCTCACCGCCAGGCTGTGGCCCGCCTCCAGGCTCCCGAGTGCCGTGAAGGTGCTCTCGGCCGCAGACACGGGGCCTGCAGGGCAAAGGGACGAAAGAGAAGGAGATGGTGAGATGGTGAGATGGTGAGATGGTGAGATGGGGTGGGTGCGATCGGGGCGGACCGATGGCGACCGTGATGGAGACGGTCGTGGGGGCGAGCGGGCTGCCCAGCCTGAGGACGGCCAGAGTGCGGGTGCCGGCCACCCGGAGGGCGAAGTCGGCCCGGAAGAGGGCCGGCGTGGCGGCCGTGCAGGACCAGCTGACGGGGGTCTCGGTCGGGGCGGTGCTCCCGTCGAGGGCCAGCACGAAGGTGCCCCCGCTGGAGGCCGTCGTGCAGGCGACCGGGTTGTCATAGGGGTCGCGGCCCGTCACGGTGATGGTCGACCCGTCCCCGGCCGTGACCGCGCTCCCCGCCGTGATGCCGTAGGTGCTCTTCGTGGCGCTCGGGGCGTCTGTTGAAGAGCGGGGAGTGCAGGCGGAGCGGGGAAGCGATGGAGGCACTGTCGCGCGTGGCGGAGCGGGGGCGCCAGGGCGAGGAAGGAGCGGGCTAAGAAGGGGAAGGGCTGGGGGCGCGCGCTGTGGGGCGGACCGGGGATGACGGTGACGGCGTACGAGTAGGGCGCGATGGGCACGCTCTGCGAGGTGACCACCAGGGTCCGGGGGCCGGCCGTGGTCAGGGAGAAGTGGGTCACCCAGGTGGCCGGGGCCCCGGTCTGGCAGGCCCAGCTCACGGCGGCGGCGCCCGTCTCGGGGCTGGCATGCCCGTCGATGGTCAGCGAGAAGCTGGCCACGTTGAGGCCGGTGGCGCATCCGACCGGGTTGCCGTAGTCGTCCTCGCCCGCCACGACCACCGCGTACTGGCCGCCCGCCACGAAGGGCGTCCCCGAGGTGCTGAAGGTGCTCTGGGTGGCCCCCGTCAGGGCGCCTGCACCAACCACCACCACAGCCGTCGAGAAGGGCGACCTCAGCGCGATGGGGGGGGGGGGGGGGGGGGGGCGAAAGGGGGGCGGCGAACGGGACGGGGCGGGGAGGTGGCCAGCAGACCGGCCGTGACAGTGAGCGAGATGGTGGTGGGGCTGAGGGTGCCCCCACCGCACTTGACGGTGACGGTGCGGGTGGAGGCCAGGGTGACGGTGAATGCGGCCAGGAAGAGCGGCGTCGCTGCGGTGCTGCAGGACCAGCTAACGGGCCCCTCGGAGGCCTGCCCGGCCAGGGTCACCGCGAAGCTGCCCACGTTGCTGCCCGTGCAGCCGACGGGGTTGCCGTAGCTGTCCCGGCCGGTGACCGCCAGAGCGGCCGTGTTGCCGGCCACCAGGGAGGCCGCACTGGTCAGAGCAAATGTGCTTTTGGAAGCCGCCAGGCCCCCTGCGGTGCGGCGGGGGGGGGGGGGGGGCGAACAGGGGTCGACTCAGTCGCAGCCGCGGCATTCACGGCGCAACGAGCACGCGCATTGGGGGGTGGGTTATGGGCCCCGTGGGCGCAGGGCGGCGGCGCGGTTGCGGACCCGGGTCGACGCGGACGGTTGCCGAGCCGGGGCTGACGGCGCCCCCCGCGCAGGTCAAGGCCAGCACCCGGTCGCCGGCCGTCCAGAGGGGGAAACTGGCCAGCAAGGCGCTGCCCGAGCAGGCCCAGGTCACGGTGGCGCCCGTCTCGGGGCTGGCCTGCCCGCCGACGGTCAGGGCGAAGCTGCCCGCGGTGCTGCCCGTGCAGGCGACCGGGTTGCCGTAGTCGTCCTTGAGCGTCACCGTCACCAGGTAGCTCCCGCCCGCCGGGAAGGGCGTCCCCGAGGTCGCCGCGAAGGTGCTCCGTGTGCTGGCCGTGAGGCCCGCTGCAGCAGAGAGGGTCGTCAAAGGAAGGCGATGAGCAACAGGGAGGAAGAGCTGGAAGGGCGGGGAGGGCGGGGAGGGCGGGGAGGGCGGGAGGGCGGGAGGGCGGGAGGGCGGGGAGGGCGGGGAGGGCGGGAGGGCGGGAGGGCGGGGAGGGCGGGGAGGGCGGGGAGGGCGGGGAGGGCGGGGAGGGCGGGGAGGGCGGGGAGGGCGGGAGGGCGGGAGGGCGGGAGGGCGGGAGGGCGGGGAAGAAGCGGAGGGGCTGGGCCTGCGGACCTGCCGTGACGGTGACCGCAGCGGGCGAGGGGCTGAGGTTGGCAGTCAGGTAGCGGACGACGATCGACCGAGGGCCTGCCGTGGTCAGGGGGAAGGTGGCCACGAACCGGGCCGCCCCGTCGCAGCCCCAGCCCACCGAGGCGCCCGTCTCGGGCGCGGCCTGGCCGTCGACGAGGACCGTGAAGACGCCCTTGGTGGCCTCCGTGCAGTCGATCGAGTTGCCGTAGTCGTCCTGCCCCCGGACCGCCACCGTGTAGCCGGGTCCGGCCGTGAAGGAGCTCCCCGCGGTCGTGAAGGAGCTCCGGGTGCTCGTGGTCAGCGGCCCTGGACCATGACAAGGTGCCATGTGGGGGGAGGGGGAGGGGGCGGTGGGGTGAGCGGATCGCTCCGAGACGCGGGGGAGGAGGGGAAGAGGGGAGGAAGGGCTGAAGGACCTGCCGTCACGGAAACGGTTGGGGTGGCGGGACCCGGGACAGTGCCCGCAAGCTGCACGGCGACCGCCTTGGTGCCCGCTGTGGTGAGCCGGAATGTGGCCTGGAAGAGGGGGGTCGCGTCGCCCGTGCAGCTCCACGTTGCGCCGTGCTCGGGGAGGGCCGTGGCGACGGTCATGCCGAAGCTGTTGACGTTGGCGGCCGTGCATGCGACCCGGTTGGAGAACGCGTCGGCCCCCGTCACCCGCAGGATGAACGAAAACCCGGCCGCATGGGCGGTGCTGCCCGGAAAGACCCAGCTGCTCGTCGCACCCGCCAGGGCGGCTGCTCCCGGGGATGGCATGACCGTCAGGATGGGACGAGGGGTGAGTGGCGGGTGGGGGGGGGGGGGGGGGCTGATGTCAGCAGACCTGCCGTGACGACCACGCCGGCTCCGCCGGAGGGTGGGATGGCGGTCTCGAAAGGGTCGCCCCAATGGTGTGGCTCCCGGCGGACTTGAGGGGAAAGGTGGCGACCCAGTTCTGGCCGACGCAGGCCCATGAAACCACGACCGGGGTCGCGTCGACCGTCAGCGCGAGGCCGGTCGTGGTGGTGGCCGAGCATGGCACCGTGTTCCACCCGTCGCTCCCGGTGATGGTCACCTGGTACCCGGCAGCGGCCGTCCACGAGCTGCCCGAGGTCAGCGCAAACCGGCACGCGGATGCGCTCAAGGGCCCTGCAAAAGGAGCGAGGGCAGAAGGCATTGTCGCTCATGGGGGGGAGTGGGGGGGGGGCAAGGCCGAGACGCTGACGGGAGCGGGCGCACCGACCATATGTGACTGTGACCGACGCGCTGGCGACCTGGGTGGTGCCCACGAGGACCTCCACGGTGCGGCCGGTCGCGGCCGTAGTCAGCTGGAAGTCCGCCCGGTAACGGCCGTCGCCCGTGCAAGACCAACTCACCGCGTGACCGTCGGGCAGGGCGGAATCGTCCACGGTCACCCCGTAGGTGGAGACGGTGGGGCAGAGGAGGACGTTGCCCCACGTGTCGGCGCCCGTGACCACCAGGGTGTATGTCGCCCCCGCTTGCACGGTGCTGCCCGAGACCCAGCTGACAGTCGAGACGCTGAGCGGACCTGTGGCATGCCACCCGATCAGGTCGTTCATTCCTTGCGCCCCCCCCCCCCCCCCCCCCCCCGGCGTTGCAGCCAGACCTGCAGTGATCTGAATATTGGTGCGTTTGATCTCAGTGCTCCCGAAGGAGACCACGAACGTGTATGTGCCCACCGTCGTCGGGGGTGTGAACCCGCAGCTATAGGTGCACCCGGCCTGCAACCACGCGCAGGCGACGGGACTACCGCCGAGGACGACCGTGAAGACGTCCGACCCGGGCATTGTGCAGCTGCCCCATGCCCCTGTGGTGGTCATCGTCACGGAAGTCGCGACGGCGCTTGCCTGGAGAGAGGACGGGGGCGCGGAGGCCGTCGCCGTTGGGTTGTCTAGAGGAGAGGGGGAAGACCAGGTGAACAACAGGTGGGCGCGAAAACTGACTCGAGATAACATGCCAGCTGAGCTTAACCCCATCATATCCATCCCCGCCATCGTTGTCGGTGAACCAGCGGATCCACACCATATCAGCGTACTCATCGGAGACTGTACCACTGCAAGGATGGAAGAGGTAAACCTTGCATTGGACCTTAAGTTTTCTGTCCGACTTGTCCCCAATGAGGTAAACTCCCATAAAGTCGGAGGTCCCAATATCCCGGTCCGAAAAATCCAGGTGAATTTTCATATAATCCTTCAAGAAGCCGGGTGGCCGGATGTCCCACCAACAATCTTCTTGGCTCCTATAGCTGCCGCCACCCACATAAAAGTTCCCAGTTGCCGTTGCCCATGTTCCTTCCCCGAGAGAGCAAGGTGCCCCGAGAATGACAGGTTCGAGGATCATCAGAACCAAAAACACCCACCGGATCGTGCCAATCTGTGGGAAGTAGGTGCTGGGAACCATGGCGAAAAAATTACCACGGGCAGGGCAAAAAGCCCTTCAGAAAGGTTGTTTGAACGGGATGAGAGATGGCCGAGATAACCGGTTGCATTGGCGTCAATCAATTTCGGATTCGGGCAGAACTCGAATTTTGGGACAGCGAAATTGAAAATCATCCTGAACGACTAATGGACATCCAACAAACACGAATGGGGCTTCCAATCCGCTTTCATCACCCGATCTGAGCCCGCTGCAGACTCTTGAGAAGTTCGGAAACTGTTTTTGTTTTTGCAAAAAGCAGGGTTGCACCAGGTGCAACATGTTGAGGTGCGCCTTCTCCTCGGGCGGGTGCAGCAGGTGCAGCAAAGATTGTAGCTGGCCACGCCCACCGAACAACCATACCAGAAGACGAAAGGGGTGAGCACTCTTGATCACCCCCGCAGCTAGGTGCGCCTGCTGGATGGCTTCGTAGAGGGTAGTCCACTTGGAGACACGTCGGTAGCGGCGGCGTTGAAGCCGCCGGCCAGCTCCTCGCCCTGCATCTGCCAGGCCTCCCGCAGCCAGGCCAGCGCACGCTCCGCCTGGGCCAGGCTCGCCGCTGCCTGGGCACCCTCGGCCGCCTTGGCCTGGGCCACCGCCTGAGCCTGCGCCTCTGACTGGGCACGCGCCGCCTCCGACTGCGCACTCACCCTCGGCCGCCAGGGCACCCTCGAGCTGCTCGCACTGGGCCTGCACACCCTTGGCGCAGGCGGCCAGCTCGCCGGCCGCCGGGCCTGCGCCCCGCGCCACGTGGCCGTGCTCACCTCGGCCCGCAGGCCCCGCTCGCCCGCCTGGGAGGCCTCCAGGGCCGCCTGGGCCTGGGCCAGCGCCCGCCAGGGCAGCCACCCGGCTCGCGTGGGCCTCGGCCGCGGCCTCCTCGGCCGCCCGCACCGCGGCCGGCTCGCCCTCCAGCTCGGCCAGTCGCGCCGTGGCCGCGCAGGGCCGCAGCCGCCTGGGCCGCCTCGTCTGGTGGTGAGGCTGTGGCCGCCCCACTGGACCCAGCCCGTCGGAATGACCTCGGCGCCGGTCGTCACGTTGCTGCAGGCCGTTCCATGTAATTCCGCAAGATGACCTCCTCCCGCGGTGCTGAAACCGAAAGGAACCCGGTATAAAACTGCGTACAGCGGCCCAGCCCGGAGGGGCGGCACAAACCTAAAAACCCTTTCCATCCCCTCCTTCTTCGTTCTTCTCCGGCAATTGCCCCTTCGTCCCCGGGCCCATTGAGCTTTCAAAAAACCCTGTCATCGACTCAACACATTGGTCGAGTCCATTCGAAAGGGGGATGAGTTTTTCGTTTTTCAAGAAGAAGAAGAGCCCTGTTGAACTCGTCCGGGGGATTCAAGAGATTTTGCATACACTTCCTGAACGGCAACGCGATCCTCGGAACATGGAAAAGGTCTGATTCAGGCCTTATTGCCTTTTTGCCGAAGCCATCTTTGTTCTGGGCCCTTGCGGAACGCACAAGACCGTCGAGGAACTCTCCAAGCTTCTGGCGGCCACAAAAGTTGTTCTTTACGGAGACGCAGAAAATGAGGCCAACCCGGAATCGATCGCCCAGCTTGTCTCTGAAACGGTACAGAGTGACATTTTACCCCTCCTTATCACCAATTTGGAGGTGGCAGAATTCGAGGTTTGTCCTGCGTTTCCCCCTGTATCCGCTCATTCGCCATCCAGAGCCGAAAGGACATCGCAATGATTTTCAACGCCATTTTGCGGAGGGAAGTCGGTGGTCAAAGTGTTGTACAGTATCTTTTGGTCCATCCCGAGGTGATTGAAACACTGGTGAGGAGGTCTGCTGTCATTCAATGTTCTGCGGACGAACTTGTCTTGTGTCAAGCTACGAAAACGTTCCCATTGCCCTCACTGCCGGCAACATGCTGCGTGAGCTATTAAGTTATGAGGTTCTGGCCCGGCAGCTCCTTGAGAGCGAGTCCTTCTATAAGTTCTTCAGCTACGTTGAGATGTCCAACTTTGACGTTTCCTCCGATGCTTTCGCCACTTTCAAGGACTTACTCACTCGCCACAAAGCAATGGTTGCCGACTTTCTCGCCCGCAACTACGACCGAGTGATGAGTTCTTACGCCACCCTCCTCAACTCGCAGAACTACGTCACCCGCCGGCAGTCTATCAAGGTACGCTTTGTTTTGCGTCCGGGGGGGGGGGGGGGGGGCTTTAAAGGGGGATGTGACTGCTTGCCCTGTTGTTCATCGATCTCCCGTGGATGGGTCTTGTGGGGTGTGGCGGCAGCTGCTGGGGGAACTCCTCTTGGATCGGGCCAACTTCTCTATCATGACGCACTACATTAGCGAACCCAATAACCTCAAATCCATGATGATGCTCCTGAGGGACCACTCCAAAAACATCCAATTTGAGGCCTTCCATGTTTTCAAGGTCCGCCATTTCTATTCTGTTCTTCTTCCTCTGATGAAATTGGGGACGGTGATGGATATGTTGATGCAGGTTTTTGTGGCCAACCCTCAAAAGCCTGCCCCCATCGTGGAAATATTGGCCAAGAACAAGGACAAGCTCATCCAGTTTCTGACCAACTTTCACAACGACAAAGGTTGTTTGTACTTGAGCTTCCATCCCGTTGGTTCTAACATTTTTTCGGCAGAGGACGAGCAGTTCAACGAAGAAAAGCAGCTTCTTCTCCGCGAGATTGCTCGCCTGTGATGCCGGCCCTCTGGTTTTTCCACTTCTCCGGAATTCTGTGATTGTAGCTTACGCGTCCTCCCAAAACATCTATCAATCTCTTTCCGCATATTGACTTGGTGCTTGAGTGGCGCGTTCGCTCCAAATTTTTGCTGGTTCACCCTCGGGATTCTCACACAGTTTCCGAAAATCAAAAAAAAGGGGGGGCAGCTCGGCAATGAGCGAGTTTGAGAGATGCCTCACCTCTGTTGAAGCGCACCTCTCTTCACTCACTCGTCTTCAAATTGTCCGTGTGCGGTCTTGGCTCCAGAAGCTCCGCGCCGAGCCAACTTCTGCCCATGCCTGGAAGAAAAACCGCGACCTTTATGCCGCCGTTTTGGAAAGGATGGTGCTGGCCAAAGTATTTACGCACCCTTTTGATAAAGCTCCCCCGACGGAACTTTTCCAGCTCTCACCGTATCTCTACCAATCTGCCATCTTTGAGGGGCTCCAGTTCCAGCCACCGAAGCGGCAGGCCTGTTGGTCAAACGAAGATTGGCCCTCACTTTCTTTCTCGAAATCAGGCTCCTCCCGGGGCACCCGGAGGAGCTGGCCCTGGCCCGCCCTCCCCTCCGCCTCGTCCTCGGCTCCGCGCGCCCCAACCCGCTATTCGCATCATTTCGCCTGCTTCCAGCCCTCGCCGCCACCGCGCACCCCCGGCCAGACCCCCCACGCCCACCTGGCCCGGAGCACGGGTCCTTCGCCCGGGGGCCGGTCCGCCTCGGCCGGTCGGTCGCCGGCCTACTCGCCCGAGGGCCCGCCCCCCCCGCACGCGGTGGTGCCCTGCCTATCGGTCTCGGTGGACCTGCCCTCGCCCGGCAGCTCCGAGGAGGCCCCCGCCCCGCCCGATGGTGGCGGCCCCTCTTGTCCTGCCCCGGGGGAGTCCGCCCCAGGCCGGCCGGCCCTCTCGACCATGGAGCGCTACCAGGCCCTCCTGGACGCCACCTTCAACCGGCGCTCCAGAATCGCCGGCCCGGCGGCCCGCGGGGCGCCCCTCTCCGGCACCACCACCATCCGCTATGCGGCCACCCCCTCGGCCGGCCCCACCCCGGGCGGCGGCGGCATCTCGCGGGCCACCAGTCGCCCCAAGGCACGCCCCTGCTCGGCCACCCCGGCCGCCCTGCGGCCCGCAGCAACCGGCGCCCCGGAACCCACCGGTTGGGCGGCCCTGGGGCCCGTTGACCCCTCGCTGCGCCTGCCCGCCCTGGTGGTCAGCCCCCCGGGCCCCGCGGCGGCGGGCCGGCACCACCCGCCCGCCCCCCCTGCCGCCCTGTCCTCGCCCCCCAACGCCGACGCCCCGCCACGGGCAGCGGGCCATCCTCGTCCCCCCGCCGCCCAGCAGCAGCAGCAGTGTGGGGCGCGCCCCTCCTCTGCATCCCGCTCTGGGTCCATGCCGCCCCGTCAGGGGGCCCCGGCTACGGTGATACCCACCTCGGCCCTCACCGCCCCTGCCCCTGCTCCCACCCCTGCCCCTGTCCCTGCCCCCGCCCCCGCTCCATCTCGAGGCAGACCTTCTCAGCGGCAGCAGCAGCAGCAGCCCGCGGCCCCGCGGCCCGAGCCGGGCCAGCCGGCAGGCCGGACGGCGCCCATCCCCATCCCCAACAAGACCGAGGCGGCGGCCCTGTCGGGCCCCATCCCGGGATCGGCCAAGTCGCCCAACGTGCTCAGCCACATCGCCCTCCCTGCCCTGGCCTTCCCCGCCCCCTCGGGGGCCCCCGCGCCCAGCGTGGGGCCGGTCGCGACCTCGCCTGCCCAGGTCGGCCGCGAAGGCGCTGCCGCCGGGCCCCCGACGCCCCTCCGCCCCCGCCGGGTGGCCTTCGCCTCGCCCCTGGGGCCCGCCGGGGCCGCCGAGGATGTCGAGAGCCTCATGCTGAGCACCACCATGGCCCAGGCCGACCTCCTCGCAGCCCCCGCCCCCCTTCTGCCCCAGCCCCAGCCCCAGCCCCAGCCCCAGCCCCAGCCCCAGCCCCAGCCTCAGCCCCAGACACACGCCGCCCCGCCTCGGGCCGACGAGCCGTCCGCCGACCTGCAGGAGCGGGCCCGTGCCCGCCGCATCGAGCAGGCCGCCGCCGCCGCCGCCGCCGCCGCCGCCGCCGCCGACAATAGCCAACCGCAACCGGATGTCAAGCCCCATCCCCAACCGCAGCCCCAACCGCATCCCCAGCCCCAGCCCCAGCCTGCTCACCCTCAGGGAGCCAGGCCGCAAGGCGATGGGTCGCCCCAGGCAGCCCCTTGCAGGCTGTGCGGCTGCGTGCCCGGGGCCGCGGGTGCGGGTGGCGGTGCCGCCGCGGCCAGCGTGTGCGGAGGGTCCGCCGAGGCCGAGGAGCGCCGCCAGCTGGAGGAGAACCTCCGCCGGGCCGTCGGGGCCCTGGCCGAGATGGAGCAGTGGGGCGCGGTCTGCCGGTCCCCCATCCCCCTCTGCCAACATGCCGCACCGCCGCACCGCCGCACCGCTCCTCACCCTCCGGGCTGCGGGCTGCGGGCGGGGACAGGTCTACCAGGGCCACATGGCTCAGTGCGAGGGCCAGCTGGCCGTCGAGGCGGCCCGGGCCAACGCCCTCCAGTCCCTCGTCGAGGTCCGCCCCCCGGCCTGCCCCCCCGGCCCCCGGCCCCCGCCCCCTGCAGCTCCCACCCCCTGCAGCTCCCACCCTCGGCCCGACCGACCACTCACCGCCACTCGGCTTCGCCCCCCCCCCCCCCCCCCCGCTCCCCCGTCCCCCGCCGCCCGGCAGGAGGCCGAGGTGGGGCTCCGCAGCCAGGCGGGATGCATCGGCTTCCTCCGGGCCGCCCTGGCGGAGGCCCATCGGGCCCAGGGACAGGGACAGGGACAGGGACAGGGACAGGGACAGGGACAGGGACAGGGACAGGGACAGGGACAGGCTGGATCGCCCGTGGCCCCGCTCCCCTCCGCGCCTCGCCCCGAGCAGCCCGCCGCCGCCGCCGGGGCACAGCCTCCCGCTACGGCCCGGGGCAACTCTGGCCCCGACAGCAGCACCAACAGGCTCACAGATGCTCCCCCTCCCCTCCCCGGCCCCTCTGCGAGCCCCTCGGGGGCCTCCCACGCGCGGCATCACCGGGATCGCCATCCCTCGTCGCCCCAGCACCGACCCGAGGCGGGGGCGCCCCCCGCGCCGACTGGGGCAACCCCCGAGGTGCCGCCCCCCGAAGGCGGCGAGGCGGCCAGCCCCTCCTTCGCCGAGGCGGCCGGGTCGACGGTCGTCCGCCGGAGCCTCTCCACCTCGGCCTCGCCGTTCCCCCCGGCCGGCCCCGCCGCCATCCCTTCCTCCCCCTCCTCCTCTCCGATGGCCCTCGGCGACGCCCGCGGGGCGGCCCCCACCACCGACCAACCGCAGCTGCAACGGGCATCATCCCACACCCCGGCCCCCCCGGCCCCGGCCCCGGCCCCGACGCCCAGCCCGGCCCCGGGCGCCACCAGCAACACCACCACCAGCAGCTCGCTGGACGTGCTCAACACGGCCCTGATGTGCCCCTCCCGGTCGGGGGCGCCCACGCCCACCCCGCCGCCCGTCCCGGGGGAGCCGCTCTTCCCTGGGGGCGCCCTGGCCATCCTGCCCGCCCTGACGGCCTGCCCGGGGCTGGACGCCATCGACGCGGCCCTGATGCTGCCCTTCCGGCTGGTGCCCGCAGCCCCGCCCGCCTGCCCGGAGGCGCCCCCGCCCCCGCCCCTGGCCGCCCACCAGGCCGAGGGACGCCCCATGACCGCTGCCCAGGGCGGCCCCGCGACCGCCGCGGCAGCGCCCCCTCCCGCCCCCGCTGGGTCGCCACCCACCGCACCCGGATCCCGCACCCCAGCAGCAGCCTTCCCGCCCACAGCCGGTGCCCCTGCCCAGGTCAGTCCCCCCGCCCCCTCTGCCCCCTCCCGTCCTTGGCCCGCGCATCCCCCCAACCATCCCGGCGCTCACCGCCCGCCCTTCCCTCTTGGCGACCGACCACCCAGTTGGCCTCCGCCGACCGTGACCGGGACCGCGGCGACCGGACCCTCGATGACCCGCCCGCCGCCGCCCCCTCGGAGCTGGGCGGGGGCTCGCTTTATCTGGGGCTGCCCCCGCCCCGCCACCGGGTGGGCCCCCAGGGCAGCTTCGAGGAGAGCCCCATCCTGGCGGCCTCGCCCTCGCCCTCGCCCTTCTCGCCCGCCGTGGCCCCGCCGGCCCCCTCGGAGGCCCCCTCGCCCGGCCCGCCTTCTTCCCAGGGGGCTCCGCCCCGCCTCTCCGCCGGCGCCGGCGCCGGTGCGGCGGGCTCCTCGTCGGCCCCCTCGGGCCGCCCGGGGCCTGAGGGCGGGCCGCCGGTCCTGTCGACCCCGCTGCTGGACGAGTCGACCTTCCTGAACGGGTCCCTGGGGCTGCCCGAGCAGTCCACCATGTGGGTCTCGGCCGAGCTCTCCCCCGGGGCCGCCGACCGGGAGCGGCGCGACCTCGAGGCCATGGCCGCCCGCTACTGCGGCTGCGACGTGCACCTGCTCCAGCAGCGCCCCCTGGCGACTGCCCCCGCCGCCCCCGCCCCCGTCGGGCCGGCCCCCCGTCAGGGCTGGGGCGCGGCACTCGCCCCGGGCGTCCCCGGGCCCGACGAGGCCCTCTCGCCCCCGGGCACCCCGCCCCCCGTCCCGGTGGTGCTGGACATTAGCACCCCCGAGGAGGAGGCCCTGACGGCCGCCAGGGCGCGCCGCCACCGGCCCACCTCATCCTGGGGCAGCGGGGCCCCCCTGGAGGCGGCCCTCGAGCGGCCCCTGCAGGGACCCGAGGGCGGGCCGGTCGCCCCGGCCGAGCAGCAGGAGCCCTCGCAGGACCAGGGGTCGCCCCTCTTCTCGCCGCCCCTCCACCGCAGCTCGGCCGTGCCCTCGCGGCCCCTGATGATGGCCCCGGCGGCCAGCATCATCGCCCCGGCGGCCGTTAGCCCCCAGCCGCCGCCCGGCCCCAGCCCCAGTCCCGCCCCCAGTGGGGGCCCTCCAACTTCATCGCCACCGCCCGCCATCAGCTCGTCCCCCAGGCAGCCCGACCCCTCGCGAGGAGGCGCCGGCGCGGCCCTGGAGACGTCCGTCAGCAGCACCGCCGCAGCCACGGCGGCGCCCAGCAGCCTGGCGGCTCCCCCCGAGGCCCCCGAGGCCGCAGCGGAGGTGGAGGCCAACCTGGTCGAGGGTCCCTTCTTCGCGGCCTTCGCCCAGGGTCCCGAGGCCGCCCCCTGCAACCCCGGCCGAGGCCGAGGCCGAGGGGGTGCAGGTGGCCTACCCCGAGCCGCCCCAGCCCCAGCCCCAGCCCCAGCCCCAGCCCCAGCCCCAGCCCCAGCCCCAGCCCCAGCCCCAGCCCCAGCCCCAGCCCCAGCCCCAGCCCCAGCCCCAGTCCCAGCCCCAGTCCCAGCCCCAGTCCCAGCCCCAGTCCCAGCCCCAGCCCCAGTCCCAGCCCCAGTCCCAGCCCCAGCCTGCCGAGGGCGCGGGGGCACGGGGGCCCACCGAGGAGGCGGAGGAGGAGCTGGGCGAGGCCGTGGACGGAGACATGCAGATCGAGCTGCAGCCCAGCCCGGGCCCCGCGCCACCCTCGCTGCTCTGACCCCCGGCGCCTCTTCATTTGGCCGCCCAGGAGCACCCCTGGCGCCGCGCCCTGTATATTGTGATCGCCCTCACCCTCCCCTCCTCTTTGGCCGCTCCTCGTCTCCCCCCCGTTCGCTGCCCGCACACACCCGGTGGCCCGATCGGAAAAAAATGCGCCGCCTGCTGGGGCGGCTCTTGAAGCCATCGATGATCGAGTGGCGGATAAATAAATTAGGGGGGTGACGGAGGAGAGAAGGCTCCTGCCGGCCGGGCGAGCGGGCCGCTCGGGGGGCGGGGTGTGTGCGCGTGTGCGCCTAGTGGTCCTTGGGCTTGGGCTGGTCGGCGGCGGGCAGGAGGCCCTGGGCGACCTCCATCGAGACCCGGTAGAAGAGGTACTCGGAGGCCAGGATGACCCAGTGGAAGAGCACGTTGAAGGTCAGCCAGGGCGGGAAGCTGATGTGGCTGATCTGCAGGGCGAAGGCCACGAAGACCACCAGGATGTACAGCAGGAAGTACCGGAAGGGCAGCACCCGCAGCTCGGGCGGCTGCACCGACAGGGCGCACAGGTTGGCCGGGTCGGAGAACTCGGCCGGGGTGGCGGGCCCCGCCCGCCGGGCGAAGAGGCCAAAGAGGACCGCCGTGATGCAGCCCGAGCCCACCGAGATCAGCACCGCCACGCCGCAGTAGAGGAAGGGCGTGTCGATCCGGGACAGCAGCACGTACATGAAGAAGACAAAGACCGTGTTCACGAACCAGCGCAGGCCGCGCCGGACCCCGGGGAGTTTGTGGGGGCAGAAGACCAGCATGAAGTAGGTAGCAAAGAGATTGCACGCGTAAACGGCAGCCTGTGGGGGAGACAGCGAGAGAGTGCCCGCCCAGTGACGGGAAGGGCGGGGAAAAAGGGTGCGGGTCCAGACCACATCAACCTTCCAGAGGTAGAAACCGAAATCTGGGGGATCGTCGCACTGATACCAGGCATGCTTGAAAAAGCTTGGGGAGCGAGTCAGCAGAAAGTGGTGCGAAGGGGAACAGACCCAAGGACTGAGGACAGGAAGAAGCTGGCGGCAGTGTCGAAGTGAGTCGGAGAGAATGGGCGAGGCGAAAAAACCAGACAAGAACATGTGCCAGAAGGCAGAGCGATGATGTTTGGGGAGGGCTTTCCACATCCGGATCGAGAAGAAGAACATGCACAAAGCATTCAGCAGGTCCGAGCATGCGGTAGAAAATTCCTTTGGGTCCCCTCCGATGTATTTCACAATCCCCGAGTTGGCGGCCCGATCGGAGAGTTCATACACGGTCTCCAGGAACCCCATCCCTCAAACTTGATGTGGCAAATCAAGCCCAGGTGACAGGCCCAAACGCTCCGGTTGAAACTGTTCAAAAATGATGAGCACGATTACCCAGATTCCCGAGGGAAACATTACAAAAACAGTATACTCTCTGATTCGTGACCGCAAATTCGGCGAAGCAATCCGACTTCTCTCTGGTTTCCTTCAAACTTTCCCAAAAGATCGTGGCGCACTCTCTCTGCTCGGGTTCTGCCACTATCAAGTGGAAGATTTCGAATCGGCTGCCCCTATGTCTGTGGTCTTTTTGAGTTCTCTGACCCGTTCCATCGACCCGACTCCTAGTTATGAGCAATTGGCGCGGCTCTTTCCCCAGGTGGATGAGTACAAGACCTACTACGCCCAGTCCCTCTGGAAAGCCGGACAGTATCAAGATGCTGAAAAAGCTTGCAAGACGAACGATAATCCCCAATTCAGCCACACGGTCCATATCGCCCCCCCCCCCCCCACCACCACCACCACCACCACCAGCACCCACCCACCAGCACCCACCACCCCACCAGCACCCACCACCCTCCTCACGACTCACTCCGACCGGGCGGTGGGGTTGGACAGATGATGAAGATGCAGGGCCTGATCAAGTACGAGCAGGACGAGCTGGCCGCCTGCCAGGACATCCTCGAGGGGTGCGTGCGGGACGACCCGGACGTGATGATCACCCAGGCGGGGCTGCTCTTCAAGGAGGAGAAGTTCGACGACGCCGCCAAGAAGTTCATCGACGCCATCAACACGGTCGGCTACCAGGCCGACCTGGCCTACAACGTGGCCCTGTGCAACTACCGCCAGAAGCAGTACGCCATCGCCCTGAAGTACATCTCGGACGTCATCGACCGGGGCATCAAGGAGCACCCCGGTCCGCCCTCGCAAACTCTGCCCTCTACCCCTCCCCCGGGGGGGCGCCACGTCAAGCTCCGCTCGGGCCTCGAAATGACCCTCCCCTCCTCATCTCCTCTCATCTCCTCCTCCTCCTCCTCCTCCTCCTCCTCCTCCCTCCCCCGCCCTTTTGTCGGTGCTGATCGTCGGCTTGGGCTGGCTGGGCTGTGCGCGTGTGGGCCCCATTGGCGGGCGCAGGAGGCTCGGAGAGCCGCTCGGTGGGAACAGCCAGACCCTGAAGGAGACGGCCCTCATCGAGGCCTTCAACCTCAAGGCCGCCATCGAGTTCGACATGCACGAGTGTCCGGCCCCTGTCCTTGCCCCTTGCCCCTTGCCCCTTGCCCCTTGCCCTTTGCCCTTGCCCTTGCCCTTGCCCCTTGCCCTTGCCCCTTGCCCTGCCCTTGCCCTTGCCCCTGCACACAGCCACCCCTTGCCCCTGCACACAGTCACCCCCTTGCCCCTGCACACAGTCACCCCCTTGCCCCTGCACACAGCCACCCCCTTGCCCCTGCCCCCTCATCCCCCTCATCCACCCACCCGCTGACCGGTTTGGGGGCCGGGCAGTCGACCGAGCCCGGGAGGCGCTGAGCGAGATGCCGCCCCGGAGCGAGGAGGAGCTTGACCCGGTGACGCTGCACAACCAGGCCCTGATGGGCATGGAGGCCGACCCCGAGGGCGGATTCACCAAGCTCAACTACCTCCTCACCAACGTCCGCTGGCGCCCCGCCAACCCCAATGCCCCCCGCCCCCCGCCCCACGGGCAGCCGGCTCGCTCCCCCCGCCACCCTTCACACACCCGCGCGCATACCCTCACTCGTACCTGGCCTGGGCTTCTGCCGGCACAGCCGCCCTTCCCGCCCGAGACCTTCGCCAACCTGCTTGTGCTGTACTGCAAGCACGAGAACTACGACGCGGCCGGCGAGCTGATGGCCGCCAACGGGATGCTCGTCGCCAAGCTGCCCCCCGTCCGCCCGCACAACCCGCCCCACCAACGCCCCACCAGCGCCCACGCCCCTCCCTCGCCACCATCGCCCCCACGCCCCACCCCGCCACCGCCGGGCCGCCCCTTCTCACGTCGACCACCGGGTGGGGGGGCTGGTGACCGTGGCTGGGGGTCCGCTGGGCGGGGCGGGGCAGGAGCTGCGGGAGTTCCTCGAGGCGGTCATCGTCCAGCAGACCAGCCCCGAGGAGGCCTACCGCAAGTTCGACCTGCTCGCCACCAGGGTCCGTCCGCCCGCCCGCCCGCCCGCCCGCCCTACCTGCGCCCTCTCTGCGCCCTCTCTGCGCCCTCTCTGCGCCCTCTCTGCGCCCTCTCTGCGCCCTCTCTGCGCCCTCTCTGCGCCCTCTCTGCGCCCTCTCTGCGCCCTCTCTGCGCCCTCTCTGCGCCCTATCTGCGCCCTCTCTGCGCCCTATCTGCACCCTCTCTGCGCCCGATCTGCGCCCGATCTGCGCCCTGCTCCCCTTCCCTTGCTCCCCGCGTCCCGCCGCCATTTGGGGGATCACCATTCATCATGGGTGATGGCTGGCTGCCCTGGGGTGGTGGCGGGGTGGTGGCGGGCGGTGGGGCGGGCGGTGGGACGGGCGGTGGTGTTCGCGGGGGGGGGGGGGGGGGGGGGGGGGGGGGGCGTGGGGGCGGGGCAGCGGATCGAGGAGGTGCGCCGGCTGGCGAAGACCCTGCAGGACGTCAAGGCCCGCCAGGAGGAGGCCGCGGCCCTGGTGCTGAAGGACTTCGACGCGGCCCTGGAGGGGTACATCCCCATCTTCATGGCCCAGGCCAAGATCTACTGGGACCTGAAGAACTTCAACCAGGCCCTCAAGCTCTTCAAGCAGTCCGCAGGTCCGTCCCCGGCGGGCCGCTGCCTTGCCCCGCGCCCCGGGCGCCTCCGCCTCCACCCTCGCCCCCCCCTCCCCCCCCCCCCCCCCCCCCCCCCCCCGCTCCGGGCGGGAAGCAGTGGCGCCGGTCCCATCCCCTCCCTCCCTCACCCTCCTGGCCTCCTGTCCTGTCCTGGCCTTCCTGTCCTGTCCTGTCCTGGCCCTGGCCTGGGCAGACTTCTGCTCGGACAACGAGACGTGGAAGCTCAACCTGGCCCACGTCTACTTCATGCTGGAGCAGTACCGCGAGGCCATCCGCTACTACGACCCGTTCGTCGACAAGAAGCTCGACAACGTCCGCCACACGCACACAGACACACACGCAAACAGGCACTCCGCGCCCACAGGACCCACTCGGACCCACTCGGACCCACTCGGACCCACTCGGACCCACTCGGGCGAGACACTCACGGCACCGCCCACCGCCGCCTGGCTGCGCTGGGGGGGGGGGGGGGGGGGGGGGATTCCGGCGGGTCCGGTGGTGGTTGTGCAGCTGCTGGAGGTGACGCCCATCATCCTGGCCAACCTGTGCGTGGCGCACATCATGAACAACCGCAACGAGAGCGCCGAGGACCTCATGCGCAAGATCGAGCGCGAGGAGGAGCGGGCCGTCTTCCAGGACCCCGAGAAGCGCGTCCGCACACGCACAGCCGCCCCCGCACACACACGCACGCACACACACACACGCACGCCGCATGCCCCCACTCCACCGCCATTCACGCCCCCACCCGACGGGCACAGGCTCCCCCCCCCCCCCCCCCCACGATTGGCGACATCGGCAGACGTCGACCTCTCGCAGTCGGTGAGGTGATGAGGCCCCTGGTCGCGGCTCCCTGCCGGGCGTGCTCACCGGGGGATGTGCGCTCTCCCTGGGGCCGCGCGATGGGTGGGTGGGGGTGGGGGTGGGGGTGGCGCAGCTGTACCACCACTGCATCGTCAACCTGGTCATCGGCACGCTGTACTGCAGCAAGAGCAACTTCGAGTTCGGCATCTCGCGCATCATGAAGTCCCTCGAGCCATACCCCAAGAAGGCCCGCCCCGGCCCCTGCCCCGGCCCCGGCCCCGGCCCGGCCCCGTCCCCGGCTCTGGCCCGTGCCCCTGCCATGGGATGGATGATGATGTGTGTCTGTGTCTGTGTCTGTGTCTGTGTCTGTGTCTGTGTCTGTGTCTGTGTCTGTGTCTGTGTCTGTGTCTGTGTCTGTGTCTGTGTCTGTGTCTGTGTCTGTGTCTGTGTCTGTGTCTGTGTCTGTGTGTGTCTGTGTCTGTGTCTGTGTGTGTGTCTGTGTCTGTGTCTGTGTGTGCTGTGGGCAGCTGAACCCGGACACGTGGTACTACGCCAAGCGGTGCTTCGCGGCCCTGGCGGAGAACCTGGCCAAGCACGTCTTCATCCTCAAGGACCAGAACTACCAGGCCCGCCCGCCCTACCGCCCTCCCTGCCCCTGCCCCTCCCGCCCACCCGCCCACCCGCCCGCCCGCCCACTGGTGGCGACACCACCCGCCCGCGACCTGCCGTGACGCTCCCTTCGGGCCGGCTTGGGTTGGGCCGGGGCCGGGGCCGGGCTGGCTGCAGGAGGTGCTTGCCTTCCTGGACGCGGCGGACAGCTTCGGGGCGACCATCTCGGCCTCGGCCACCAGCCCCGGGCCGGTCGTCGAGGGCGACGGGACCGCCACCATCGCCCAGGAGGCCCGCGCCCTCAAGCGGATCTTCCTCCGCCTCAGGTAGCCCCACGCCCCACCCTCCACACCCCACCTCCACCCCACCTCTCCACCCCACCTCCACCCCACCTCTTCCCCACGGCTGAGGCGAAGGAGGGGTCCCGAGCTCGGCCCCCTCCCCCCCCCCCCCCCTTCGTCCCCTTCCCCCCCCCCCCCCCCCTTTTTTTTCTTGCTCCTCGTGGACGCCTGGCGAATGCACAGCGGCTGTCGGGGCGCCTCAACAGCTGCAAGAACGACACCCAAAAAAATGATCGCTGGGGTCAGGGGTGGGAAGGGAAGGATGGGGAGCGTGTGGGGAGCGTGAGGGGAGTGGGCAGGGAGGGAGAGCCCGGGGTGAGGCGGGGGGAAGCCGAGCGGCCCCGGGGCTGCACCACCGAGGCCAACCGAGAAGAGGCGGCCAGAAGGTGGGCAGAGGCATACAGACAGACGGGGAGACGGGGAGACGGGGAGACGGGGAGACGGGGAGACGGGAGACGGGGAGACGGGGAGACGGGGAGACGGGAGACGGGGAGACGGGGAGACGGGGAGACGGGGAGACGGGGAGACGGGGAGACGGGGAGACGGGGAGACGGGGAGACGGGGAGACGGGGAGACGGGGAGGGGATGATGCAGCAAAACAAGCAATCCGAAGACAGAGAGGGGCGCGAACGAGAAGCGTGCAAAGACCAGAGAGACCAGAGAAGAGCAGGCAGAGACCAGAGAGACCAGAGAAGACCAGAGACCAGAGCGCAGAGAAGACCAGAGCGCAGAGCGCAGAGCAGAGAGCAGAGAAACAGACCCGACACTGAGCGACCCGCACGGACAGCGTCCGTCTCCAGGCGACCCGACACACCAACAGAAACCAGCATGAAACCAACAGGGCCGGAACCACGGGGAGTCAGCATTCGGCACTCGGTGCTCACACTCACGGCACTCGGTGCTCACACTCACGGCACTCGGTGCTCACACTCGGCAGATGCGCAAAATGAGCACGAAACGAAACGAAGCGAAATGACAGAAACAACCGACAAAGCCCGGCCCGGGGGGGGGAGGGGGGGGGGGGGGGGGCACTCGGCACTCATCAGTGACGCAAATGAGCATGATCAAATGAAATGAAATGAAACGACACGCCACCAAACGACCAGGACACCACAGGCCAAGGCCAGCGCTCGGCGGTCGGCACACGAACAGCACGGGACACTCGGCACACTCGGCACACTCGGCACACTCGGCACACTCGGCACACTCGGCACACTCGGCACACTCGGCACACTCGGCACACTCGGCACACTCGGCACACTCGGCACACTCGGCACACTCGGCACACTCGGCACACTCGGCACACTCGGCACACTCGGCACACTCGGCACACTCGGCACACTCGGCACACTCGGCACACTCGGCACACGGGACACCCGCCAGGGAATTCTCCAGGCCGCCCCTCAAAGGGCCGGCGATGGGGCCCCACCGCCACCCCCGCCGCTGCCGGCGGCGTCGGGGCCCCGGCGGAGGAGGTCGGCGAGGGTCTCCTCGAGGACGGCCATCGGGTAGGGCTTCTGCAGGAAGCGGGCCCCGGCCCGGGTGAGCTCCTCCACGTCGGCCCCGCCCGGGAAGCCCGACACGATCAGCACGGGCACCCGGGGGTCGGCCTGCCGCATGGCCAGGTAGGCGTCGCGGCCGCCCATCCGGGGCATGACCATGTCCAGCATGACCGCCCCCAGGGCCCCCCCGTGGGCCCGGAACTGCTCCAGCCCCTCGACCCCGTCGCAGGCCTGCAGCACCCCGTAGCCCAGGTGGCGCAGCATCCGCTCGGCAACCTTCCGCACCACAGGGTCGTCGTCTGACCCGTGAGGCCCGGGGCGGCGGGAGGGGGGGGGGGGGGGGGGGGGGGGATGAGGGTGGTGAGGGTGGTGAGGGTGGTGAGGGTGGGGTGGTGAGGGTGGTGAGGGTGGTGAGGGTGCGGGATGGGGGGCGATGGCGAGAGTGTGATGTGGGGCATCAGCATATCGAACGAGAGAGTGTGATGTGGGGCATCAGCATATCGAACGAGAGAGTGTGATGTGGGGCATCAGCATATCGAACGAGAGAGTGTGGGGCATCAGCATATCGAACGAGAGAGTGTGATGTGGGGCATCAGCATATCGAACGAGAGAGTGTGATGTGGGGCATCAGCATATCGAACGAGAGAGTGTGATGTGGGGCATCAGCATATCGAACGAGAGAGTGTGATGTGGGGCATCAGCATATCGAACGAGAGAGTGTGATGTGGGGCATCAGCATATCGAACGAGAGAGTGTGATGTGGGGCATCAGCATATCGAACGAGCCCCGTGAGGCCCCGTGGGTGCACGCGTGCCTGCATGTGGGGGCCGGGCTGCCGCTGGGACGGACCCACGAGGAGGATGGTCTTGGGCTCGGCGTCCGGGGGGGCGGCGACCCGGTGGCGGTGGCGGCGGCTGCGGCCCTTCTTGGAGCGGCGGGCGGCCATGGGCGACGAAAGGGGCGACCCGGGTGACATGGGGGCCACCGGGGGCGACATGGGGGCCACCAGGGGCGACACAGGTGGCGACGTGGGTGCCAACAAAGGCGACGTGGGTGCCACAGGCGATTCGAGTGCCGCCGGCGGCGCGTCATATGATGGAGGTGGGGGCGATGGGAGCGATGGGGGCGATGGGGGCGATGGGGCGCCGGGCGGTGCTCTGGACGCCGAATGGGAAGTCGAACGCCAGCAGCGGGAGGTTGCCGCCGCCATCCGCGGCTCCGGGGGCCGGGCTCGGGGCCGGGGCCGGGGGGACCGTGGACAGGGCAGGGGACGGCTCCGGGACGGGCGAGGGAATGACGGAGAGGGGGAGGGACCGCGCGGCCCGGCGGGGGGGCCAGGAGGAGGAGGAGGAGGGCAGGCCGGGCCGGAGGCGGGCCAGGAGCCGCACCAGGTCGGCCCGGCCGAAGGGCTTGGCCAGGCAGCAGCCGATCCCCAGGGCGGCCAGCTCGGCCTCCTGGGCCCCGCTGGCGGGGGCGGTCAGAGCCACCAGGGGCAGGCCCGGGGCCAGCAGGCGGAGCTGGGCCAGCAGCCCCTCGGCCCGCAGCCCGGCTCCCCCGACCGGGGCGGCGACCATGTCCAGGTCGAAGAGGACTGCGTCGAAGGTCCCCCGGGGCGCCCCCCGGAGGGCCTCGAGGGCCTCGGCCCCGTCGGCGGCCAGCCGGACGGGGATGCCCAGGCCGCCCATCAGGCGCGCCCCCAGGGCCCGGATGAAGAGGTCCCCCTCGGCCCACAGCACCGACAGCGGCCGGCCGTCGCCCGTGGGGGGGAAGGCCATCCCCGGCGGGGTCGGCGGGTCGGGCTCGGTGGCGGTGGGCGAGGAGGGCATCGGGCGGGGCACCTCCAGCAAGGGGGCAGCCAGCGCGGGGGGGCGGATGGGCGCCGCGTCGGAGATGGGCGGCGGAGACACAAGGGCCGAGGGGACGGCGGCAGGGGAGGGCAGGCGCGGGGGCGGGTCGGCCGACTGGCGCAGGCGGAGCATATCGCCCCGCTCGGCCACCGGCTGCTGCCCCTGGCGGGCCTGCAGCGGCATCCAGAGGGCGAAGGAGGAGCCCCAGGGCCCGGTGGCCACGTCGATCCAGCCGCCCAGGTCCTGCATCATCCCGAAGACGGCCGCCAGCCCCAGGCCGGCCGCCCCGGGCTTGGTGGTGAAGGGCTCGAAGAGGTGCGCCAGGGCCGGGGCCGCGATGCCCGCCCCCGTGTCGCCCACCGACACCACCAGGTACCGGCCCGGCTGGGCGGCCGCCGGCAGGGGCTCGCTCGCCCAGGCGGCGTCCCCGCCGACGGGGGCATCCTCGGGCAGGGTCGCGTTGCGGGTGGCCAGCAGCAGGGCGCCCCCGCTGGGCATGGCGTCCCGCGCGTTGACGGCCAGGTTGAGCAGCGCCGACCGGACCAGCGTCTCGTCGTACTGCACCGGCGCCCCCGCCACCGCCACCGCCCACAATCGCACAACAACCACGCAGCAACACCACCAACAGCAACGCCCACCGCCAGAGGGGATGAGCGCGGGCAAGGCCGTATCATCATCGCCTCACCGCCCATCGAACCGCCACCACCCAGCATCATCGTCGCCACCAGGTGGGGCGGTGGGGCGATGGGGCTGGGGGGCTGGGGGGCTGGGGGGCTGTGGGACGATGGGGCTGTGGGCTGTGGGCGGGGCGGGATGGGGGCCGGACCTCGATGTCGTGGGCGGGGGCCCGCAGGGCGCACCGGAGGACGATGCGGGGGTCGAGCGAGTCCCGCAGCAGGCCGGCGATGGTGTCGAGGCACCGGTGCAGGTCCGCGTGGGAGGAGCCGTGGGGCGCCCGCCGGGAGAACATGAGCAGCTTGCCCACGATCTCCGAGGCCCGGCCCGCCATGGCCAGCACCTCGCGGAGGGGCTCGTCCGAGGCCACGAAGGGCCCCGCCCGCTCCCGGAGCAGCTCCACGTTGAGGGTGATCCCCGTCAGGGCATTGTTGATCTCGTGGGCCACGGCCCCCGCGAAGCGGCCCGTCGACTCGGCCTGGGTCAGGTCGTGCAGCTGCTTGGTGAAGGCGGCGCACGAGAGCCGGTCGGCCACCAGCGGGGTGAGGTCCTCCAGCAGCAGCAGCAGCAGGCCGCCCTCGCCCACCTCCACCAGGTGGCCCGCCACGTGGCGCTGGGCCCCGGCGGCCGTGGTCACCAGAAAGTGGGGCGCCCGAGGCGGGCCCGCCCCGGCCGGGTCGCCCGCGGCCAGCAGGTCATCCGTGGGCCGCAGCAGGGTCTCCAGGGGCGGCAGGGCGGCCTGGTCGTAGCCCAGCTCGGCCGCGCAGCGCCCGTTGACGGCCTCCACCCGCAGGGTGGCCAGGAAGTCGGCCGGCTGGGCCCGCAGCGCCGCCGCGGCCGTCGGGGGGACGAGGGGCCCTTGGCGAAGCTGGATGGCCCGGGTCCGCTGGCTCCGGACGACCAGGCAGACAAAGGGGATCGCTGCGGGCAGGGCCGACAGGCGGGAGGTGGTGGTGCGTGGGGTCAAGACAGAGGACGGAAACGACAGCAGCGGGAATGCGTGGTGATGGTGGTGGTGGTGACGGCGGCGGTTGGGGTGGGAGGGTGTGGGGTGGGAGGGTGTGGGGTGGAGGGTGTGGGGTGGGAGGGTGGGGCGGGGCGGACCTTCGACGAGGGAGCTGACCATGGGCACCTCCGACTGCAGCCTGCGGACGACCATCAGGGCCTCCTCGATCTCCCGGAACCAGCTGCCCGCCACGGGCGGGGCGGCCCGCGGATGGTGCCGGTGCCGGTGTTGCTGGTCGCCGCCCTCGGGGAGGGGCCCGGCCCGGAGGTGGGTCACCTGCTGCTGGACGGCCTCGGCCACCCGGCGGGGCAGCCGGTCGAAGCCGCGCACCCCGAAGTGGATCATCATCCAGATCAGGGCCAGGGTCACGGCCACCTGGGCGGACGAGACCACGTACAGGCTGACCATGTTGCCGTAGAAGGAGTCCGCGTAGAGGGCGCCCAGGGGGGCCGCCGACCCGACCACCAGCCGGAGGCCCCCCCAGCCGAAGGCCATCGCGGCCAGGTGCTGCTGCGGGCTGGTCGCCCCGGACAGGAGCAGCACCGTCCCGTCGGCCAGCTGGTCCAGGCGGGCCGCGAGGGTCCCCTGCAGGACGGCCACAACCTCGGGGCTGGGGTCCGAGCCGGCGTCCATGGGCCGCGGCCGCCCCGCCGCGTCGCCCGGGGGCCAGTCGAAGAGGATGGTGTGGAAGCGCTGGTCCACGGGGGCCGACCGGTTGGCCGGGAAGATGCGCTCCGTGGCCAGGCTCAGCTCGCTCATGATCACCAGCCGCTGCGCCGGCGGCCCGCTGCTGCCGTTCAGGGCGGCGGGCACGACAACCGGCCGCGTGCAGCGCAGCCGGCGGGCGGGGCAGTCCGTGGCGAGGCCCGTGCAGGGCAGCGGGTCGGTGATGTTGCAGGTCGGCTCGCCCTCCTCGGCCTCGGGGCCACGGCCGGCGGCCGCCTCCAGGGCGGCGACCTCGTCGGGGCCCAGGAAGGCCGCCCCCAGGGGCCGGGTGGCATTGCCGGGGCTGCCCCAGGGGTAGGCCGCCCCCAGGTCCTGCGCCCAGCAGGCGGGGGGGACCCCGCCGCCGCCACCAGGGCCAACCGCCCCGGCGGCCGAGTAGTTGCACCAGAGCAGCTCCGGGTAGGCCAGCCGGGCCGCGCCGAGCAGGGCCCCCGTGGCCGGGTCGAGGGCGGCCAGGGTCAGGTTGCTGGCGGGGTCGCCCAGCATCCGCCCCGCGACGGCCGGCAGCAGGATGGCGGCCGCCACCGAGCCTGGCAGCCCCCCGGCAGCCCCGGCTTGGGCCGCCAGCTCGCCGGCCGCCAGGGCGGGGGCCACGAGGCTGCCCCGGAAGGCCTCGGCGAAGGCCCCGGCGGCCCCCATGACCAGGTGGCCCTGGGTGCTGGCCGTGAACTGGCCCAGGACGGCCTGGGTGGAGGCCGCGTAGAGGAAGGCCGAGGGGGCCGTCGAGACCACCGCCGCCAGCAGGAAGGCCGTCACCAGGGCCCACCGGAGGGACACCGCCCACGGGCAGCCGCACCGCCCGGCCCGAGGATGGCCGCCGACGGGGGCCAGCGCGGAGGCGGAGGAGCCGGGCGTGGCGAGCGCAGGGAGCGAGGCCGCCGAGCGTGGGCTGTGGCCCAACGGGGGGCAGCCCCCGGGCGCCGGGCCGGGGGACGGCGTCAGGGCGGGGGTCGGGGAGGATGACGCCGCGGCGGACAGGGCCGACGTGGAGGCGGACGTGGAGGCGGACCGGGGCGATAGGGCGACCAGCGGAGCGGCGCTGATCGGCTCGGGGTCGCTGCCCCCTCCCGGGCTGGGGGGGCTGTCGGGGGCGGCGACCTCCGGGGCGAAGGCCAGCCGCGAGCGGACGTGCGGTCGGGCCCGGGCTCCTCGCGGGCCGGCCCCCGTCGCAGTCGGGGGGGTGCTGGCGCTGGTGGTGGCGGTGGCGGTGGCGGCGGGCGCGCCCACCCCCATCGTGGGAGTGGAGGCCAAGGAGGCGACGGAGGGGGCGGGCAGGATCGAGTCCAGCGAGGCGGCCGAGTCGGCGAGGGCGGGGGGCCGCAGCCGGGCCGCCGTGAGGGCCTCCAGCCGATAGGGCTTCCGCAGCAAGCCGGCCGCCCCCGAGCGGAGGAGGCTCCGCAGCTCGGCCTCCAGGTCGGGGCTGGGGGCGGCCTCCCGGGGGGGCCGCACCAGGACGATGCTGGCCAGGGGGGTCGCCCGGCGGATCCGCTCGAAGAGGCCGCGCAGCTGGGGGCCGCCCGGGGCGGGGGCGGCGGCCGGGGTGGTGATCTCCAGGAAGACCAACTTCAGGTCGGCCGTCCGGCGGTGCTGCTCCAGCTGGCCCAGGGCCTCGCCCTCGGTGGCGGCCGTGATGACCCGGTAGCCCAGCAGGCCCAGCAGCTGGCCGGCCGACTGGCGGGCCTCCGGGTCGGGATCCACAAGCAGCGCGCACTCGGAGGACTGCGCTCCCCCAGCCCCAGCCCCGCCCCCGCCAGGATATGGATATCGCCACACAAGAAACCACCAGCCACCAGCCACCAGCCACCAGCCACCAGCCACCAGCCACCAGCCACCAGCCACCAGCCACCACCAGCGCCAAGCCCAGAGGCCGTGATGATGAAAATGGGGGGACACCGGCGGGGGGCGGGGCGCGTCCCGGATGGCAGGGACGGACCTCGTCGAGCTCCAGGAAGAGGGAGGGGCGCGAGGCCCGGCTGGGGGTGGGGCGGGACGAGGGGGACCGCCTGAGGGCGGCCGCGTAGGCGGGGCTCATGTCCGAGGGGCCCGTCCCCGTCCCCGTCCCGGTGGCCGTCCCCGTGACCGTGCCAGTGCCACTGCCCCCCGAGGCGGCCGCAGAGTGGGGCTGCGCGGGCTGGGCCAGGGGCTGGAAGCGGGCGTAGTGGGTCTGCAGAACCCCGCCCCCCTCGGCCCCGCCCCCCGTGGGCCGGTCGAGGGGCAGCAGGATTTCCACCCTGCAGGGCAGGGGGGGGCACAGCCGGGGCGGGCCGGGGAGCGGCGATCATCAGGAGGGTTGTGGGCAGCACGAACGCCGCCCCGCCCAATGAATTGCCGAAGCCCGGCCCGTGATGGGGGAGGGGCGAGGGTGGGCGCCGGCGGGGGCAGGAGGGAGGGAGGGAGGGAGGGAGGGAGGGAGGGAGGGAGGGAGGGAGGGAGGGAGGGGGGGAGGGAGGGAGGTGGGGGGGTGCGGACTGGGTGCCCCAGGGGCCGCTCCAGATGTCCAGCGAGCCGCCCAGGTCGCAGAGGATCCGCCTGACCATGGTCAGCCCCACCCCGGCCGCCTTGGCCTCCTTGCTGGTGAAGAATGGCTGGTTGAGGTGTCCCAGGGTGGGCGCGTCCATCCCGCAGCCCGTGTCCGTCACGCAGAGCATCTGCCCCCGCCCCCCACGGACGGACAGGGGGCCGCTTCGGTCAGCGCTTGCCCGGCAGGGGGGCAGGGGGGCAGTGGGGTAGGGGGGCAGGGACAGACCAAGTGGGTCGGGACGCCCCGTCCATCGGCCCCCGGGGCTGCCGGGCGGGGAGCCGCGGGGCCGTCGTCCTCTGGGCTGGGCGCCAGCCAGACCGAGGCCGTGCTGACGTGCACCTCCCGGACGGCGTCGCCCGAGGGCGGCTGCTGGCAGGCCTCGACCCCGTTGGCCACCAGGCTGTCCAGGGCCTGCAGCAGCTGCCCCGGGTCGTACTGCCCGCGGCCAGCGACCAAGCAACAGGTGCAGGTGGGTGGCGGGCGGGGGTGGGCAGGGTGCCCATGGGGGTGACGTGCAGGGGTGTGGGGCGCGGCGGGCGGGCGGGGCCGACCTGGATGGCGTGTCCCGAGGCGGCCAGGTCGGCCCGCAGGATCACCCAGGGCGGGGCCGAGGCCCGGGCCTTGCCGATGGCCGTCTCGATGCACTGCGCCGCCGGGGGGGGGGGGGGGCGGCGGGCAGCAAGCTGAGCACACCCGCAGGCCACCCCCTCCCCTCCCCTCCCCCTCCTCTCCCAGGCGGCAGGCGGCAGGCGGCAGGCGGCAGGCGGCAGGCGGCAGGCGGCAGGCGGCAGGCGGCAGGCGGACCTGGTGGATGTCGGTGGAGGTGAGGGCCTGGGGGGCGCCCGTGGTGCGGGTCAGGTCGGCCACGGTGGCGGTCACCGTGTGGGCCATGCTCAGGGCGTCCTCCAGCAGGTCCAGCGACTCCTCCAGGGGCGTCGCCGGCCGGCCGGGGGGCGGCGGGGCGGCCCCGGGCGGGGCGGTGGGGCAGGCCTCGTCGGCCAGCTGGGCCTCGAGGTGCACCTGGAGCAGCTCCAGCGTGCTGACCATCCCGCACAGGCAGTTGTTCAGCCCCAGGGCAAAGCCTGCGCCACCCGAGAGAGTGTGAGCGAGATGAGCGCGAGTGAGCGCGAGAGTGAGCGAGAGAGTGTGAGCGAGATGAGCGAGAGAGTGTGAGCGAGATGAGCGAGAGTGAGCGCGAGAGTGAGCGCGAGAGTGAGCGACGCCCCAGCGGGAGGGATGGCGGGGCGGGGGCGGGGGCGGACCACGGGCGAGGCGGCCGATGCACTCGATGCGCTGCTTCTCGAGGAGGCTCCGCTCGAGCCGCAGCCGGCGGGTGGTCTCCTGCAGGATGCCCGAGACATCCTGCAGCACCAGGAAGCCCAGCGTGGGCCTGCAGCAGAAGATGCGGCGGCCCCCCCATGGACAGCGAGGAGAGGGAGAGTGGAGGGGCTGCCGGACGGGAGGGGCGGCAAGGGGTGGGCGGGCGCGGACGTGACGAAGGCCGTGCTGAGGACGACCTGGGCGGGCGGGCCGTCCTTGGTGCGCAGGGCGAGGGGCTGCCCGCTGGCGGGGTTCCACCCACCGCCATCCCCCAGCTCGGCCTGGCGGGCCCCCCCCAGGAGGGCCCCCAGTGGGGGCAGCTCGGCCGGGGCGGCGTAGCCGAAGTGGCGGGTGACGGCCCGGTTGAGGTGGACCACCTCCCAGCCCCGGAGTCCCTCGGCCCCCACCCCCCGCCCCCGCCGGCGGATCCGCGGCGGGGCAGGAGAAGGCCGACGCCGGCCCGCCGTCCCGCTCGAGGGGCGCGGCGGCCCGCTGGATGGAGAGCAGCGGGAAGGGCAGCCGCTCCAGGAGGGCCCTGCCCCGGGCGAAGCAGACCCAGACCCAACAGACCCAGCCCCAACCCCCAGCCAACCCCCAGCCAACCCCCAGCCAGTCGTCACTCGGTCGCCCGACCCGGGGGGGGGGGGGGGGGGGGCAGAGGATAGAGGGCAGAGCAGAGGGCAGAGGGGGCCGGTGCACCGACAAGAGGAGGTTGCGCTTGGTCTCGACCAGGTGCATCAGGGCCAGGGTCTGGGAGGCCTCGCGGATGACCAGCCCGCCGCAGGCTGCGCCCCTGGGGGGGCCGCCGAAGTCCTCGTCGGGTCCTGCCAGGGGCCGGGCCAGCGCCTCGCGCATCTGGCCGGGCAGGGCCCGGAGGGGCCGCCGCACGACCAGGGCCGTGACGATGACCCCGATCGTGGCCAGGGTCAGGGAGGACGCCCGGACGGCCGTCCACCGGGTGAGGATCTCGGTCAGCTGGCTCTCGTAGACGCCCCACGGGAACCGGATGGCCAGCACCAGGGCCGACCGGTTGTGGCCCTCGGCGCCCTCGGTGCCCTCGGCCGGCAGGGCGAACCGGGCCGCGCTCCAGAGGGCCCCGTCCATCATGCCCAGGTCACACGCGTAGAGCTCGGGGATGGGCTGCCGGGCGGCCACCAGGGCCCGCACCTCGGCGACCAGCAGGCCCGTCGCCGCGCCGAAGCAGCCGCCCACCATCGGCATGCCGGCACCCTCCGCAAAGACCCTGCCAGCCAGTCCCGCCCCCCCAGGACGACGTGAAGATAAGACGAAGGCGGCGCCCCGAGGAGGGCAGGTGGCAGAAAGGGGCGTCCCGGGGCGTGGGCATGGAGACGGACATCAGCTGGGCGTGGTCGCTGGTCTCGTTCTGGTACGGGAAGAGGGCGCTGGGGGGAGGGGGGAGGGTAGCCATCGAAACCGGCAGGGGGGGGGGGGGGGGGAGGAAGCTGGGGGGCAACGGCACGGGGCGCGCGGGGGGGCGGACCTCCAGTCGGTGATGGTCACGGCCGTCAGGACGCCCCCCGCCAGGCGGCCCCCGGGGTCCGTGATGGCGGCCCACACGCCCAGCGTCACCAGGTGGCTCTGCGGGTCGACCTCCATGATCAGCTGCTGGGACCGGTTGCCCAAGGCCGCCAGCGAGGCCGCCGTGCAGAATCGGAGGGCAGTAGGAAGTGCCTCCCCGGGGAGGGAGGCGTTGATGGGCCCGCCCAGCGACCACGGGTTGGCACGCAGCGGATAGTCGGTCCAATGGGTCGGCTCGAAGGCCTCGGCCACCGAGCACCGATCCCCGGTGCAGGCCAGGGCTGCCCCGGCCGTGGTCAGCAGCAGCTGCAGGGGCCGCTGGCCCCGGATGTCCGAGTGGGTGCAGGTCAAGAGGGCCCCGTACTGGAGGGGGTTGCTCGTGAAGTGACCAACCGAGAGGGGAGACACGATCGCCGCAAGCGTCCGAGAGGTCTCCGTGAGGGTCGAGAGCAGGGCCGACAGCGACCCGACGGGCGCTTGATACAGGCTGGACGCAATTTTATGCGAGGGAACCTGAGAGGGACACAAACAGGGCATTTAGATTTGGTCCTGCGAGAATCAGACCTGGAAGTCGCGGGTAAAAAGGAACACTGCCGCAAGGAAGGGCGCAACTTGAAGCACGGCCGAAAAAGCAGAGACAATCAGAGAAAACTGGAGAATATTGATTGAACAAGAACATCTCGTCTTCTTTCGACCCATCTGCATCATCGGCGGGCAGCCACACCTCCGAGCGAGTGTTGGACCGCCCCTGCGCACAGTAGAGTTTGCCCTTTAGGTCTTTCCCACTGTTCCGTATCGAAACAAGAATTGCTCGTCACCAGAGCAGCCGATAGGAGTCAAGGAGAAGGGGGATTCAGTTGTCGTCGTTGGCGAGAATTATTATGGATCCTTCTCCTCACCTCCTTGAGCCACGTTTGTGCAACCCCTTGGAATTATCATCACTCCGGAGTTGCTCGCAGTGGTGAGGCTGGCGATGTTCCATGGGACATCGTCCTTCCAGTATTTGCTAATCAGACAGTGCTCGATCTCACCGATGGGGCAACTCTCTGCTTGGCCCGGGCCCTCGTCCCAATTTCTGCCCACGACGGCCTTCCCGCGTACATGGCGTGCTACTCTGAGTTTCCACTGGCCCTCGATTTGGAGTCGGGCCATTGGCGATTCTCCGTGCGGACCGCCCTGGCCGAGGTGGCCTTCAACCTGACCCTGTCGGCCTCGGTGTGCGAGTGGGCCAACCGGACGGGCACCACCCCGCACGAGTGCGATATTTGTCTGTGGCTCGTCCTCCTCGGGGCAGCCCCTCCACCTCCACTTTTTCCGCCCCCCCGGTGGCGCAGACCTCCGGTCCCTGAGCCTGTGCTACCCCAAGACGGGCTCGATCGCCCCCTCCGCCCCGCACTACTTCACCTTCCTGGTCTGCCCCTCCCGGTGACCCGCCCGCCCGCCCGCCCGCCCGCCCGGGCCTCCGCCTGGTGGGCTCATCTCATCTCATGGGTGGGGGCCACCGGGCCACCTTGGGGGCTGGGCGACCAACCGCAGGTGCCGACTGTGATCTCGCAGCTCTACCTGACCCTGCGCCCGGTCCTGCCCCTGGCGGCCCCCCTCAACCTCTCGCTGGCCCTCCGCTACGGGCACCCCGCCCACCCAGGCGTGGCCGCCCTCAGCCCCGCCCGCGAGGCGTACACCGGCCGGGTCGTGTGGAACGAGAGCAACCCCGCCATGTCGGCACCCCTCCTTCCGAGCGGCGGGGCCTCGTACCCGGTGCCCGCCGACGCGGCCCTGGTCGTGGGCTACCCCCGGGCGGGCCAGTGGTACCTCACCATCCTCTGAGAGGCCCCCGCCTCTGCCGAGCCGCCCGTCGCGTACACCATCCAGGCCTGTTTCGACAAGGGTCCGTCGCCTGCCTCGGCGCTGCCTCTCTCGGCTTCCCTCCTCCCAGCCCCCATTCATCCCAATGCCCCACGTGTCTGTTCTTCGATCGCGGTGCCTCGCCGGGTGCGGGCCCAGTGTGCCCAGACGATCACCCGGGGCCCCAGTGCGACATCCGTCCGTCCCGCCCTTGGCCCGCCCAACTGCCTGACCTGCCCCCCCCCCCCCCCCCCCCCCCCCCTGCTGCCGTCCCTCGCGCTCACCTGCCTCCTCCCTCGGCTGGCGGGTGACCGTTGGCGGCGCAGCGGCGACCCTGTTCGACAACAGCTCGATGCCCCACCCGACGCCCATCGACCCCACGCGGCCCCTGCTCTTCTTCCTCCCCGCCTGGTCCGCCCCGCACCCAGCCGCGCACCCAGCCGCGCACCCAGCCGCGCACCCCGGGCCGTGTCGCTCACCACGCCGCGCCCTGCCGCTCTTGGGGGGGCTGCCCAGGGGCTGCCCGTCGGGACCCGATCAGCCGCTGGACTCGCTCGTGCTCTTCCTCACCGCCTGCTTCTCGGTCAACCGTCCGTCCCGCCCTTGTGCCCTTGTGCCCTTGTGCCCTTGTGCCCTTGTGCCCTTGTGCCCTTGTGCCCTTGTGCCCATATGCCACGCCCACGCCCGGACTCGGAGCCTAGTTTCCACGTTTCAATTCCGGCAGTGGCATTCCTTGTTCAAGCCCGAGAACTCCCGTGCATCAGCGCAGGGGGCGTGACCGGCAAACGACCCAGCATGCCCGTGCCCTGTCTCATATCCAATCCGTCCCCTTTCCGCCCCCGCCGCCAGAGCGCTCGTGCGTGGCCAGTTCGCTGGGGCCCGTGCCGCTGAACATGACGCTGCGCTGGGGCAACGTGCCCTCGGCCAGCCGGTTCGACCTGCAGGGCAGCCCCCTCGAGATGGCCTCCGTGCTCAGGGTCCGCAGCACCACCCGCAGCACAGCAGCCCCCCCAGCAGCCCCCATGCCCATGCCCATGCCCATGCCCATGCCCATTCCCATGGCATGTCGTGCCCAAGGAATCGGCCCGCCCCTCGCCGGTCGTCCTCATCGCCTTCCCGCCTCCCGCGCCGGCGGGTTTGGCGGGCTCGATGGAGCCGTTCCCATTGCCATTGCTGACCCCTCCAATTCCCTTCCCCCCCCCCCCCCCCCCCCCCGTGGCGGCGGCAGGTGGACTGGCTCTCGCCCTACGTGCCGTGGTACCTGGCCCTGACGGCCACCCTGCCCCCCGATCCCGACGGCTCCGAGGGCCCCGACGGCGCCGGCACCGCCGCCCCTGCGGCCATCGGCCCCGGGACCCTCCGAGCTGCCCTCGACTCCCCCGCCCCGGCGGCCACCCCGTCGCCCCCGCCGGGGCCCCCGCCAGCCCCACCGCCGAGCAACGGGAGCGAGCTGGTCCTGCTCCAGTGGGCCCTCGAGGCGTGCCCCATGGGCTGCTACGAGCAGGCCGGCCACGGTCCGCCTTGACTCTTTCTCCCGCCTTCCTGCCTTCCCGCCTTCCGTCCCTCCCTCCCTCCCCGGGCTGGCTGCGCTGATCGCCGTGCCCCATCCCCCGAGGATGGGTCCACTCATTGGCCTCGCCCTCTCCGTCCTCACGCCCGCTTCCACCACCACACCACCGCGCCCCCTCACTGCTGTGCCACGGGGGGCCACACCGCAGGCGGCTGCTCGCTGCCCTCGCCCACTTGGGTGCCCGTGCCCGTGCCCGCCTCCCTCCACCCCTCCTCGTCTCCGTCTCCGTCCCCCCTCCACCTGTCCCCCTCCCTCCTCTCGGCCCTTGCCGGCTTCCTGGCGAGCCGCCCCGACCCGCCCCGGGGACCCCTCCTCTCCCCCCACCCGCGGGGGGCCGCCGAGCCGGCCGGTGGGATCCCCAGCTACCGCCTCGACTGGCACGGGCCCACAGCGGGGCCCGGGATCTGCCGCTGCCTGGGCAACTACTCGGGGCCCCTGTGCGGGTGCCCCTTCGACTGCTACGCCGACGCCCGCCACGGGGTGTGCGCTCACTCCGGTCCGCAGCTGCGCAGCATCCGCCGCCTCGCCCCTGCCCGTCCCACCCCGGCGGCCCCTCCCCATGTCCCTTCCTCGTGTCCCTTCCTCGTGTCCCTTCCCCACCTGCTTCCTTCCCCACCTGCTTCCTTCCCCACCTGCTTCCTTCCCCACCTGCTTCCTTCCCCACATGCTTCCTTCCATCCCCCGGGTGCGGCGGCCTGGTGGTGATGGCCAGACGAGTGCCACTGCACCCCCCCGTACTCGGGCCCCTGGTGCGAGTCGCGCCCCGTGGAGCCGTGGAACCCGGCCCCGGTGATCATCGCCAGCTCGGCCGTGGGGCTGGCCCTGGGGGTGGTGGTCATTCTGGGGGCCGTGGTCCGGGTGCGCCGCTCCCACCGGCGGGCCGCCGCCGCCGCCGCCGCCCAGGCCGAGAACTACGACGCGGGCTGGTGGCGCGAGACCCCCCAACCCGGCGGGGGCATCCGCGACTACGCCCGCCCCGCGAGCCGGGCCCCGGCGGGGGGCACGGGCAGCCCCATCCTGGACGACCACATCGGCGAGACGGTGGGCCTGCTGGCCGACGACGACCAGGAGCAGCTCGTCTACAACGGCTACTGAGAGAAGGGCCCCCCCAGATGCCCACACGCACACACACCAGCATGTACGCCAACACCACGCACGCACATTCTTCCCGTTCTTCGGAGTTCGCGCGGGAGCGGCCGTTGGCCGGCCCGATGTTCTTCCATTCTTTGAGTGGCCTTCCTTTTGGGGGGTGAATTCCCCTCTTTCAAGATATGCCGTGTATTTTGCAGTCGAGTCGACCCACTTGGGGGAAACTCCGGGGAAACTCCGTGGCCGTCGAAATGGCTAAAACCCCGTAAAAGGGCGCTTGAGGCAGAGCCGTTTTTTGATGAGCGCAGAGTCGTCAAACATTAATGTATCAATTCGTCTCAGACCTTTAGACGCGGCGCATGAGGATGAAGTTGCTCAGCATTTTGCATTTAATGCTGCTCAACCGGGCTTGATTTCCATTCGCGCACCTGCCACCCGCACATCCACGGATCAAACCGATGGAACGACCTCCCAAGAGCGCGAATTCCCCTTTGATCACATTTTCCATACGAGTTCCACACAGGAGGAGATTTTTGAGCATGTCTGTGCGATGATGCCGCCACTCTTCCCCGCATTCGCCCCCTCCCCTCGTCCAGGTTCGTCCCTTGGTCATGCATGTTCTCGAAGGGTTCAACGCATGCTGTTTCGCCTTCGGCCAGACGGGCAGCGGGAAGACCTACACCATGATTGGTGAGGGGGCCCGGCTGCGGGGGCTCATCCCCCGGTGCCTGGAGCTCCTCTTCTCCAGCCTGGCAGCCCGGAGCCACCCCCCAGGCACGGCCGGCGCCACGCCGCCGGGGCAAGTTCCCCGGATCGACGACGGGCCCGACCCGGCGGGCCGGCGGGCCTCGGTGTTCGTCTCGCTGGTGGAGATCTACCTCGACCAGGTGCGCGACCTGGGCAAATAGTCCGCCCCGGCCCGCCATGCCCCTCCTGCCCAACCACACCACACCCCGGCACCATCCACCCCCCCACCCCCCCTCTCCCCTCGGTTCTGTCCATGGGTGGCTGACGGGGCATGGCTTGGTCATGATGCTGCAGCTACAGCCCCGCCGAAATGGCCCCGTCCGGATGCCCCGCGGGGGCCCCGCCACGGCCTGGCTCTGCCCAATCATCGCAGGTCGGCCCACTCGGTCTGGCGACACTCACAAGCTCTCGCCCCCTCGCCCCCTCACTTCCTCGCCTCCTCGCCCACCCGGCCACGAATCGTCGCGGACTCACACCGCCCACCCTGCCGCCACCCCCAGGGCGGCCATCGGCCGTACCGCTCAGCGGCCGCCGCAGCGGGCTCGAGCGGCTCGAGGTCTGCGCCCCGTCGCCGTCGCCACCGCCACCGCCCTCCCCTGCCCGCCTGCCCCTCTTGGCCGGTGCCTGTTTCTTGGCCTTGTTCCGGCAGTGGCTCACAGCCGAGCGGTCGGGCGGCGGTGCCGGGCCATGCTGATGCTGGGGGTGTGTGTAGAGCGACGACTACGTGTACAGCTCGCTGGACATCCGCGAGAGCCCCGACGGGATCATCTACGTCAAGGACCTCACCGCCATCCCCGTCCACTCGGTCACCGAGGTCCGACCAGCCCCCCCCCCCCCCCCCCCTCCTCCTCCTCCTCCTCCTCCTCCTCCCCAGCATGGCCCGGCACCGCCAAGCACTGGTGAGGTGCGGTCAGGTGTGGTTCGACCCTCACGATGCACGATGGCGTCTGGGGGTCTGGGCATGGGGGGCATGGGGGGCATGGGGGGGCACGGGGGCAGATCTTCGAGATCCTGCGGCGGGGTCTGGCCAAGCGGGCCACGTACGGGACCGACATGAACGACGTGTCCTCCCGCTCGCACACCATCCTCACGGTCAACCTGGTCCAGACCAACGGCCCCGCCGGTCCGCGCCCTCCGCCGCCTCACACTCCTCCCTGGCCCCGCCTCACACTCCTCCCTGGCCCCGCCCCCGCTCCCCCCCCCCCCCCCGAACCCCATGGTGGCGTCTGGCCGGCCTCGATGCTGACGTTCGCCATTCTGACCGCTCGGGGGGGTGGGGCGGCAGGCTCGATGGGGCCGGGGGGCATGGGCGGGGCCGAGGCGGGCGAGACGACGAGCAGCTTCCTGAACCTGGTCGACCTGGCCGGCTCGGAGCGGCTCTCCCGCAGCCACAGCACCGGCCAGCGCCTCAAGGAGGCAGCCATCATCAACAAGTCCGCAGCCGGCCCCTCCCCCTCCGTGCCCGCTCCCCCATCCGCCCCAACCCCCGTGCTGACCCTCCGCCGGGGGGGGCGCGGTGGCAGATCGCTGAGCGCACTGGGGAACGTCGTGCGGGCCATCAACTGCCGGGACGACCACATCCCCTACCGCGACTCCAAGCTCACCCGCATCCTGCAGAACTCCCTCGGTCCGGCCCAGCCTTCCTTCCCCCGGGGGGGGGAGGGGAGGGAGGGGAGGGGGTGTGGTGTTGTGGAGGGGGGTGCCGCCTTGGCTCACCTGCGCGTCCACGATGCAGGGGGCAACGCCTTCACGCACCTCATCGCGACCGTGCACCCGGCCCTGGCCAACCACGACGAGTCCCTGGCCACGCTGCAGTTCGCCCACCGGTGCCGCAACGTCACCAACCAGCCCCGGGTCAACTACATGGACACCGACATGGCCTCGCAGGTCGGGCCGCGCCCCCCCCATCGATCGCCCCTCTGGGGCGGGTCTTCATCCCCTGGATGGGATTTCCGGCCCGCCTTGCCCCCCCGGGTAGGAGCGGCGCATCAAGCTGCTGCTCGACGAGGTTGCCTCGCTCAAGCACCGCCTGGCCGAGGCCGAGACGGGCAGCACGAGCCGCCTGCAGGCCATGCAGACCCAGATCCAGCAGTACCAGCAGGTCCTGGGCCCGGCCGGGGTCGGAGGGGGCTCCGGCGGGATGGCAACGAGGGGCCCCGAGCCTGCCAAGCTGCTCGGTCTGCCGCGGTGACATCGCCGCCGTGGGGGGAGGACCCACCTGACCCGAGGCGGTGATGCCGGTCTTCTTCATTTCGGTGGTTGGGGGGCGGGGGCGGGGGGCGGGGGGCTCTTAGAGTTGGCCCGAAGCGACAACAAATTTCTGCGTGATAAGCTCGAGAAGCGCCGGCAGGACTTCCAGTCCGTCCAGCGGCGGATCATGGAGGAGAAGGAGCGTCACGTGCAGGAGGTCTGTCAGTTTGCTGACGGGGACCTCATTTTCCGGTGCAGTCCCAATCCTTCAGGAAACGAATGGAGACCCTGGCGAACGATATCCTCGTTGGAAAGCAGGTCTGTGTAGCCGACCTTCCGTCTTTTCATCTTTCATCTTTTGCTATCAGGACCTGGTTCTGGCCATCAATCAACAACTTGCGGCTCACGAAAGCGAGGTGAATGCTTTGATCGCGCACAACCAATCTCTTCTCCAGGTCTGTCCCTCCTCAGAGCGCCGATCAAATGGTGCAAACTTGCCGGAAACAGTTGGGTTTGCCAGGGAACACCACTCATTTTCAAAATTTTAAATGGAAGAGAAGAAGGCTGAAACTCTCCCCACCAAGCGTGCGCCACCAAAGATTGTGGATGACGATGAAGAGGAGCACAAAGGTCAGATTTTTTCCTTGTTGACTCGACGATCCTACCCTCCTGTACCCATCTCTCGGTTCTGAAGAGGTCAAAGTGAAGAACGAGAAACCTCCGAAGCCGGAGCCGGAGGAAGAGAAAAAGGAAGAGGAGGAAGAGGAAGAAAGCAGCAGCGAAGAAAGCAGCGAAGAAAGCAGCGAAGAAGAGAAACCGAAGCAGAAAAAAAAGCCAAAGAAGTCTCGCGATGACGATGACGATGGTGACAGTGATCTTGCCAGCATTCACTCGAGTGATTCGGGTCTTTTTCCATTATTGCCATGTTTGCATTGCTCATATTCCCCTTAGAGGGCATCAGCACTGAAAATGTTGTTGCCAGTCGTACACGTGGGCGTGTTCTTCACTTTACTCCGGCCGATTTCGCCGGTGCTGACGATGATTAAGATGGTTTTTGGTTTTGTTTTTTTTCACTCCTTCCACTCTTCCCCCACTCCTCCCTTGCTCGCACAGCTTAATTGTGTGTCGAGTGAGACTCGGACCAAACAGGTATTTTCGTCTTCGTCGGAGCGGGGGGGATCGAGACGACAGGCGCGGGTTGGAGGGAGGGAGTATGTGCGTTCCTTGTCTCACCCGCCCCGCCCGACCGTGGGGGCGACCACCCCCAGGAGCACCATGCGCTGCTGAGCTCCATCCCGGCCAGCCTCCGGGCCGCGGCCACCGAGCGGGTCAGCATCGAGGAGGCCCAGGAGCGCGCCCGCAAGGAGGTCTCCCGAGCCAGCCTCCCCTTCCCCTCGCGGGGGCGGGTGGGAGCCCGGTCGGCCGGGGCGACCTCCCCACTCGCTCATTCTGCCGCCTTGGGTGGGTGGGGGCGGTGGCCAGCTGCACGCGCAGCACCTGGAGCAAGTGCGGGCCCTGGACCAGTCCAAGGACCAGGAGGTGGCCGGGGTGCGGGCCCGGTACGAGTTCCTGCTGGAGAAGCGCCGGGCAGAGCTGGAGCAGTGCTCGGCCGAGTTCGCCAGGTTCCGCCGCCAGACCAACGACGAGATCCACGCCATCAGGCCCGCCCCCCGGCCCGGCCCTCCTCCCCCGTCCGGGGTGTGGCGTAGGCCCCCCTCCCCCCCCCCCCCCCCCCCCGATCGACTGAGCGATCTAGGGGCATCCCCGGGGTGTGGCGGTGGGCGGCGCCCGTCTGGGTCCGTGTGGGGGGCGCAGGCAGGAGAACGAGTGCCTCTACGCGTACGCGCACAAGCTGAGCCTGATCGCCGACCACGCGTACCCATTCCTGACGGCCGCCCTGGCCCTCTCCGGGGCCCCGGCCTCCCAGCCGCAGCCCCCATGCGGCCCGCCCACGTCGGGCTCGCCGGCGTCCCCCTCGACTGTCCCCGGCCAACCTCGAGCCCGGGGTCTGTTCACAGGCCTCGCTGTCTGGCCATCGGGCGCTGATCGTCTGGTCTTCGGTGTCTGTGGTGGCGGTGGTGGTGGCGGTGGTGGCGGTGGTGGGCTCCGACCGGGCAGCGGGCAGCGCCTCGTCCTCGTTCATGCGCCGCTCGACCGACCCGGGGCAGGCCGCCCCTTCCACCGTCCCCCCGCGGCCTCCCTCGGGGCCCCCCGGCCCGCGCCCCCTCCGGGCCTCGGTGAGCGCCTGCTGCACGGGGGGACGCCCCTCGACGGCCCCCGCCCCGCCCCGGTCGGCCCCCCTGGACGGTCCCCCGGCCCCGGGGCCCGTCTCACCGGCCCTCGGCACCTCGGCCGCCCTCTCTCCGCCCCGCATCCTGCGCCTTCCGCAGCGATGCCGCTCGCCCGGCCGGGTCTCGCGGGCCCCCAGTGCCGGCCGGGGCTCGCTGGGCGCCAGCTCGGCCTCGGCGGCGGTGCGGCTCTCGGCCAGCTCCACGGCGGCGGCCGGCCTGCTGGGGGCATCCGCCGCCCCCGCTGAGGGGCCCTCGCTGCCCGGGCGACCCCCGTCTCGCCCCCAGGCGGGCGGCTTTGTCACCCCAGAGGAGCCGCCGTCGCCCGGCCAGCCCCCCTCCAAGCGCCGCGACACGTGCGTCCTGCTGCAGTCCGTGACCCCCCCCCCCCCCCCCCTCCCCCCCCCCCGCGCTGCGACAGCATAGGCATGCCTCGCATAGGTTGGGACGGGACATCTCACGGAGCCCCCTCCTCCTCCTCCTCCTCCTCCTCCTCCTCCTCCCCTGGTGGTTCTGGGCCTGGCGAGCAGGGAGCTCACCCAGCGGGCGGCAGGGCTGCTGCGGGACCTGGCCCAGTGCCCACTGCCCAACCTGGTGCCCCTGCTGCAGGCGGGCAGGGCCCCGCAGCCCCGACCGCGACGGCCGCCCCGACGCTGCTGCTCAGACAGCCGCCGCCTCCCTTGGGCGGCCGGGCAGGGAGGCCGAGCCGAGGCGGCGGGTGACCCTCGCGGACGGCACCGGCGGCCCGGAGGAGGAGGCCGGCGACTGGGCGCCCTCGGTCCGCCCGGGCCTCCTGCCCCCATCCACCCCTGCGGCCACGCCCGCCCCTGGCCGCCCGCCCGCCCGCCCGCCCGCCCGCCCGCCCTGCCTTTCGGCCGCCCTTTCCTTTGCCATCCGCCTCACGCGCCGGGCCCCCCTGTCGCTGTCCCGGCCGCCCAGGCCCCGGGGAGGCCGATGAGCCGCTCGACGGGGATGAGGCCGCCAGCCGGGACAGCGCCGCCCCTGAAGGACAGCCGGCCCCGCCCCCACCAGTGGCCCGCCAGCTCCCGCCATCGCCGGCCCTCCGCCCGCCACGGTCCGCCCCTCGCCGGCACACGCACTCGGACTCCCTTATGTCCCTCCTCATGCCCCTCCTCATGCCCCCCCCCCCCCCCTGCTCACAACTCGGGCCCATCCTCCCTCAGGCCCGCCAGCCAGCTCGGCCCCCACGTGGCAAGGGGCCGGGTGGAGGGCCCATCCGCCGGCCGTTCGGCCTCGAGGTCCGCCCTCCCTGTCCATCCCTGTCCCCCCCCCCCCCCCGGAGGCGACCCCACCCGCATGGGGAGAGGCTCCTTCGTGAGACATGGGAATGACCGCCTGGATTACCCGCTGACATCGGCTGGGACATCGGGGCACCCGGGTCCGTGTGGCGGGGGGGGGGGGGGGGGGGGGAAGACTGGCGGGGCCAGTGGCGGGGTACATTGCGGGCCTGGAGGAGGACCGGGCCCAGGTCCGGGAGCGGCTGCAGGCCCAGACGGAGCGGGTCCAGGCCCTGACCGTGGCCGCCATGGCCAAGGATCGCCTCCTGGCCGCCATGCAGCTCCAGCGGTCCGCCCGCCGCCACCTCCTTCCTCGCGCCCGTAGGATTGCGCCGCCGCCATGGCCAGGACGGTCGGCTGTGCGGTGGGGGGGGGGGGGGGGGGCACCAGGCACCCGCTCTCTGCCCCGATGCGCACTGACCCTCTGCCCTCGGCTCTGCCCCGATGCGCACTGACCCCCCGGGCTCCGGCTCCGGCCCCGCCTGCCTCCTGGCTGCTGCTGCGTGCAGGGCGCCCCGAAGAAACCCGCCGGACCCTTCCGATGATGATGCCGCCGTGGCTCTTCCGTTGCCCGCCCCTTCCGTTGCCCTTGCCCCCCCTTCCGTTGCCCCCTTCCGTTGCCCCCTTCCGTTGCCCCCCCTTCCGTTGCCCCCCCTGCCCTTGGTCGGGGATGTGGGCGGGTTTCTTCGTCTTCTTGTGGCCTCGTGTCCATCGTCTTCTCCGTGCTGTTTTTCGGGGGCCGACCCAAAGACCGTCCCAGCGCGCCCTGTCGTCGGCCGGGGCTCATCTCCTGGTGCCGGGGTGAGGCTGACGGCCTGGGGCCGCTCCCTCCTCTCGGGCTGGCGGTCGGGGTGCTCCCCTCCTCCCCTCTTCGCCTCCTCTCCACTCCGCCCTGCGCGCGGCCGCGGGGCGGTGATGGTGGATGGGTGGCTGGGACCGGCCAGGGCGCCGGTCATGTCCTGTGCTGCTGCTGGGGGCGGTGGTCGGGGGCGCACGGGAGGCGGCTCAGCGAGACCACGGCCTGTGGGCGGCCCGTCGTCGGGGGGGGCGACCGGTCCAGGGGGGCGGGCGGGGCCTGGCAGATGGCGGGCAGGTCGTGGGCTAGGTCGATCCGCAGCACCGGCCGGGCCATTTCGCCCTCGGGCGACCCAACCAGCGGCACCCGCAGACGCCCACGCTGCACGGTGGCGAGGGCGAGGGCGAGGGTGAGGGTGAGGGTGAGGGTGAGGGTGAGTGAGGGTGTGGGTGTGGGTGTGGGTGTGGGTGTGGGCGGGTGATGATGGCCAGCCTGCCAAAGGAGGGGGGCAGGAGCTGGGGCGGGAGGGCGGTGCGGGACCTCCTTGGGGGGCGCGTAGCGGGCCGAGTGGGCCGAGACGGCACTCGAGAAGACGGGCCTGCCGGCCGCCTGCCAGGGCCGGTCCAGGTCCTTCTCGGGGCCCGCAGGCCCGCGGGAGGTGGCCGGGCGCCCCTTGGAGGTGCGCGCGCTGCCTGGGGGCGAGCTGGTGCGCGTCTGGCGGCTGCGGGCCGTGAGGGGGGGCGGGGGCAGTGGCGTGTCGGCCGTGATGAGGCTCGGAGGCGCCGCCTCGGCCGGCTGCTGGGCGGGCACCTCGCGGGCGGCCTGGTCGAGCCGCTGCCGGTAGAAGAGCATCGTCGCCGAGGGGTACGGGACCCCCCATCGGCCCCGCCAGGGCCCCGGCTTCCGGGGATGACCCATCTGCGGGGCGGTAGTGAGTGAGAAGGGGAAAGGGGATGGCCCAGTCCCAGGGAAGGAAGAGGAGGTGGAGGGAGGGAGGGAGGGAGGGGACGAACCTACTGCTGATGAGGCCAACATCTGTCCGAGAAAAGAGGAGGGGAGGAGGGGAGGATGGAGGAGGGGGCGGAGGAGGAGGTCGCGCAGGAAAACGGGACCCCGTGTGGCGAGGCAAGAGTCAGGTCTCATCGTCAGGGGGGGCGGGCGGGCGGGGCGGGCCTCAGGGGCGATGTCCTCGGAGAGGATGCCGTACATCTCGGTCTCCAGCTCACGCCTGCGGGTCTGCTCGGCGGCCCACTGGCGGGTGCGCTGCTCCAGGCTGGCCCCATCGCGTCCCGCTCGGCCTGCGCTGCGGCCAGCTGCTCCCGGAACTGGCCAACCAGCACTGTCGCCCACCCCGCCCCGTGGCCACCCGACGACGGGTCAGTGGGAGGGACGCAACAACCGGGGGGGAGGGGGGGGGGGGGGGCGGACCCTCCATCTCGGCGGTGTCCTTGGCCAGCCGTTCCACCAGCATGTCGCGCTCCTGGGTGACCGACCTGCACGGGGTGGCCAGCAACCACGCGCCAGTGCCGGTGAGCAATCCCGAACGGGGTGGTGGCGGCCCGACGGACCGGACGGTGCCGCGGGCCTCCTCGAGGGCCTCCTCGGCGGTCCGCTTGGCCGCTTGGAGCTCGTCCAGGTTTTGGAGAAGCTGCACGTCCACCCGCCCACCCAGAAGGGTCACAAATCATCACACGTGCGAAAAGTGAGCGCAGACCTCATTGCGTTGGGCGACCAACGTCCGCACCCGAGCGTCGTCTTCCGCATCCTATGGGCAGCAGTGAAATCAAAATGAGAAAAGTAGGAAGCCCCGCGACAAACTTTCTGAGGGGGACGGGGATCTAAATGAAACACCGCTCTTTCGCTTGGTGGGGTGTTTTGCGAGGAACGTTTCGCAGGAAGTGGCATCGGGTGAGCCATCTGTCCCGGAGTCATCGACGGAGAGGGAGCAACAACTGGGGAAATTTGTGGTGTCTGAGCACCCGACGGATCTCTGAGTCTCGACAATAACGCGCCCGGGTCAAACATCGAATTTGAAAAGGGCGAACCGTCACGGGATAATTATTATTGCCTGTGAGGTTCTTTTTACTCGCGCGAAAGCATGAGCGAAGAGGCCAGCGGTGAGTCTCAGGTTACGCAGGACCCTAATATGACCGTCGAGGAATACCTCGTCAAGTATTGCGAAGAAAGGTGCGAAGAACTGAAGCGAAGAACAGAACAGGAGATCTCCGATTTTACGCAGGCCATCGAGGCCGCCAAGGCCGAGATCCAGGTAGGTACCCTTGTCTCGCCGTTTCTGATATATCATTCGTACTACGGCAGGCACGCCCACCCTCTTGATGTGGAATCCAGATAGAAACCAGGAACAACCAACTTTCGGCGGCACAGCCCCTTTTTCGTCTGGGCCTCGCGCCGCGTTCTTTTCTTGTGCGCCCCACCTCCCTGCCCTGACCACAACTTCTGCCCTCGGCATATTCATTATGTGCAACATGGGCGCCCCCGAGCGCCCCCGAGCGCCCCCGTTAGAGGGGCGGTGCGTCCTTCTCCTTGGGGTCCTTGGGGTCCTTGGGGTCCTTGGGGTCCTTGGGGTCCTTTGCGGGGTCCCTGGTCTCGCCGTCGGGGCCCACGCCGGCCCCCAGGTGGAACGTGTCGGGCGGGAAGAGCCGCGCCACCTTGGCCGTCTTGAAGTCGGCCCGCATGCGGATGTGCGAGAGGACATCCGACCTGCGGGGGGAGGAGGGAAGAGGAGACGTGAGAACGACAGGTCAGGGGCGGGGACGGGGACGGAGGGCGACAGGTCGGGGGAGGGGGAGGGGGGGGGGGGGGAGGGGGGGAGGGGGAGGGGGGCGTGGGAGGCGGACCGGTTGGAGCGCCGGAAGCCGGTCTCGACCAGGTGGGTAGGTTCGGGGGGGCAGCATGATGTTGGCCAGCTCGCGGAGGCTCTCGAAGGGCTCGGCCACCGTGGTCAGGCCCATCTCGCCCACCCAGGCCTGATACTCGGTCAGGTCCCTGCGGGGGGGGGGGGGGGGGGCAGGTTCAGGGCGGAAGGGGAGGCGGGAGGCGGTGGCACGAGCCGGCAGCCCCATGACGGATGGGCGGTGCGGACCGGGCCAGGCGCAAGGCCCCGTGGTGCTGATGATGAACCTGCGGATCTGAGCCTGGAGGAGGCTGTGGTGGGGGCCGCGGAGGCGGGGCGGTGAGCGAACCAGCGAGCGGGGGCCGGGGGCCGGGGCCGGGCGGACCTCAGAGGCGCAGGCCGAGCTCGGTGAAGAAGGAGACCGCGTTGCGCCCGTTGAGGTTCATCCGCACCCGGGAGACCTGCGTCCGCAGGAAGTCTAGCACAGCCATGGTCTAGCTTCCCCCCCCCCCACGGGTTCCACAGAGGCCCCGTGTCAGGGCGGAGCCGTGCGAGAGAGGAGGAGGGTGGGGGGGGGGGGGGCGGTGGGGGCGCGGACCTGGGAGATGGGCTGGTCGACGACCGCGTTCTCGTCGAGCGGGTTGTAGTCGGTCTTGGGCTGCTCGGTGAGCAGGTGGTTGATCCACAGCACGAAGGCTGCCCCGCCCCCACAGTACCAGCCGGCGAGCGGGGCGGCGGGGAAGGAGAGAGTCGACGAGAATCATGAGGCCGCAGAAAGGAGGGGCCGAGGAAAGGGGGGAGGGGCGCCAGAAGGGGAGGGGGATGAGGAGGGAGGGGGAGCGGGGTCGGAGGGGGGGCCCAGGCGGACCCTCGAGGAGGCCCGCGATGCCGCGCTCGATGCGCTCCTCGAGGTGCAACAGCAGGGCGCCCACCTTGGCTTGCAGGTCCGTCCCCGGCACCAGCGGCGCCTGCCCGGCACCAAAGGAGGTTGCGACGGGACGGATCGGGTCGGGTGGGCGCGCTCATGAGGACGGCGGCCGTGGACAGGCAGAGGCGGGGCGCGCATGGGCGCATGGCGTGGACGCATGGCGTGGGCGCATGGGCGCACGGGCGCATGGGGTGTGTGCGTGGGTGGGGGTGCGTGTGCCGGCGTGGGGGCGGACCACCTGGACGGTGCAGTGCTCCTGCAGGAGGAGGGTCACCTCGGTCAGCCGCTGGACGGCCGTCAGGTAGACCGTCGTGGGGGGCGCCCGGAAGTCGTCGTCCACCGAGGGCAGATCAACCCTGCGTCCCCATCCACCCACATCCACCCCCCCAACCCGCCCGGTGGCGCAGAAGAGGCATCGATCGGGAGGGTGAGGCTGCCGTTGGAAGGCTGGGGGAAGAGTGGGGCCGGGGCGGCGGCGGACCCGTCGAGGGTGATGTGGAGGGTGGCGGCCACCAGGTCGGCCAGCACGAAGAAGAGCGTCTCGATGTAGCGCGGCCTGCGGGCCCCGTGCGGCCCCCAACCGCGAGAAGGACGAGCAAATTCAACACAAGGCCAGCACATCCGCCCATCCGCCCATCCGCCCATCCGCCCATCCGCCCATCCGCCCATCCGCCCATCCGCCCATCCCAGCCAGCGGGCGGCGGACCGGTCGGGGGCGACGCGAGGTGCTTGCCCGCTCGATGGCGGCCATGTTCTCGTCGATGAGCCGCTGCAGGACGGGCGGGGTCAGCGGCACCGTCGAGGCGGTCAGCGCGAACAGGTCCGACGCCGAGGCCAGCGCCGACCGCACCATCCCGAAGGCTGCCGGGAACGGCACGGGCAGCCGGGCGGGCAGGCAGAGGGTCATGACGATGATGGCTGGCGGGCTCACCCAAGCCAGAGGTCATGCAGTGGGGGGCAAAGGCGGCCAGCTGGAGGGGGGGGGTGGGGTGGGGGGAGTCCGGCGGACCCTTGTCGGCCTTGTCGGGCCGGGCGGGCTTCGTCGGCTGCCAGGTCGAAAGGCAGCCCCGAGGTGGCGAAGGACTGCCCGCCCCGCCGGTGGGGTCGAGGGTGCCGAGGGGGCCTTGTCCCTTCCTGCCGGAATTTCTACGGGGCCGGGATGGGGGATGGGGGATGGGTTGCGGAGACGTGGCGGCGAAACAACAGGGAGGGAGGGAGGGAGGGAGGGAGGGAGGGAGGGAGGGAGGAGGGAGGGAGGGAGGAGGGAGGGAGGGAGGGAGGGAGGGAGGGAGGGAGGGAGGGAGGGAGGGAGGGAGGGAGGGAGGGAGGGAGGAGGGAGGGAGGGAGGAGGGAGGGAGGGAGGGAGGGAGGAGGGAGGGAGGGAGGGAGGGAGGGAGGGAGGGAGGGGAGGGAGGGAGGGAGGGAGGAGGGAGGGAGGGAGGAGGGAGGAGGGAGGGAGGGAGGGAGGGAGGAGGGAGGGAGGGAGGGAGGGAGGAGGGAGGGGATGGATTGAGGGTCAGCCTGGGCGGCGGGGAGGGAGCCGCACCCTCGCCGGGTGAGGTCTTCCCCGCTGCTCCGATTACAGGGCCGGAGCGGGATGGGCGCAGGGCGGGGTGACGGACCCCAAAGAAGCCGCCCTTGGCCGGAGCTGGGGAAGGGAAAGGAAGGAGGGTGAGGGCGAGGACAAGGCCAATCAGCGGGTCGGGTCGAAATGAGGGGAAGGCTCAAAGGGGAGGCAGCGAAGAGCGAGCAGCGCGCACGAGGGCTCATCGGGTCCTCATCCCGGGTGGCAGCGGAGGGGAGCGCGGCTCGCAGACCGTCCGGCTTGGGCGGCTCGCCCAGGGCCGCGCTGAGGCTGCCGCTGGCCGGGTCGGCTCCACCCAGGGCCGCGCTGAGGCTGCCGGACGCGGGGGCCGGGGCTCCGAAGGGGGAGTCCTCCTCGGGCTCCTCGGGGGCGGCCGCGGGGGCTGCGCCCTTCTTCTTGCGGCCCTTCTTCTCCCTGGGCGGGGGGGCCGGGCCGCCCTCCCCCTCGGGGCCGGCCAGGGCGGCCAGCGAGAAACTGGCAGCCGCGAAGGGGGCCGGCTCGGCGGTGTCGGCCCTCCGGTCGGGGCCCTCGGCACCGGCCTCCTCGCCCCCGGCAGCCGCGGCGGCGGCGGCACGGCGGCGGCCCTTCTTGGGGCGGCCCGCCGGGGCGGGGCCTCCATCGTCGGCCGTGGTCGTGGCCGTGGGGGCCATGGTCGGGTCGGCCGCGATGGCGGCCCGGAGGGGCGACGAGGCCGGGCCCTGCAGGTCGGGCGCCGCAGCCGGCAGAAGCCGAGGCAGAAACCAGGTGGTGTGGGACGGAGGCAAAGGCGGCGGGGGGGCAAGAAATGTGGCGGCTGAGGGCGGCGGGGAAGGTGGCGCGAGGCAGACCACATCGCCGATTCCCGTGGCCCGCCTCCTCTGCCAAGGACGCCCCCACGGTCGGAGTCAGGACCGGGCCCACGAGGAAGGAAGGTGGGATGAGGTGGTTGTGGTGGTTGTGGTGGTTGTGGTGGTTGTGGTGGTTGTGGTGGTTGTGGTGGTTGTGGTGGTGGTTGTGGCGCTCGGGTCGTGCTTGGGTGGCGGTGTGGGATGACGATTGGACGTGATGCCCGTGCTGATGGGCGGCGGCAGGCCAGATGCTCTTCCCGATGATGGGAGGCCGCGATGGCCGGGGGGGCGAAGGGAGGGCGGCGGACCAGGCGCTTGGGGGCGCCGTCTGGCTGGGGGGCGGGGTCCTCGGGGGCCTCCCTGTCCCTGCCGCCCTTGTCCTTGTCCTTCCGGTCGCCATCCAGGCCGAACGGCAGGCCACCCGCCGCGAAGGCGCCCTCGGTCCCCTTGCCGGGGGCGGCCTTGCCCTCCCGGCGGGCCTTGGGGTCGCTGGCCAGCCGGCCCCCCAAGAGGAGCGGATGGGCATGTGCGGGTGGGGGGGGAGGGGCCAGAGGAGCGGATGGGCATGCGGATGCGAGCGGGGCGGGGGCGGGGGCGGGGGCTGGGACAGGGACAGACCCACGGGCCTCTCCGGGTGGGGGCTGGGCGGCGCCGGGGGGCGGCATGATGGGCGGGTTGAGGATGTTCCCGTAGATGGTCTTCAGGGACTGCATCTCCCGCATCAGGTAGCTGTCACCACCACCACCACAACAACAACAACAACAATAACACCATCCCCGCCCGACACGGCACCCCCGTACGGGGTGAGGATTGCACGCAGCGGCCAGCGGCCAGCGGGAGAGAGGCCGAGCGGCGGGTGGGAGAGGAAGGCCGGTGGAGGGAGGACGGAGGGAGGGGGCGGACCTCTGGCGCTGCTCGTGGAAATGCTGGTCGACGAGGGCCGTCATGTCCACCCCGGGCACGTAGCAGCTCAGTGAGGCCGCCATCTGAAGGGCGCCGCGGGAGGAGCCAGGGGGGAGGGAGGGAGGGAGGGGGGATGAGGAGGGAGGAGGGAGGGAGGAGGAGGAGGGAGGGAGGAGGGAGGAGGGGGATGCGTGGTGCGGCCATCAACACCAGCACCGCAGCCGGGCGACGTACAGATGGGGCAGAGAGGGTGCGGCCTGGGGGGCGGGGGGGAGGGGGGGGGGGGGGGGGCTGGACCTCCTGGGTGATGGTGTAGCAGAGGGCCAGGTCCTGCAGCCAGCGGAGGAGCCGCTCCTCCTCCTCGTGGTTGGCCAGCAGGTGGCCCACGAAGTTGCTGACCCGCTGGGTGAGGAGCCGCTCGATGAAGATGTGCATGACCTTCTCGGTGTTCTCCCGGAACACCTCTTGGATCAGCTGCGGCCGGCCCCCAAGCACCCCCCCCCCACACACACACACAAACCACAAACCACAGCCCCACGAGCGGAAACCAGGGAAAGTGAGCCCCGGCACGAGGGCTATTTTCTGGATGGTGGGGTGGCGGCGAGGGGGCATGCACGTGCGGACGGGGTGCTCCTGGCGGCAGGCCTCGACGATCTGCCTCTGGATCTTGCGCATGTTGGCCTCCGTGACCGACTTGTCCCCCCGGGCGCTCTCACTGCCCCCAATCCCCAATCCCCGCACAGCCGCCAGTGAGGGGCCCGCCAAAGAGAGGCAGCGCGGTGGTCAAGCGGATCGGGTCATCGCGGACCTGGCCGCGCGCTGGTCGCCGGCCACGCTGTCGGCGTCCATGAGGATGGGGCGCTGCGAGAGGAAGTGGTTGAAGAGCTTCTCGCCCCCGCCCGGGTAGGCGATCAGCGTCTGGGCGCATTGCTGCGTGCGGCGACGATGGCCGTCATCATCAGGGGGGAAGGGGCGGGTGTTAGGCCGTGGCCATGGACCGGGAGGTGTGGGCACGCGTAGAGTGTGCGTGTGCGTGTGTGTGCGCGCGTGTGGGGGAGGGGAGGGGGGGGGGGGTTGAGGCGGACCACCATGAGGTCGGTGTCGGAGTCCTTCTCGGCCTGGTCGAACTGTGCGAAGAGCTCCTTCTCGTGGCCCGCGAAGAGCTCTTGGATCATGCTCACACCCTACCCACACACGCCCCGAGAGGTGAGCGGCGAGCAGGGCGCCGGGGGAGGTTGGCTTCAGAGGGGGGTGGCGGCGGACGGTCTTGGTGCTGTCGCCGTGGAGCTGGTTCGAGATGAGCAGCAGGTTGCGGAAGACCGGGCCAGCCTGCGCATCAAAGCAGAACGTCACGAGGCCGGCAGGTGAGGGGACGCCCGAGCGAGGGGGCCGGGGAGACCTCGTGGATGTACTCGGGGTCGAAGAGGAGCGGGTCCACGTCGTCCTTGACGCCCTTGTTGAGGGCCGTGAAAAGCTCGCTCAGCCGGTGGGACTCCTCGGCCTCCTGCTTCTGCTCGACCAGATGCTCCAGCCGCTCGCCTGTGGTTGCGGTGGGGGGGATGGTGTTACAGGAAGTGTGTTCGCAGGTCCGGACCAATCCGAACGGCCTTACTGCCAATTCTGTTGATTTTCTCGTCGAGAGTCTTAAAATGCTCGGAAATTTCCTGGAAACAAGGAGTGTGGTGAGCCCGATTATTGGGAGGACTACTGCGAACCTCAGTCGTGACACTCAGGTCGCTTGCCTCGTTCCGAAACTCTCGCTCGGCCCCAGAGCACTCCTGGGCAAGTGTGGTGATTTCGCGAGCGAGCCGTGAACGCAGTTGGGTGAGCTCGTCGAGGTTCGTGGTGAGAAGATCTTCGAGCGGTTGTGGGTTAAAAGCCTTCAAATTGATGTCCCCTTGGAGCGTGGCACGAATTTTGGGTCCCTCACGCTCAAAATAGGGGGTACACAGTGCCTCGATGTAGGCATCAGGATCAAAGTTTGCCGCTTCGAACGCAGCATATGTGCTGACGCGGAGAGCCTGTTCCACAGGACCGTCTTTGGGCTCCCTGGGAGCCCTCAGAGGCTCCCTTCGCATTTGGGAGAGCAAGAGATGATAGGGGAGAGATCCGGGCGGTATTACAAATTGTACCCCGTCAAACTTCAGTGTCAAAAGAGGGGGGGTTGGGAGATGGATGCTGCGACAGATGATTAAAGGGTTGGTACTCCAAAGTCGATATTCATACCATAGTGTCTAGATGGGGTGTCCCATGGCCAACTCGTAGATTGACGAGCCGAGAGCGACCAGGCCGAACACTGTTCCGACCGTCATGATGAGGTAGGCCAGCCAGCAGTGGGGCGAGTGCCACTTGGTCCCGGGGGGCGCGGTCTTGATCCAGCACACGGCGGGGAGCACCAGGGAGAAGGCGACCCCAAAGGTGGCCCCGGCGATCTCGAAGACGATCCCAACCTGGGGCAGGAAGACCCCCAGCAGGTAGAGGACGACCCCGAAGGACACGGTCAGGATGACCCGGGCCAGCAGGTCCGACTTGCCCACCCAGCCCCACCGGGGCCGGGGCGTCGAGCTGGCCGTCTGCAGGGGGGAGGGGGGGAAGGGAGGAGGGACCCAGACCGAGGGCCGAGGGTGATGTGTGTGAGCGGAGAGCGGAACATTTGGGAGTGGTGAGTGGGGGGTGGCGGACCCTCTTGGCCAGGAAGACCACCGAGAACATGACCTCCCGGGCCGGGTAGAAGACCACCGGGTAGGAGAAGACGATCGAGACCAGGACCCCCACCCGGGCCACGATGGCCAGCGGGTCGTTGGGGTCGAAGGACAGGAAGACATCCCCCGTCAGGCCCGTCGGGAAGAGCAGGTACCCCATCAGCCCTGCAACCGGCGGGCCGGCCGAGTGTGCCCAGGGGCGTCGGTGAGGTGGGCCCAAGGAACGCCAACACAGGTGAACCCCTCTCTTCCCCCCCCCCCCCCCCCACCCACCGCAGGCACCGACCGGCCGTGAAGTAGAAGCAGAAGCAGATCAGAACCGATGTGATGATGACCCAGGCCATGGAGCGCTCCCGGTCGGGGCCGCCCAGCTCATAGTGGATCGAGACGACGTTCCCCTGAGCGGCAAAGGCCAGCAGCATGATGGGGAAGGCCAGCACAACCTGTCCCACCCACCCACACCCCGAGCCCATCGTGAGCCGCCGCCTCGGGGAGGTGGGGGGCGAGGGGTATGCCCTCGGGAATGGGAGTACCCGCAGACCTGCACGTCGAACTGGAAGAGGACCGGCGTTCCAGCGGGGCGCGCCCCATAGGGGACCGCGAAGCGGACAACAATGACCACCACGGCCAGCAGGATGGCCACCAGGGCCACGTACGAGGTGACCCGCAGGTGGTGCATCTGGGGTGTGTGCGCCGCCCCGCCGCCCGGGCGGGGAGAGGGGCCGATGTCGGGAGATCATCCCAAAGGGGAGAGGTCGGCGGGCGCGAAGGATGAGGGCAGCGGGCGCGAGGGATGAGGGAGGCCAGGAGGGGGCCGGCTGCGGGGGCGGACCCTTTTCAGGGTGGAGAGGGGCAGGATGACCAGGGCCATGACCAGCCCCACCATGAAGTAGCGATTGGTTGCGATGCAGGTGGCTCCGCACACGGGCAGGAAGAGAAGAGTCAGGAAGTTCCCTGCGGAAGGCGGGGGCGGGGCGGAGGGCGGGTAGGAAGAGGAGGGGAGGGATGGGGGTGGACATTCGCGGAGGTCAAACCGAGGGTTTTCGGGCGGGTGCTTGGGATTGGGAAAGCCTGGCCGTGTCCGGGCTGCCGGACCGATGAGGATGACGTAGGCCCACAGGACACAGAAGTAGTACACCACCAGGCACACCGTCCCCACCACCCGGCCGGGAACCCCAAAGGCCGCTGCCGACACGTCGTCATAGGAGCGACATTGGAACTGCTGTGACATGCGAGCCATCATGTAGAACGAGATACACGTGCACCCCACAACCAGAATCATCTACCGAGCCACCGGGGTGTGAGTCGGGGCCAGGGACCCAGAAGGAGCGAGCGACCAAAAGCGTTGCCCAAATAATCCCTGCTTTATAAAATGCAAACGGAAGACCAAGAATACCGGCACCAACAGCAGCATTGGCTGCCGAAACCATGTCGTGAGTCAGACGAAACCGTTCGTTATTGTAATCAGCGCAGACAGAGATTGGCCACCGAACTCAAAAAATGTGCTCGCTTGGGGGAGGCTCTTTGTCTACCCACTTGGTCATATGTCACCACATCCTGAAGAGCCACGTCGCCGACGAGACCCCCACCATGATCATTTAACTGAAGGGAAAAGTGCGAAACTAGCGAAACATCAGGAGAGATAGTACAAACCAAGAGCGGGTCTGACATGCAGAATTCCGAAAAGGCGATACTCCTTCACAGGAGTACCCACAAGACACCTTCTTTCAAGGGAAGAGGGATGAGTGCCCTCACCCGGCTAGAGCCTCTTCCGCGCCCTTTTTTTGATCAAGCAATGGAAGGCGAAACCGCCCCGAAGGAGAACAAGAAGCTCACCGCCACCCGCCCCGCTCGCCGTCACGGGGTCTGCACTCCTTCCCGCGTTCCTTTTTACTTCCCTCGATTGGCGCGACTTTGAGGATTCATCATGTCCTTATCATGAGTTCCTTTAAAAGTGGAATACGGGTGGGTGTGATCAAAACCAATATCTCATGGCAATTTCGGGGTTGCATGGACCACTGTTGCACTGCGATTTTGGTTTTTTCGATCCAAGCTAACCTCCTGCTCGTCTCTTTGTGTAGCTCCTGAACAAGCGCGTGAAGTTCGTCCGTGAGGTTGTTGCCGAGATTGCCGGCCACGCCCCTTATGAGAAGCGCATTATGGAGCTGCTGAAGCTCGGCAAGGAGCGTCGCGCTCTTAAGTTCGCCAAGGCTCGCGTCTGTACGGGACGGTTCGTTCTGGCTGCTCATCTGATCCTGCTCTCCAGCTCGGCACTCACAAGCGTGCCCTCGCGAAGCGCGCCGAGATGGAGCACGCTCTCCGCGTTGCTGAGGCCCACCGCAAGAAGCACGTTGAGACTAAGTAAACCTGTTCTTGAGTCCTTCCGGAATTCTAGGGGCGCGGTTTCTCACTTCGGTTTTTTGGTGACCCAACCGGAAACCAATCGAAATCCTCCACTCTATATATGTACGCCTTATCTACATTCAAATGGGAGGTGGCGGAGCGCCTTCGTTCGAAAGGATCTGGATGTTGCCAATGTTGCCACCCCGAGAAATGTAGCCGGCCCATTGAAGGGGCTCATCTCCGCGCAAGAGGTTGGCGCGACCCAGTTCGCGAATTTCTTCCAGTGTTGCCCAGACGGCCCCGGAACTCTCTGTGAAAAGGAAAAGACTGAGTCCACGCATGACACGCGCACACAGACCAAAGTCGGGCACCTCCTTGGGGCACTGTTGCTCGTTCTTGGGTGTCCCATAGAGGATGAACCGGACCCTGACGTGCCTTGGCGAAGGGGAGTAGTTCACCTGGAGGAGGCCCGTGATGTTCACCTCAATGCCAGCCTCTTCGAGAACCTCGCGGGCAGCTCCGGCAATCGGTGACTCTGCGGGGTCCACATGGCCTCCAGGCAACCAAAAGCCTGTGTGTGTGTGTGTGTGTGGGGGGGGGGGGGGGGGTGGTTGGCGAGTGGGCTGGGGGGGGGGGGGGGGGGAGGAGGAGGGAGAGAGAGACCTTCGTCGAGCCGCTCCTGGACGAGGAGGAAGCGCCCATCGGAGCGTCGCACCATCACCAGGCCAAATGCGTAGAGGAGCGGAGGGTGAGCCCGTGAGTCTTCCGGCATATCTGGAGGGAGATGCTCCCGGCGAATGTGCTAGTGCGCGATGGAATCCGGAAGTATGATGGGGCACCACAGACGTCGACAATGCCCGTGGAACGATGACAAAGTGGACAGATGGCCGCGATCTCGCAGGGCGCAGATGAGTGGTAGAGCCCCATGTGGTGCCACAGTTCAGCTGCATGGAAAGGCCCCAGTTCGCAGACTGGGCATCGATGGCGGGCGCCCTCGGTAGGGGGCTGCATAATCCGGTGCAGCGCGTGTCTGATAGCTAATGCAGTTTCTGTAACCATGTTGCAGCCAGCCCGGACACAAGAGGCCCGAGAGAGCACCCGAAGGGTCCCTGCAGGGTAGTGGGCAACAATGAAAACTCGCTTTTCGGCCCGGGCTTGTCTGAACAAAGAAATCGCTTCCGGCTCAGGAAGGTTGCTCATGGAGACAACCAAACAAGAAATAAACGAGTGCGGTGTTGGAGGATGAGCTAGGAGGGCGAGTGCATCAGATGGACTCTGGACTTTCACTTTCTGGGAGGAGGTGAGCTTGATGAATAACGAGAACACACAGACATCGGCGAGAAAATCTGTGTCTGCGGGAAGGTCGACATCGCCCAGGATCGCAACAAGAAGCCGTGACATCGAAGAGCGCCCCAGTGTTAGTTCGACATGACGGCGCTCTTAAATTGGAGGAAAACTGGATCAGGGGATCTGATGGTCTGGTCGGAAAAGGGAGGTTGGGAGTGTGGAAGTTGGCCGACGACGGGGGACTTTGGACTCGCGGGCCATGCGAGACTGCCACTCCAAGCCCGCGCCAAGGCCGCGGACTCATGACATCTTCATCGCCTGAATCTAGAAGTCGTCGGAATTGGTTTGGAAGACAATCGGGGCCACCTGTATCATATTGGCGCAAAATAAAAGGTGCCAAAATAAAGCGGCAAATGAGAATGAGAAGACCCTGGCACATGGCCGCTCTATGGGCCACCCACTCGCAGACTCCCGGCTTTCTTCCGAGACACATTCTACGCATCCATCCGTCCCTATCCTGCCTTGAAGAAGACAAAATAACCCCATCTCGGCGCCAACCCTTCCCCATCCCCGACATCGTCATCCTCCTCGCGCACTTTCTCCCTCCTATTTGTGATACCTTTCCTCCCCTTCCTACTCATCCCGATCCCGACAAAAACGACGCAAACAAAATGGGTCCCTTCTCCGGCAGGCGAAAATATCCTCCCTCGCGACAAACCAGGGGGTCTCGCGCCCCGTGCCAAGGAGCTTATGGACGTCATCGACAAGGCCTACAAGAACGCCCACCTCAAGTGGCCCCGCCAGTTCTTCCTGGCCTGCCTGGGTGCCTGCCTCTGGGCGGGCAACCACGAGATGCACGCCTCCTGGGTTTCGGTCACTACCTGCAACCATCCTTCCACCACGCTCGACTCGTTGCCCGTTCCCGTGGCCAGCTTCCTGGCTGACCCACCGGCGCAGGCCAGGAGGGCTCCTTGCGGTTAGTGACCTTATCCTTTTTGTTTTTCCGTTCTTTTGTTCTTTTCGTGTTGATTCGTTATCCCCTTCCCCCCGGTTCGCGGGGAGGGCACAAGAAAAGGGGGTTATATACGTTGACACGGGGGTGGTCACGAGCTATTTTTCCGGCTGACTTGGCCACTGCCACCGAAGCTGACCACGACAACCATCAAAAATCAAGATGGGATGCTCTTCTTCCGATGGTGCGGAATTGGGCGATTCGTTCGAGCCGTTCTCCCTGGGGAGCATCAAGAATGCTGTGCGTTCATCGAGTTGACAACCAACCTTCTGACATCGATTCCACCCTTCGCAGGGCTATTTTAAAACAACTTCTCATTGGAATTCGGGTTAAAAACGCTGATCTGGTGCCGAGTAGCCTCATGGATCATCTCGCCCACTTTGACGATCAGCCCGTTACCGAATCTCGGAATGGGATCCACTTTCACGTTTCAGTCTGTCCCACCAAGCTGGATGGTTTTCTCGCACTTTTCCCGGATGGCGGTAAATTCGGACGCCGTACGGGCGAGGAATCAGTTTGAATGCTGTTTTTCTGTGAGGGGTATGTGAGTATGGTGTTGGCGAATAGAGAATTGCTATTTGATGCCAGCATCGAATTTTGACATCAGTCGATCATTTTTTCCATCAAACATGGTTCGCCACTCGTCAGACCCTTTTTCGTCCCTCCAGCGGGTTTCTTTTTGGAAGAGGTATCGCCCGCACCGCGGGGCGTTTGGGTACAGCCCTATAGCCGAGGCTGCACCGGATAGGGCACCCATCGTCGGGCCCCCACCGTGACCCCGCGTTGCACTAAAGGGCAAAACGCCACTACAAGCCCCCAGGCCCAGGTGACTCCTGGGGTCAGAAAAAGGCCCGGGGGCCCCGGGCGGGAGAACTACTGGGTACGGTATGTTTCAAACTTCTCGTGACCACCCCCGTGATAACGTATATTACCCCCTGGCGACAAACTCTCTTTCTCCTGTCTTTGATCTTCTGCAAGGCCTTCCCGGACTGCAGCAAGAAGATTTCCTCAGCGAGGAAGTCCGCGTTCAGTGGTATCAAGTGTATAACTTGCTCCAGTTGGTTGGGTGCAAGGTCCACGATGCTCATCGGATTGCCACGGGAATCTTCCAGGAGGTCAAGGATTCATTGCACGAGGGCGTGTGGGTACTTTCTCGCTTTGACTTTCTGGAGAAAATCTCTGCCTACTTGCAAAAGGCCCACTACGTCTTACCATCAAATGTCCTCCGGGCGGGCATGGCTCTGTGTTGCCGACGCTTCTCCGTGATCATTCTGCTCGGTGGCACTTCTGGTTGCGGGAAAAGCACTCTGGCGTCTTTGCTCGCGACAAGGTCCGAATCCCCGATCGTTCCGTCGCCGCCGCAACACACCATCCTCGGTGGGCAGGCTGGGGATCACCAGTGTGGTCTCGACGGACAACATCCGGCACATCCTTCGAGCGACGATGACTGAAGAGTCCACCCCGGTTCTGTGGGCCAGCACCTACCAGACCGACGAATGCATCAAGGACGACACCCTGAAACCCAAGGACAAGGTCACCCCACGCTACCCGGCCTGCTGCTTTCTTCCTCGCCCCCGCCTGCCCCCATCTGGTCGCCGTGGATTCACACGACACCTCCGCCCTCCTTTTGGCCCGCCTCCAGCTGCTCCGAGGGTACGAGATGCAGTCTGCCATCGTCTGCGCCCACCTGAGCCGCCTCGTGGCCCGGGCCGAGAAGCGCCGCGAGAGCATGATCATCGAGGTCCGCCCCCCCCCCCCCCCCCTCTGCAGTCTCGGACGGCGTCCCCTGCCTCCGCCCCCTCTGGGGATTCTTCAACGCCTCCGCCGATGATGTCATTGTGCGACCCGACTGAACAGGGCGTCCATCTGGGGGCCAAGGAGATGATCGCCCTGATGCAGGAGCACCGCTCCGTGCTACCCTTCACCATCTTCATCTCCAACGAGGTCGCCTCCGCACCCCGCCCTTTGCCCGCCGTGCCCGCCCTTCCCTCCTCTCCCCTCCCTTCCTCCGTCCCTCCTCGATGCCCCCCCGCCCGACTGACTTCCCTTCCCATATCTTGTCGGCAGGAGAAGCACAAGGAGCGTTTCGCGGTGCGCTCGAAATACATGACCCTCGACCCCAATTACAACCGGTCTGTCCGTCACCGCCTTCCGGCGGCCCGTTTCATCTGTCTGGTGGCGGTTTCGTCTGGGGGGGGGGGGGGGCTGCGGACAGCTACATCAAGTACCTGTCCAACATCCGCACCATCCAGCGGCACCTGGTCAAGTCCAGCATGGCCGCCAAGGTCGGTCCACTCCGGCTTGCCTCCCTGCCCTAACCCCTCACACCCCTACACACCCCCCACTCCCATCGTCCGGCACGACACCCCACCCGTCGCGCTCATCGTCGCCACCTCATCCTGCACGCGACTGTCCCCAAGATCCCCTGCATCGACAACACCAACATCGACCGGTCCCTGGCCACCATTCGCCGGACGATCACCGCCTGCCTGCCCAGGCTGCTCGAGGACATGCCCTTCCTCGACGAGAGCCGCACCGAGGTCTCGCGGCAGCCCTCCGCACCCCTCACCCCCCCTGCGCCCCCGCGCCCCCGCGCCACTTCCCTCACACGGGTCGTCCCGCACGGCTCGCGCAGGCCATCCACCTGCAGTCCCTCTCGCTCAACGCCCAGAGCGACAAGTGGGGCTCCAAGGCCATGCTCGAGACCATCCATCGGCGCAAGGTCTGCAGCCCCGAAGCGACCCGCCCGCCCACTTGCCCGGGCGAGCAGCTTGAGATTCTTGGCCGCACCACCGTTGCGGTTGTCCTCTCTCACTTGGCGGCTTGCAGACGCAATCAGTGGAGCGCCACCCGACCCTGCCACCGCCGTCGGATGCGATCATGATGGCCCAGTCGCGCGCCCGGTCCACCCAGCCCAGGCCCCGCCACCCCCCGCCCGGGCACCGCTCACCCGCGCCGCGGGGGCATGACGTCCACCTTCCGACCCCAACCCCACGGGCCGACGCCGAGGAGGAGGACGACCAAGGCATGGCCGAGGGTCTGGAGGAGCCCCCGCTACCACCACCACCACCACCACTACCACCACTACCACCACTACCACCACTACCACCACTACCACCACTACCACCACTACCACCACTACCACCACTACCACCACTACCACCACTACCACCACTACCACCACTACCACCACTACCACCACTACCACCCGAAGCTTTTCGGGTTCGGTGTTGCGCGCCGATGTTCCCTTATGCACCTGACGGGCCGACGTGGTGAAGGGGTGGTTGGGTGCGCGATTCGCTCCGAAGGGACTGGACATATGGACCGGTCGTCCGTTGGGTGTGCGTGCTCTCCTGGTGGTGGGTGGTTGTGCAAACCCCTTGCGCCGCTACTTGCTGCAACCACCTGGTGGGGGTCCATCCGCATTATTCCGCCACGACGGCAGGTCCGTCCTCTCCCTAACGAGCCTATCAAACGCCCTCTACAAGGGATTCCTTCGCCCACGTGCAGTGACATTCGTGCTTTTTGTTCCCGTTACTCCTTTCCTTCTTTACTCCACACCACTACCACCACTACCACCACTACCATTACCACCACTACCATTACCACAATCTCCACAAGCTCCACAATCACTTTCCACGCTTACGTTTTCCCCTCTCCCTTATCGCTCTGGGCGGCCGCACGTTTTTGCATGTAGGCGACACGCTTATGTTCCCCTTTTCGATGGACCCTCCGTCATCGCCCGGCTCGAGCTCCACTCCCCGGCAGCTCCGCGGGGCCCACAGAGCGGCCTCACCGCCCAGCCCGCCCCCCATGGCCGCCTTGGCAGCCCCGATCCCGGCCGCCCCCGCATCGGCCCCTCAGGTAGCCTGCCATCAGCCGGCCGGCGCCCCGCCATTGGACACACCCGCGGCCACCTTCCGGGCCGGGGCTCCAGCTCCGATCCAGATCCCCCGCCCACCACCCAAGGGCGGGCTCACGAGCCCGGAGTCCTCCCACCCTTGCACATGCCCGTGCCCTCCATCCGCGGTCTCTCCGACCCCGCCTTCTCCCATCCGCGCCACCCCCGCCGGAGGGCCCACGCCAAGCCATGTGATCGAGTGCAGCCCGCCGCCGCCTCTCCCATCCACCTCCTCCCCCGGGCTTGACAAGGGAACCCCCGCCGCAACAGCAACCCGCAAACCTGCCGGCGGCGACGGGAGTGGCGAGACGCCATCCACCCGTCCCTCTCCATCATCCACTCCACTCCCGTCTCCTCTGGCTGCCCTGCCCTGCGCCAGCCCGGCCGGGCCGAACCAGCAGCCTCGGCAGCCGTCCCTCTCACCACCCGACCGCACGCCCTCGCCATCTGCCCCCGCGGGACCCCCTCAGGCGGCGACACCCCCACCCACCCAGCAGGCACCGCAGCCGGTGGCTCTCTGCTCACCCACCCCTCTCATGCGGCTCGGCGGCTCGGGTGAGAGGGGTACATCATTGGCCTCGAAGAGGCGCCCGCGGCCGCCCGGAAACAATCCCGGAATTGAGAAATGAATATCACGCACTCTTTCCTTCCTTCCTTCCCGGCTGCCACGAATTCGTTCCCCGAGTTGCTGTTTAACATTTTTTTGCGTCTCATTTTTCGATTCCCCTTTTCTCCTTTACACCCGCGATTCGTTTTTTGTGTTGATAATCTCTTTGTGCTCCTTCCATCAATAATTACGTGGAAGCCTGACCGATCACGTTGATGACATGCCCCCTCGATGACAAGCCCCTCTCCCGAACGGCCTGAGTCCAAACAGGTGTTTACATCACCATATGTGTTTATCAGGCTCGGCGTGAATCTCGAGCGACCACGACGCACGAACGGAGATTAACCCTCTTCCAATTTCTCGTCTTATCGTCCTTCGGGATCGTGTTAGAGCAGCTTCTCCTTCTTTCCGCGACCTCTGTCCTTATTTTCGAACATTTCGATAAACCTGGCGCGGTAATTCAGGAGAACATCCACAAGGTGCCGATTTACAACTTCGAAGGCCTTCGTTCCACGCTACAATCGACTGCGGATCGGCTGGCGCCCATCATCAGCAACAGCACATCCGATCCTGTGAGCTGGGCACCTCTGCTGACAGGCTTCAAAGATACATTCTTCGCACAAGAGTCGATTTTTGTTGTCGCACTCAAAGATGGGCGAACAGCAGGCGCCACCAGCACCATGTTCTATTTGGCGAACATTAGCGCGGGCTCGCTCCTCACCTGGGCGCAAGCGCCCGTCTTTCGATGCCCCTGGGCCCTCGGCCCCATGGGTCTCGTGTCGCGGATGCCCGGAGAGGTTCTCCCTCTCCCACTCCGGTTTACCCTCGCTCAAGCGATGGAACGGCCGTCGTTGGTGAGCCAGGGATCCGCACTGGAAATCTACCTGTCCGGGCCCGGCGAGCAGGCGGTCATGGCGGGCTTCTGGGTGCCCCTCTTCGCCACCGATGCAGGTGGCACGCAATCATTCGCGGGTGCTCTCTTGGCAGGTGCCCTGCTGACCAACTGGAGGTTCGCCTCTCCATTCCTCGCCGCCGCTGACCAGTGCTGACCTTCCTCCTCGCCTCCTTCAACCCGCAGCGCAATCTTCCCGTTTCGTGGCGAGGCGCAGCAGGACCCCGCCCAGCGAGCCAACATCATGTCTGAGCGCTCTCGTCGTGCCCACTCGAACATTGACATCGACATCGGCGCCCCTTCTCTTCTCTTCTCTTCTCTTCTCTTCTCTTCTCTTCTCTTCTCTTCTCTTCCCCTTCCCTTCCCTTCTTCGCCCACAGAATCATGGATGGTCGTCTTGAGATCATGGGCGGCGCGTACGACCCGATGGACGAGACGACCATCGACGAGCTCCGGGGGCTGGTGCGCGCCGTGTCGCCCGTGGAGACTGCCGAGAGCCCCGTCTTCCTTGGGGAGCTGGCCGGCCAGCTGTGGAGCGCGTCCCGAGCCCCGCTGGAAGATTCTGTCGTGCTGGAGCTGGTGGGGTCGCCCTGGACGGCCTCCAAGCGGCTCCTCTTCGGGTTTATGGGCATCTGGACGAGCATGCTGGTGGTGGGGCTGGTCGCCTCGGCCCTGGTCATGGTGGCCGCCGCAAGGAGAGTCCAGCGCCCCTTCGACTCGCTGGCCCGGCGCATGCAGGCCGCCATCTCCCGCCCCTTGTTCACGGCCGAGGCCTCCGTGCCGGGCGAGGGCGCTTCCGAGGGCTGCCTCCAGGTGGCCGAGGCGGCCAGGTGCGTGGAGTTGCTCAGCCTCGTCGAGACCCGCCAGGCCTTGCTCCTGTCCGGCCGCCGCTCCACCCCGGGAGCTCGTCGTGGAGGGCGGAGGAGAGGGGCGCAGAGGGGCGCAGAGGGGCGCAGAGGGGCGCAGAGGGGCGCAGAGGGGCGCAGAGGGGCGCAGAGGGGCGCAGAGGGGTGGAGAGGGGTGGAGAGGGGAGGCGGTGATCAGCACAGCACACTCACGCCACCTCCTTTGCCTCTGGCAGGGCCTTTCTGGAGAGGTCCCCGTCTCCTCTGCTGCTCCTCCAGCCACTGGGCGCCGGCCTCGCGGCGGGGCGGGGCGGCGGCGATGGCGACGACGATGGCGACGGCTCGGAGGGTTCGGCAGGGGATGCCCCTGCCGTTTCAGGCGAGGGGGCCGTCTCGCTGGTGGGCTGGTCGGTGGCCCACGCCAATCTGGCCTTCACCCGGCACTTCGGCTACCCGGCGGACCAGCTGCCCCCCCTCGAGCAACTCCTGGGCCTCCATGGAGCCGGCTCTCTCAGCACCGGCTCGCGGCAGACCCTCCGCACACGGGCGGGCGGGGTGGCCCACGTGATGGTCAGCGTGGTGGACGTGGGGCCGACGATGCGCTTCGTGGTGCTGGAGGACGTCACGCCCCTGGTGACCGAGGGCGCCCGCCGCATGCGGCTGGCTCGGCAGTTCCTCGACATGCAGCGGGTCGAGGGCCTGGGCCAGCTGGCCCGGGGCTTCACGGTGGCCCTGAACAACTGCCTCTGCGGGGTGGTCAGCACCCTGGAGCTGCTCCGCTTCCAACTCCTGGCCACCGCCACCGCCACCGCCACCGCCACCGCCACCGCCACCGTCGACTCCCATCCCCCATCCGCGGCTGTCCTTTCGGCCCCCCGTGGAGGGGCACTGATCGAGCCGTCTGCGGCCCCGGAGGAGGTCGGCGGCGTGGGTGGTGACGAGGGTGCCGCCCAACAACCGGCGGGAGGTGCCGAAGAGTGCATCCACGGGCTGGACGAGATCTTGGCCATGGCCTACCGGGCGAAGGAGACCGTGGGCAGGCTGTCGCTCTTCTCGGGCCTCGCCCAGGACCCCAGCAGCACGGACATCCACCAGTGCCTCCACCAGGGCCTCGAGGTGGCCCGCCAGTCGGCCTGCTGCGCCGGGGTGGCCATCACGCTGGACCTGCGCGCAGCCTCGCACACCATCCAGGTACGCACCCCCGCCTCCCACATCCGGCTCTCATCCCCACCTTGCCCTCGGGCCCCTCCACAATTCTGGGATCGCGTCATCGTTCTCCCCCCCCCCCCCCCCCCCCCCTGGTCATGACCCAGTGCGACCCCATCATCATGCGAAGCGCCTTTGCCAGCCTCCTCCTCGAAGAGAGCCGAGCCCTGGAGGGGCGCCCGGGGGCCCACATCGGGGTGCGCACCTCCAACCGCGCCCTCGTCCCCGCCGCCGGGGGCGGCACCGAGGCGTCCCGGAGCAGCCTGATGGCCCTCCAGCGCCCTGCGCCGACCCACCTGGTCCGTCAGGGTCCTCCTTGTAGATCCCCTCCCTCCCCGACCCCCGCGGCCACTCACGGCTGCCCTCCTCCCTGGCCCGCGGCAGCTGGTGGTCCTCCAGGACAGCGGCCCGGGGGTGGCCGACCGCCAGGAGATGGCCATCGCCGCCAAGGTGCCCCCGCTCATGCGGGGCATCGTGGCCGACCTTTGCGGCACGGTCGAGGTGTGGAGCGGCCCCTGGGGGACCCAGTCCGTTGCGCGGCCTCCACGCCTCTTCCCCCCCCCCCCCCCCCCCCCTGCCTGTCTCGCCCATCCAAGAGATGGCTCAACTCGACCCCCTCCCCTCCTGAATGCAGGATGGAGGTGCTTGTGCCCTTGGAGCGACACTGCCTGGCGACCAGCGGGCCGCCCGTGGGGCAGGTGGAGACGCACTACTCGCGGTTCAGGCCGCTCGTGGACGAGGCCGCCCGGCGCCGCTCGACCTCTCCGCTGGCCACCCCGACCCCGTGGCCGCGGGAGGCCCCTCCCGAGACGGGCCGCTCGGGCCGGCTGCGCACCGACCGGAGCGGATTCTTCAACCTCGGCGGCCCGCCACGCGTCCGAACGCCCCCCCCCCCCCCCCCCCCCCCCCCCCCCATTGCTACTGGCCCTGACGGCCCACCCGCCATTTTTCCCCGTTCGCCTGCCGCCTCCTCTGACCGCCGACCGGATGGCTGCTCCTGGGCTGACGGGCATGGGATGGGGGCGCGCGTAGCTGCTGACGAGCCCGCCCTCGTTCGAGGCGGCCCTGGTGGTGGACCCGGACCCCGACGCGCGCGCCTCGGCCGAGCTGCTGCTGCAGCTGCAGGGCTACCGGGTCCTGGTGGCCTCCGACGACCGGGGGGCTCTGGGCCTGCCCCTGGGCCACGACCTGCGGCTGATCCTGCTCGAGACCGAGGTCCCCTGCCCGGCCACGGGCTCGCTGCGGACCCTCTTCGACCAGCTCCGGGCCCTGGCCCCCCAGGCTAGCATCGTCCTGGTCACCGGGGGCGGGGAGACCTCGACCCAGCCGAGGGATGTGCTCCCCCTCAGGCGCAGCGGGGCGGCGGGGGTACTGGCCAAGCCCTACCGGATGGAGGCCCTGGCGGCCACCCTCGGCACCCGCAGCGCCGACTGGGACCCCGCGACGCCCCCCGGGGCCCTGGTGGGGGGCTTCTCGGTGGGTGCGATGGCCCCGGTGGTGAGCATCGCCGAGGCGGGCGAGGGCGACGAGGACGAGGGCGGCTCCACCCTCGGCGATGCCGGTCCGGCCGCCGCCACCCAGGGCCTCGCCACACCCTCCGCCGGTCACGGCACCGAGGGGGGTGCCCTGCCCCCGACACCCCTGCCCCCCCCCTCCGCGCGCGCCGCCTCCTCCGCCTCGGCGGCCCACAGCCCGAGCCCAAGCGGGCCCCCCACGTCGGCCTACCGGGCCACAAGCTGGCCGTCCCCCACGGCGCTCGGCCCGACCAGGGGCAGCATGGCGGCCGAGTTGGCCGATTTTGCGCTTCCCCCGGACCATGACAAGGAGCCATCCCGCCCCCGCCGGCCCCTGCCCGCCTCCCGGGCCCCCCCGCTTCGCCCACCCCCATCAGCGGGCCGCCACCCCAGCCGTTTCACGTGCTGCCAGTGCGGCAGCAACCGTAAATGCCGGGGCGGCCGAGGCCGGCGATGCCAGGGGCCGGTCCCGTTGCGGCTCTTTTTCACGGTCGCGGTGTTGGTGGCCGCGCTTGTGGCTGCGACCCCCCCGCAGGCGTTCTCCCTGGTGGCCACCCCGATGGTGCTGCGGGCCTTCGAGCGGAGCCTCCACCTCAGCGTCCTCGAGGGGGCCGCGGCCGGGATGGCCCGGGCCCTCGAGGCGACCCTTGCCCCCATGGCCGACCTCCTCGCGGCCATCTCGGCCGCCGCTCGGGGGGGCGGGCCTGACCTGGACCCAGTGGGGCTCCTCTCGCCCGCCCTGGTGGCTCCCTTCCTGCTGGGCGACCCCCCCAGCAACCTGACCCTGGCCGCCCTCGACCCGGCCACGGGGGCCCTGCTGGGCGCGGCCCGGCTGGCCTACCCGGAGCTGCTCTGGTGCAACTACTCGGCCGCCGGGGCGGTTGGTCCTGGTGGGGGCTCCCCCGCCTGCTGGGCGCAGGACCTGGGGGCGGCCTACCCCTGGGCGCTGGGCAGCGGCAATGCCACCCGGCCCCTGGGGGCGGCCTTCCTGGGCCCCGACGAGGTCGCCGCCCTGGAGGCGGCCGCCGGCCGTGGCCCCGAGGCCGAGGAGGGCGAGCCGACCTGCAACATCACCGACCCGCTGCCCTGCACGGGCCTCGCCACGGACTGCCCCGCCCGCCGGCTGCACTGCACGTGGTCCATCGCCGGGGCGGCGGCTGCGGTGGTGGCCGAGATTCGCTTCCCGGTGGCCACGACGGCGCTCTTCCCCTCCAACGCGACCGCCCTCGAGAACCTGGGCGCCTCGCAGACGCTGCTCTTCGAGCGCCACCCGCGGACCGGTGATCTGGTGGCTTTTGACGTGGGCTCGCCGCCCGACCCGCTGGCGGCCCGAGAGGCCTGGGCGGGCCTGCAGCCCTTCATGAGTCGCTCCGCCGGGGGGGCCGACACCGACTTGGGCTACGTCCATGTGCCCCGGACGGGCCAGACGGTCCACTGCATGGCGGGCTCGCTGCGGCGATGGCGGGGCCTGGAGCTGGTCCTGGTCTCTGCCGTGCCCTACAACGCCTTCGCGCAGGGCTCGGTGCTGACCGACCTGAGCGCCGTCACCGGGTACACCTCGCTGGTGGCCATCCCCGAGGCCGTTGTCATGTGGGTCCTCCTGGCCGTGGCCACCGCCCCCTTCGCCAAACTGCCACGGCAGGTGTCGGCCCTCTTCCGCGCCCAGCTGGCCAGCTTGCGCCACCCGGCCGAACCCGGCGCCGCCCCCAGGGATGAGGGAGCCGCCCGGGTGCCCTCGAGCCGCTTCCACGAGATCCAAAGCGCCCTCGACGTGGTCCGGGCCATCCGCGACGAGCTGCCCATCATGCGCTCCCTGGTCGAGGGTCCGTCGCCCATCCGGCCCCATCCGCTCTCATGACGCCCGCCCTGCTGCCGCCCGCCCTGCTGCCGCCCGCTCGCCCCCTCCAGCACCGCCCTGCCTTTGCCCTTGCTCTTGTCTGACCCTGTTCCTGTTCCTGTTCCTGCCGGCGACCGGGGTGCGCAGCGTCTCCCTTGAGCATCCTGGTCGTCAGGCGCATGCCACGTCAGCCAACGCCAACGCCAACGCCAACGCCAACGCCAACGCCAACGCCAACGCCAACGCCAACGCCAACGCCAACGCCGGCCATCTCGGGGAGCGTCATCACGCCCGCAACCTCACCCGAGCCGCTCCTCGGCCTGCGCAGCGGCGACCCACACCCGACTGCCGTGGACCCGGGTGCTGGCGGAGGGGCGGGGTCGCCGCCATTACCGCCAGCCCTCGATGCTGCTGCGGCCTTTGGAGCCGACCCTGAGGGCTTCCTGGGGGAGCTGCGGGTCGAGAAGGCCAACCGGCGCTTCCAGCAGCAGTTCGGCTACGACCACCGCACCGTGCCGCCCCTGTCGGTCTTCCTGCGCCGCGAGCCCGGCCACCTGGGGTCTCAGCGCCACGGGGCCTCGCCCAGCAGCAGCACAGGCGGCGCGCAGTTTGTGGCGGCCACCGCGGCCCGCGAGGAGCGGCACCTGCGGGCCCAGCTGGTCGAGGTGGAGCGGGGCCTGCTGCTGCTGGTGCTGATGGACATCACCCCGCTGGTGGCCGACCAGGCGGCCTGCGTGACCTTCACCAAGCAGCTGCACGACCTGACCCAGGCCGAGTCGACGGGCCGCTTCGCGGGGGCCGTGGCCCACGAGATCAACAATGCCCTGACGGGGATCACCCTCAACGTGGAGCTGCTCCGGGAGCGGGCGGGGCCCTTCGTGGCCTCGGACGAGCCCCTCCGCGAGGTGCTGGCCATGGCGGGCCGGGCCTCGGAGATCGTGGGCAAGCTGCTCATGTTCTCCCGGCGGGCGCCCCACGGCTCCTCCCACGCGGACCTGCACCGGTGCCTCGACACCATCGCCGGCCTGCTGCGGGACTCGCTCGACCCCCGCATCGCCCTCCGGTGCGCCCTGCGGGCCCCCGCCCACGACATCGAGGTCCGGCCCCCATCCCGCCCCGCCCACAGCCCACAGCCCCATCGTCCCACAGCCCCCCAGCCCCCCAGCCCCATCGCCCCACCGCCCCACCGCCCCACCTGGTGGCGACGATGATGCTGGGTGGTGGCGGTTCGATGGGCGGTGAGGCGATGATGATACGGCCTTGCCCGCGCTCATCCCCTCTGGCGGTGGGCGTTGCTGTTGGTGGTGTTGCTGCGTGGTTGTTGTGCGATTGTGGGCGGGGGCGGTGGCGGGGGCGCCGGTGCAGTACGACGAGACGCTGGTCCGGTCGGCGCTGCTCAACCTGGCCGTCAACGCGCGGGACGCCATGCCCAGCGGGGGCGCCCTGCTGCTGGCCACCCGCAACGCGACCCTGCCCGAGGATGCCCCCGTCGGCGGGGACGCCGCCTGGGCGAGCGAGCCCCTGCCGGCGGCCGCCCAGCCGGGCCGGTACCTGGTGGTGTCGGTGGGCGACACGGGGGCGGGCATCGCGGCCCCGGCCCTGGCGCACCTCTTCGAGCCCTTCACCACCAAGCCCGGGGCGGCCGGCCTGGGGCTGGCGGCCGTCTTCGGGATGATGCAGGACCTGGGCGGCTGGATCGACGTGGCCACCGGGCCCTGGGGCTCCTCCTTCGCCCTCTGGATGCCCACCGAGAGCCCAGCCCTTCGCCCCGCGGGGGCCGTTGTCCTGCACCGGACCGGCCTGGTCCGGCTGCGCCAGTGCCCCGAGCGGCCCGAGCAGCTCCCCTCGGCCCCGCCCTCGGCGGGTCGGGGTGACACCACACCTCTGGCCGATGGCCCTGCCCTGGTCACCGTCGCCACCACCAGCCGCTCGGCCCTGCTGACGGCCCTTCCCGACCCCGGCGGCCCGCCGGCCGCATTGCAAGCCGACCCCGTCCCCGGTGGCCTCGAGTGGCCGCATCGGCACCCGGCCAGCCCCCGCATCGAGCCGGCTGAGGAAGGTGACGACGCCACCCGGGGTCAGCCCCAGCAACCACGGCCCCAGAGCCGGCCGGACGACGAGACCCAGGGATCGGCGGCCCCCCCGGCCCGCCCCCTGGCCAGCCGGCGCCACAAGCGGCCCAACCGCCGCACAAAGGCAACCGGCCGTGAGGAGACCGCCCCGCCTCAGCCGACCATTCTCCTTGTGGGTCTGTAGCCCCCGCCTCATTCGCCGAGCTCTCACGATGGCCGCCCCCCCCCCCCCCCCCCCCCCCCTCCCGCCGCCCCGGGCCCTCACGGGTCAGACGACGACCCGGTGGTGCGGAAGGTTGCCGAGCGGATGCTGCGCCACCTGGGCTACGGGGTCCTGCAGGCCTGCGACGGGGTCGAGGGGCTGGAGCAGTTCCGGGCCCACGGGGGGCCCTGGGGCGGTCATGCTGGACATGGTCATGCCCCGGATGGGCGGCCGCGACGCCTACCTGGCCATGCGGCAGGCCGACCCCGGGTGCCCGTGCTGATCGTGTCGGGCTGACGTGGAGGAGCTCACCCGGGCCGGGGCCCGCTTCCTGCAGAAGCCCTATCCGATGGCCGTCCTCGAGGAGACCCTCGCCGACCTCCTCCGCCGGGGCCCCGACGGACCCACCACCATCATCACCACCTGTAAACGACTCTCCCCCTCTCTCTCTCTCTCTCTCTCTCTCTCTCTCTCTCTCTCTCTCTCTGTTTTGCCGTGTCTCGCTGTGCCTGCTGCTGCATCTTCATCTTGGGTGCGGTGGTTCGGGCTTCGGTTTTCTCTTCCTCCGCATTCGGGGTGTTTGTGTGTTTGTGTTTGTTTGTGTCTCATTGGGGAGCTTCCTTATCCCCCCTCCCCCCTCCCGTCGGCTGCCCGGTTGTGGTGGGCGGCGGATGGGCGGCGGATGCTGGGCTGTGGGCTCTGGGCTGTGCCTTGGCATGGTCCTTGTGGGCTGGTTCGCCTTCCCTTCCCTCCTTCCCGTTTCTTTCCCCGGTCGGAGCGGCTGGTCGGCTCGAGCGGTTCAATATTTTCAATTTTAAAAAAAAAATCCGTTCATGTTCTCTTTTTTCCCCATCCAATTTCCTCCTTTTCTTTTCTGAGTGCGTTTGATCAAACATGTCCCACCCGAGTCATAAATTTTATGAAATTGTCTAAAAAAAGTTGGGCCAGGATCGCCGAGCAGCAATACGAGTCGATCCCCCCGGGGATGAAGGCTGAGTTTGAGACCTACGGTATTAACCACGGCTGCGCGACCCACCCCAACGAGGTGGCCGAGCGGTTGGGTGGTTGGCTGGAGGGTTGACTCCGGCCTGGGCCTGGGGGGGCCTGGGCTTTGGGATTGCTTTCGCGGGCCCGCTCCTATGCGGTCTCCCCTCTCCCCTCCATGATGATTACGGCCGCTAGTTGGGGCCACACGACAAGCGGGGCATTCGGGCGGTTCTTCGAAGCCACAAGGGGAGGGCGGGGGGCGGAGGGGGGCGAGGGGGAGGGAGGGGAAGGGAGGGGAAGGGAGGGGGGAGGGAGGGCGAGAGATGCGCGGCGGGGGGTGGCGTGGTCACCTCTTCTTCTTGCCCTTCTTGCCCTTCTTGCCCTTCTTGCCCTTCTTGGCGGGCGGGTTGAGCTTGGTGTGCCACCAGTGCTGCAGCCGCAGGATGGCCACCGTCCGCCGGGCCCCGTCCTCGAGGGCCTTCCGCTCGCGCACCTGCCCGCCCCGTGGTGGCCCCCACCCCACCCCCCCGTCAAGCAGCGGCCAGAGGGGCGGAGGGGCGGACAGGGCACGGAGGAGGAGGGGCGGGCACGGCATGGGCAAGGCATGAAGGCGGGCCTGCTTGGCCTCGCGCTCGGCCTCGCGCTTCTTCTCGGCGGCCTCGCGGTCGCTGTCGGCGGCCTGCTTGGCCATCTGCTTTTGGGCTGCGCACACGCCCCCCCGGGGGATGGCCGACAGGAAGGGACGGTCGGCGGGTGAGCGGCTCCATCCCCGGCCAAGCTCACAGGCCCCGCCGCCGCCCCCGCCCGCAGGCCCGCAGGGGGGAGGGGGAAGGGGAGGGGTCAGCAGGGGGCCAGCGGCGGACACTCGAGGGAGACCACCTTGGTGGCGACGGCGTCCACCTTGGCGGCGATCTCGGACTGGTCGTCGTCCATCTTCTTGGCCCAGCGCTTGTTCAGCTCCCGGGCCACGTCCTCCTTCTCCCGCAGGAAGTTCATCTCCACCTCGTGGACACGCTCCTCGATGGCCACCCTGCACCCACCCACGACAGCCCGCCAGCCCGCCAGCCCACCCGCCCGCCGCCCCCCAGACAGGCAGACGCACGGGTCGGTCAGGGCACCCGGGTGGGAAGAGCCAATCCCACCCAGCCAGCCGAAAGCGAGGGGCGGGTGCGGGGGCTGCTGGGCGGCGTGGCGGACCGCTGCTCGAGGGACTCGAGGGTCTCGCGGAACTGCTGCTGGGCCTGCATGAAGCGGGCTTTCTGGGGGAGGAGAAGAGGGAGGGAGGGAGGGAGGGAGGGAGGGAGGGAGGGAGGGAGGGAGGGAGGGGGGGGGGGGGCGATGGTGAGGGGAGCTGGTCGGGCGCCAGGAGGCAGGCAGGCTGGGGGCCGGGGCCGGGGGCCGGGGAAAGGGCAGGCCTGGCACTGGAGGAGGGCCTCGGTCTCCTTCTTCTCGTACATCAGCGAGAAGGCGAAGTGCTGCCGGTTGGCGTTGAGCTCCTTCTGCAGCAACCCGTGGGCGGTGAGGAGAAGGACCGGTGAGTGGGTGGGGCGCGGGCCTGCGTGCGGGGGTCTGTCTGATGAGTGGGCGGGACGGGCGGCGGGGGCGGCGGGGACCTTCTTGGTGGCGATGAGCTCCTGCTTGACGCGCACCTCCTCCTCGTGCCGGGCCCGCTCCTGGGTCAGCTCTGCGCCCATGCGGAGGGACGGGGCAGGGGGGCGGGGGAGACGGTCTGAGCGAGCGAGCAGGCGAGCGGGCTGCCGGCTGGGGCGTGCTGGGCCGCCGACCCTCGAGGAGGCGTTTATAGTCCTGGGAGGCCTGTTCCTCCTGCTGCTCGGTCAGCCGCAGCTGCTCGCTGTGCCGCTTGTCCTCCTGCAGGGCACGCCGGCAGCAGCGGACGACGGGGGGAGGATCAGGCGAGGACCGGGCCGTGGGCAGGGGCAGGGGCAGGGGCAGGGGCAGGGGCAGGGGCAGGGGCAGGGGCAGGGCAGGGGCAGGGGCAGGGGCAGGGGCAGGGGCAGGGGCAGGGGCAGGGGCAGGGGCAGGGGCAGGGGCAGGGCAGGGGCAGGGGCAGGGGCAGGGGCAGGGGCAGGGCAGGGGCAGGGCAGGGGCAGGGACGGGGGGCGACCTCGACGGAGGTGAGCATGGTCTGGTAGTGCTGCTCTTGCAGGTCCCGCAGGGTGCGCGTCAGCAGTAGCTGTCCCCCGAGAGCGCAGAGCAGAGCAGAGGGCACAGTCAGCGATGGACGGAGAGCGAGGGGCGCGTGGGGGGCACAGGCTCGTCAATGTCCGCACCCCGCACCCGTCCGCTGGTGGGGCAGGGGCAGGAGCAAGCGGAGGGGCAGGGGAAGGGCGGGGGAAGGCGGGGGGAGGGGCGCGGGGAGGCGGGGAGGGGCAGGAGGGGCAGAGGGAGGGGCAGGGGGGAGGGAGGGCGGGGGCCCCGGACCAGGATGGCGTTGCGCTCGGACTGAATCTTGCCCAGGTTCTGGGCGATGTTGGGGCTGTCCTTCAGGTTGCGGCACAGGGCGATGGTCTTCTCCTGGAGCCGCTTGGCCACCTTGGCGATCTGGTCCTGCAGGTTCTTGTACTCGGCCTTGTTGGCGAGTCCCTTCAGATGGCCGCGCTGCTGAATGAGCTGCTCATATCTGAAGGGGGAAAAAAATCGTACATGTCGTGATCATGTGTCTCGGACGGTCACAACCCCACAGACCGCTGCTCCTCACCCTTTTGCTCGTCGATAAGCTGAGAAATTTCTTCGCCGACCATGTCGGCAAGTTCTTCGCGATGAGCCAGGACATCTGGTGTGAGTGTTGAGAGAAATTGTAATCTATTCAGATGGAAGGAAGCAATGAGTTTTGAGTTTTTTTCAGTCGCCTCGCGACCGTTCCACAACTTCCTCGATAATGGACGAAATTCGCAACGCGTCTCGATTTGAGAGTTGCGATGGTGGCTAAACCATCTTTATAAGCGGAAGAAATGGAGAACAATCGCAGACCGGTGCTGCCATCACAAGGGGCGCTTCGGCAAAATTCGAAACTGCCGAGAAGAGGGAGTATCACAAAGGTGAACGGACCATGACGGAATTGGGGGCTTTCCCATCCGTCCAAAATGTCCACGATGCGGAACAATTCTGTGAACGGGCTCTGAATTTGCTCCGTCGCCAGGCTGTCACATTCGCGGGGCCCGACCTCTCCAAACTGGTTGGGTTTCTCCTCCGGCTCATCGATGTGTCTCCGCCCTCGACGGCTCTGGCTCTGCGGGTTCTTGGCTATGCGATTGCCGAAAACATGGCTCGAATCCCTAAGGTAAAACTATTCCTTCATCAGGGGGTTGTCCACTCACTGTCTTCCTCTCCCCGCCAGCTGCATGCTCCACTCCTGGACCTGCTGCTCCCGCTCGCAGCGAAACCATCGCCCCGCGACCCGGTCCGGGTCCTCTCCTCCTCTCCTCTCCGTAGGCCCATCCACCAAACCCCCCCTCCGTGTCGCCCCCCCCCCCCCCCCCCGCAGGATGTGCAACGGCTGGCCGTGCTGGCCCTGGGCAATGCGGCCCTCCACTGCGGCCCCATGCGCAGCAGCCTGCCGCTGGTCTTCGAGGGCCTCCTGGACGCCCTGCAGGTCCGGCTGCTCCGCCCCCAGCCCGCCACCTCACCCGTGCTGTCCTCTTTGTGCTTGCCCTGCCCCAGGGCGCCGCCGAGGAGCCGGGGGCCGGCCCGTTGCTGTGTGCCATCATGCACTCGATGCACGACGTGCTGGCCGAGCGGCGCGAGTGTCCCGACGGCCCGGCGACGATCCTGCTGGGCCTGCTCAAGCGGCTGGCCTTCCGGGGGCTCCTGACCCTGCCCCCGCCGACCGCAGCCCCACCGGGCCAGCCCCCGTCCCCCGTCAAGTCGCCCCCGCCACGCTCGCCGCCCCCCCGCGGCGGACCCAGCCAGGGCCACGGCCCCAAGCAGGGCGGCTGGCGGGTGCCGCCCGTGGCGAAGCTCTTCGAGCGGGATGACTCGCCCCCGCCGGCCGGCCGGCCAGCCGCCCCGGCCCACGGGGGCCCCGCTGCTTCGAGCACCACCGAGGCCGACGATGAGGCCGACGAGGGGCGCCAGCAGCGCATCCGGGGGGGTCGGGGCCTCGCGGGCCCCGCCGCGGCCGCCGAGGAGGAGGACGAGGACGGGTTCATCCCCGCCCAGCCCCGCCGCCTCAAGCCAGGCGGCCCCGGGGCCCTTCCCCCCCGGTCCCTGGCCGGCCCGCCAGCCCAACCCCAGCCCCAGCCCGCCCGGCCCCTCGCCGGGGGTCACATGGAGCTGCCCAGTGAGCCCGCAAGCGACAGCGAGACGCCCGACGGCTGCCGCACACCGCCCCCGCCCCCGCCCCCGCAGGCGTCCGCGGGCCGGCCGGCCGGGCCCCGCGCAGCGACCCCCCCGCACCCACGTGGCCCCCCGGGTCGCCAGGCACCCGGCGGCCGGGGCCGAGGGGGCAGGGGAGGCCGGGGCGGCCTCGGGCGTGGGGGCCGGGGGGGCGCATTGCAGGGCGGTCCGCAGGGGCACCCGATGGGGGTCGCCCCCGGGTTGGGCTGCGGGGCCCCCCAGGGCCTCATCTGGTATGCAACCCTCCCGCCGCGCGAGGCCGCTCAGTACGGTCCGCCCCGCCGCCCCGCAATGCACACGCCCCGCACGCTCCGCGCACCGGCGCCCACGGCTCATTCGGCCGCGCTTGCGCTTCCACGCTTCCTGTCGGGGCTGCTCTGGCGGGCGGGGGGGACGTGGGGGCGGGCGGGCATGGTCCAGGGATCGCCGTCGAGGGCGTCGTGGGCCCTGCCGCGCCGGCCGTCGATGGCCCCGTCCCTGACGAGCGGCAGCAGCAGCAGCAACTGGCATACGCAGTGGGGTCGCCTGCCCAGATCCGTGTCCTGTGTCCTGCTGTCCCTGTTCCCTGTTTGCCAACCCCACGAGAGCCCGCTCCTGCCGGGGCCTCTCAGCTCATGGTCGCTCCATCTGCGCCCCCCTCCCCCTTCCCCCTTCCCCCTTCCTTCCCTTCCCCTTCCCCTGTTTTGGGCTGGCAGGACGGCCCCCGTGCGGCTGTGTGCGCTGAACCTTGTCGAGACCCTGGTGGGGGTCTGCACGGCGGGCGCGCTCTTCGGGCGGCTGGGCGAGCTGCTCCCCGACCACCAGGGCGCCCGGGCCCTGCCCCCGCCCCGGCCGGCCCCGCCCCCGGGGGCCCCCCAGCCCGAGGAGGGCCTCAGCCTGCTGGCCATCGTCATCGGCGACCCCGTCGTCAAGGTCGGCCCACCCACCCCACCCCACCCCTTCCCTTCCCTTCCCTTCCCTCGCTGCTCGCTGCCCTCCCCGGGGGCTCCCTGGCGACCCCGCAGCCTCTGACCGGGTTGGACCTGCGGGTCTGGGGGGCCCCGCGCGGGGCTGCAGGTGCGCATCATGGCGGGCCACGCCGTGCAGGCCATCCTCGAGCATGCCCGCCCCCACCTGGCCATGGCCAAGCTCAGGCCCGCACCCGCACCGGCACCCGCCCCACCCTCATTGCACTCGGCGTTCTGAGGCGCTGACTGCTCGGGCCTGGGGGGGACCGGGGGGCCCGTCGCCTGGGCTCATCGCTCGGCGTGCTGCCCACCTGTCCTGCCTGTGCCCCGACAGCGACCCGGCCCCCCAGCGGGCGGCGGCCTTCGTGGCGCTGTCGGTGCGGCTGGGCAACCTGGTCCGCGAGACCCACGCGGGCCTGGCGGCCGCCCTGCAGCCGCTGCCCCTGGCCCAGCTGGCCGGGCCCGCCGGGCGCCCCCTCCTGGCCGCCTCGGCACACGCCCTCAGGGTCCGCACTCCCCCCCCCCCCCCCCCCCCCCTCCACGCACACACACACACCAACACACACACACCAACACGCACACCCAAGGGACAAAGGCGCGCTCGGGGGGACTTTCCCATCTTCATAGCTCGCTCCGCCCCCTCTGTGCCCCGGGTCATATACCCACATGCAGGCCCTTGCGGCCCTGGTGGAGGGCACCAACTACTTCGCCCTGGCCCCGGCCCCCTCCCCCTCGGCCGCCCTGGGGCCTCCAGCAGGCCGCCCGCGCGGGGGCCTCCCTGCTGCCGGCCGAGTGTCTGCCCCCGGGGGGCGCCACCGCCTGCGCGGTCCCGGCCGGGGCGGCCTTCGCGCTGCTGCTCCGGGTGGCCGAGGAGGCCCGCAAGGTCCTCGTCCTCGCCACCGGTCCGCAGCCGCCCTGACCCCCCCCCCCCCCCCGGAGGGCCCAGCCCCGATTACGGTGCCTCTCCCTCTGCCCACAACTCACCACAACGCACGGGGTCCATCTCGGGGCCGGGGCTGGGGCTGCCAGAGCCGACTCTGGCCTCTGCGGCCCTGGTGCTGCTGGGGGCCGCCTTCAGCCTCACCCGCACCATCGCCGCCAGCCGGGCCCCGCCCCGCAGCCCCGCCCCTGGCTGCTCCCCAGCCGGGCTTGCCCACGCCCCCGGGTGCCGAGCCGCAGGGGGCCGGGGCGACGGGTGTCTCCTCGTCGACCACCACCGCCGCCGGGACGCCCCTCCACCTGAGCCTGCCCGCCCTGGAGGCGCTCCTGGTGGTGCCCTCACGACCCCGTCCTCCGGGTCCCCCGCCAGCCACCCCGCCCCGCCCCCGCCCCCGCCCCCGCCGTCCGTCGCCCCAGGCGCCGCCCCGGCAGCCGGCCGGGCCCGGCCCCTCCTGCGGCGACGCGTGGGGGCCGCAGGCGGTCGTGGGCATCCACGGGCTGTCCCCCCGCCGCCCCCGGCCCAGGGCCCGGCCCCCCTGCCCGCAGCACGCCCGGCCCCAGCAGCCGCCCGGGCCACCATCCTCCCGCAGCCGCCCGCCCCCACGGAGCTGCCCCGCCCCGCTCGCTGTTGGGCCCCGGCCCGACCACCCCAGGCCCCACACGGACGCCCCCGATCCCACACCAACCGGCCGCCCCGCCCCCGCCCCCGCCCCCGCCCCCGCCCCGCCCCGCCCCCGCCCCCGCCCCCGCCCCGCCCCGCCCCGCCCCGCCCCGCCCCGCCCCCGCCCCGCCCCGCCCCGCCCGCCCCCGCCCCGCCCCGCCCCGCCCCGCCCCGCCCCCGCCCCCGCCCCCGCCCCCCGCCCCCGCCCCCGCCCCGCTCAACTCGGGGCCAGTTGGCGGCCGACCGACGACGCTGGTTGAGCGGCTGGTGGATCTGGTCTACAGCCACACCACGGCCTGCCCCCGGCCGTCCCCCATGGGGGGCAGCAGCCCACAGATGGCCCCGGCCCAGGCCCAGATGCTCACCGACGCGCTGGCCCTCCTCGCCCGCCTGGGGCGCTGCTACTGGCGCGCACTCTTGTCCGCGCCCGCCCGGCGACTGGCCCCAGCTCACTGCCCGCCCCTCCCTGCCCTTCCCCGCCTGCCCACATCCCCCATGAGGAGGAAGGTCTTCATTGCCCCCCGCAGCGCCTACCCGGGCACGTGGGGCGCCTGAGGGCCCTGCAGCGCTGCTTGCCTCGACGGGCTCCCAGCGGCCCGTCCACCCGGCCCCCGCGCCCGTGGCGGCCCCCGGGGGGTCCTCGGGGCCCCTGCAGCCCCGGGTGGCGGCCCAGGAGTGCCTCATTGAGGCGGCCCTGCTGGCCCGAGCGGGGGCCTCCATGCCCGCCCCCCAGGCGCCCCTCTACCTGGCGGCAGCGACCCGCCCCCACCGCCCCCAGCCGCCCCGCCGCGACGGCCCCGGCCTCCCCCGACCAGCCGGCCCCGGCCCCCCGGCTGGCGACCCCGCCTCCCTGCCCCCCAGGCGTCTATGGCCCCGGTGCCAACGCCCCACCAGGACTCCGGCTGGCCTGCATCAAGGTCCGCACCCGCACAGGCCCCGCACAGGCCCCCCACAGGCCCCCCACAGGCCCCCCACAGGCCCCCCACAGCCCCCCACAGGCCCCGCTGCCCGGCCCCTCGGCCCTCGGCCCTGCTCACCGGTGGTGTTGGTGTGTGACGTGGCGGCGTGGCGGGGCGTGTGGTGACGGGGCGTGTGGTGGCGGGGTGCGTGGTGACGGGCCGTCGCAGTTTCTGGACGAGCTCCTGGGGGGCTTTCGGGAGCGTGCGCTGCACTGGGACCTCATCCGCCGCCAGCGGGACCACAGCCCGCGCCTCGAGGCCGACGAGCTGGCAATCCAGGCCCGCCCAGGCACCGCCCGGCATCCCGCTCCTCATGCTCCCCATGCTCCCCATGCTCCATGCCCTGGTCATGTGGTCATGCGGCCATGCAGTCATGTGATCATGCGGCCATGCAGTCATGTGGTCGTGTGGTCGTGTGGTCATGTGGTCATGTGGTCATGCGGCCATGCAGTCATGTGGTCATGTGGTCATGTGGTCATGTGGTCATGCGGTCGTGTGGTCATGTGGTCATGTGGTCATGTGGTCATGTGGTCATGTGGTCATGTGGTCATGTGGTCGTGTCGTGGTCGTGTGGTCGTGTGGTCGTGTGGTCATGTGGTCATGCGGCCATGCGGTCGTGTGGTCGTGTGGTCATGTGGGTCATGTGCCGCCCCTGTGCCCCCGTCGTCGTGCAGCGGGCGGTGTGGCTCGAGGTGGGCGCGGGGCACCTGTGGACGGCCTGCAGCGACCCCGACGTGCGCGTCCAGGCGGCGGCCTGCGCGGCCTACTTCCAGATCACTCCAGCCATATACGACAGCCTCCTGGTCCGCCCCCTGTCTCCCCTCGCCGCCCCGTCACTGGCCGCCTCCCACCATCCCCTCATCACTCACCCGGACCGGCCCCGCAGCCCCTGCAGCGGCTCATCCGGCCGCTGGTACTCGGCTTCGCCGACCGGGACCACGCCCTCCTCCTCCGGGCGGCCGCCTGCCGGGTGCTGGGCATGCTGGCCACCTTCCCCTCCGTCCGAGCCACGGTCCGCCAGCCCCTGCCGCCCGCCGCGGTCTCATCTCGAGGGGCATGGCGGCGCCGGCTGGGCGGGTGGGGAGTGGGGCGTGGCGGGGCAGGACACGCTCTTCCTGGTGGACTGTGTCTACCAGATGCGCGACACGGCCACCGACGCCAACCTCAACCTGCGCACCAAGGCCCACTGGGCCCTGGCCAACACCTGCGAGGCCCTCCGCTTCATGGCCCCGTCCGCCTGCAGCCCCCGCCACCCCCAGCCCCCCGCACTCCTTCCGTCCCTGGCCCTCCTCCTCCTCCACTGAGACAATCACTGACTGACTGACCCACCCATGTCCGCGCCTCTCCGCCCGGCGGATGTGGTGGTGGCAGGGCGACGTGCGGCCGTCCTTCGTGTTGGACCTGACGGCGACCGTCCTCGAGGGCCTCCTCGACAACGACAAGGCCCGCCATGCCTGCCAACACTCCCCATGTCTCCCTCCCCCTGTCTCCTTCCCCTCCGCCTGCTTGACGGGACGCCCTGGGGCCATCTGCCGTGCGAATTGGTGGGGGGGTGGGGGGGTGGTCGCAGGTGCGGACGAGCGCCGTGCGGGCGCTGGGCAACCTGGCCCGGCTGCTCTTCGAGGACCCCGGGGCGGAGCTGCTGGGCCGGATGCCCCCCGAGATGGTCGTCCGCATGCTGGGCGCCCTCACCCTCGCCGCCCGGTCGGGATCGGTCAAGGTCAGCGCCCTCACCCGCCGGCCCCCACCCCCACCTCGCCCTGCCTGCCTGCCGGCCCCGCCGCTCGAGTGGGGCTGCCCTCATCACCACCATCACCACCATCACCATCGCCATCATCCCCCCCACCCACCCACCCCGGACCCGGTTCCTCACCCCCGCCCCTCACCCCAGATCCGGTGGAACGCCTGCTACGCGCTGGGGCCTTCCTGGCAGCCCCGCCGGCGGTGGTGGCGCGGTTTCCGCTGCGCCCGGTGCTGCACGTGCTCGGCCTCTGCCCGGCCCCGCCGCCGCCAGGCCCCCACCCCAGCAGCACCACCAGCCCCCCACCTGGCAGGGCCACCACCAGCAGGGATCAAGGCAGTCCCAACAGCAGCAGCCGCCGAGGGCAGCCCGACGGGGGGCAGCAGGGGGCCGTGGAGCGGTGGGTGGCGCAACTGGAGCGGCTGCTGGGTGGCATGCGGAGGCCTTCGACACCCTCGCCGACCTGTCCGCCCACCCCCACCACCCCACCCCCCTCCCTCCCCCCGCTGCCCCCCATGCCGCTGCCCTCACAGCGTCACCCGACTGCCCCCCAGGGTGCAGCGGTGCCCAAACTACAAGGTGCGCATCCATGCGGCCGCCACCCTGGCCTGCCCCCCGACCCGGGCCGCATACGGGTGCAGCTTCGTCCCGGTCTTCGGGGCCCTCCTCGTCCGTGGCATTGCATCCGCGCCCCATCCTCCTTCTCCTCCCTCCTCCCTCCTCCCTCCTCCCTCCCTCCTCCCTCCTCCCTCCTCCCTCCCACCATCCTCACCGAGGGGGTCACCGCTGATGGGGGCTGGCTGGGTCTGCCACTGGGGGGGGATGGCGTCCACCTGCAGCGGGCGCTGGAGGGCATCGAGGGCGAGGCCCCCGACCTGGCCGCGTACCGGTACCAGGGGGCCCTCCACGAGCAGCTCCTCTACACGGCCTGCGCCATGCTCGCCCTCAAGGGCCTCCCCGACACGCTGCCCCCAGCCGTCCCCGCCCCCGTCCCCGCCCCGCCCCCGCCCGCCCGGCCGGGGGCCTGCCCCTGGTGCCTCGGGGCTGCGGCCCCTGATGTGGAGGCCAACGGGCACAACATTGTCGCCGAGGAGGACGGCGAGGGGGACCCCTGGTGGGACGTGGCCCGCTTCTGGGAGGGGGCCGCCCCGGGGGGCGAGGGCCCCTGGTGGGCGCCCCGCCTGCTGCGCTGCCTGGGGGCGGTGGCCTTGCCGGGGGCCGAGGGCGGCCCGGGGGGCTGGGAGGAGGCCGGCCCGGCCCTGAGCGGGGAGGAGGCCGGCCCGGCCCTGAGCGGGGACGAGGCCGCCCAGGAGGCCGCCCGGGAGCGCCGCCCCGAGCCGCCCAAGCGCCTCACCGAGGAGACGCCCCTCCGGCCCCCGGGCGCAATCGGTCCGGCTCCTCTCGGGGGCGGCCCGGGCTGCCGCGGTATGTGGACGCGCCAACCCAGCGGGCGCCCCACGCTCACCCTCGATGGCTCCTCTCGCTGGGGGTGGCCCGGGCGCAGGGAGTGGGGCGGGGCGGGTCCGGTCGGGGCGGCTGACGGGGGCCCTGGTGGGCCGGGCCCTGGAGACGGCCGGCCGGCTGCTCGAGTTGGGCCAGGCCCTGGCGCCCCCGCCCCCGCCCGGCCAGGCCCCCCACGGCGGCGACGGGGGGGCAGCCAGTGCCGTCGGGGCGCTGGCGGGCCAGTACCGCGAGCGGGCCCGGGCCCTCCTCGAGGCGGCCGCGGCCACCGACCCGGTCCCCACCCGGCCAGCGCCCCGCCCATGAGCCGCCGCCCCCGCCCTGGCCATCGTCACCACCCCGTCCCTGCCCCGCCAGTCGGGCAGCGCACCGCGAACCCCGGCCCCCTTCATACCCCTCGCCTGCCCCTCGCCTGCCTCTCTCTCCACCCCCTCGTGACGGACTGGCGGGGGTCGGCTCTCTGTACAGCACGCCCCACACGACCCCAAAAGACGAACGAAGACGGACGGACGGACGGACGGACGGACGGCGCGGGGCATTGGGGGCGGGGTGGGTGGGGGTCGGGGGCTGCGCCCGCCCATCACAGGCGAGAGAAGCAGAAGACGACGGCAGAACAGACAAGACACACAGCCCCACAGCCCCACAGCCACACAGCCACACAGCCACACAGCCACACAGCCACACAGCCACACAGCCACGGAGCAGCCGAGTGGGCAGGCAGAAGCAGCAGATCCACAGACATGCAGACAAGCAGACAAGCAGGCGGACAGGCAACCGGGGTGGAGGGCAGAAGCGGACGGATGGGGAGGGGGTCGGACGGAGGCCCCAAAAAGTCCAGCCCGGACGAGCAACACAGAAGGCGAGGCGAGGCGAGGCGAGCCAGGGGAAGGAGAGTCGGAGCGGGGTGCGGTGGGTGCGGTGGGATCAAGGACGACGGGGGCGCGGCCGAGGCTAGCTCGCTGGTGGCTGGGCCGGGGCCGGGGCCGGGGCCGGGGCGGTTATCTGGAAGGCCTCCAGGGCGGGGAAGGCCACCCCCAGGGCCGAGCCGGGGCCCACCCCCAGGGCGCTCCGCTCGCGGGCCGTGGCCAGGGACCCCTGGGCGGTCAAGCCGGCCTCGCGGGGCGGGGGGGCCACCATCAGGCCCCCATCTAGGGGCCCCTCCGCCGGGGCTGGGGCCGGGGCCGGGGGGACGCCCTCCTGCAGGCGCCGCTCCAGCCCCGCGGCCGCCTGGACTTGCTCCACCAGCGGCCCGTAGCCCGCCTCGGCCTGCGCGCCCCCAGGCCAGCAGGGTCACCCCAAAGGGAATGGAACGGGAGGCGAGGGTCAGACGAGGCGAGGGTCAGACGAGGCGAACGGGCGAACGGTCGGGGGGGGGGGGGGGGCGAGCGGACCGTGAGGGGCCCCGCCTGGGGCTGCTGCTGGAAGAGCCTGCTCAGGGCCGACGCCCCGGGGGCCTGGGCCTGAGCCGCGCCCCCTGCCGGTGCCCCGGCGGCCTCGGAGGCGATGAGGGCGGCCCCCTCGGGGGCGGGCCCGTCGCAGGGCAGGTTGAGGTCGAGCCGGAAGAGCTCCAGGATGTTGGGCAGGGCCGCCTCGGGGGGGCTGGCCTCACCCGCCGCAGCCGCGGGCCCCGCGGGGGTCCCGCCCAGGGCGCCCTCGGCCCCGGGGGGGCTGGCCGGGCTGGCCGAGGCGTGGGCCGGGCCGGGCCCCGCGCCCAGCAGGGAGGCCATCACACGCTGCGACCCGGCCGCCGCCCTGAGCCCCGGCAAACCACACAGACGCCCGAGGGCCCCCCCAAACGACGTCAGAGGGGCCGCGGGAGGGCGCGGGACAGGGGGCAGGGCCGGGCAGGGCGTGGGGGGGAGGGCGGACGGGGGGGCGGCCAGGATGCCGCGGTGGGTGGGGATGCGCGACGGGCGGAAGCGGGACCGGCCCAGGGCCTGGCCGAGGGCCACGAAGCGGGCACGGTACGCTGGGCAACCGGGCCGCCCGGGGGGGCGGGGTGGGAGGCAGGAGGGGAAGGAGGCAGAGAGGGTGAGGCCCAGTGGCAGGGAGCGGTAGGCAGGGGGGGGGGGGGGCGGGTTGGGGCGGACCGGCCATGTTCGGGGCCGCGGGGCCGCCGGCCGAGGTTGGGGGCGAGGAGCTCAGGGAGAAGGGCCCGGCCGCCAGGAGGCCGCTGGGCGAGAGGGGCCCCAGCAGGGCCCCCGTGGGCGAGAGGGGCCCCGCCGGGACGGGGGCGAACCGGGCCCAGCGCTCCAGCAGGGCCGCCAGCTGGCCCGCCCCGAAGAGCAGGAAGGGCGCCTGCTGGCCGGCCCCCAGCCGCTCCACCTGGCGGTAGGCCCGGCAGCGGGTCGTGTAGAAGGGCGCGCAGCTGGCGTAGGTCAGGGCCAGCATGTTCACCAGGGCCGCCTGGGGGCCCACCGGGAGGCTGGCGGGGGGGCACGGCCCGGCCGGGGAGGCCAGGGCAGGGGCGGCGGCCATGGCGGCCAGGTTGAGGGGGGCGATGGCCTGGGGCAGCGAGTCCCGGTTGGGGGCGGCCAGCCGGAGGGGCGCCGGCCGGAGGGCCCCCATTGGGTGGTGGGGCGGGGTGACCTGCGGCTGCTGCGGCTGCTGCTGGTCGAGGGCGGAGGCCCCCGAGCCCCGGTGCTCGAGCGGGTTGGCCATCCCGGGGGGCGTCGTGGCCACGAAGCCGGGCGGGGCCCCGCCCCCGATCGAGAGCGACCGGGCGTAGGGCGGGCTGCCCCCGCCGATGGAGAAGGACCGGCCCAGGGGCCCCGGGCCGCCGCCGATCTGCTGGGGGGCCGAGCGGGGCGTCGAGGGGGGCGACGAGCCGGGCGAGCCGTGCTGGAGGCTGGTGTCGGGCTCGACCAGGCTGCGCAGGTGGCGGTCGTCCTCCTCGTCCTCCTGGGCCGAGACCGAGGCCATCTCGAGCAGCTCGCTGCCCTCGGGGCCCTCGGCCGCCCCGGCCTCCTCCCCCTCGGCGCCCTCGCCCCCCAGGGGCGGCACCCGCACCTCGATCAGCTCGCAGCCCGGAGGCCCGCCCGCCTCGTCGCCCCGCCCGGTGGCGGCCCGGCGGCCCGCAGGGGGCCCCTCGGGGGTGGCCGTCGGCCCGCCGCTCGGCTGGCGGCACCGCACCGCACGACAGACGCAGACAGACACAGACGCAGACAGACGCACACAGACAGACAGACAGACGCAGACAGACAGGCAAAGCAACCCATGCCAGGAGGAAGGATGGTCAGCCGCCGGCCGGCCCACGCCACCCGCCAAATCGCATAACAGGGCAGGGCAGGGCAGGGCAGGGCAGGGCAGGGCAGGGCAGGGCAGGGCAGGGCAGGGCAGGGCAGGGCAGGGCAGGGCAGGGCAGGGCAGGGCAGGGCAAGGCAGGGCAAGGCAGGGCAAGGCAAGGCAGGGCAGGGCAAGGCAGGGCAAGGCAGGGCAAGGCAGGGCAGGGCAAGGCAGGGCAAGGCAGGGCAAGGCAGGGCAGGGCAAGGCAGGGCAGGGCAGGGCAGGGCAGGGCAGGGCAGGGCAGGGCAGGGCAGGGCAGGGCAGGGCAGGGCAGGGCAAGGCAAGGCAAGGCAAGGCAAGGCAAGGCAAGGCAAGGCAGGGCAAGGCAAGGCAGGGCAAGGCAGGGCAGGGCAAGGCAGGGCAGGGCAGGGCAGGGCAGGGCAGGGCAGGGCAGGGCAGGGCAGGGCAGGGCAGGGCAGGGCAGGGCAGGGCAAGGCAGGGCAGGGCAGGGCAAGGGGGGCACGCGTGCGGACGGACCGGGGTCCCCTGTGGGGTCAGTGGCGGCTGGGGCGGGGGCGCTCCGAAGACCCGGGCGGCGGCGTCGGTGTTGGGCTGCAGGGTGGCCATGGTCATGGGCACGTCCGGGTTGGGCTGCAGGGTGGCCATGGTCATGGGCACGGGGGGCGCGCTCAGGGGCGACGAGCGCAGGGGAGCCGTCCAGCCGGCGCCCGCCCCGGGGCCGCCGGCCCCGCCCATGGCCTCGGCCAGGGAGGCGATCGATGGGCGGGCCCCGATGAAGGAGGGCCGCCGGGCCAGCAGGGGCAGGGCGCTCTTGGGCGAGGGCGGGCAGCCCGGGGCCGCCCCCAGCAGCACGTGCATGCCCTCCATGCCGAAGGTCAGGTCCGTGGGCACGCAGTGGGCCGCCGCACGGGCCCCGTACACCTGCCCGCACCCCGAGACCAGCCGGGGAAGCCGAGCAGGGGGCGGCAGGTGAGGAGGCGAGCCAGCTGAAAGGAGGCCTCCCCGGCCCAGTGCGCGCTGCCGTGAGGGGCAGGGGCAGGGGCAGGGGCAGGGGCAGGGGCAGGGGCAGGGGCAGGGGCAGGGGGCAGGGGCAGGGCAGGGCAGGGGCAGGGGCAGGGGCAGGGGCAGGGGCAGGGGCAGGGGCAGGGGCAGGGGCAGGGGCAGGGCAGGGGCAGGGGCAGGGGCAGGGGCAGGGGCAGGGGCAGGGGCAGGGGCAGCTGGGGGGGCCGACCTCGGCGGCGTAAGCCTGGAGGTCGCGGCAGCCGCAGGCCCGGGCGACGGTGTAGATGATCTGGGCCACCAGGGCGTGGGCCCGCGACTGGGGGCCGCCTCGGCGACGGTGCACCAGGGTGGGCTGGGATCCGTCGGTCGGCCCCGCCCCGGCCGCCAGGGCCGCGGGGCCATCCGGTCGGCAGGCATCGAGGCCGCGTGCCGCATCGGGACGGCGCGGTCCGGCCCCATGCCATCACATCGACGCACACAGACAGACACAGACGCAGAACACACAGCCACCCAGCCGCCCAGCCACACAGGCACCCCTGGGTCAGGACTCGCCCATGGGGGTGGGGGGGGCAGCCCTTCGACCACTGCTCACCATTGGGAGGGATGGATGGTGGGATGGATGGTGGGATGGATGGTGGGATGGAGGGAGGGATGGAGGGAGGGATGGATGGGAGGATGGATGGGAGGAGGGATGGATGGGAGGGATGGATGGGAGGGATGGATGGGAGGGAGGGATGGGAGGGATGGATGGGAGGGAGGGATGGGAGGGATGGATGGGAGGGGGCGACGGACGGAGGCTTGCGGGCTGGTTGGGGGCCGGCCCGGGGGCGGGTGCGGGGGGCGTGACGGTGTGTGCGTGTGTGGCGGCCAGGGCCTGCTCCTGCAGGGCGAGGGCGAAGGCCAGCAGGGCGGGCACCTCGGCCCAGCCGAAGTGGTGCAGCGCCTGGAAGAGCACCCGGTACACGTCCTGCGCCAGCGGGGAGGCCAACCCAACCCAGCCCAACCCACCCACCCGGAGAGGGAGGGGGGAAGAGGCCCGCGTGACGCGATGCCCGCCGCCATGCCACCGGCAGCCCATGGGCCTGCCCTCCAGGGGGCTCGGCAGGGGTGCTCGGCAGGGGTGCTCGGCAGGGGTGCTCGGCAGGGGTGCTCGGCAGGGTGCTCGGCAGGGTGCTCGGCAGGGGTGCTCGGCAGGTGCTCGGCAGGGGTGCTCGGCAGGGGTGCTCGGCAGGGGTGCTCGGCAGGGGTGCTCGGCAGGGGTGCTCGGCAGGGGTGCTCGGCAGGGGTGCTCGGCAGGGGTGCTCGGCAGGGGGGTGCGCTGGGCGGGACCTGGTAGATGAGCGGGCTCACCTGGGGGCAGAAGAGGGCCCCCATGAGGCCGCTGTAGATGCCCTGCATGGCCTCGGGCATCCGGCCCACTGCCCCAACGCCGCCCCCAACGCCGCCCCCAACGCCGCCCATCCAGCCACCCGGCCGGCCGGCCCGCACACGCAGACACCACAAACCCAGGTGAGGCGTCCGTCACGAACGGATGGCCCTCGGGCTGGGCTGGGGGCTGGAGGGGGCTGGGGGAAGGAGGGGGGTGGAGGGATGGCCAGGGCGGCGGCAGGGCGGCAGGGCGGCAGGGCGGCAGGGCGGCAGGGCGGACGGGGCTCGGCCTCGGGCTCGGGTGCGAGCATGTTCTGCAGGGGCCGGGGGGCGAAGGGCGAGGCCGAGGAGACGCTGATCCGCCGGTGGGGGCCCGGGGCCGGGGCTGCCTCGGGTGCCGCCAGGGCGCTGGGGCGGCGGATGGTGGCCTCGGGGGGCACCGTCGAGAAGGAGGCCACGTGGGTGGGCGAGGACGAGGACGAGGGTGAGGACGAGGAGGAGGAGTGCGGGGCGGCAGGCTCGCTGGGGCCCGGGGCGGCCGGGTTGGGGACCAGGCTGGGCGGAGCCACCAGGGTCGCCCCGCCGCTCGGGGAGAGGGTCGCGGGGGCCGGCGGGGCGGCGGCGGCGGCGGCGGCCGAGGGGCGGGCGATGGGGCAGGGGGGCGGGATGAGGAGCGGGTCGGCCAGGGCGATGGGCGGCAGAGGCGCCCGGGGCGAGGCCAGCGCCTGCAGCAGCAGCAGGGCGAGGTGCCGCTCCGCTGCAGCCCCGCACGGACACCACGCAGCCCCAGAGAGGACAGCAGCACAAGGGGTGCCGCTCGTCAGCCAGGGCGATGGCCAAGGGCAGGCTGGGCGGCGTCGGGGCCTGGCATGACGGGGGCTGGGTGGGGGGCGGGAGGGAAGGAGGGGCAGCGGGGGCGGGCGGACGGGGCGAGGGGAAGAGCAGCAGGGGCAGCAGCCGGGTCAGGAGGGGCCCCGTCCGGGCGGCCTGGTCGGCCGGGCTGCCGGCCGCGGCCCCGTCGCACTCGAAGAGCCGGAAGACCGACACCCGGGCGATCTGCAGGGCTGCCCGCAGCAGACGGTCGGCCAGCACAGTCTCAAGCGGCGGCAGGCAGCTGCCATCGTCGCCCGCCACACACCCGGAGACCTCCTGGAGGGGGGGGGGGGGGGGGGCACGGCCCAACAGGGAGGGCAGCCAGGACGAGACGAGGCCACGTGAGGCGATCCGGAGGCCGAGGAGGAGGAGGGGAGGCTCTGGAGGCCGGGGAGTGTGCGGACGGATGGGATCAGGTGCAGGATGGGCGAGAAGAGGTCCACGGGGCGACGCGCCCTGCATCTTGTGCGGCCACTGCCCGCCCCGCCCGCCCCCGCCCACGCACAGCCCCAGACACAGCCCCAGACACAGCCCCAGACACAGCCCCAGACACAGCGGTCAGTCGAGAGCGGCGGTGCAGACCGCAGGCCCGGCCGTGGGGGGGGGGGGGGTGCCCGAACAGGTAAGCCATGGCGGGGCGGGGGGCGGAGCGGACCCAGGCAGTCGACCAGGGCGCCCTGCAGCTGCCCCTGCAGCCCCAGCTGCCCTCCCGTGCCCCCACAACAACAACAACAACAACAACAACAACAACAACAACAACAACAACAACAACGGGATCGGAAGCCATCCAGGCCGACGGGGGGGGGGGGGGGGGGGGGGGGCTGGGGGGGCTGGGGGGCTGGGGGGCTGGGGGCTGGGGGCTGGGGGCTGGGGGGCTGGGGGGCTGGGGGGCTGGGGGGCTGGGGGGCTGGGGGGCTGGGGGCTGGGGGCTGGGGGCTGGGGGCTGACCTCGGTGGGGCGGGCCGCGGGCTGGGGCGGGGCCGCCACCAGGGCGTGGGCCTGCATGACGGAGCCCACGAAGAGCGGCACCAGCCGCGAGGAGACCTGCGCCCCAGGCCGCGTCACAGCCGGCCCCCCAAGGGCCCCACGGGAAGGGCAAGAATTGAGGACCACCCGAGGGCCAGCGGCCGTGGCCGAGACGAGGGTGGGGGTGGGAGGCAGGGTGGGGCCGAGGAGGGGCGGGGCGGGGGCGGGCGGGGCGGGCGGCGCCGACCTGGGTGGCGAAGTGGAGGGGGCTCCGGCCCCGGGTGTGGTGCACCAGGGCGCTGATGACCTGGGCCAGGGAAACCTGCAGCGGCCCCCACCCCCCCACCCAACCCCCAAGGAAGGACCCCACCGACACGGACGGGGGGCGGGCCAGAAGGACGCGGGCGTGTGAGGGATGGGGGGTGTGAGGGATGGGGGGGCCGCTTGGAGGGGCGGGCCGGGCGCGGGCGGGGTGGGGGCGGCGGACCTTGTCGGGCAGCAGCGGGCGGGCGTTGACGGCCTCGAAGAGGCACGAGAGGACGAGCAGCTGGTGCGAGGCCTGCCCTCGGTCGTCGGGGCCGGGGGGAGGGGAGGGGGAGGGGAGGGGGCGGAGTGGATCAGGTGAGCGGAGAATGGGGCCGCCGGGGGCTGGACGAGGCTAAGATCACAGAGGGGGGCAGTGCGGGGGGTGCGGAGGTGTACCTTGATCGACGATGCCACGGCCCGGGCCAGGTAGAGGCCCAGCTGGTTCTGCCCCGCCCAGAGGCCCCGCTCGTCCACGTACCTGGTGGGCCCCCCGGCAGGCAAATGGTTCGCCATGAGACGTGGAGGAGGGATGGAGGAGGGATGTAGGAGGGATGTAGGAGGGTTGGAGGGTTGGAGGAGGGAGTTGCGGGAGGGCGGGAGGGAGCGGGACCTGATCCAGGCTGCGGTGAAGAGGTCCATCAGGGAGGACTCGGCCACGGCGAAGAGGGTCTGCAGCCCCTCGTAGGCGGCCGCCACGACGACATTCTCGCTGAGCAGCAGTGAAGGCAGCGACGAGGCCGCCGACCCCGACGAGGCAGCGGCAGGCAGGGGCAGCGGGGCCTGCTGCTGCTGCTGGGGGGCCGTCCCGGAGGATGGTGGGGGCACTACGAGCACTTGGCTGCACACACGCCACCGCGCAGGCGCAGGCCCGTGAGGGAGAGGGGGTGACGGAGCGGGGAGGGGCAAGACGGGCTAGGGCAAGACGGGCAGAGGGCATGGGCGCGTTGAGGGCGGACCTGAGGCAGAGGTTGTCGAAGAGGGCCGCCACGATGTGGCCCAGGTGCGGGGCCGTGTTCTGGGTCAGCAGCGAGATGAGCCTCGTCAGGCAGTGGAGCCCCGACAGGCGTAACCTGAGTGAGTGAGAGAGGGTGCAATCGGAGAAGGCCATGGAGCGGCGTGCGTTGACGTGTGTGGTGGTGCCTGTGGTGGTGGTGGTGGTGTGTGACGGCGTGCGCGTTGGCGTGGCGCGGGGCCGCGGACCTGAGGCGCACCTCGAGATCGGCCTCGTCGCTGCGGGCCAGGGCTGCAAAGGGCTCCACGAAGGAGGACAGGGTCCCGAAGCACGACGGGTCCCGCTGAGTTTCCGAAAACACCAAGAACTGTCCGCCCCAAGCGAAAAAAAAGGCAATGATCTATTTGGGCGGACGGAAGGGACCAAGGCGGACCGTCTGGGCGGCCTGCTGCTTCATCTCGGGGGCCGGCTGGGCCAGGAGGAGCCGCAGAAGTCGGGTGATGTGATGCCCAAAAAGAGTGATCTCCTGGTGGCACGCACGCGTGAGTTCTTCGAATGCGCGCATACCGGCTTGCACCATCCTGTGGTGGCGGGAGAGCTGTTGAAAAAAATGGGGAGATCGGAGATCGAACCTCAATCGGTAGACTCCGTAGGAGATTTCCTTCGCAATCCTTTGTTCCAGGTATGTCCCGATGGCCGGGAGTTGTCCCAACGAAATCGAGGCAAACTGGGTCAGAGCCGTGATTGCCTCATTTTGTGAACTCGGATCATCTTTTACCCGTTTGGGGAAAACAGCGGCGCATAGTCGGGAATACTTTTGTCTTCCTCTGCAGAAACAGCAGGAAAAACAGGACATTTTGCTGGAGGTCTCGAAAACTGCAACAGCGCGAGACACTCCAACCCAGAGGTAAGATGAACAATCCGGAACAATGCACGCACGGCAATTAGGACCTGCCCGTGAGCGTTCATGGATAGAAACACAGACCACATTTAGAACCTGTAGAATTGAAAATGAGGTCATTTTGCGGTTTTGGTGCCCCCCATGCACCCCTTCGCCAAATTCGGATTCCAAGAGAGACTCTCATGGGTTCCTGTCCGGGTCATTTTGCCAGAGGTGTGCCTTCCTCGGCCACCTCATCGATGCTGACGCTGATGTCGCGGTTGATGACGAGGAATTTGAGGGAAAAAAGCGCTCTGTCATGTCACACCTCCAAGTTGGGAGGAACAACTAGATCTCGGTTAGGCGACCGCAAAAACGCGAGCTTATGAGCGCGAATGCGACCGAGAACGGGACCGAGAGTGGCGACCGCGCGAGGTGGAGCGCTAAAAAGTGTCGGGTCAGCGGGGAGCAACGTGATGATGCGGGACAGACGTCTCTGCGGGGGCGATCTCGGTCGGACCGGCGCTCGCTGCTCGGGGGGGACCGACTCCTGCTGCGGCTGTCCCGGCTCCTGCGAGGTGATGGGCTGCGTGATGAGCGGCGGTCGCGTCGCCGGGGGCTGTCACGCCGCCTCGGGGGCGACTAAGGAGAACGTGTGAGCAGGCTGCTGGTGGAAGAGCAGGGCGGGGACCTCTTTGCGATCCCTCGAAGGAGGGCTTCTCCGCCCTTCGGGGCTCGAGCGCTGCTGAGACCGATGCCGGGAATCGTCCCGATCGCGCCCCCGCGAGTCCTCCCGGCGCCTGCTCCGGTCCCGGGCTGGGCTCCGGTCCCGGGCTGGGCTCCGGTCCCGGGCTGGGCTCCGGTCCCGACCTCGACCCCTCCTTTCCCCGGGAAGGTCATCGGCGGAACGCTTATCCTTCCACGCATCTTGCTGGCTGGGCAGAGGAGCCCCCTTTGAGGCGAGCTTCTCCATGGTCGGCAGAGGCGACGATGATCGGGCTGCATCGGCCTCGTCGGCACGAACACGCTTTCTGGGGGGGGGGGGGGGGGGGGGGGGGGGGGGGGGGCCAGGACGCAGATCAGACACCCTTCGTCCCGCCGTGGTGGGGGGGTGGGGTTCACTCCTCCACAGACCGAGCTTTGGTGGGGTCGTAGCCCGCCTCGAGGGCCTGGTCCTTCTGGTCATCCTGTTCCTTCTTCTGGTCCCGTTCCTTTTCGGCCTCGGCATCCTCGGGTCTGGGGCTGTCCGGCTCGTCGGGCAGATCGGTCGGGGAGGGCGGTGCCCGGGGAGCGGGTTTGGGGAGCGTACTGGCGGCCTTCTTCTCGGCCTCGTCCTCGAGATCCTTCGTCAGTTCGGCATCCAAAGCCGAGACCCGAGGCGCTAGTTGCCCCTGGATGATGGCAGACGGGCGGCAGGGAAAATGAGGTCACTTGAAGGGCACGGGCCGCAGACCGTATCCTCCAGCAAATAGCGAGCTGGGATGCGGGGTAATTGGATATCGCAAACGCGTTCCTGCGTGAGAAGCTCATCCACGAACTCATCGACGTGGATCACCTCGAAGCCCGTGTCGGTGCGCCGGCGAATCTTGCGGTAGTCGTTATACAGGGGCTCGAGGTACTGCCCGGGCATGTGAGACAAAGAAGAAGATGAGCAACAGACCCCGTAGATTTCCAGGGGTGTGCCAACAAGGCGCAGGTAGTAGGCACCCAGGAGTCGAACGTACTTGTACTCTTCGTTCTTGATGAATTCGAAGATAATCTCTTTATCGGGTTGGATTTGGAGCATCTTGAGCACCAAACACAAAAACGGAGTGGGTTTCTTGTTACCACCGTAGCACCCACCGAAATATGTAAGATCCATGGCCTTATCAACAAGAAGCTCGGCATTGATGGCAAAACAATGTTCCTTCCAGTACGTATTGGCATGGATTTTCATACGAATGATCTTTTCCACCAAGAACTGCGGATTCCCGCCATGGACTGAGGCCGCAGACGGGTCAGTTCGGTTAGCCATTTTGACGATCCGGCCTTTGGGGGATGTGAGATAGTATCCGGAGCAGACTACGGCGTTTGTTCTATTTCCCGGGCCAACACGTTTATCATCAGACCGCCCCATCCGGCAGATGAACGAACGGGAACAAGTTGACATTGTGCGAAGATTCAGACGGAGAGTTTGCGGTATACTCACTGATAACCTATTGTGTATTGGGCTGCTGACCACACTGATTGTGCTCACGGGACACGTTTTCTTTGCATTTTTTTATGCAGACCCTCTTTTTGGCATTTCTGCGTGCATATTTCGCAACTATCAATGCTTTGCGCTTCATCTGGTTTCTTCGATATTCTGTGCTTTTTTCTTTTTGTATCTTCTCTTTTTTGATTTAGGAACCGGTCTGTGATTCACCATGTGTCCCCTGCCATCTTTTTGCAGGATTTGTGGCAGTTCAGGAACTGAAGATGAGCAAAACCCTCTGGATTATCGAGATGGTGACGCTCTTCCTCCTCGTGATCTTGGAGATTCTTTCGATCCACTTTATGAGGACGGTTCAAATCTTGGCCGAAAATGCCGCAGAACAAGTCATCTTAATGGCTGCTGGGGCAATGGAGGAAGAGGCCCCCCCGAGAGAATCCCGCCCCTATTACATCGCCACAAGCCCCGGGATGTCTTCCCCCCTGCTTGTCCCGGTCTGTGAAGAGCGAGCGCTCGTTTCCTCCCTCATAACGGCCTTCTGCAAGATCACGTCGACTCCAAGGCCCCGTCTTGTGGTCGTGAATCCGCAGGGAACTCCGTGTCTCGCTCGATTGAGCGATTCACGGATCCCGGGATCGGAGAGCCCTCATTCTGTTACTCCATTGCTCTCGCCACCCACGGCGAGAGAAGTTCAACGACCCGCTGACCATCATCCCAACGCACAGACGCCAGCTTGAAACGAACAAGATTCAACAGTCAGGTTCCATTGCAGCGGCGGAGCCGCCAACCTCGCTCCCGGGAGCCGGTGCTTCCTCAAGGATGCGGGCAGTTTCCTCACCAATAGCAAGAGCCTCTGCGCTTGGGAGCTCGGCAGGCGCAAAAGACGGCGGCGGGGGCAATCGTGCTTTGGGGCGCGTTGGAGGCGGATGGAAATTGTCCTCTTGAGGGGCAGGAGCAGGAGACGGCGTCGCTGTGTGCTCCTCTTCTGCGTCAAAAAATTGGTCCTCCGCGTCGGCCTACGCAGAGGCAGAGGAAGGGGTGATCGAGGAACGGGTTCAGGGGGGAAACGGACCTGCTCTTGCTTGATGTCGTCGAGCCGCTCGTCAGAGTCGATCTGTGCGTAATCCACCCAGCCCATATCCTCGCCCTGCAGAAAGCGCATCCGCATGGCCCGCAAAAAGGAGGCCCGGAGAGCCTGATCTTGCTCTGGGGTCAGCTCGGGAACCCGGTCCCGCTCCTCCGTGCCCTCCTCCTCTCCCACACCTCCTCCTCCGGCTGTCTTCTGCGGCGGGGCAGGTTGTTGTGGAGTGGCAAGGGAAGGGCTTGCAGGAGCGGCTGCTGTCGAGAGGAAGCTAGGGCGGGCGGGAGGCGGAGGGGGAAAATTGGCCCCACCCACGGCCAGGTCGGCCGAAAGGGTGACCTCGGCCGTGGTGGCGCTGTACCGAACGGCACGATATGCCGCCGAGGCCTGCAAGAGAGCCGATGCGAGGGCCGTGGGAGGGGCAAACGGCTGCGCGGGTGGGACGATGTCCCGTGGCGGGCTCGGGGCCCTGGGCGGCGGGGCGGGGCGAGGCGGGATTGGGCCCGTGACGGGGGCCTGCGCCAGGTCGCGCCGATGGAACTCAGTGGGCACCGGGGGGGCGAGACACCCGAAGTGGGGCCGCTGGCTGGGCTGCGACGGATCGCCCTCAAAGACAGCCGAAAGGCCCGAGCCGGGCGGGGCGCGCGGCACCGGGGGTGCGACGGAGGTGGGAAGGGCCAGGGTCGCGGCGCCCCGGGTGGCAGGGTGCGCTTCCTGCGGCTGCTTCGCGACAGTCGAGCCGCCCAGGTGGATGGCGATCCGGCTGGCGCGAGAGGCCGTCGGGAGGACGATGGGGGCGCGCGAAACCGATGAGGCGGCCGTGTCGATGTGCATGGCGGCGTCATCGCCCTCCTCCTCGGGGTTCCCGAAGAGCTGACCCAGCGGGACCCCAGCAGGGGCAGATGCGCGGGTCACAGAAGAAGTGACGATCATGGTGGGCGGTTGGCTTGTGTGGTGAGCCTGGGTCTGGCGACGCTGGGCACGGCGGGCCTCCAGGTCCGACTCGGCCAGGAGGGCGGGGGGCGGGGGGTGGCGTTCGTGGGCGGGTGGGCGTTGGCGTCGGTGAGTCTCCCCAACGAACTCGTCCTCGTCGGACTCGTGCTCCGAGAAAGCGGCCTCTTCAGCCTCCTGCCGGGAGAGGCGCTCCATGCGGCGCAGGTCCTCCTCCGTCAGGACGGGGCCCTCCGCGTCCTCCGCGTCCTCGTCCTCCTCGTCCTCCTCGTCCTCCTCGGCTTCCGCCTCTTCGTCGCCTGTCTCCTCGTCCCCCGCGTCCTCGTCCTCGTCCGCGTGGCGCATCACCGCAGTCGGGCTGTCTGCCGGCACTCGCCCGGCGAGATCCTCTCGGCTGGGAAGGCCGATCCCACCCATGGAGGGAGCCTGAGGCGCCGGCGGCGAACGGGGTGTCGTATTCGTTGGTTCAGACTCTCGCAGAGGCTGGGTCAAAGAGCCCGCTTCCCGGAGGCGTGTCGTTTCGGCCTCGGCCAGATCATAGGTTTCGAGAAGCCGTTCCGAGAGAGGCTTGTCTCGCGAGAACATGGGCTGGCGCTTTTCTTCGTGGTAGGCGCCAACAAATTGGTGGTAGAGAGTCGGCGCGCGCAAACGCATTTCATGATCGGAGAAGAACCCAGATGCTGCGAGTTCTTGCAACTTTCGGAAACGTCGATTGCGAATTCGCTGCTGTTCCTTGGTCAGGTTGCTCGTCGGCAAAAGGAAGGGGTTGTTGCTCATCTTTTCAACGCCGTCAACACGGCAGCAGGCTGCGGGGTGTGGTGGACATGCCGGCGTGCGCCGCCAGAGGGCGAAGACGGCGAGCGAAGAACATGGGGAATTTACTGGAGGATCTCTTTCAATATAACCAACTTACATACAGTCGAGGATGATGCGCGGCCGCAACACGAGCAACCATCTGATTGCGTTCAGGCGGCTCTCTGCTCAGGGATGAAAGGGTGAGGGAGAACGTGGAGAACAAGCGCCAGACCCTCCCTGCCCCAGGGATTTGCCTCTCGGCCGGAGTCACCCGAAGGTTGTAGCCTGCTTCGGGTAGAGGGGTCTCATTCAAGGCCCGCTGTGCGGCCCGAGCGGACTCGGCCGACGCGAACTGGGAAGGGGAAGGGTTGCCAGAAACAGCGGGGCCTGGGGGGTGCAGACCTTGACATAGCCGAAATTCTTGCCGGTCTGCAGGGTGATGTACTGGATCTCCCCGTACGGGGCGAAAACCTGGGTGGCCCCGCCCCGCCCCCCGCACGCACAAACCAGTGAGTTGGCTCGTCAGGGAACGTGTGTGCGGGGTCTCCCAGGCGGGGCCGGGGCCGGGGCCGGGGCCGGGGCCGGGGCCGGGGCGGAGGGGCCCGTGCTGCTGCGGACCCGCTGCAGGAGGCTCACCGGGACGCGGCCCTGGATGGAAATGAAGAGCCGCGAGCCCTCGGGCAGGTTGGGGTCGATGCCCCGGGTGGAGCCGTACATGGTGGCGGCCAGCTCGTCCTGCGAGAAGCGGTCGTCGGACCGCCGCTCGGGGGAGCGAACCCGGGGACGCCGGGCCCGGGCGCTCTCCTCGAAGCCGTCCTCCCCCGGGCGCGGCTCGGCGAAGGTGCACCGGACGGGGGCCCCCGGCTGCTCCATCTCGGCCCGCACGCGGGTGGCCGTCTCGAGGAGCTCGTACTCGACGAAGCCGAAGCCCCGGCTGCGCCCGTCGGCGTGGTCGCGCTTCAGCTCGACCGACACCAGCCCCGGGTACTTGCCGAACACCGCCCGCACGTCCTCCTCGGGCATCTGGTCCCAGCGGGCCGCGTGACGGTCAGCAGCCAACAAGGAAGGCGTGGATAGGTGGGTATTTGTGCGGGTATGTGTATGTGTGAGCGCCAGGTGGTGGGTGGGTGGGTGGGTGGGTGGCGGGGCGAGGGGACGGACATCGCGCGAGCACGAGTAGAAGAGCCGCTTGCGGGGCGTCAGGCCCCAGCCGGGCACCTCGCGCCGGTCAGTACGGTCCTCGTCGGGGCGGCGGCCCCAGTCCCAGTCGCGCCCGCGGACCCGGTCCCGGGGCTCCCGGTCGTCGTAGGGGGGCGGGTATGGGGGAGGGGGATAGCCGCCCGGTGGGAGCGGCGACGGGTGGCCGAGGGCCGACAGGGCAGCAGCCAGTAGCTGGCCGTAATAGCCCTGCAGCAGCAGACCGCGAAATGGTGTGTGAGGGCGACTCGTTCGAATGGGGCGGAGGAACGGAGGCAGAAGGGGGGGAGATGGCGGCTGACCTGTGGGTCGGCAGCCCCGCCGGGCATCGGAGGGGGATATGAGCCGGGCAGGGGCATCTGGCCGGGCGGGGGCATACGGCCGGGTGGGGGAGGCGGCGCATCGGGACGCCGGTAGGGATCCTGGGCGTACGGGTCGGGCTGACCGTAAGGACCACGAGCGTACGGGTCAGTGGGCGGCCGAGCGTACGGGTCTGGGGTGTATGGGTCTGGGGCGGCATAAGGGTCGCGGCCGTACGGGTCCCGGCCGTACGGATCCCGGGGAGCGTATGGGTCACCGCCGCGAGGTCCTGTGCGCGATGAATTTCAAGTCTGCGAGCAAACTGAGGCGGACCGGCAGCATACGGGTCAGAAGAGCCCGCTGGGTTTGTAGGTCTGGGGGGTCGCTTCGGTTGGGCGTAACTAACGCGATACGGGAGGTTTTCTTTTTGGATCTTCTCTTCAAGTCGCTGTTTGGCATTTGCGGCATCGTTTGTTGTATTGTACTGCACAAATGCGATCCCCTTGCTCTGGCCGGTGGAGTGCTCGAGGATGATTCGAACACTTTCATACTTGCCCCAAGGAGCGAAGAGGTCGGCGAGTTGCTGCTCGGTCATAGTTTTGGGAACACTCAGAAAGAGACGTGTCTTGTCTTCAGTTTCCTCGAATGGGGGCGGAGGTCTTCCAGCCATCTTCGTTTTGTGCCCACTCCCCAGTCATCTGAGGCTCTGCTCCGTGTCCTGGCCCGGCCCCAGACAGCCTATCTTGGCGATGTCGCTCCGGCTCACAGAAATCCTGATGAAATCAATGAAGGTTGGGAGGGCCTTCAACGAGTTTACCTTTGAGAAGCCTGTGAATAGTCTCGACTTTTCTGATGATGGATGCAACCTCGTGGCTGCCGACGATGGCTCTCTCCGCATTTACAACGCTGTTTCAGGCGAATACGGTGATATTTTGGTGAAAGCTGCCAAGATCGGCGTCGACCTTGTCCGGTATACACACCATACCGATGGCGTCATCCACGTCTGTCTTGGTTGCGCCGTCCTTTTCATTCGTTCGTTTGACGCAGGCCTCGAAAAACGGGGGCAACGACGATTCCATACGGTACCTCTCACTACACGAGCACCGGTATATCCGCTACTTCCGCGGCCATCGGGGCCCGGTCGTCTCGCTGTGCGTCTGCCCGACGGGTGACCAGTTCCTGAGCAGCTCGCAGGATGGCACGCTCAGGCTGTGGGACCTGCGCACGCAGGCTGGCCAGGGACTCCTTCGGGTCGGCCCACCACTCCCCCCTCCTCTCACCCACCCCCATCACCACCCGCCCACCACACCCACCACCCGACCCACCACACCCACCACCTGGAGCCCCATGTCTCACTTGCCCCTTGCTGTTGGTTGGGCTGCGCAGGTGAGCTGCCCGCGGCCTGTGGCTGCGTACGACCCTACAGGCCAGGTGTTTGGGGTCCTGACCAGCCCCACCGTCCTGCGGCTGTACGACGTGCGCTCCTACGACCGGGGGCCGTTCAGCTCCTTCCAGATCGCCCCCGACGCCTTCGACCCGCCCGGGGTGGCCATCGAGGCGGCCTGCCTCAAGTTCAGCCCCGACGGCAAGTACATGCTGCTGCCCACCCGCCACCACGGCATCCTCCTCCTCGACGCCTTCACCGGCTCCAAGGTCCCCGGTCAACGCCCCCCCCCCCCCCCCCCCCCCATGCCCCCACACCCGCGTCCATGTCGCGCCCACGGCGTCACGCCCCCGACCACTCCACCTTGGATGGGCGCTCTTGTGATGACATGGCGCACACGCTCACGTATGGATGTGGCCTGTTGGGGGCGGCTGGTGGTACGGCGGCGGCGGCGGTGGTGGTGGCGGTGGTGGTGGTGGTGGGGCGGGCAGCTGCGGACGCTGCGGGATCACTACCCGCCCGACCACACCCTACGGCCCAGCCCCACGGCGCCCCTGCTGGAGGCCTCCTTCAGCCCGGACTCGCAGTTCATCGCCTCGGGGGCCGCCGACGGGCGGGTCCTGGTCTGGAGCGCCGAGCGGGGCGTCCCGGTGGCCATCTGGCAGCCGCCCGCCCTGCCGGCCGAGGGCCCCCTCCCTGCGACGGCCCTGCGATGGAACCCGCGCAAGGCCATGCTGGCCACGGGCTGCGGGCCGCTGTGCTTCTGGATCCCCGACGGGGCCCGCATGGCCGAGGCCGCAGACGCGGCCGGGGTGGCCCTGCCCCCCATGCCCTTCGGCTACCCGGCCCCGGGCCCGCCCCCGGCCCCCGCCGGTGGCCCCGGCTATCCGACCGGCCCGGGCGGGCCCTACGACCCCGCCGCACAGGCTCCCCCGTACGGGGGCCCCGGCTACCGGTGATAGGCGCCTCCCCGCCGCCACGTGGCCCATCCCATCCCCACACGCCCGTCGCTGCCCGGTGGTCTCCATCCCGCCGGTCCCCCGCCATCCCCACCCCGACACGGCGCATCTCCCTCCATTCCGCCATCCCCACCCCGGTGGCCTCCCCGGCACCCCCCGTGGCACGCCACCCCTGGGCGCTGCCAGCCTCTCCGGTCCACCACCCGAGCCGGTCCACCGTCCGAACCCGGTCCGCGGCCCGCGGGCTCCGACATGGGTTGGCCGCCCCGTCGCCCCTGCGGCACGGCCCCCACGCGGAGCTGCGAACGCATCGTCCCATCCCAACCCCCGCAGCGACCGAGGTTGGGGCGGCTCACAGCTCGTCCTCGTTCCACCTCACCCCACCCCTGGCGGTCTCCCCCCTCCCTCGTTCCGTCCTCGGTCTCTGCCCCTCTGCCCCTCTGCCCCTCTGCCCCTCTCGATTGGCTCCTCTGCCCCTCTCGATTGGCTCCTCTGTTTTTTTGTCTTTTTCCCTCTCCGCCATCCCGTCGGGTCTCCGCCCCTCCCCGAAGGCTCCCCGAACCCGGACAAGATGCGCTCGCCTGTCGGCCTGTTGGAGCCACTCCCACCGGCCACCCTTCCACCCTCCTCGAGGGGGTTAGTCGGGGCTGCCCTTCGGGTGGGCCGGCGACCGGGCCGGCGGGTGTACCCCATTCCTGGCCCTGGGCGGGGCGGGGCGGGCGGGGGCCGGCTGCTCGATGCGGATGGGCGGCCGGGGCGGAGGCCGCAGGGCGAAGGTGGGGCAGGGGCGCCGCAGCTGCACCCGGCGGAGGGACGGGCAGGCCGCCAGCTGGGCGGCCCCCAGGGCGGGGCAGTCCAGCACCAGGGCCGCCAGGACGGGGCAGTGGGCCAGGGCCAGGGCCGCCAGCCGGGGGCAGGACAGCTCGAGGGCCCCCAGCCGGGTGGCCCCCGTCAGGCCCAGCCGCCGCAGCCTGGGCCCGTGGACTCGCAGCCGGGCCGCGGGGGCCCACCACTCGCGGATGTCGGCCTCCTCCAGGCCGGGCGCGGCCCCCAGGAGGCCCTCCAGTGCCGGGGCCCCCAGGCCGTGCATCCCCTGCAGCTGCAGCACCCGCAGCCCGCTGGCCAGGGGCGGGTCCAGGCCGAGGGTCGCCGGGCCGGGCCGCCCGGTCAGCAGGAGGCGCTCCAGGGCCGGGGCCCCGAGGCGACAGGCCTGGTGGGGCCCCAGCAGCAGCTCGGCCTCGGTGGCCCCCGCGGCCACCACCGTCAGGCTGCTCCCCGCCTGTGGCGACCCCCCACCGGCGGCCGGCTGCGGCGGCGGCTGCTGTTTGGCGGTGGGGGGCGGCTGCTCGGGCGAGGCGAGGGCCAGGCGGAGGGACCTCAGGGCGGCCGGGAAGCGGGCCTCCATCCGGGCGGGCAGGGGCGCCCCGCTGAGCTCGATGGCAGCCTGGGCGAGGCGGGGCGTCCGCTCGTCCAGCCGGGCCAGGAGGCCCGCCCCCTCGGCCACCAGGGCCGGCCCCCGGAGCCGCATGGTCAGGGCCGCCAGGCCCGGACAGGCGCCCACCAGGCGCACCTCGTGGGGGCGGGTCAGCTCCCAGGGCAGGGCCTCGAGGCAGGGCATGGGGCACAGGGCCACCACGTCGGCGGGGGCCTCAGGGCAGGACCAGCGGGCCAGGGCGGGGCAGCGGAGCAACACCTGGTGGACCCGGGTGCCCCCCATGTCCAGGGCCTCCAGCCGGGGCGCCGCCACCTCGAGCCGCTCCACCGTGCAGCCCCGCAGCTGGGCCCGCCGCAGGCTGGGCAGCACCAGCCGGGCCCCGGCCAGGCGGCACTGGATCAGGGCCAGGTCGGTCAGCAGGGCCCCCGCGGGCGGCTCCCACCCGAAGGGGGGCGGGGCCGCCTGGGGGGGCAGGGGCACGCTCATGTGCACCAGGCACCGGCGCAGGCGCGGCAGGCGGGGCACCAGGGCCAGCAGATCCGCCTGCCGGTCGGGGAACTCCACCTCGACCTCCTCCAGCCCCTGCAGCTGCCCCAGGGCACCCGCCAGCCCATCCAGGCCGCCGCCCCCGGGGGCCGGGGGGAGCCCGACCCCCATCCAGGCCGTCCGCCCGGTTCGGCACACAAACCTGTCGCAACCCCCCCCCCCCCCCCGGCAAACCCCAAACACAGCGTTGAGAGGAGGGAAGGGTCAGAAGGGAGGCGCGAGCCGCGAGACCTGGTGAGGGCCGCGTTGGCCGTGATGAAGGCGAGGGCTGCGGGGCCCAGGGGGGCGCACTCGGGCAGGACGAGGCACTCGAGGCGCGTGCAGCCGGCCCCCAGGAGCCCCTCGAAGGCGGCCTCGCTGAGGGCCATCTGGACCTCGAGGTGCCGCAGCCCGGGGCCTCCGCACCGGGCCAGCAGGGCCGCCGGGCGGGGCTCGTACCGGCAGACGAGGGTCTCCAGCCCCCCCGGGGCCAGCCCCCCCGGGGAGCCCTCGGGGCCCAGGCACAGCGAGATGGCGCTGAGGTGGCGCAGGCGGGGCAGGGCAGCCAGCAGGTCGGCCCGGAGGAAGGCGGCCGCCTCGGTGGGCCCCTGCAGGCAGAGCCCCTCCAGCAGGGGGCAGTGCCGCCCCAGCTGGCCCAGCAGCCCGTTGGGGTCCTCGGCCACCGTCAGCCGCAGCACCCGCAGGTTGCCCAGCCGAGGCAGCAGCCCTCGCAGGGGCCCCCCAGGGGTGGCCATCCCCAGCAGGCTCAGCACCCGCAGCGGGTGCCGCCCGGGCGGCCCGGATGGGGGCGTCCCACCACCACCACCACCACCACCACCATCGCCGCCGCCGCCGCCGCCCCAGTGGCAGAGCGCCTTCAACGGAAACGGCTCGTTCAGCCCATCGAGGATCAGTGTCTCCAGGGCCCTGCATCGATGCACCAGGGCAAAAAAGCGGGGCGATGATGGAGGGCGCAGAGTGGGGACCGGTCGCAAAATCAGCTGGTAGTCACTGAGCGGTGTGGGATGGTCCGAGATGGAGACCCTGACCGAAAAAACCCCGCGCCACCTCCGACACACGTCCGCGAAGATCGCTTGTTGGCCCACCGTCAGGACCGGCTGCCCAAAGAGGATCAGGCCGAGGAGTTCATCCGGGAGCTGGGCAAAGGCGGGGTCCACAGCAGATTTCTCGTCGTCGTCGTCAGTTGTTCCATGTTTGACACGGCGCATTATTGCCCGGGGAAAGCTATCTGATTCGCATGTTCCCTCCATCTTTTCCCCCCCCTTTTCCATGCCGCCGAAACCGAAAATGGCTCCTTCTTCCTACGTGGTGGCTGGGCCCAGCCACACGTGGATGCCGGCTTCGGGGGGCCCGGCCCCGGGGGCGGCTGGTCCCTGGGGTGGGGCGGGCCGGTCGATCCGGTAGCGGAGGGCCAGCTCGAGGTGCTGCCGGGAGCGCCGGTCGTGGGTGAGGGTGCTCCGGGTGATGAGCACCCGGTAGGTGGGCTCCCAGCCCCAGCAGGGCCCCGCCCCGGGCCGCTCGCCGGTGCCGGTCTGCTGCAGGGTCACCACCCACTCGTCCTCGCACTGGCCACTGTGCCGCCACAGCCGCGTCAGGTACCCCGACAGGCGCTGGGGGCGTGGAGGGGCGGGGGGTGGGGAAGCAGACGGGATGGTGGAAGGGCCCCCTGACCCAGGGCGCGAGCGTGCGAGCGTGCGGCGGGGCGGGAGCGGGCGGGCGGGCGGGCGGGCGGGCGGGAGCGGGGCGGACCTGGAGCACCTCGGTGGCCAGGGCCGAGGCGACGGCCAGGCCCCGCTGGAAGAGGCTCATCTCGCTCTCGTCCAGCCCGGTGGCGGCCCGGGAGCCCCGCTCGGGCGGGGGCAGGCTGCGCAGCCAGGCCTGGTCGCGGGCCTGGTCGAGGGCCTGCAGCTTCTCCTCGCTGGGCAGGGCCGGCTTGGCCTCGCCCAGGCCCCCCGCGCCCTCGCCTCCGGCAGCCCCCGGCGCCTCAAGGGCGGGGCCGGCCGCCGTGGGGGCAGAGCTGGGGGTGGGGGTGGCGGGCTGCTGGGGGGCCCTGGTGGCGTCGGTCTTGGGCGGCTGGGCGGCCGCGAGGGCCCCCGCGGCGGCCGAAGAGGACGAGCCTGACCAGGAGGCCGCCCCGCCCTGACCGGCCGAGGCCAGCAGGATGGCCCGCTCGGTGTCGCCCACCATCCGCCCCTGCGCCCCGCCCGGCAGCCCCGGCCCAGTCCGGCCACCCATCAAGGAAGGCAGCGAAAGAGCCCACTCAGCATGGCGCCCGACATCCGGCTGTGTGTGCGGGGGGAGAGGCCGTGCGGGCCTTCTTGGCGAGCCCGTGGGCGGGGGCCAGGGCCGGCAGCCGGTCGACGGGCGTCAGGGGCGCGGGGGCGGCGCCGGGACCGCCGGGCAGCGGGCCGGCCAGCTTGTGGATGCCGAAGAAGCGCCGCACGAGGTCGCCCAGCCGCCAGACGCGCACCCCCACGAGGCCCGCCAGGTGGTGGGCCACCGGCTGGGCGGGCAGGGCGTAGTAGACCAGCAGGGCGCCCGCCGTCTGGGTCAGGGCGCACTCGCAGAGGGTCTCCAGCCCCCAGCTGTTCAGGGCGGCCTCGTCCTGGAAGGGCAGGAAGGTCCGCGGGGGCATCTGCACCGGCCGCAGCAGCAGCGACCGCTTGACCGGCTGTGGGAGGGGCGGCCCCAAACGCCAGCCAAAGCCGCCGGGGTGACGGAGCACGGATCCAGATCCAGCCGGTCCTGACACCCGAGGGGGAGGGGGAGTGGGGGCGGACCCTGAGCCTGAGGCGGCCCGCGAGGGCGTCGTCGGGTTCGCCCAGGGCGATGGCGATCTCCTGAGGGGCCGCCTCCCCGGCGGGGGCCGCCTCTGGGGCTGCCCGGTCGAGGAGCGACGGCTGCACGGCGAAGGGGGCCCACAGCCGGCCGGGCAGGGGGCGCCCCTTGAAGAGGTCGGCCGGGTCGCAGGCCTCCAGGTCGGTCCCAAGCACAGCCGGCCGCGTGCCGATGTACACCGCTGCCCCGCCCCCCACCCGCCCCGCCCACGAAGGAGAAGCCGTCCCGTTGGGGCGGCAGCCAAGCAGGAGGGGCGAGGGGGCGAGGGGGCGAGGGGGCGAGGGGCGAGGGGGCGAGGGAGAGCGGACGGGGCCCGTCCTCGTCAGGCCCCTGCGGGCCTGGGCCAGCCCGCTCGGCAGACTGTCCCCCCCGGGCCAGGGCGGGGCCCCAGCGTGCCGCCCAGGAGCGCCACCGTGCGGTGGGCAGCTGGAGGATGCCGTCCGCGGGCCGGGGCAGCCCCTCGGGCTGGGGGTCGTCGGGCGTGGGGGCGGGGCAGGGCGCGGTCACGGTCACCAGGCGGCCCACCCAGGCCTCGCAGCGCGGGTCCCCGTCGGACTCGACCGATGGCTCCTCGGGCGGCTGCTCCCCGGGCGGCTGCCCCCCGGGCTGCCCCCAGGGCCCCTCGAGATCGTCGGCCCCTCGGGGGCCCCCCGGGGCGGGCCGGTTGCGGTCGGCGGCCAGCCGGGCGGCCATGTGGGCCAGCACAGCCCCCGGCCAGCGCTCGGCCCCGTGGGGGTTGGGGGCCGCCCCGGGCGGGTAGGCCTCGGCCAGCCGGAAGTAGGCCCCCTCGGGCCCCACGAACATGTGCGGGGCGGGCAGGGGCACACCGCCCGCCAGCGGGTCGCCCACACCCAGGCCGCCATCCTCGCCCACAGCCGCCGCCGCGGGTACCGGGGGGGCGATCAGCCGGAAGACCAGCCTGGCCCACCACCGCCCCCACGAGGTGGTGGTGGTGATGGTGGGGGGTGGCGGTGAGTCGGACAGCCACGTGGGGCCCTGGCAGCAGCCCCTCTCTTCTCTTCGCACCGCCGCACCATATCCACCTGCCCTCCTTCCTCCCTCCCTCCCCTTCCTTCCTCCTCCCCTTCCTCCCCCCCCCCCCCCCCCCCCCCCCTCCCCCTCACTTCCCAGGAGGAAGCGCGGACCGGCGCTCGTAGAAGGAGCGCTGGAAGGCGGCCCGGGCCCTGGCGCTGTCCTGGGCAGCCTTGCGAGCCTCCTGTGCGATGCGGGCCTCCTGGCTGGGGCTCAGCCGGACGGAGGGGTCCAGGGGCGGCTCGGCCGGCTGGGGGTTGGGGCCCGCGGGCAGGTGGGCCGCCAGGAAGGGCACGTTGACCATGAAGAGCCCCGCCAGCGAGGCGAACGTCCGGCTGCTGCACAGGATGCCCGGCTGCAGCGGGCGCCGCCTACCGCGCGCCACCCCAGGCACGGACGGGCAGAAGGCGGGACCCATTCGGTGCTGAGTGAGCCGACAAGGGGCCGGCCGGGCGGTGCGGCAGCGAGCAGCGGGGGCAGGGGCGGCGGTGAGTGGGCGCGGACCCGCTCCCAGTTTGGGGAGGCGAAGGGGTCGGCCATCTGGGCGGCCATGGCGTGGAAGTCGTCCTCCTGCGGGTCAGGCAGCAGCCCCGGCAGCCCCGGCGCGCACAGGTCCAGGTGCCGCGGCCCCACCTGCACCCACCCACCCCCGGGCCGGGACGGGCGGGCCAGGGCCATGATGAGGGCGGGGGCGTGAGGGGCGGGGGCGTTAGGGGGCGTGCGCATTAAGGGAATGGTGGGCATGACGGCGGGCGGGAATGGTGGGCATGACGGCGGGCGGGTGCGGACGGCGTAGAACTTGAGGGGCCTGGCGGCCAGGGCAGGGTGGAGCAGCCGGGCCGGGTGGGGCCGGCTCAGCGGGACGGGCACCTGCGGCAGGAGCAGCTCCTCGCCCACGTCCAGCATGGGCACCCTGGGGGGTGGGCCGGGTGTGTGGGGGCAAGCGAGGCGGGTACGTGGGTGAGGGGCTTCCGGAGGCGGGCGGGCGGGGGCGGGCGGGCGGGCGGACAGCTCGGGGAGGGCAGGCCGGGACTGGATGGCCGGGGCGGCCAGCCGGAAGGAGCGGCCGTCGAAGAAGTGCAGCCCCTGCAGCGGGCAGCTCGCCACCTCGGGGAACAGCTGCGGCCATGCGCCCCACTGGGCCGGGGGGCCCGTTGCCGCCTGGCCGTCGTGAGGGGCCGCTGCGAGCAGCCGGCGATCCGCGCCCTCGCCGCCCTCGCCGCCCTCGCCCTCGCCCTCCCGGCTGCTTGCCTGGGCCTGCTCCCGGGTGGTGGGCCGGGCCAGGTCCGGGGCTGCCGGGGCCGCGAGGAGGAACCTGCCGCGTGCCTGGGCCTCGAGGTCGTCTCTGGGCCGGTCCGCCTCGGCCCTCCCGGGGGGGCACGGGAAGGGCAGCCCCACCGGGACGGCGCACCCCTGGGCGCACAGGTGGGCGGCCAGCGAGGCCCCGTGGCGGAGGCCCTTGACGGTGGGCGGCCCGGGGCGGATGGTGGGCCCCAGGGCGGCCATCCCCGGGACGGCCAGCTCGACGGCCCCGCCCAGGCAGGTGCCCCCGTGGCGCAGCCCCCAGAGGGTCACCCGGACCGACTGCCCCAGCCAGGCCCGGCTCCGTTGGGCCAGCTCGTCGGCCGTGCAGGCCGTGGCCAGGGGGCGGCCGCCCCGCCCGTGGGGACGCCGGCGGGCCCGCGAGAAGGAGGAGGAGGAGGAGGGCGGGCCCCCACTGGTGGCGGCGGGCGGCATGGGGGGAGGCTGCGGGGCCAGGGCGGGCAGGGCCGGGTTGGAGAGGTCCAGCACCATGGCCCCGCTGCCTGGGCCACGCTCCTCGTCGGGGCCCCGGCTGGCCCCGGCGGCGGCGGCGGCGGCTTCCTCGGGGGGCGCCGCCTGGAGGATGGGGGCCGCCTCGGGGCCCTGGTCGCTGTCGGAGCACTCGGGGGGCGGGGCCCGGGGCTGCAGGCGGCCGTCCCCCGGGCGGCGCATGCGGAGGGCGATGGCCGGCCCCGAGAGCAGATGCACCGCCAGCGGGACCGGGGTGGGGCAGTCCAGGGCCAGCTCCTCGGGTGCCGTCAGGCACCGCCGCCGGCCGGCCTGCGGGTGACCCGGGGCAAGGGCCAGGCGCCCCTCCAGGGCCAGGGCCTCCAGTCGGAGCGGCTCCAGGTGGGCCCCCAGCGCCAGCCCCGGCTCGGGCGCCCCCGGGGCAGCCAGGGCGCCCCCACGGGGCAGCAGCACCGTCACCGAGGCGCACGGCAGGCCCCCGCACACCACCATCTCTGGACAGCCGCCCCCCCCCCACCACCCCCCCCCCGCCCCCCGCCCGATGGCACCCACCGCAGGACGTGATGGTCATGCCCCCCATCAGGACCATGGGGAGGCCGGAGGGGGGCGTGTGGGGGGGAAGCCGGCATGAAGGAGAGGAGAGAAGAGGACAGGAGAGGGACGACGGGGTGGGGGCGGGCAGACTGTTGAGGAACCCCTCGAGGGGCACCCCGGCGAACCGCCGCAGGAAGCCGGCCGGGTGGCGCCACGGGCTGTGCCAGGGCTACACAGGGGCGCGGGAGGGGCGAGAGAGGGGCGCGGGAAGGGCGGGAGGGAAGATGGGAGGAGGGCATGAGCGTCGGGTGGGCGCGCCAATCGGCCCCGGCGCTCCGGTTGGCGGGAGCCCCAGCGCCTCCTCGGGGCAGCCGCCGCACGGACGTCGCCGCTCTCGCCCGGGAGCCGCTCCTCCTCGTCGTCCGGGGCCTCGTCGGGGCGCCCCCCACCGGCCCAGCCCCACTGGCTGCGGGCGGCGAGCCCCGCTGAGGCCGCCAGCAGGGCGGCGCTGGCCGGGGCGACCATCTGACCCGTCCGGGGGGCCGGCTGGGGGACGGCCGGGGCGAGGGGCGGCCGCTGGGCGGGCAGGGGGGAAGGGGGCGGCTCGAGGGGCCCCGGGAGGCCGTCCCACCAGGAGGGGACAAAGCCCGGCCCCACGGCGGGCAGCCGGCCGGCCCGGTCGGGGTCAGTCCCGGGCGGGGGCGGCCGGCACTGCAGTTGGCTGTAGAGGGGCGCCAGGGGGGCCTCCATGACCGACCGGAGCAGGTCCCCGTAGAACATGGTCCGCGGCACACCCGACCCGGCCGGCGGGTACACCTGGGGGGGGGGGGGGGGGGGGGGGGGGGGATGGAGAAGGGCAGAGGGCCGTGAGGGGGCGCTTCCCGGGGGAGCGTGGCAGGGCGGTGGGGTGGATGGAGGGGTGGCCGGGGCGGGCCTGCCAGAGGGGCGGGCTGATGAGGCCCACCAGGAGGCAGCCCAGGTTGGCCCGGGGCGGCAGGGCCACCTCGACCACCATCCGGCCGGCCTCGTCGAAGGCCAGCCGCTCGCCCGCCCGCCCGCGGGCCCCCCGGCGCGGCCGGTAGCGGGCCATGAAGCAGCAGCCCTCGCCGCCCCGGGGGGGGCCCTGGGGCACGTACCAGGGCAGGGCGGCCGGGGCCCGGCTGCCGGCGGCCTGGGGTCGGGGGGGCGCGGGCAGGAGAAACAGGGCGCCCCCCTGGTGGGCAGGCCCGTAGGCCACCTCGGGCACGGCCAGCACGCGCAGCCCCATGAACCGCCGCACCGACTGCGCAGCGGCGGCGGCGGCGGTGGCGGCGGCGGCGGCGGGGGAGGAGGAGGCACCCCGCAAGACGGGTCCCGGGTGGGTGATTGATGGGCCCCGAATGCGCGGAGGGTCCCGGGCGGGCGGAGATGGGGCGGGACGGGGTAGGGGGTGGGGGGGTAGGGGGTAGGGGGTGCGGACCTCGGTGGCGCCGACGGCCCAGGGGTGCCGCAGGGGATGCCCGAGGGGGGCCAGGCTGAGCAGGCTGAACCGAACGTACCGCACCGCCTCTGCACCCACCGCAGGGAGGTGTCCAGGCCATCGCCATCAGCCAACGAGCAAAGGAGGAGGGAGGGGGGGTAATGGGGAGTGCGCGGGTGGGGCTGACCCTCCTCCCGGCTGCCGGCCCGGCGTGCCGCGGGGGATGCCGGGGACGCTGCCGATGACCCCGAGGAGGACGACCAGGACGAGCCGTCCGAGGGGCCGCCGCTGCCCGAGGAGGCCGACTCGCTCTCGCTCGGCTCGGCCCGCTCGGGGCACTCGTCCTCATCGCCGGCCGGCCGGTCCTGGGCCCGGGCGGCGCTGACCGCGGCGGCGGCGGCGAGAACCTGGGCGGGCAGCGGGCCGCGCACCCGGAGCAGCAGATCGCACCCGACCAGCCCCACCATGCGGGCTGTGTACGCGGGCTGCTGCCCGCGCAGAGCCTGGCCCAGGAACCTGCCCCGCCGCCGCCCAACAGACGACGTGAGGACGGGGCACCCGGGCCCATGAAGAGCGGCAGGGGCATGATTAGGACATGGCTCGGACATGGCTCGGACATGGCTAGGGCATGGTTAGGGCAGGGTTGGCAGACTGTTCGATACGCTGCAGGCCGGCGATGCCCTGAGGCTCGTAGGTGGCCAGCCTGGCGAAGCCCAGGCCCACCAGCAGGTAGCGCAGGTCCAGTCGGACCCGGGCCTCATCGCCCTCCTCGCGGAGGGGCTGCGAGAGGTTGATCAGCATGGCCGCTGCAGGGTGGGTGGAGTAGGGGGGGGGGGGGGGGGGGGGGGGGAGCAGATCGGCGGTAGGCTGTGAATGGGGTCCGCCAAGCCGGGGCGGGGGGCCGACCGAGGGTGTCGATGGTGTGTGGGGCCAGGGGCGGATATGCCAGCCGCTCGGGGCGCTCCGGGTCGGGGGCCTCCAGGGGGGGCGTGACCAGGCATGGCCCGGGCTCGCCCTCCTCGGAGGGAAGGCTGCCGGGCTGCTCCAGGGCCCAGCCCGTTTTCAGGCCCCAGGCGCACCGCAGGTCGTCGCGAAGCTGGGCCAGGGGGATGTCCACGAGCAAGGTCCCCAGATTCCGGTAGGGATCGTCGACGTGGAACATCCGAACCACGACCTGCCCTCGGCGGCGGAGAAGATCGCACAAAAGGGAAAGGTGCACAGACTTGCTTGCGGGTCGTGGATAAGTATCGCATGGCGACACTCTCCAGTGACATGATTGGCTGGATCGAGAATAATTCGATTTGAAGAAAGATGCCGCCAACTTTGATATTGTATGAGTCTGGACGAAACTGGTGGAGAATGTAGAAACATGGAGAACATTACCGATTCGCCAGACTATAAAATGGATCTGTGCAGGAACATCGCGATTCACGAGCCCGCGGGCCTGCTGCTGGGTTTGCAGGGTCAGGGCACCTTCGTCGAGGATTGAAGGTCGAGAAAATGGCGAAAGTTGGACCGCCATCCCACCTCTCGATGCGACAGCCACTTGACAGGACTCAGCAACCCACACCCCGGTCGACCCCCCTGCCAGGGCTGGCCTCGCGTGTGAGAAGACGACACATACAATCGGAGAATTCCCCCGAAAAAAAAGGAAGAGAGAAGAGAAGGGACCGGATGAGAGAGGAGATTATCTGGTTGTCGCTTGCTTATTGGTTGGGCAGCTCGAAGGTGGGCGGGATGGCCTCACCCGCGGCCGCGGGGCCCTTGCCAGCGGCGAGTTGCTCCTGGGCCTGGCGGGCGTAGGCCTCGTCGATGGCGGCCACGCAGGGGTCGCCCGCGCAGAGCATGCGGATGCGCTCGCAGGTGAGGGGCGTCCAGTAGGGCGCCTGGGCCTCCAGGCCGCGCTGCTTGCGGGCGGCGTTGATGGCGTCCATGAGGGCCATCACGGCGGACGAGGCCAGGAAGAGGGGCGGCTCGCCGATGGCCTTGGAGGAGTAGACGGCCTTGGGGTTGGCCGAGTTGGGCAGCAGGGTCACCCGGAGGGCGTGGGGCTGGTCCGTCCAGCCGGGGATCTTGTACCAGCTGGGCGAGTTGGTGATCAGCCGGCCCGAGGGGTGCCACACGGGCTCCTCCATGGTGTACAGGCCCAGCCCCTGCAGGTAGGCCCCCTCGATCTGGCCCAGGTCGATGGCCGGGTTGATGGACCGGCCCACGTCCTCGATCAGGTCGGCCTGCAGCACCCGGTAGTCGCCCGTCAGGGTGTCCACCTCGACCTCGGTCATCGAGGCCCCGAAGGCGAAGTAGCTGAAGAGCCGCTGGGTCGGCTCCCCGCTGGGGGACACGCCCGCCTCGCCCAGCTCGGGGGTCGCGTAGTAGCTGCGAGCGGGCAGGGATGGGGGGGGATGGGGAGGGAGAGCACGGAGGATGAGTGGGGGGGGCCGCGGAAACGCGCACATCCCACTAGACACACACGCACACGCACACGCACAAGGGCGGGCGGGCTGGGGCGGGCTGGGCTGGGGCGGGCTGGGGCGGGCTGGGCTGGGGCGGGCTGGGGCGGGCTGGGGCGGGCTGGGGCGGGCTGGGGCGGGCTGGGGCGGGCTGGGGCGGGCTGGGGCGGGCTGGGGCGGGCTGGGGCGGGCTGGGGCGGGCTGGGGCGGGCTGGGGCGGGCTGGGGCGGGCTGGGGCGGCGGGCTGGGGCGGGCGGGCGGACCCGTGGGCGGAGAGGTCGATGCGGCGCATGTAGGCCATCTTGGCGTAGTCGGCGAGGGTCTTGCCGGGGGCCTCCTTCATGATGGGCTCCAGCCGGGCCTTGATGGCCTCGCAGGCCTGCAGGACGGCCATCCCGTTGAGGTCGGTCCCCGAGGAGGCCGCCGTGGGCTGGGTGTTGGCGCACTGCAGGGTGCAGGTCTCCTGGACGACGGCCACCCGGTCGAGGGGCACCCCGAAGGCCTCGGCGGCGATCTGGGCGATCTTCAGGTGGAGCCCCTGGCCCATCTCGGTGCCCCCGTGGCACACCTGGACCGTGCCGTCCTGCTGCAGGTGCACCAGGGACTGGCCCTGGTTCATGAAGAACGACTCGAAGCTGCAGCCGTACTTGAGGCCCACCATCCCGATGCCCCGCTTGATGAAGGCGTGCTCGGCGTTGAACCGCTCGATGGCCGCCTTCCGGTCGGCGTAGTGGGTGTCCCGGATGAGCCGCTCGAACATGGGCACTGGTGGCCACGCAGACGCACACACACAGGGGGGGGGGGGGGGGGGGGGGGGGGGCAAGGGATCGGGGTTGCTGAGTGCGGGTGGGCGGGAAGGGCACATACATTCGCGGGCGGGCGGGCGGGCGGGCGGGCGGGCGGGCGGGCTGGGGAGATGGCGGGGCATGCGCGGGGAGGTCCGGACCGAAGGGGGCCGTCTCGAGGAGCTGGTGGTAGTGGGTGAGCTGGCCGGGCCGGTAGGCGTTCATGAGGCGCAGCTGGGCCTGGTCGATGCCGGCCCGCTCGGCCACGGCGTACATGGCGCACTCCATGGCCAGCATGGCCTCGGGCCCGCCGAAGCCCCGGAAGGCCGTGTTGGTGGGCCGGTTGGCGAAGACCATCCGCCCGGTGGCCCGGATGTGGGGCACGTAGTAGACCCCGTCGCAGTGGTTGACGGCCCGCTTGAGGATGCCGAAGCTGCAGTCCATGCTGCAGCCCACGTTCTGGAAGACCTTGAACTCGGCCGCGTGGAGGCGCCCGTCGGCCATGAAGCCGATCTTGTAGTGGATCTTGAAGGGGCTCCGGTGGCCCACCGTCAGCATGTCCTCCTCCCGGCTGACCGTCAGCCGGACCGGGCTGCCCACCTTGCGGGCCGCCACCGCGCAGGCGCAGGCCAGCCAGGCGGCCCGGGTCTCCTTGGAGCCGAAGGCGCCCCCCAGGCGGCGCGTCCGCACGACCACGTCCGAGATGCGGCACCCGCACACGTGCGCCACCAGGCGCTGGCTCAGCGAGACGTTCTGGGTGGCCGTCAGGATCTCCTGCACGGGGCCGGGGGCAGGGGAGGAGACGTGAACTCGGATGGGCGCGAAGCGGGGGCAGCGCAGGGCGATGGCGGTGGTGGGCGGGCGGACCATGGCGTCGCCCTCGCCGGGGGAGGCGATGGTGATGTTGGGCTCGAAGGCGAAGTGGATCTGGCCGCCCTCGTAGACGACCCCCTCCACCAGGTGGGCGCTCTCGGCCATGCCCTTCTCGACGTCGCCCCGCTGCTGGACGAAGGGCTGCTCGATGAACTTGCCCGCGGCGATGCCCTCGTCGATCGTGTACACCGCCCCGGGAACCTCCTCGTAGTCCACCTGCACAGGGGCACCCCGGAACACCGAGGGCCGCCAGGAACCGGTGAGCCAAAGAGCACTCGGGGGGGTGCCGTGGGGGCGGGAGCGCGATGGCGGGCGGTTGGGGGCGGGCCTTGACGAGCTTGACGGCGCGGCGGGCGATCTCCTCGGTGCGGGCGACGAGGACCCCCAGGGGGGCGCCCACGTGGGGGGTCAGCCCGCCCACCGGGACGAAGCACTCCTCGTCATGGACGGCCGTGCCGATGCAGTTGGCCCCGCGGACGTCCTCCCGGGTGGCCAGCGTCACCACCCCGGGCACGGCCAGGGCAGCGGTGGCGTCGATCCGCTGCGGATGACGGGGACCGATGGCGTGAGCATGTGCAAGGCCAGGGCAGGATGCAGGATGAGCAGGATGAGCAGGATGAGCAGGATGAGCAGGATGAGCGTGGCGTGGCGTGGCGTGGCGTGGCGTGGCGTGGCGTGGCGTGGCGTGGCGTGGCGTGGCGTGGCGTGGCGTGGCGTGGCGTGGCGTGGCGTGGCGTGGCGTGGCGTGGCGTGGCGTGGCGTACTGACCAGCACCTTGGCGTGGGCCTTGGTGGAGAAGAGCACCCCGTAGGTGCCGTCGTAGGGCATGGCCACGTCCGAGACGTACTTGGCCTCGCCTGGACAGACACCGCGGGCGGGCGGGCGGGCGGGCGGGCGGGCGGGCGGGCGGGCGGGCGGGCGGGCGGGCGGGCGGGCGGGCGGGCGGGCGGGCGGGCGGGCGGGCGGGCGGGCGGGCGGGCGGCAGCGACAGCCATCAGAAGCGACACCATGGGGAGGGTATGAGAGGGGGGAGGGGAGGGAGTGAGGGCTGGAGGCGAAGGGACCGACGCCGGCGCCAATGGGGCGGGCGATGGGGGGCCGTGGGGGCTGGGCGCAGACCGGTTGCCTGGACGGTGCCCGAGAGGATGGGCAGGGGCTGGCCGACGGTGGCCGTGTCGGTGCGGATGTCGAAGTGGGTCTGCGAGGGCTGGGGCCGCTCCGGCTCGGACAGGTAGAGCTCCTCCTCGGGCCGCAGCTCTGCAGGCCGCCCCACCGCCGCGCCGCGCCGCACCACACCGCACCACACCGTAGGCGCACGTACCAGGAACCACAACACCACAAGCGCCGCGCGACAGGGACGAGCAACAGCCAACCCCAGAAACCGCTAAGCAGAGCGGAAGGACAGGCAGCAGTGGGGGAGGCGGCGGCAGTGGGCGCTGGGGGCCTTGTGCTGGGGGGTGTTGTTGTTGGGGGCGATGTGCTGGGGCTTTGGGCGGGTGCGGACCGGCGCGGCCGCCGAAGAGGGGCACCCGGATGCCGAGCCGCTGGGCGAGGGCGCAGTAGAACTTGTAGAAGAAGGTCAGCGCCATCACCCGCCGGTAGCGGATCATCCCGCCGGGCGCATCCGAGGCCAGCCGGATCTCGTCCCGCAGGCTGCACATCGGAAGGGCGGGGCGGGGGGGGGGGGGGGGGGGGGGGGGGGGGGGGGGGGGGGAGGGAGGGGGGGGGCGATGCGGTGAGGCAAGGTGTCGGCGGGGAAGCCCGGGGAGGCCGTGGCGTGCGGGAAGCAGGGCCAGGGTGTGGTGGTGGTGGCGGCGGCGAAGGAGGGAGGGAGGGGGGCGCCAGACCTGGCCAGGACGGCCTCGAGGGTTGCCGGGTCGGCGAGGTCGCGTCCCACGAGGCACTCCTCGGTCCGGGGGGCGGAGAGGGTCATGAAGCTCATGCTGCCGAAGCACAGCCGCGCCTCGCGGACTACCCAGCCGGCCCCCTGCCGCTGCATCCGGAGCCGCATGGCCCCGCTGACGAGAGCGATGTCGTCCTCCCGGCGGCGGGTCTGCTTCTGGGCCCAGCAGAACTCGATGGGGGCGCCCTCGGCCGCCGGCAGGTGCGACTGGGGGCCCGGGAAGTCGAACCGCAGCGCCGTCAGGACCTCCGTGGGCGCCAGGGCCGTCTTGCGGTAGCCCTTCATCCACTCACGCAGGGGGACAGTCCGCCGAACGACCTCTGCGTTGGTGCCCCGGGGGGGGGGGGGGGGGGTGAAGACGACAGAGCGGGGAGGTGCCACAACGGGCGGGGGCAGCTGGGTGTGCGTGCGCGCCGTGTGTCTGTGTGTGTGTGTGTGTGCGGGGGGGGGGGGGGGGGGGAGGGTGAGGAGGAGGGGGGTAATGGTGACCGACCCTCGCCCACCTTGGAGGTGCACTCGGCCAGGGTATCGAAGCTCATCAGCATGGGCAGCATGTCCGAGACGGGGCTCCCGTTGCACACGTTGCCGCCGACGGTGGCCACGTTGCGCACGTTGTGCGAGGCGAAGTACTTGGTCATGTTGAACATGGTCTGGGCACGGGTGTACTTCAGGGCGGCCTTGTCCTGGTGCGAGGCCCGCAGCTGGCCCAGGGCGAACTCCTGCAGCTCGGCGATGGTGGTGCCGGGCCGGATGGTGACCTGCCCCCGGGCCGCGTCGACCTCGATCCCGTGCAGCTCCCCCACGTGGGTCACGGCAATCTGGACGGCCGGCTGCTGGCCGTGGTTGACCAGGAGCCCGACCTCGCTGTTCCCCGCGACCAGGGGCGCCCCCGGGTGGGCCGCCCGCAGCGCCAGCACCTCGGCGAGGCTCGTGGGCCGGATCCAGCGGCCGGTGGGGGTCGCGAAGCACAGCTGCAGCCGGTGGCGGGCCTCCAACTCGGCCGGCACATCCGGCGGGGTGATCTTGGCCAGCAGGGAGCGCTTGCACAGGTCGGGCGTGACCTCGTCCGTCTCGGGCAGGTTCTGCGACGAGCCCAACACGATCTCGCGGACTGCGACATCGGGTTGAGCGGCAGCCGGAAAAATGGGGCAAACAGACCGCTATCACGGATGGAAGTATACCCGGTGCAACGGCAAAGGTTGCCGTCGAAACATTCCTCAATTTCCGAGAGAGCCTTCAAACATGGACCAAATTGATTGTTCAGGCAGGCAGCATAAAGTTCAATAATCATGCCAGGGGTGCACATCCCACATTGAGTCGCGTGGTTTTTAACAAACGTTTCTTGGAGGACGTGCAGCCCGGCACGCTGCGAGCCGAGCCCTTCAATGGTTGTGACCACCATGCCATCGACACTGCAGAGAGGGATCAGGCAGGCTGCAACTGCTTTGTGGACAATTTTGCTGTTGTGCATGGGGTCATGATAGCTCAACATGACAGTACACGCCCCGCAGCCGCCCTCGGCACAGGCAATCTTCAACCCCGTCAAGTGGGCTTCTTGGCGAATCCAGGTTGCCAGATTCACATCAGTTCGGGGGTTTTGAATCGCAATCCGCTGCTTGTTCAGATAAAAGACGAGCGTGTCTTCCATTGCTCAGCGCAACCGAATCGAATCTAGCCTTCTCTGCCGAGGTCTGAAAAATTGATCTTTTCAACCACGCCCCGATTGCCCGTGCAGGTCAGAAATGCCCCCGGTCTCGTGTTGCGCATGGTCTGATTTCCATCCACCCCAAGCCACCAGGAGCTCTCCCACCCCGAATATCGGAAATAAAAACGTTCGAGGGGATATAAACGTTCACACAAAGTCGAAAACGCCCGCCCAAGTTGGTAACGATACATTGGCCCAGCACGACCGGAATGAGTAAGTTTTCTCCTTCGTTGGTTGAAATTTGAGATGGAGGTTCTTGGAAGCCACCGTAAACGCAAAACTTCAAACTTCTGCGCCAGCCTGTCTCGTTCGCTCAGCCAATGAGGCCGCATGATCGAACCTTTGTGCAATTCTCTCCCTTTGGCAAGGCAGCCGGGCCCGAAACTGCCGAATTGTCAATTCCCCCCGTGTGACTCCACACTGCGACGTGCCAGTCAGTCTCGTGCCAAGGCCATGCAAGTTAAAATTGTGTACCACAGCACTGATGGGCCGATTGATATTCGGCGGTGGCGGTTTGAAGAAAGGCCATCGTTTGATGCCCTCGTCGATCGGATTTCGGACTCGTTCCACGTCGAGAAAATGGAAATTGGATTCAAGTACTATGTTGATGATGGCCCCGAGGATGAACGTCTTGTCACCATCGCAGAACCAACTGATTGGGTGATGGCACAAGAACAGCCCTCTCTTTGCATCCATGTTTATCCTCTTGCCGCGCAACAGCGGGACATTCTTGCTTCCGTTGAAAAATTCTCGCTCCACATGGACCAATTCTCTCAGAATCTCCGTGAATGGGTTCGCGCTTCTTTTTTTCAGCGAGTTGAACCGAATTTACTCCCTTTCAGACCAAAGATTTCAAGATACAGATGAGTGTCCGCCCCAAGCTCCCTCGTCGCTCCGAGCCCGACGAAGAGATCCTTCCGACTGCAACTGAGGGTCCTGCTGAAACAGAGACACTCCCTGCCCCCCCTGTCCCTGTCCCTACCGCGACCAAGGAGGGTCTGTCCTCGGCGTCTTTCTTTCTGCACACGGCTCCCCTCCAGAAATCACCCCCCCGCCAAGCGACGAGCTCCAGAAGCTGGAGGAATCTCTGCAGGATGCTCATGCCCAAGTGACGCCAGCCCCGGAGCCCCAACCTGCCCCACAAGCGGCCCATGAACAAGAACCCCACACTCCTCTTCCTGTGGCTGAGCCCCAGCCCCAGTCCCAGCCCCAGCCTCAAGAGCCCAAGCCCCAGGAGCCCCACCACGAAGTTCCTCCTCCTGCAGCTGAGCCCCAGCCCCAGCCCGTCCCTGCGCCTGCTCCGCTGAAATTTGACGAGAAGGCCATCCGCGAACGGCTCCGCGAGGTTCAGATTCAGCGCGAGATGGCCTCGAAGTTGTTCCCCATCCCCGGCGCTGCCTCCTCGGAGACCCCTTCCCCTGCTACATCAACCACCTCTGCTCAGGCCCCCACCCCCGTCCCGGCGCCCGCTCCGGCCCCTGCTCCCGCTCCGGCCCCTGCCCCTGCCCCTGCTCCGGCCCCTGCCCCTGCCCCTGCTCCGGCCCCTGCTCCCGCTCCGGCCCCTGCTCCCGCTCCGGCCCCTGCTCCCGCTCCGGCCCCTGCTCCCGCTCCGGCCCCTGCTCCCGCTCCGGCCCCTGCTCCCGCTCCGGCCCCTGCTCCCGCTCCTGCTCCTGCTCCCGCCCCCACCACGGCTCCGGCTCAGGTCCCGGCTCCGGTGACCTCAGGTTCGACCCCGTACGCGCCGGCCCCCGCTGCGACTGGAAATCCCATGGGCCCCGTGATGGGCGGCTCGATGGGCGGCTCGATGGGCGGCTCGATGGGCATGATGCCCGGGGCCATGATGATGCCCGGCGGGATGATGATGCCCGGCATGCAGCCCCCGATGATGCAGCAGTACCAGTACCAGCAGCAGCAGCAGCAGCAAATGAAGGTCCGGCTCCCATCCCATCGGGGCGGCATTTCTCGGCTCAGTGGCACAGCTTCCTTCGGTTGGCATTACTGACACCCCTCCCTCCCTCTCCTCCCGCTGTGCCCCTGCTGGCCGCAGTTGCTGCCCTACATCCAGACCCTGATGCGTGCCGGGTGCACCTACCAGCAGGCCGACGCGGCCATGCGGCAGGGCGTCGACATGGGCCTCGAGGACCTGCCCAAGTGGACGCAGGCCCTCATCCGCACCCGGCTCGACGTCCAGCAGGCCTGCAACGTATACTACTCCTCGTAAACTCGACCGCCCCTCCTGGTTTGCCGGTCGCACCGCGCCGCGCCCCCAGGCCGTTTTTGTTTTTCCGGGGCACCGTTTTGAGGGGGTCCTCCGAACCTCATCCCCTGCTCTTTCCTCGTTTGCGGATGTTTGCGGAGCACAAGAATCGTTTTCTGTCGCATCGACCGTCCTCCCGCTCTGATCAGCCTGGAAATCGCTGCCGATCGGGCTTACTGGCCGACCCAGCAGCGGACGGAAAGCAGCGCGTTGGCCCAGTCGATCATGGCCTCGCGCGAGTCGGCCTGGATGTAGAACTCCTTCTCGCCCGAGCTCGGGAAGGCCACGTGGAAGCAGTTGGGGACGTTCCTGCGGCCGGGAAGGGGTAGAGGGGGAGGGAGGTGTCAGTGCGCAGGCCCGAAGGAGGCCGGGGGGCGGACATGCGCTTCTCGCAGTTGCTGATGAGGGCGGCGTTGATGTTCATCCGGCCCAGCTCCTTCTGCTGCTCCTGCTCCTTCTGGGACTTGTAGTAGGTCAGCACGCCGTTGGCCCGAAGGCAGAAGTAGCGTTCCTTCCTGTAGGGCCGACCCGTCGTGAGGATCAAGGGCCGGCAAGACAGAGCAGAACGAAAGAGGCGGAGGGGCGGAGGGGCGGAGGGGCGGAGGGGCGGAGGGGCGGAGGGGCGGAGGGCCATGCCGACCAGTTCTTGATGAAGTGGCCCTGCTTGCGGAGGGCCCCGTCGCGGACGGTGATCTGGGCGGGGTCGGTGGGGCTGCTGGGCGGCACCAGCACCTGGCCGCCCGTGTGGTGGATGGCCACGCTCTTCAGGCGGCACAGGATGACGATCAGCTTCGGATCGTCGGATCCCCTGGGTAGTGGGAATGGCGGGGTGAGCAACCCGGCTGGGGGGGAAGGGGATGGGCCACAGACGTGTAGCCGAATTGCTTCATCTTGTCGTTCCAGATCTCCGTCCGGATGGCGGTGTCCTCGGCTAGGGTGCACTGCACCTCGGCCACGAGCTGCTTCTGGCCGCTGTGCCACCCGATCACGGCGTTGGGGTTCTGCACGGCACGGCCAGAGAGATGCCAGGCGACCAGGACGCGCCACAGTCATTGGTGAGCCCCAAACAACGGGCCAGCGGGGGGAGGTGGGACCAGGGGCCAGGGACGGACGGCGCGGAGGTGGGTGCACTTGGAGGAGGTGCGCCGGGTGACGAAGAAGAATCCCACGGTCTCCTTGTAGTTGAGCAGCATCAGCCGGGTGGAGGTGATCCCGCCCGGCTGCTGGGTGGTGAAGTCCACCACCAGGGTGCGCTCCATGCACTCCCGGATGCGCTTGAAGGCCTCCACCCGGCCCAGGGTGGCGGCGTACGAGAAGCTCAACAGACGGGCGATGGCGGGCGCCACCGGGCCGGCCTGCTACGCCCCCAGGAGCCCCACGGGGGTACACCACCAAAAAGAAACGATCAGCTCCGTCTGTCGGTGCCAACAAACGGAACGCCAGAAGGAGAGGCGCAGAGGGCAGGAGGGACCCGGACCGGGGCGGCCTTAGCCTGCTCGAGCGTCCGCAGGAGCGGGACATCGGCGGGTCCCGCGTAGAGCGGCTGGAAGGCGGCCCGGAAGAGGGGCAGCACAAAGTCGGGGATGCGCTGCTGGACGACCTCCCGGATGGCCAGCCGGAGGACGACCAGCTGCGGGTCAGTCGGGCCCGTGAGCCCGTACCCCCGCAGGGCCTCCTGCCAAACGGCCTGCCGAACCGCAGGATCCTGCGAGGACAGACGCGCGCCCAGGGAGCAGCCCGCCCAGAGAAGCATCAGCATCGGGGACCGTGCGAACCCACAACAGAAGCCGGTTGCGATTCCGAGGCGACGCGGACCCGGGAGATGACGACGCGGGCCAGGGCGATCAGGATCTCGCCCGAGTCGGGGAAGTGCCACAGGAAGGAGACTTGCGGGTTGGCCTGCAGATGGGCCATCTTGCGCGATGTCCCCACCGTGGTCAGGTAGTAGCCGAGGCCCTCCCGGTACCCGAGCAGCATCAGCCGAGAGCTGACGGCATTGGCCCCGGGCTGCGAGGTGTTCACCGTCACGATGGGCGTCCGCAAGAGGGCGTCCGCCAGCTGGGTTTTGGCGGCGTTCAGGTCAAGACCGCTGCCTGTGGGGGGGAAGAGCCGCGGGGCAGGCAGTCATCGCACGGGACGCACGAGGGCGCGCCAGACCTGCGTACTCTCCCCAGCTGCCATCCTTGGTGAGAACGGGGATGCTTCCCGAGGGCGCCGCGGCGGCGGCGGCGGCGGCGGCTGTCGCTGGAAGAGCTCCGAGCGTGGCGGCCGCGGATGGCTGGACGAAGGCCAGGATGCGTTTGGGGGCGCCCATCGCGTGGACGGCCACCTCGCGCAGAGTCAGGGCGATGATCACGGCATGGGGATCCTCCACGCCCGCATAGCCGTATTGCTTGAAGGCATCCTGCCAGGTGGCCTTCCGGGCGGCGGCATCCTGGGTGCAGGCGGCCTTGGCCTGGACAACCACCTGCGAGCCATCGGCAAACGCCCAGCTCAGCATCACCTCGGGGTTGGCGGCGATCTGGGCGCACTTGCGGCTGTTGTCGTGGGTGTAGAAATACCAACCGAAGGCGTCGGTCCGGTTGAGCATCATCATCCGGGCGGAAAGGGTCCCGTCGGCCAGCTGGGTGGTCAGCAACACCTGCTGCCGCTTGGCCTGCGCCTCGCGCACAAGCCGCTCCGCCTCGGCCGCAATCTGGGCAATGTCACCCAGGGTAACACCGGAAGACGTGAGCGGTGCCCAAACACTCTGGATGCATGAATGCAGCAGGGGCCCAGAGTTGTCGTGATCCCGAACCCTCGCGCCGATTCAATCCGGTGCGCTTTGGGGCGATCGACAATCCATGTCGGACCTTCATTGGGTCGGGGAGCTGGACGACGCGTTTGGGGGCGCCCATCGCGTGGATGGCCACCTCGCGCAGAGTCAGGGCGATGATCACGGCGTGGGGGTCCTCCATGCCCGCATAGCCGTATTGCTTGAACATGTCCTGCCAGGTGGCCTTCCGGGCGGCGGCATCCTGGGTGCAGGCGGCCTTGGCCTGGACAACCACCTGCGAGCCGTCGGGGAAGAACCAGCTCAGCATCACCTCGGGGTTGGCGGCGATCTGGGCGCACTTGCGGCTGTTGTCGTGGGTGTAGAAATACCAACCGAAGGCGTCGGTCCGGTTGAGCATCATCATCCGGGCGGACAGGGTCCCATCGGCCAGCTGGGTGGTCAGCAGAACCTGCTGCCGCTTGGCCTGCGCCTCGCGCACAAGCCGCTCCGCCTCGGCCGCATCCTGTGAGATGATGAAGAACGGAACCAAATGAAGTGAAAATCAGTCATGCCAGCCGGACGACGGGCACGCAACCGTCCGGTCGCACCGACCTCAATCGGACCAGCGGCGGCCGGCTTGGGCTCGGTCGGAGGCTTGGGATGAACCTGTGCGGCATAAAGTAAGAACATGGCGGCGATGTGAATGAGCGAGCCGCAAGGGGCAGTCAGACCATTGGGACGACGCGTTTGGGGGCGCCCATCGCGTGGACGGCCACCTCGCGAATCTTGAGTGGGATGATCACGGCATGGGGATCCTCCACGCCCGCATAGCCGTATTGCTTGAACATGTCCTGCCAGGTGGCCTTCCGGGCGGCGGCATCCTGGGTGCAGGCGGCCTTGGCCTGGACAACCACCTGCGAGCCGTCGGGGAAGAACCAGCTCAGCATCACCTCGGGGTTGGCGGCGATCTGGGCGCACTTGCGGCTGTTATCGTGGGTGTAGAAATACCAACCGAAGGCGTCGGTCCGGTTGAGCATCATCATCCGGGCGGACAGGGTCCCATCGGCCAGCTGGGTGGTCAGCAGAACCTGCTGCCGCTTGGCCTGCGCCTCGCGCACAAGCCGCTCCGCCTCGGGAAGCTCCTGGAGTGCGACGGTCAGGACAGCGAGGCGGACGAGGGGAGCGGACCTGTTTCTTGGGCTCGGCAGGAGTCGCTGCCGATGCCGGACTGGCAGCGCCAGTGGTCTGGCAAAGGAAATCAGACGGACGAACGCGAACGGCCGCACACACAGACCGGCTTTTCCGCAAGAGCGGGAGAGACATCGGCGACATAGGCCAGGATGCGTTTGGGGGCGCCCATCGCGTGGACGGCCACCTCGCGAATCTTGAGTGGGATGATCACGGCATGGGGGTCCTCCATGCCCGCATAGCCGTATTGCTTGAAGGCATCCTGCCAGGTGGCCTTCCGGGCGGCGGCATCCTGGGTGCAGGCGGCCTTGGCCTGGACAACCACCTGCGAGCCATCGGCAAACGCCCAGCTCAGCATCACCTCGGGGTTGGCGGCGATCTGGGCGCACTTGCGGCTGTTATCGTGGGTGTAGAAATACCAACCGAAGGCGTCGGTCCGGTTGAGCATCATCATCCGGGCGGAAAGGGTCCCGTCGGCCAGCTGGGTGGTCAGCAACACCTGCTGCCGCTTGGCCTGCGCCTCGCGCACAAGCCGCTCCGCCTCGGGAAGCTCCTGCTGGAAGATGCGGAAGGAGAGCGTGCCTTTTCGCATTCAAGTGTGCTGCACCGGACCTTCTTTGAGGATGCACCAGTCTGAGGGTCCGTCTCAGGGACGGGGGCAGCCTCAACGACCTGGGGAACAGCCGCGGCAGCGACGGGACACCGAATAATGCGAGGCATGCTGCCCATCGCGTGGATGGCCACCTCGCGCAGAGTCAGGGCGATGATCACGGCGTGGGGGTCCTCCACGCCCGCATAGCCGTATTGCTTGAAGGCATCCTGCCAGGTGGCCTTCCGGGCGGCGGCATCCTGGGTGCAGGCGGCCTTGGCCTGGACAACCACCTGCGAGCCGTCGGGGAAGAACCAGCTCAGCATCACCTCGGGGTTGGCGGCGATCTGGGCGCACTTGCGGCTGTTGTCGTGGGTGTAGAAATACCAACCGAAGGCGTCGGTCCGGTTGAGCATCATCATCCGGGCGGACAGGGTCCCATCGGCCAGCTGGGTGGTCAGCAGAACCTGCTGCCGCTTGGCCTGCGCCTCGCGCACAAGCCGCTCCGCCTCGGCCGCATCCTGGAAAAAAGAAGTCATCTGATTGTCGACGAGCGTGGATACAGACATCAACCGGGCCTTTCGGCACGGCAGCTGTCGCGGCCTCGGAGCTTGGGGCGGGAGCAGGCACAGAGGCGGCGGCGGCCTCGGGAGCAGGAGCGGCCACAGCAAGAGCCGAAGCGGGAGCGGCGACCTCGGGAGCGGGAGCGGGAGCGGGAGCGGGAGCGGGAGCGGGGGCGGGAGCGGGAGCGGGAGCGGGAGCGGGGGCGGGGGCGGGGGCGGGGGCGGGGGCGGGGGCGGGGGCGGGGGCGGGGGCGGGGGCGGGGGCGGGGGCGGGGCGGGGCGGGGCGGCAGCCTCGGGAGCAGGAGCGGGAGCGGCAACCTCAGCAGGAGCGACAGCCTCGGGAGCGGGAGCGACAGCATCGGGAGCAGGAGTGGCCACAGCAGGGGCTGAAGCGGGAGCGGCGACTTCGGGAGCGGGAGCGGCGACTTCGGGAGCGGGAGCGGGAGCGGCGACTTCGGGAGCGGGAGCGGCGACTTCGGGAGCGGGAGCGGCGACTTCGGGAGCGGGAGCGGCGACTTCGGGAGCGGGAGCGGCGACCTCAGCAGGAGCGGCAGTCTCGGGAGCGGGAGCGGTGGCCTCGGGAGCAGGCGCAGAGGCGGCGACTTCAACAGCGGCGACCTCGGGAGCAAGAGCGGCAACATCCGGAGCCGGGGCAGCGACCTCGGGAGCGGCAGCGGCAGTCTGGGGGGCGGGAGCGGTGACCTCGGGGGCTGGAGCAGAAACTTCGGGGGCGGGAGCAGCCGCCTCGGGAGCAGCCGCCTCGGGAGCAGCCGCCTCGGGAGCGGCCGCCTCGGGAGCGGCCGCCTCGGGAGCGGCCGTCTCGGGAGCGGCCTCTGGGACAGATTCCTGAACAGGGGTCGGCTCCGCAGTCGGGCCACCTTCGGGTGTTGTTGCAGGGGTGGCAGGTGTTGTTGCAGGGGTGGCAGATGAGGCGACTTCGGCAGGTGGCAGCGCGGCAGTCTTCAGGAGAAAATATAGACGCGCGGGAAAAAAATAATTGGCGAGTGTGTGAAAGAAAAACAGACCACTGGGGAAGAAATCGACTCGGGATTTCCTAACCGGAACACAAAGAATGATCAGCCGAATTGCTGCCCGAAATTCCGGACCAGCTTCCATTGCTGCAGTCAAATTCACCGCGGATTCATCGATTCTGTATTTCATTTAACTGCCCACAAATGCGAATTGTGTGTTTCCCGGAGAATTTCTGGCGCCTGTGGTCCCGAAAAAATGAAAACGTTCTCCAAAAATCGTATATTTCGGGTTCGATGCGGCGATGACCTCGCCCGATTTGATAGGCGATGCCGCACCCTCCGGACCGCCCAATTTTCGGAAGTTGTTGTCGAGAGGAGACTTCCAGCCACTATGCTACTTGATTTGTGTCGCGCTATTCAAGAGAATGTTTTCCATTCTGTGTCCATCGTCCGGTTGTCAAACTGTGATCTATCCTTCTCGGAAGTCACGGATTCCCTCTTCCCTCTCTTCCACTCATCCTCGTCAATTGTGTCTGTCACAAACCCTTATCTTCCATCCGACTTCCTGCTTCCTGGACCCGCCCGTAGTTCCCTCGATCTCCGGCACAACAAGTTGGGCGAGCCTGGCCTCTATGGGCTCTGCTGGTTGATGACCCAATACGACAATCCGAATCCATCATTGCCGTCCCGGTTACAGAAGTTGTTGCTGGGTGACAATGGAATCGGCCCAGGGGAAGTGGCTCTTCCCATGGGGGAACGGGTGGTCCCCCTGCAGATGCTCGCCCGCCTCGTGGCCGAGGACCGGTTCCGCACGCTGGATCTCTCCTCCAATCCCCTCACCAACACGGGAGCCGCGTGGATCTTCCAAGCCGCCCAGCGGTCGCGCACCCTGCAGCAGCTCTCGCTGTACGAATCGGGCATCGACTCGCTCACCTTTGGGGCCGCCCTCCCCCACGCGCTGACCTGGCTCGATGTGGGGGCCAACCCCATGAGCACCCCCGCTTGGTCGGACTTCCTCGACGTGCTGCGGGCCCCTAACCGGCTCTCTTCGCTGGGCCTGCGGCGGATGGGCCTCCAGGGGACCCGCCTCGTGCAGCTGGTGGGCGTCCTCCCCGGCCTGGGCCCCACCCTGCGCACCCTGGACCTGTCCGAGAACGGCTTCTCCAAAGCGGAGGCCGCTGCCCTGGTGGAATGCCTCGAGGAGCTGCCCCACCTCGAGCTCTTCGTCGCCAGAGGTCGTTGCCCCCCGCCCTCGCCCCTTCCGGTGCTCTCAGCCCCTCTTCCAGCGCGCCGCCACCTCCGGCGCGCCGCCACAGCGTGATTGCTTGTTGCCGAGGGAGTGAAGTGGTGACTGACGAATTGTACTCAACTGGGGGACCGGGCTGGCAGGGCTGGAGGTGGGCGCGACGGACGTGGTTGTGAGGCTTGCCCGGCGGGTGCAGCGCCACATGAGCCTGAGCCACTCTCTCAGGCGGGTCGAGTGTCTCGTCTGTCCGTCCTGCCTTTGTGCCTCGCTCCCGCGGCTGACCGTTTCGGTGTTTTTACCCCGCGGCTCCCTCTGGGCCTCGCCTCCTTGGTGGCGGCCAGGCGAGGACGTCTCCTTCCTGTCGCCCATCAAGTATTGGTCCCTGGGCGGGGTCTGCTGGGCGGGTGCCCTCAGCATTATGGTCAGCGTGGGCCTGGGCCTCTTCGATATGGCAACCGGTCCGTCGCCTGATCACGCCACGCTTTCTCTTGAACGCTCCCGCCCCAACCCCGACAACACAACCACAGATGCGCTCGTTGTCCAGCGGTACTGGGCGAGCGGCGACCGGTTCTGGGCCATCCTCTCGGCGGTCATTCTGGGGCTGGGGGTGCTCCTCTCGGCCCTGGCCTTCATCTGGATGGGCACCGCCCGCGCGTCGGCCCCCCGTCAGGGCTCGCCGGGCGCCTCCTCCTCCTCCTCCTCTCCTCAGGCCCGCTCCCGGGCGCCGGCACGGGTCAGCCCTATGGTGACCGCTGGGCGGTCCCCTGCGCCTGATGGGCCCGCCGCTGCCCGGGCTGCCGCATCGCCGGCTGATTCGTCCGTCTCCTCGGCGTCGACGAGCTGCTCCTCGATGGCCCCGCTGCTGACCACCCCGCTGCTGCTGGCCCCGCCCTCGCCCATCCAGCCGCCCCACCCGCCCCTCCTCCTGCCCTCGGCCACTCCGGGGCTGGCCTTCTCGCCGGGCGGGTCGCCCGTCTACGGGAAGCTTCCCCTGCCCCAGCAGGCGCGGGCGGGCGACTCCCCCTGCTCGAGCCCGTCCCTGTCGGGGCCCGCCTTCGGATCGCCCCCCTTGGCCGCCCTGGCGGGTCCCCCGCCCCAGCCCCAGCCCCAGACCCAGACCCCCTGTCTGCCCCCTCGGCTGCCCTATCCGATCGTCATCCCGGGGTCCCTGAAGGGCTCCCCCAGCGCCGCTCGCCTGCCCGGGTCCTCCCGTGCCCGGCGCTGCTGCAAGGGTCTGGGCCAGCTCCTGCGCCACGGGCTGCACTTTGTTGGGCTGGGGATGGCCGTCGAGTCGCTGCTGATGCTGGCCACCTACCGGGGCGCCTGGGAGCGGATGGAGCTGGACCGGTCGCCCAACCCCACCGTCCGGATGGCCTTCCTGAAGGTGATGGTCGTCTGCGAGGCCCTCGGCGAGTCCCTGCCCCAGGCTCTTCTCCAAGGGTCTGCTCGCCGGCCCGTGCGGCCCCTTCCCCCTCACCACCCCGCTCCGCTTCCCCCAGCTACGTGCTGGTCCGGACGGGCCGCTACCACGACCCCCTGCTGGCCCTCTCGCTGGCCTTCTCGCTGGCCTCGCTGGCCTCCGCGTGCGCCAAGGTCGGCCGCCCCTCCTCGCGCCGTCATCCATCCCGCGGGCGCCATCCCCACCCGGCATCATACGACCCTGTCCCCCCACTTGTGGCGGCCCCCCGGGGGCGGCGCAGTATCTGGTGCGGGTGGTGCAGCGCCACCGGCGGGACGTGCTCCGGTCGCGGAGCCAGGCCACCCTGGGGGGCCTCTGCTGGACGACGGTGGTGCTCTTCTGCACGCTGGGCACCCTGCTGGCCCACATCGCCCTGCCGGCGGCCGTCCTGGGGTGGGTCGTGCCCACCGTGGGCACCGTGCTGCAGGGGCTCCTCTGGGTGCTGGTCTTCTCGCTGGCCACCGCGGGCCGGGGCCTCTCGGGCTGCCTCCTCATCGGGCGCATCCTCGCCCTGGCCGGCCTCTCCTTCGTCCTCCGGGCCGACACGCTCTTTGCCAGCCCCCGGGGCAAGCTGCGCTTCGCGGCCTGGGTCTGCTGATGTGGGCCCCTGCTCGCACGCGCCGCCTTCGTTCTTCCCGCTCATTCACCCCCTCTTCTTCGACCCTGGCCGGGGGGGCTCGCAGCTGAAGGGCGTCCCTCGGGTCTTCCTCGCCCTGTGCGACCTGGTCATGAGCCTGGCCCGGGGGGCCCTGCTGTACTACGTGCTCGCCTGCATGCGGCTCGTGCCCGCGCCCACCTGCGGGTCCCTGGTGGGCTGCCCGTGGCGCCTGCCCGACCTGCGGTACCCCTCCCAGTGGGCCTTCGTCTGCGTGGTGGGGGCCCTCTACGCGGGCGACCTCCTGCTGGCCGGCGCCCAGTGGTTCTGCCGCCGGACGGCCCTCGCCCCCCTGCCGCCCTGCTGCTGCTGCCCGGCCCGGGACCCGGCCGAGGCGCGCCGGATGGCCCAGGCCCGAGCCCTGGAGGGGGCCCCCGAGGAGGTCCTCCCCTGGACGCCCGGCTACCTGGCCGCCACCAAGGGTTGCACGGGCACCTTCAGCCCGGCCCCCGCCCCGGGCGCGCCCCTTGCCTCTGCGTCCCCCTTGCCGCCGTGTTCGCCCCCGCAGACCCAGTCGACGCTGCAACCCCCCGGGGCGCCAGGTGGGGCTGCCGGGGTACCGGGTTCCACCAGCACCGGAACTCCTGCTGCTGCTGCCGAGGGCGCGGCGGGCAGCGAAGGCGACGACGAGGGGGAGGAGCAAGAAGACGGCGAGGAGGAGGAGGAGGAGGGTGCCGAGGCGGAGCAGGTCCCGGCGGCGGACGGGGACGAGGGGGTCCTGATGATGATCGCCGCCGAGGAGGAGCCGGCCCTGGGCTCGGCCCCGCCTCCGCCGCCCCCCGCTCTCGGCGATCCAGACGAAGGGCTGGGGACGCCGACCCCCGAGGGCCGCGTGCCCGCCGACGACCCTCTGGCTCGCTCCGTGGGACCCCCGCCCACCCTCGAGGCATCGGTCCGGAGCCCCTAAAGTGCTTCCCGCTGTAAAGGTTTCGCACGACAAGGTTGATCTCTACAAAGCCGGATTATTGTGCAAATCGAACGAAGGCGAAAGAAAGCGAGCGCCCTCCGGTGAAAACCCAAGGCGCCCCAAAAAAACAAAAACAAAAACAGGAGAGGGGAGGAGAGGGTGGGCCAATAAAAAGGCAGCCACTCCGCGGTTGGGGGGCGAGGTGTCCACGGGGACGGCAGGCGGTCCGCGCACCAAAAGGCCGAAGGGGTGGCCGGATGGGTTTGGGGAGGAGTGCCAGTGGAGCAGCCGGGCCCGTGCGAGAGAAAGTGCTGCGCGCCGCGAGGCGGGATGATGATCATGGTCTGGACGCTCAAAGGTCGTCGTGGTGGGTGTCCTCGTCCTCCTCGGCGCCGGGAGCACCGCCGGGGGCGCCGCTCTGCTGGTAGACCTTCGAGATGATGGGGTTGACGATCCTGGATGGGAGGCAGGAAAGAGGAGGCGATGAGGAAACAGGGCCGGAGGGTGGTTGGGGGTGGGCAGCCACGGAGGCGGCAGGCGCATGGAACAGACTTCTCGAGATCCTTCTGGTGGGCCTCGAACTCGTCCTTCTCGGCGGTCTGGTTGGAGTCGAGCCACTCGATGGCCTCCTTCACGGCTTCCTCAATGGTGTTCTTGTCCTCCTCCTCCAGCTTGCCGCCCAGCTTTTCCTGGAGGGGAGGGGAAGAAAGGAGGCGGGCCAGTCAGCTTGAGTCGAAGGGACCCGGTCCGACCACAGACCTCATCCTGGATCTGCTGACGGAGCGAGTAGGCGTAGTGCTCCAGGCCGTTGCGGGCCTCGACACGCTCGCGGGCCTTCTTGTCCTCCTCCTCGAACTGCTTGGCCTCGTTCAGCATGCGGTCGATATCCTCCTTGCTGAGGCGGCCCTTGTCGTTGGTGATGACGATGGACTCCTTCGACCCGGTGGCCTTGTCCTCGGCGGTGACCGAGAGGATGCCGTTGGTGTCGACCTCGAAGGTGACCTCAATCTGGGGGGTCCCACGGGCAGCGGGGGCGATGCCGCGCAGCTCGAACTTGCCCAGCAGGTTGTTGTCCTTGGTCATGGCGCGCTCACCCTCGAAGACCTGGATGAGGACCATCTCCTGGTTGTCGCTGTAGGTGGTGAAGGTGCGGGTCTTCTTGGTGGGGACGACCGTGTTGCGGTCGATGAGGTGGGTCATGACGCCACCGACGGTCTCAATGCCCAGCGTGAGGGGAGTCACATCGAGCAGCACCAAGTCGTTGGGCATCTCCGAGCCACCCAGCACACCACCCTGGACGGCAGCACCGAAGGCAACGGCCTCTGCGTAGGAGAGAAGGGCAAGCAGACGTGTGAGCACATCGGGGATATGGGAAGGGTCGAGACAAACCATCAGGGTTGACCCCCTTGCTCGGCTCCTTGCCGTTGAGGAAGTCCTTCAGGAGCTGCTGCACCTTGGGAATGCGGGTCGATCCACCGACAAGGACGACCTCGTGGAGGTCGGTCTTCTTCATGCCGGCGTCGGTCAGGACCTGGCGGACGGGGTCCAGAGTTGACCGGAACAGGTCGGCGTTGATCTCCTCAAAGCGGGCGCGGGTGAGGGTCTCCTTGAAGTCGACGCCCTCATAGAAGTTGTCAAGCTCGATCTGGGTCTGGAAGGCGCTCGACAGGGCGATCTTGGCGCGCTCCACCTCGCGCTTCAACTTGGAGAGGCACCGGACGCAAGTGCTCACGTCGTAGCCGGTCTTCTTCTGGAAGAGCCGAACGAGGTGGTTCAGAGTACGCTGGTCAAAGTCCTCGCCGCCCAGATGGGTGTTGCCGCTGGTGGCAATAACTTCAAAGACGCCATTGTCGATGGAAAGGAGAGACACATCGAACGTCCCGCCGCCAAGATCGTAGACAAGAATGTTCCGCTCGTCCTTGTACTTCTTGTCCAGGCCGTACGCGATGGCGGCGGCAGTGGGCTCTGGAAGGACGAAGGGGAGACGAGATCCCAGGATGAGTCGCCGCTCATGTCAAACATACAAAGGGCAGAAACAAAGGTCGGTGGACGCAGCCCAGACCATTGATGATACGAAGAACCTCGAGACCAGCAATCTGGCCTGCGTCCTTGGTGGCCTGACGCTGAGCGTCGTTGAAATAGGCAGGCACGGTGATGACGGCGTGCTCCACCTTCCGGCCAAGGTAAGCCTCGGCGGTCTCCTTCATCTTGGTCAGAACCATGGCTGAGAGCTCCTCCGGGGCGAAAAGCTTGTCCTCACCCTTCACCTTAACCTGAATCATCGGCTTGCCTGCCAAATAGGCAAGATCCAAATCGAGACATGGAAGGCACAGTGAGATCCCATGGGAAATTCAGAAAGCAAACCAGACCTCCCTTGTTAACGATCTTGAAGGGATAGTTCTTGATATCACGCTGGACCTCCGGGTCATCCCACTTCCGACCAATGATACGCTTCACATCGTAAATAGTGTTCTCGGGGTTGCTGCCGGCCTGATTCTTGGCCGACTCGCCGACGAGACGCTCGCCATTCTCAGTGAAAGCGATCCACGAGGGAGTGGTGCGGCTGCCCAGGTCGTTGGCAATGATTTCCACGCGACCATTTTGCCAGACACCCACGCAGCTGAAGGTGGTCCCAAGATCGATACCAATGACGGGGCCGGCTGAAGAAACGGGAGAAACCGCCGAGAAGAAACGGGCAAGGAGTTCAACGAAAAGAACCAAGTCAGTACGGACTGATCTTCTTCTCTTCCTTAGCATCAGCCTTCTTTTCGGCGGCCTCCACGACCACACCGAGCAAGAGCAGGCTCACCAGGAACAAGCTGGTGCGCTGTTGTGTCTTCATTGGATGTTGTAGGGTTGTTATGAGATAAACGGAGCGAGAGGAAGATGCTTCTTTCTTTGGGCCTCTTGCCACGCGTCTGTCGGGGATCCCGGGGAGACACCTATAATGTCGGGTTTGGTCCGAAAATGACACGTCAGCAACCACGGGGCGTTCGGAGGTTGGGTATTGCCCCGAGATGGTTGTCTTTTGACCTCCTATTGACAATCTGGACACAAATTGTGTCAGCTGATGGAAGAGTCGAGCATCGATGATAAATTTACGCAAGAATAAAGAAGAAACTGGACACATGCGAGAATAACAGGTGTGATCATGTTATTCTTTAGGCTGGTGCCTTGATTCACCGGTCAGCCCGCCGGGCAAACGGCGATGATGATTCCGGTTTGGCGGCGGTGAATCATCTAGAAGGGAGCGCATAATCTCGGAAAACTCCTCGCGCGACAGGACCTGCGAAGAATGAGGTGAGCTGCCCCCTTCGTATGGGCGAGTACGAACCGAGAGACGTAGCGAGTCGGCCTCCGTCCGAAGGACCTGGTCGAGGTTCTCCTCGCGCTCCTCGGGGCTCGCCTGGCGGGCGCCCGCCCCCCTGGCTCTCCCGTCCGCCCGCAGGGCGGCCCGGCTCGTCCGTTGGTGGCGGCCGACTCGCGGGAGGGAAGCCACCGGTGAAGGCAGGACAGGGGCCCGGCCCTCGCGGTCGCTTTCGGATGAGGTCGCGCCAGCATCGCCCTGCTCTGGGGCAGCCCGCTCCACCCAAGAGGCGGCGGCTGAGGACGGGGGATGCCGCCGGGGGGATGCCGTCTCCTCGTCTGGGTCGGAGGTACTGGTGGCCGCCGAGGGCAGCAGCCCCGCGGGGATTCGCCCCGGCCGGCGAGCAGCCCCTTGGTGGCGCGTGGGGGGCCCCGGGGGCGGGGGCGAGGCGCTTGAGGACGAGGACCGGCTGCGACGGGGGGCGGAGCGCTGCTGCGGCTGGTGGGGGGCATCAGGGGAGGCCGGGGGTGCCCGGTGGGGCGGCGCCCCAGGCAAGCGGGAGATTTCCGCCGGCACAGGCGAGAGGTTCGCTTCCCCCGTGGCTGCCGATGCCGAGGCCGATGGAGGACTGGGCATGGTGGGTGCGGGTGCGGGTGAGGGTGCGGGCGCGGGCGCGGGCGCGGGTGGGCCGAGGAGGCGGAGCAGGGGCGCCAGGCGCTCGAGCAGGGCCGGCCCGAGGTCGTCGAGGGGACTCCGCGCCGGCAGGGGGTGGGGTTGCTGCGGCGGCTGGGGCGCCACGGGATGGGGCTCTTGGTGCGCCGAGCCCGATGCCACAGCCGAGGTCGTCGGGGCAGGGACGGGGGCCTCGAGGACGGGGGGTGGGAACGCAGGGACGGGGGCAGCGACAGCGGTTGGGAAAGGAGCCGCCGCATGGATGGGTCCGGGTGCGGGTCCGGGTCCGGGTGCGGGTGCGGGGGCCGGAGTGGCGGTGGGGGCGAGTGGAGCCGGCGGGGGCGGTTGCGGCGTGGGGACGACCGGCGGCGGCGGAGCGGCGGCGAGCCCACCGGTCGGGGAGCCGGCCGAGGCCACCCACGGACCACCGTCCGGCCGCATCGCCACTGCGACGGTCTGCGGACCAGGGGGCAGCGGCGGGGCCACCAGGAAGAGCATGGGCATGGGCATGGGCATGGACATGGGCGGTCCCAAGCGGGTGTCTGGCGGCCCCGGGGCTGCCAACGAGACAGCGGGTTGGGGCTGGGGTTGGGGTGGTTGCTGTGGCTGTGGCTGTGGCTGTGGCTGTGACTGTGGCTGTGGCTGTGGCTGTGGCTGTGGCTGTGGCTGTGGCTGTGGCTGTGGCTGTGGCTGTGGCTGTGGCTGTGGCTGCGGGGCCATGGGACTGAGGGGCGCCACCAGGGCAGGCGGGAGGGCCGTTGCCGCGGCGGTTGGGTGGACTTCCGGCGGTGTCTGTGAGCTCGTGGGCGCGGGTCCGGGCGGGCTGGGGGGCGGGGCAGGCTCGAGCATGCCCACCGAGAGGCGGCTCCGGCCGGTGGGCATCACCGAGGGCGGCGAGCTCAGGGCGGGCGACAGGGACGACAGCGAGGGCGACCCCTGCGAGGGGGGCGGCGAGGCCCCCCCAGATGGGACCCCGTCCGGCACGGGGGCCGCCGCCCCGCTGAAGCTGTAGTTGATGGGGGCGGCCGCCCGGCCGGTGGGCGGGGGCGTCAGCGGCCCATCGGGGCCCGAGGGGGCGGCGGGGTCCGTCCAGCGGAGCAGCACGGCCGGGGCATCGGCCGGGGCCTCCGCGATGGGACTTGCCCGGGGCTGCGAGAGGGGCCCCTGGGCCGGCGAGGGGGGCGGGGGCACCGTGCCTGGGCCGGGCCGCGACCGGGCCGAGGACGGGCCCCCGTCGGCAGGCAGGGGCGCCCCCTGCGGGGGTCCCTCGCTGCCGCGGGCGGCGGCGGGCGGCTCCTCCTCGCCCCAGACGGCCCGCATCCGAGCGGGCGGGTACGGACCGGGCGCGACGGGGGGCGCCGCCGGGCCCGTCCGGGGCATCGTCATCGCCCGAGTACCCCACGGCTGACCGGGGGGCGGGGGTGCGCGCATCGGGGGGCCCGCGGGCGGCAGGGCGGGCGGCTGGAGGCGCGGCAGGACGGTCGATGCGAGGGGCGATTCGGGGCAGCCCGCCGGCAAGGACGATGATGCTACTGATGATGGGGGCTGCGGCTGCGGCTGCGGCTGCGGCTGCGGCTGCGGGGCCCCGGTGAGCGAGGGCCACCCGGGGACGGGCCCTCCTGGCGGGGTGGCCCCCCAAGTGGCGGGGGCGGCTCCGGGCCGGACAGCCGCCAGGAGGCCCTGCTGCGAACGGCGGAGCAGCTCCACCTCGTGCCTGCGTCCCCAGCATGCCCGTGCACAGGGGGGGGGGGGGGGGTGAGTGGTGGCGGTGGCGGTGGCGGTGGCGGTGGCGGTGGCGGTGGCGGTGGCGGTGGCGGTGGCGGTGGCGGTGGCGGTGGCGGTGGCGGTGGCGGTGGCGGTGGCGGTGGTGGTCGGCGGGGGGGGGGAGGGAGGGAGGAGGGAGGGAGCAAGGTCAGTGGCAGTGTGCGTGGTCACTGAGGCAGGGCGGGGCAGACAGGGCGGTGGAGGCAGGCAGGGCGGGGCAGACAGGGCACGGTCGCGCTCGGTCCGCAGGGCCTCCACCTGGGCCTGCAGCTGCCGCAGTTGCTCCGAGCGCTGGTGCTGAGCCGCCCTGCGCAGACCCACCAGACGCACAGCCGGAGCGGCGGTGAGGGAGGGGAGGGGGGGGGGGGGGGGGCAGAGGGAGGGATCCCACAGCAGGGGCGGGGACGGACACCAGGGCCTGGATGCGGCTCCTGAGGGCGGCCACGGTCTCCTCGGCCCCGGCCGCTCGCCTGCCGGGGGTGGGGCACCAGGGGCCGACGGGCCGGCCAGGGCGGGCGGTCTGCCTCCCCTGGGGCCCGCCGGCCGCCGAGGTGTGCAGGGATCGAGTCAGGGCCTTCAGGCGCGTCCTGCCACGGCGGGGGGGGGGGGGGGGGGGGGCGGTGGGCGGAGCCGTCATGAAGCACGCTGGGGGTGCAGGGCCGGGGCGCGGGCGGGGGCGGCGAATGGGCGGGTGGTGTGGGGACCTTGCGGCGCCCGTCGGCGGCCAGCTGCTGGGCGGCAGCCGTATGGACCTCGAGCTGGGCCCGCAGGTGGCCCACCTGGCGCAGGGCGGCCGCCAGCTCGGTGGCCGTGGCCTCCTCCCGCAGCCGGAGCCGGCTCAGGTGGGCCCGCAGGGCCTGGACCTCAGCCCGTCTGGCGGTGATCGGACGCGGGGAGGTGGGGGGGGGGGGGGGGGGCGAAGAGATGGCCCACAGGACGATCAGGCGCTGGGGACCGGATGGCGGGCGGGCTGGCGGGCTGGCTGGCTGGCGGGCGGGCGGGCGGGGCGGGGCGGGCGGGCGGGCGGGCGGGGCCCTTGGGACGGACGTGTGTTCCGGTTCTGCTGCGGCAGGGGCGGCGGGGGTGGGGCCCGCCCCGCCCGGCGCGGGGCCCTCGGGAAGGACCGGCAGACGACCTGCCCCGCGGGTCTTCTTGGGGCCGGGCCCCCGGGATCCGCCCCGTCGTCGACGCGAAGGGCCCCGGGCCGTGGAGGTGGCCCGCTTGGCGCCGGCGCGCCGCTTCGGGGCTGCCGGGTGGTGACCGCCATCCTGCAGGGGCAGGGGCAGGGGCAGGGCAGGGACCGCTCTGGCCTGCCCGCCGAGGCGGCACGGCGCTTTGGGGCCGCTGGGCCGTCGTGGCCGGCGGGCGGTAGCGAGGGCGAGCGGGACGGCGAGGAGGCCCGGGGCCAGGCCGCGGCTGGGGCGGCGCCCACCGATGCCGAGCGGGCGCGGCGGGGGCGCGACGAGGAGGACGCGCTGCGGGCGGGGCGGCTCCCGCTCAGGCGGCGGGTGGCCAGGCGCCTCCGGGCGGCCTCGAGTTCCTGCCAGAGGGCGGGCGGCCGGGTGCCACCACCATCAGTTGGGGAGCGAGCGACTCGGCGGGGGTGGGGGTGGGGGGCGCCAAGGGCAGGCAGCGGGCGACAGACCGCTTGCAGGGCGGCGACTCGGGCCGTCAGCAGGGCCACGTGCTGGGCGGCCTGGGCCTGGCACCGAGGCCCGCGGCAGGCAGGAGCGGTGGAGATGAGGGACGCGATGGAGATGGGGAGGGGAGGGAGGGGGGGGGAGGGAGGGGAGGACGGCGGGGGTCGGGTCGGGTTGGCGTGAGCGGGCCGGGGATGGCCGCCTGGCGGGGTGCGGACCATGTCGCAGAGGCGGCTGCTGAGGGCGGGGCTCTCGGCCGGCTCACAGGCAGCGCAGGCGGCCGCGAGCTGCCCGATGGCCCCGACCAGGGCATCGGCCCCGGTGGTGGGGGTTGCTGCAGCCGACGGGACCGGCTGGGCGGCCGAGGCGGGCCCCGTGCTGAGGCCCAGCGTCTCGGCGCTCGATTCCGACGGGGCGGCCAGCGGGAGGCTGGACGGGGCGGACGGGGCGGCGGCCTCGGGGGCCAGCGGGCACAGGGCGTGGTGGCTCTGCAGGGCGGCCACTTGGCGACGGGCCGCCCCGAGCTGTCCGGGCCCCGAGTTGAGGACGGGCGGGGTGCCGAGGGGGATGTTCGGGCGGGCATGCGCAAAGGCGCCCACCAACTCGGCAGGCCCCGGGATGCCCCCCCCCCCCCCCCCCCCGGTGGGGGCGGGACGGACCGCCTCGCGGCAGGCGGCTAGCTCGCCCAGCAGGAAGGACCGCTGGCTGTTGCTGAGGGGGGCCCCGTCGCCCTCTGGCCCTCCGGCCGCGGGGGGCGGCAAGGGCTGCTGGGGCTGCTCGGCCCCCGAGCGACGCCTGGTGGCCGGCCCGCGCCTGGCCCGGGCGTGGGGCTGCCGCCCCAGGGAGGGCCCCCGGCTGGCGACGCTGTGGCTGCGGCTCCGCGTGGCAGCCCTGGGGGCGCGGCCCGAGGAGCGGGTCGACCGGGACGAGGCCGACCGCAGCCCGCCCAGCCGCCTGTCCCGCCCGGCGGCCGGCCGGTGGGGCCGCAGGCTGACCGAGCGGCGGGCGGGGGGCGATGGGCCCCGGGGCGGCTCCGAGTGGGCCCGCATCAGCAAGGCCGCCAGGCGGGACCTCGGGTGGAGGCGGGCGGGCTTATGGGCCCTGGCGGGCGGCGAGGCGGAGAGGGCGAGGCGCATGGGGGGCGAGTGCGACCGGCCCGAGGGCAGCCACGGGCGCGGGGAGGCCCGGCCCGGGAGGCGCGGGCGGCCGCGGGTGAGCGGACTCCCCGAGTGCCGCAGCCGGGAGCCGCCGCTGGGCGGGGGAACCGTCCGCGAGCGGGCAGGCCGCCCAGCCGCCGATGCCGCCCAGCCCGATGGCTGCGTGAGCCCCCGCCGCCGTGAAGACAGAAACGGGGTCAGTGGGGGGCCTGGCTGGCTGCGGATGGTCGCGCATGTCCTCCCAGGCAGGGGACCCGAGGGCGGGGCGGGGGGCGGGGGCGGGGGCGGGGCGGGGCGGGGCAGGGCCGGCTGGCGGACGGTGCGGGGCGGTTCGTCCTGGCGGCAGTCCGCGGGGCCCTGTGCTTGGCGGCGCCCCGGGCGTCCAGGGCCTCCCGCAGCCCAAGCAGCTGCCCCACCCAACCCCAAGAGCCCCCGATCGCGCCAGACCCGCCGCAGTGAGATCAGACCCACCGCCAGAGGGCCGCCCACGCCAGTGCCCGTGTGTGCCCCCGTGTGTGCCCGCGGCCGGGCGCAGCGGTGTGGACCTGCAGCTCGGCAGCGGTGGCGGCGTCCCTGTGGGCGGCCCGGGCCCTGGCGAGCTCCTCCTGCAGGGCCGCCATCCGCCCCACGTGCTCCGCCTGCGCCACGGCCCCATCCCCCCCCCACGGCCCCGGCGGAACCGTCAGCATCCGGTCGAGGCGCAGGATGGTGGAGGGAGGACCGCGGGGGGGGGGGGGGGGGGGGGTGCAGACGAGTGCGGCCTGCCAGCCTGCCGCGAGTCGGCTCTGGTCCTGCCGGTGGCGGTCCTGCGCCCGCCCGAGTTCGTCTGGCCCGCCCAGCCGAGCAGCCAACGGGGCGATCCGTGAATCCCCCCCTCCGAGTGCCGCCGGGCAGCGCCATGGGGGGACGGGAGGCAGAAGGCCGGCGGGTGGCGGACCCTGGTGCTGGGCGGCGAGGGCGCGGGTGGCCTCCTCGCTGCGGGCCCGAGCCTGCTGCTGCTCGGCGGCCCCCTGCCGCTGGCACTCGGCAAGCTGGGCCTGGCACCGCGCCAGCTGGCCCGCCATGGGGGCGAGCCCACCGGGGAGCAGACAAGGAGCCCATGAGGAACAACGGGGGCGAGCAGACAAGGAGCCCATGAGGAACAACGGCGAGGCCCGCGGAGGGATGGGGGAGGGCCGCCTGGGGGGCCATGGGGGCCCTGGGAGGGCAGGCTGCCGACCTGGGCCTCGAGGCGCTGCGAGGCGGCGAGGGCGTCCCTGGTCTGGGCTTCCAGCCGGGCCGCCCGCGCCCTGAGCTCCTCGGCCTCGTGGCCCTGGGCGGCCGTCTGGGCGGCCCGCTGCTGGGCGGCGGCCTCCAGGGCGGCCTTGGCCCCGACCAACTCCTCCAGGCGGCCCTGCGCTCGCCGTACCTCCGCCCCCGCGGCCTGCGGGTGCGGGTCCGCCATGGCGCCCAGCAACGGATGGGCGTTGGACATGGGCGTGGGCATGGGAATGGGGCCAAGGCGGGTGGGGCCGATGGGGCAGGGTGTGGCCGGGGGCCCACGGACGTCGCGTTCGGAGCGCAGCTGGGCGGCTGCAGCCTCGCGGTCTGCCAGGCGGGCCTCGGCCTGTGCGGCCCGGGCGGTGGCCTGGGCCAGCTGTGCCTGCACGGCCTGCAGGTGCTCCCGGGCCCGGGCCTGCTCGACCCCAAGCTGCACACGCGCAGCCTCCGCCTCGGCGCTCAGGTCCCGCTCCTGCGCCCCCCCAGGGCAGCGGTGCAGCAGTTCAGCAGTGCAGCAGTGCAGCCACAGCCACCAGCCACAGCCACAGCCGGCAGCAGACGAACGATGAGCCGGATCCCGGTCCCGGTTTGAGGGGGGGGGGGGGGGGGGGGGGGGGGGGCCGAGTCGGGACGGGACGGGGCGAGGCGGGGACCTGGGCCTGGAGGGCCGCGAATCGGGGCTGCAGCGCCTCGAGCAGCTCGGCGGCCCGGCGGAGCATCTCCCGCAGGCGGCCTGCCTCCCCCTCGGCCGCCGGGGCCCCGGCCTGGCTCGGGGCGGCCGGGTGCCCCTCGCGGTGGGCCGATCGGCTGCGATGCCGCCGCCCGTGGGCCGACGGGGGCTGAGGCTGGGTCTGGGGCTGTGATTGGGGCTGGGGCTGGGGCTGGGCGCGAAGGGATGCCTCGATGGAGGCGAGGCGCTCCTCGAAGCGGGTCAGCTCGCCCGGGGGCGTCCCCGGCGGGGTGGCGGGCGCCGGGGGGGCCCCGGCCAGCAAGGACGACCCGCTGCCGGAGAGGTCGGCTCCCCCGGCGGGGGTTGGGGCGGGCGGCAAAATCCCCGACGAGGCGCCGGAGGGCGCGGGGGCGGGTGTGGGCAGCCGGGCCAGCAGAACGCGGCCCGTCTCGCGCAGGGTGGCCACCTCGTCCGTCAGCCCTGAGGCCCACAACCGCACAGCAGCCCGGCCGGCCAGGCGGTGAGGGCGAGGCCGCAGCCGCCCAGGGGACCCATGCACACCCCTCGACCCCCAACCGAACAAGGGGCCCAGCCCGGGAGGGTCGCGGTGCGGGGCGGACCCTCAGAGCGGGCGGCGAGGGCCTGGACGGCCTCCCTGAGGGCGTAGAGCTGCATGGGGCTGGGGGCCTCAGCAGCCCCAGCCGCCCCACCGGACGGCGGCCGGTCGGGAGGCAGGGCCCCACTGGCCTGGGCCTGGGCCCGCAGGCGGACCACCAGGGCGCCCACCCGGTGGGCGTGCTCGGCCAGTAGGCGCAGATGGTGCCGCAGCAGCCCCTGGGCCTGGCCCTCCTCCGCGGCCCCGGGCCCGGCCTGCAGAGAGCCGCCCATTGGAGGCGAAACCCCACATGGAGGCCACAGCAGCCCCAGGAAAGGAAAGCGACGCCGAAGCGTGGCCGATGAGGGCGAGACACCCCAGCAAGGCTGCCCTCCCCCTGGAGCTGGAGGCGAGTGTGCGGACCGGGCCGGCGAGGGTGGCCATGCGGGCGAGGCGCTCCTGGAGGATGCCGCTCATCCGGGCCAGCTCGGCGCTCTGCTGGGCTGCCCCGGCCAGGTCGCCCTGGGCCGGGTGCCACGGGCCGGGGGCCCCCTCGCCCTCGGGGCCGCCAGCGGGGGCGGAGGCCGTCCGGGCGGTGGCCGGCGAGAGGGGCGCCGGCCGGACGGGGGCCGGGCTGGGCTCGGGGGCGGGCGGGAAGGGCCGCAGCAGCTCCCCGCTGGAGTCCTCGGCCGGCACCTGCGCCCAGCGGCCCGTGTCGTGTCGCGCCGGGCGACCCAGGTGAGCGAGGGAAGCGCCACCCCAGGGCACGACGACACGAGGCGGGGGCTGCATTCCGACCTGCTCGGCAAGGGCGGCGGGTGCTGGCGCTGGGGGGCGTGCGGCCTGCGGGCCACCACGGGCCGTCAGTGGGGCCCCCTGGAGCCCCGACCAGCCAGCCGGCGGCGAGGCGGCGGGCGGGGTCAGGCGGGCCAGCAGCGCCAGGTGGGCCGTCATCTGGCCGGGGGGGGGGGGGGGGGGGGGGGCGAGCAAAGGTGAAAGGTGCCGATTAGGCCGAGCGGAGGGATGGGATGGGATGGGAGCGGAGCGGAGCGGGGGGAGGGCCGGCGGGGGCGCGGACCTCCTGGAGGGAGGCGGCGAGGGCGCGGAGGTTGAGGCGGGTCTCCTCGAGGAGCGGCTGCTGGGCCCGGGTCATGCCCGCCAGGCTGGCCTGCAGGGTGTCGCTCTCGGCCAGGGCGCTGCCCAGTTGGGCCCGCAGGGTCGCGTTGGCGGCCGTCGTCTGGCGGAGCCGCTCGTACAGCGCCTCCACCTCGTCCCCAAAGCGGCCCCCACCTGCGCCCCCACCGCCCCGCCCCGCCCGGCAGAAGGAGCAACGAGAGGCGCAGCGTCAGGGCCTCCGAACGAAGGTGCGAACGGCCCGCCGGCGCCCGGGGGCTCCTCCCGCCGCGAACCGGCCAGAGGGCGGGCGGCCCGGGGGTGTGGGAGCAGGGGCGGCGGACCGGGGCCGTAGTCGGCCATCCTGGGCTTGGCCATCTCCTCGGCCAGCCGGGCCCGCAGCTGCTCCAGCTCGCCCTCGGCCTGCAGCCCACCGGGCACACCCCCCCCCCGCCCCAGAGCAGCAATCATCAGCCATCAGCCCGGGGGGGAGGTTCGCTCGCCGGAGGGCCGCAAGGAGGAGGGCGGCCGACCTGCGCCAGCCGGGTGCGGAGGACATCGTTGGCCAGGACCTCGTCGCGGGCCCGCTGGGCCTCCTCCTCCTCGGGGCTCAGGGCCACCCCGGCCGCGGCCTCGCCCTCCTGGTCGGCCCCCGGGAGGGGCGCCTCGGGGCCCTCGGTGGCCAGAAGGGCGGCGCTCTCCTCGGGGGAGAGCCACTCGAGCGGGTCCCCCTCGGCCCCGCACCGGGCCTCGGGCTCACCCGTGCTGGCCGGCCCCCCGCTGGGGCCCGAGGTGACCGAGGCCGAGGCCGAGGCCGATGGCGGGGTGGCCGTGGACCACGTCGACCGTGCCGGGCGGGCGGCCCGATGGGCACCTTGGGCCCCACTGGGCGGCTGCGGCCGGCGGGGCGCCTGGTGGTGGTGGTGGTGGTGGTGGTGGGGGGGGGAGGTATGGAGACAGCACGGGGATCTCATTGTGGGCGGCCCCGTGCACAGCGGCAAGGAGGTGGATGGGTGGGTGGGCAGGTGGGGGCAACGGACCGTGGGCGTGCTGCCGACGGGGCCAGCGGGGCGCCAGCGCCGTGTGGGCGATGCCGAGGCGGCCCGGCCACCGTGTGCCGACGGCCTGCCGGGGGCGGCCTGGGCGGTGCGGGCGGTGCGGGCCTCGTCGGGTGGGCTGGCCGAGCGGGCCCGGGGGGCCGGTGAGCGGGAGGCCGATGCGCGGCGGGCGAGGGCCAGGGCCAGCAGGGCCGCTCGGAGCCGCTCGCGGAGCTGGCCGATGCGCAGGTCGCGGGCGTAGAGCAGCTGCCGCAGGTGGCCCTCGGCCCGTGAGGCGTTCCGCAGCTTGCGGGCCGTCGAACCCTCCTGCACCCTGGCCAGGAGCAAGGCCAGGGCCAGGGGCCCACCCAGGGCGGAGCAGGGGGTCAAGCGGGGTCCGGGCGGCGGGAGGGAGGGGAGGGGAAGGGGAGAGGGGAGGGGGCAGGGCGCAGCAGCGCCCTCCGGGGCGGTGGATGCGGAGGAGGGCGGCGGGACGGGCCTGGAGCGGATGAGGGCCTTTGCGATCTCCGTGACGGCCGCCGCCGAGGGAGCAGTCGCTCCTCCGGCCCCGCCGCCCGGCCCGGCCGCGGCCCCGGCAGCCTGTGCGCCTCCGGCCGCGGCTGGGGCCGGGATGGGCTCGAGCAGCTGGGCCTGCAGGGCGGCCGCCTGGGCGAGGGCGTCCTCCCGCTGGCTGAGCTGCTCCCGCAGCCGGTCCGCCTCCAGGCCCAGCTGCCCGCGGCGCACCCCGCCCCAGAGCCACGATGACAGACGCAATGAGCCCAGTCCGGCGCGGGCCATGAATGAGGTCGCATGGGCTTCCATTCCTCGGCCGGCCGGCGTGCGTGTGGTGGTGGTGGTGGTGGTGGTGGGGGGGGGGGACCTTGGCCTGCTGGGCGGCCAGGGCCGTGTGCTTGCGGGCGAGGGCCTCGTGGGCCAGCCGGTAGCGGGTGGCCTCGCGCCAGTACAGCAGCGCACGCGACTGCACCACCGGCCGCCCCCGATCCCGCCACCACCACAGCCACCACAGCCACAGCCACAGCCACAGCCACAGCCACAGCCACAGGTGAAGCAAAGGGCAAGACAGGATGGTGCGTGCGAAGGCACGGGAGGGCCGCCACCCGAGCAAAGCGAGGCGGGCAGGGGCGGCGGGATGGGCCGGGACCTCGAGGGCGGCGCGGCCGAGGTGGGCGATGATGCGGGCGCCCTCGGGACCCACTGGCTCGGGCGCGGGCGGGGCCGGGCAGCGCGCCTGCTGCTGGGTCCGCTCCCGGAGGCTCTCCAGCTCCCGCTGCAGCACGCGCACCTGCTCCAGCCGCCGCCACGTCCCAGATGATCGTGATCATGACCACCTGCCCACGAGCGGGTGCTGGGAGATGGGGTGTCGCGGGGCGCCGGACCTGGGTGTGGGCCTGCTCGAGGAGGGCGCTCCCCGTGGGCAGCCGGACGCCCTCGCCCTGGCCCTCGGCCGCCTCGGACGGGCCGGGCGGCCCCTCGTGACGTGAGTGGGCCAGATCCAGCTGCGCCTTGGCAAGCTGCAAGACGGGAGGGGTGGGGTCCAGTGCGAACGGGTTACTCGGGTGGCGGCGGTCAGTGGGCCGGTATATGCTGGGACGGTGGGGGGTGGGTGGGTGGGGGTGGCAGGCGAGCAGCCAGGGGCAGGAGCGGCAGGGCCGACCTGCAGCTTGGTCTGCTCGGCCTCGGCCAGGGCGGCCCCCAGGCGCTCCTGCATGGCCGCCCACTCGGCCGCCAGCCCCTTGGCCACGGCCCCGGCCCCCTCCCAGAGGACCGTCGCCCCGCCGGGGCTGCTGCTGCTGCTGCTGCTGCTGCTGCTGCTGCCCCCGGGCGGCGGCGCCACGGCCATCAGGAGGCTCGTCAGGGCGGCCCCGGGCGGCCCGGCCGGGAGCCCGGGCTGGGGCCGGGCCAGCAGGGCCTCGGCCTCGGCCAGGGAGGCCTGCAGGGCGCCGGCCTCGATGTGGAGGGCCCCCAGCTGCCGGTGGGCGGCGTCGAGCATGGCCAGCATGTCGGCCTCCACCACCCGGTGCGCGCACAGCTCCGCCCCCGCCGCCGCCAGCTGGTCGGCAACCTGATGGCGATGGCGACAAGGGCCACAGCGGAAGACGGCGATGAGCCGAGGCCGCCCAGGCCACACCGAGGAGGCGGCGGGGGGACGGGGGACGGGGGGCGGGGGGCGGGGGGCGGGACGGGACGGACGGTGGGCTCGAGGGCGAGCCGGCCCACGAACTCGCGGGCCCATGACTGCAGGGTCGGGTCCCGGACGAGCTCCTCGGGCGACCGGGCCAGGCTCGGCCGGCCCAGCACGGACACCCCCCCGAGGGGGCCGCTGCTGGGAGCCCCGGCCGGGCCAGCACCCTGCACGGCCGCCTGGCGGGCGGCTGCCTGGGCGGCGGCTGCCTGGGCCTGGAGCTGCTCCGCCAGCCGCTGGGCCAGCGACCGCACCGCCGCCAGCTGCCGCTCGGCCGCCCCCAGCCGCCCCGTGGCCACCCGCTCGCGCCCCTCGGCATCCAGGGCCCGCCTGGCACCGCCGCCCCCCCAAAGAGCGGACAGGAGCCACCGAGCCGTCACCATCGGTCCGCGCGACCAGGAGAGGGGGCGGGGCGGGATGGCAGCGGACCTGGTGGCGTCATGGGTGCGGGACCGGGCCAGGGCCCCCAGCCGGGCGAGCTGCTCCCGCAGGGCGCCTACCGTGGCCCTGCTGTCGGCCTCGAGGGCGGCCCACTGTGCCGTCGCCCGGGCGGCCGTGGCGCGGGCCGCAGTACACTCGAGGGCGCACCCGTCCAGGGCCCGCTCAAGGTCCACCGCCTGCGGGGCGGGGAGGAGATGATGATCTCCCGGACGAGGCCGGGGCGGGGCGGGGCGGGGCGGGGCGGGGCGGGGCGGGGCGGACCTTTGCGAGGAGGGCCGCCTCGTGACCCTCGGCCTCGCGGCACCGGCGGAGGAGGCCGCCCACGACCCGGTCGCCGGCAAGGAGGCCCTCCCGGAGCCGGTCGAAGATGGCCTGCATCCTGCGGCGCCGAGGAAGGCCACCCGCCCACACGCGGCCAAGGGCGAGGGCCAGGGCGAGTGCCAGGGCGAGGGCGAGGTGAGGCGGGCCCGTTGGAAGAGGCGCGCTGGATGTTTCCCGCCAGCCCGTGCGACCCTCACCCTCACCCCCCGGGGGCCCTGATGCCATGGCGGCGGACCAGTTGCGGAGGGTTGCGCCCTCCTCGGCCACCTCGAGGGCGGCCCGAGGGTCCACCTGGAGCTCACCCGTCCGGCCGCGCGGCTGGGCGGGGGTCCGTCCCTGGCCAGGGCCCGCCCGGGCGAGGCGGCTCTCGACGTAGCACTGCACGAGGCTGTGCAGCCGGGCGTCCACCTCGGCCAGGGTCGTCGCCACGGCCTGGTTGTAGGGCGCCTCCTGGGCCCACGCCCGCACCTGCTCCGGGCTCCACGGGAGCTGCAATCCGCACCCCGGCCAGGCACAGGCACAGGCACAGGCACAGGCACAGGCACAGGCACAGGCACAGGCACGCACCACACCACCACCCGGAAGGGGGCCCACGAGGAAGGTATGAATGAAGGAACAGAGTCCGGGTGTGATGCTTCCCGGCTTCCGCACTCGGGCCGAAGCCCGCGGGTAACATCGACCCCTCGGTCCGGTCCGCCCTCCCCGCGAGACAAGCTCGCAGGACGGGACGCCCCAAGGGGCCCATGGGTCGGCTACCGCCCCTCACAAGGACGGTCACCGCCCCTCATAATGACGGACACCGCCGGCGCCCACATACAGAAGGGGGTCAGATCCGGCCCGGCCAGCGCCATCCCCAACGCCCACCATCGCGCCCGGGAGAGAAGTGTGGGGATGGTGGTGGGGCGGACCTCCTCGGGGGGCGCCGTGTCGGGGGCCGGGCCCGGAGGCTGCTGGGGCTGCTCGGGCGGCTCCGCCTCGGGGCCGGCGGGCCGCTGGGGCACCATCCCGGCAGCCGCGGCCCCCGCCTGGAGCCGCTCCTGCAGCAGGCTCGTCCCCAGTGGGCCGCCCCACACCGCCCCGCCCCGCCCCGCCCCGCTCACCCCCGCTCACCCCCGCCACCAGCGGGCGAAGGTTCGGCGGCTCCGGCTCCGGTCGGGTTGTCGGCCCGCTGCCGCAGGCGGGTGAGCTGCCCAGGGGCGACCAGCAACCCACACAAACCAGGGCCAAAGGGGAGCAAGGAGGCGCTTCAGTCAGGGCCGCCCAGAGGCGGACAAGCGGAGAGGCTGGAGGCGCGCAGCGAGCGGGGCTGGTGGGGGGCTGGGGGGGGGGGGGGGGGGGGGGGGGCTGGGGGGGGGTCAGGTGGGGGCGGCGGGGGACCTGCTGGTCGTGGGCGCGGCGCTCGTCGGCGAGCCGCTGCTCGTGGCGCCTGACGGCCTCCTCGAAGGCCGCCCTGCACACGCCGGGGCGCGTCAGCCCATGCCCATCGGGGCAGCTGTGGCTGCTGGGGGGGGCGGCAGACCCGGCGGCAGCGCTCTCCCTGACGAGGACGGCGTGGTCGTGTCTGAGGGCGGCCAGCTGCTGGGCCAGGTCGTCGCGCTCCGCCTCGGCCCGGGCCGCATCGGCACGCAGGGCGTCCAGCTCGCCCGCCAGCCCCTCGGCGGCCTGCTGGAGGGCGGCCTTCTCGGCCTCCCGGGCGGCGGCCTGGGCGAGGGCCTGGTCGAGGGCCCCCTGCACACGCGCCTGCTCCTGGTGGCTCTGCACCGTCAGCGACCTGGCGCCGACATGACATGCGCCCCAACCACCGTCGGGCGCAGGTGAGGATGAGGATGAGGGTACGGCTGAGGGCTCGGGCGAAGGCCACCGCGGACAGGAAGGGAGCGGGGGAGGGAGGGAGGGAGGGATGGGGAGGGAGGGGCGGGAGGGATGGGGCGGGAGAGGAGGCGCCGGGCGGACTTGAGGTCGGCCATGGCGCGGTCGCCGTCGAGGCGCATGGCCTCAGGGTGCACACCCGGGCCGCCAGCTCGGCCAGCCGGCCCGCCATGGGGTCCCCTGCCGGCCCTGCGGGCTGCTGCTGATGGAAGGCGTCCAGGGTGTCCATCAGGACGGTCATCTGGCACCCGCCAGCCGCCAGCCACCACCCCAGTCACGGAGAGAGGCTGCGTGAGCCCACTGGGGGGGGGGGGGGGGGGGGGGGGCATAGCGGCATCCCTTGTTCACGGCCGGCGGGAGGGCTGCCGGTTCGTGGCCCCAGCGGCGGGCGGGACTGATGAGGGCCGGGGGGCGTGGGGGGCGGACCTGGACGTTGCGCTCCTCGACCAGCGAGCCCAGCCGGGCCACCTCGGCGCGCAGGTCCTCTCGCTCGCGGGCCCAGGCCTGCTGCTCGCTCGCAAGGCTGCACGGCCGGCCAGCACACCCCCGGCCAGCCCAGCCCAGCCCGGCGCGGAGCCGGATCGGTTACGTTTAAGCGGCAGCAGGGGGAGCAGCGGCGCCTGGGGTGGGGCAGCAGTGCGGACCGCTTGGCGGCTGCCTGGGCGGCCTGGGCCTGGGCCACGGCCTGGGCGCGGGCCTCCTCGAGCTCGGCCCCGAGGCGGGCCAGGGCCCCCTCGTGGGCCGCCACCTGCTGCACGAGGCCCTCCCGCTGGGCAACTGCCTCCACAGCCCGCCGTCGCAGCTGCCCCCCACGTCCCCCCGTCGCGGCCCACGTGCATGCCCCCGATCAGGGTGGGCTGGCTGGCTGGCGGGCGGGCATCCGC